>OX457078.1:10137500-11337500 GCA_949752815.1 Conops quadrifasciatus | reverse complement strand
AGAAAACACCTTCGTTATTACTTTTGTAATAAAAGCTCCGTATAAAAAAGAAGGTACTAGTTTTTTCTTAAAAACGCTCTTTCAAAACTAAAAAATACTTAATAAAAAGTATTAAAAAATTACTAAAAATCGGCTACTGTCTCTTTTCATTTTTCCGGCCTTCATGGCTTTGTATGATTATAATTTTTTTCTCTCTTTATCTTCCTATCTTGCTCTCTTTCCGCCATTTTCGTTTACATTGGTTGATGTTCCTTTGAACAAACTTTTAAATACTAAAATTTTAATTAATTTCCTTCTTTTCCTCAACAAATTTTTGGACTATTATCTGTGAACTGAATAGCAAAGAAATATGTTGGAAAAGGACAAAAAAATTCGAAAAAACTTATTCTGCCGCAACTGCGTTGGACAACGTTGCACAAGTTCTGTGCGCCAAATGAAATGGAAAAGAGCATTTCCTTTACATTCAAGAAATTCAGGAAAATTAAGGATAATAAGTTATTACTGCACAAAAGGCATCTTCACTTCGAGAAGGCGGCAACAAACAGAGAGAAATTCGTGAGCCGTCTACTCTAAGTTTATGTTGAATTTGAACAATAACCTTCATTCAAATACAGACCGAAGCACGGTGAAAGAAGAACGAACGCTTTGCAAGGACTTTATAGTAAACATAAGAAAAGGTATAGAAAAGTCTTATTGAAATGTTTTCTAATTTTCGTTTGTCAGCAAACAACACACAAACTTCGAGGCAACCATAACTAATGGTACTAATGGTTGCAATAAAATTTTCCTCTCTTATCTCTCGCTTATTTTAATAAAAAGAGCAAAACTCTTTGCGTATGGAAATTTCATTGTTCTCATCAAATCTAAAGGGTTTTTTCTCTTGTCCATAAAATAAGTTCGTTAAAATACGGCGAGTTTATTTAGTAAAAAAAGGGATCCATTATAAAAATAACTTTAGAAATGCAAAATTGAAAGATGCGAAAATGTTGTAAAAATGATTGATGTGAAAAAGGAAGTCAGTCTATAACAATCGTCAGCTCAGCTCTGTCGTACATTTATCGAATGTAAAAAAATACAAAATATAAAATATAAAATATTCAGGATAAAAATTCATTTTTTGATAAGAACGACAGGATAATCTGCTAATTAGCAAAGACGTAACTATTACGTCAGAGCATAATGATGGTATGGCACATTTTTAGATTGATTAATGCCGCCATAGAAACCAAAATCTCTACAGAGAATTTCTAAAGCATGTTCGAGTAAAAATGACGTAATTACAAGATTAAGCGCCCCAGAAGCTGTTTATACTATTAAAAATAGCGGAAATATTTTTATGATTAACGTATTTTTATTATTGTTAAGCAACCATTCGTTCATTTTTTACATCTTGGCAGAGATTTTACGTTCCTTTAAAATGGTTACGTGCACTAAAAAGGAGAAAAGTAAATAAAATTTCAACCGCATCAAAGCGGCATTTACTGTTGTAACAAGTAAAAACTGCTACAGCAAGAACAACGTACAGGTTTCAGCATTCAAACTTGCATGCAGCGCTCGAAATTTGCACCAGTCAGAATTTGCAATCTTCGAGCTTAATCGCATCATTGCATAATTCCTGTAAACAGACGATATAGGAGGGTATATTCCACTCCTCCCCGCCCTAATCCTTCCCATACTATAGCCATACAGATTTTTGTTGCTTTTTATATTTCTATATTATTATTATTCTTCTTTTTTTTCCTCCTGTCTGCGTTATTCCTTGCTGTGAGCTTGTAATTAATTCAGCAAATCGCCGTCAGGCAACACAGTTTTACTCATCTATTCTTTTTTTATATATTCATTGCCTGTCTTGCAGTTTTTTTAATGAATAAAAATGGCTGGCGATATGAGGCCATCTTAACCCGCAGCTGGCAGCACATTTTTTAGCATATCCTGCCTGGCTCTTATTGCATTCAGTAATTAACTGATATCGTAAATATGCCATAGTATCAGTGTAAGATTGTTTGTTTGTGTGTGTTTAAGAGAGAGAGGGAAAGAGAATGTGTGTGTGTGTGTGTGTGTGTTTGTGTGTGTGTTAAGCATTTATACTGGTGTTTGTGTTCAAATTAGTGTTTACCGGGCCACCGATCGCTTTTAAAGGATAAAACGAGCTTTTCGTTTAATCTAAAATATTAATTATTACGTTGCAGTGCAACCATACACACACACACACACACACCAACACATTAATCAGTATTAAGCATGCATTTGACACTTAATTATGTACAACAGCGGTGTAGCGAAAAGAGAAGATAATCATAGCCGAACTAAAAACAAAAGCTTGCGAGCATTACTTTTCAGCCCACCCTCCTATACCCACCAAACTACTTACATATATTCTTCAGAAGGTGGCTGCCCAATGCTTGATACCAATGATGACAAACATTCATAGAACAATACACACACAGATATACTTATACATATGTACATTATATTTATACATATACAGGGTGCGCCATCTTTTATATCGGTATGTGACTGTTTGGTGGTATTCCAGGCGACGTGGATGGTCTGTCGGTAATATTCTTCAAAATGTGCTGCAAGATTCGACTGGCGCCAACATGCTGAGCACGCGATTCATGGTTAACTAAATTGACGTTTTCAAAACGTGTTTACTCAAGTCAATCGGTTGATAAATCTTAAAGGTATTCAATGTTTACATATCGACATAAAAGATGGCGCACCCACTACATATGAAGCTTTTGCTTATTCTTTTTCCACGAGTATTTCACGGTACTCGAGTATGAAATCCGAGTATTTCAATATTTCATACATTAAAATATTTCAGACATTATAATTTTCACAAAATATCAATTTACTGCTATGACGTAATTTCTATATTACTCAAATATTATAGTTGAAAATTGAGGAGTATTTAAATTTCAAAGACTGGAAAGACTGGAATCGAACCTGTTTTTGAAAGAATAGAATCGAAGCTTTAGAAAGGTTAACTTCAACATAATTGGTTACTGGATGGAAGAATGTACGAATGGAATGTTAAAAAAAAATTTTAATTGGACGATTCGACCGACAGTGGCACCAAATAATCGATACTTACTTGTCCGTTTTTTCTATATAAGGAATGGCCAACCCCGGCGTCGTCGTCCTTTATAACTTTGCCGCTTGCGACACAAAAATCACATAACAATTTATTATTTTTGTTTTTTTTTGTTTTATATCTTGTAAGACAAAGAAATCCCTGTGAAGTTGGTGATTTATGACGTGCTCAAAAAACAGCAAATTGAAATTTTTGCGGTGTGGTGCGTTACGATATGACCACAACCTAATTTCATACTTTAAGCTACGACTATGTATGACATTTGTGCGTATTTATTTTCGATTTATGAAATTATGTCTTTTTAGAAGGTTCCAGGATGAAAGAGAATAAAAAATTAAAAATGTCCTCACACGTTTCGTGCCACCATACCCTTTTGTCATTCTCATAAAAATCACAATAAATTATTAAATGATAAATTGCTTTACAAAATTTTTTTAAAAACCAACTTGCCGTCTCTGAACAAATTTTTTCTACTATGAAGCAAGCAAGAATTTTATCACTTAACTTAAAAATTTAAAGAAAGACTTCATTTTTGCTTAATGTTGTTGTCTACATAAACACAAAAAGTCGGGGAAGAGGTTTCCAACCTCTTCAGCCAAGAGATAAATATGAAATTAACAAAAAATTGTCGTTCTTTGTAGTCTTGTTACTGTCATAATAAATTGCATTGTTGAGCGAACAGCAAAAAGTAGGCCACTTTTGTCAAGTCTCTCAAAGGGCGCTACTGCAGTACTTCAACTAATGCAATGTAAAGAATGTGAGGAAAGAAAAATGTTTCTTAATGTTCACTTTTTTCTACTTTGTGAAGGCATATTTCAGCACAGGAATACGTCATTTATTTTTACTAAACGAACATTTTAAATACTCGTAGTGAACACTTAAAGTCTGTAAACTCTGATTTTTTTTCTTTTAATAAATTACAATTCTTGTTAAATTTTTAATTCAATTTTTAATCATCGCTCAAAAAAAATAGATCCATTGCTTGCATTTACCAAATAAGAGTGTAATACAAAAATGTCTATTTTGTTGGATAAAAATTTCCAATTTTGAACTTAAAATAAAATTCTATTTTAATAAATTAATAGAGTGGAAATTTTGAAAGCAAAAAGTGCGGATTTAATGAGGCCATAGAAAGTCATGAGCTTTTAATTATCTCTAATTTAAGTTTTGCATTTTTTAATGCTTTAAATAAATCATTAGCAAAATAATTACAGAGACACACATCAGATAATTTGCATTTTGTTTGCAGGCCTTAAAGCTCTGCGTACACATTAGATTTTACCTGTGTATAGCCAGGACACTGACACAGAGAAACACACATACACTGTAATAATACACATACACTATTCGCGCATAAAACTTATGTGACAACAAATAGTTTGACATTTTGACAATTTAATTGAAACCCTATTAATTAAAAGTGTTTTTAATTGAAAAAGTTATTCCGGCAAAAATGATAATTTTACTGAATAATATCCAATTCGGCATTTATAGTTTGGTGGCGATGGAACCAAGAGCTAAAAGGGACCAACTTGGCATTACAAACTTAATTAATATTCACATAGAAATTGAAATATAAGATATTATTAATAGAAATAATATGATAATATATAAATATTTTATATTATAGAAAAGCAAATGCCAACCATCCTGGCAACTACGTTAATTATAGGGAATGAAAAGAGGGGCAAGTGTTTGCCGGCTAAGAGCGAGAGGCAAGGAAGAAGGTCATTTGGCATTGGTTGTAATACGATTGATGATTTTGTGTTTAATACGATATCATTACAATTTTAACGTATACAAAATACGTTGCTTCCAACACGTGAAGACGATAGAATGTATGAAAGGTTAGATAGAAGGCATTCTAAAAGCCTTATTTCTCTTATTTATTCCAGAAATTATAGAACGAAGTTGCTTACATTTAAAAAAACACATTTCGTAAAGATCATAATCGCTGTAACTCGAAGAGGATACAAATTTGTCATTAAAAGTACTAATTATTATTGAGGTATTTATTTGAATTTCAGCCGCAAATTAATCTAAACTATCTCTCCCCATTTAGTTAATTTAAAGGAAAAAACACGAGAGAAAAAGAGAGAATAAGAGAGCGAATTAAAATTATTCGAGAGCGGTATCGGATTTATTGTAAACTCTCTTTATTTCTGTTTAGTTCTAAAATTTTTTCTTTTGGTGGTGGCTTCTACATAGTTTGTTATTATGAGTACTATGCTAAAATTCAATCTTATCATAACATTTAAATTCAAACTAAATTTTTTTCTGATTATGACATTATACAATATATTGTAACTATATTATTATCTATAATTCAGGTCATTGCAACCTGTTAAAAGTGTACTAAAAAGAGTTGAGAAAATTCATGTTGAATTAGAGCAACCAGAAGAAAGAGTGGAATATGCGCACTCGAGCGTACAAGTTTCTCCTTCTTCTTCTGCGTATTCGGAGCAGACTTTTACTCTTCGCTTCGTAGCAATCGTTGATTTAAAGGCGAAGAAAAGTGCATCGACGAGGCTCTTTTAAAATATCGAAACCTCTGCTGAAAAACGTTAGTCGAATGTAGAACGCGCTACGAAGCGGGAACAGTTTTATTTGAAGTAAAACTAAAATAAAGAAAAATATTGTTTAATATCGAAAGGATTCATTCAATAAAAACAGTGAATTAGTACACATTACTAAGGCTTAGACCGCTTTAAGAACGTTTAGAGAATAAAGTTTTAAAAACGTTTAGAGAATAAAGTTTTTTTAAAGTTTTAGAAAGATAACCAAGAAATATCGCATAAAACACAATAAAATAAAATAATAATAATAATAATAATAATAATAATAATAATAATAATAATAATAATAATAATAATAATAATAATAATAATAATAATAATAATAATAATAATAATAATAATAATAATAATAATAATAATAATAATAATAATAATAATAATAATAATAATAATAATAATAATAATAATAATAATAATAATAATAATAATAATAATAATAATAATAATAATAATAATAATAATAATAATAATAATAATAATAATAATAATAATAATAATAATAATAATACGAGTACTCGTAACCACAATGAAAAGCGTCGGGAAGATTATCAGAAAAACACAAATAAATAATGTGGTTTAGTTAAAGAGAATCAGTTAAATATTTGCATCTGAGACAAATATAGAAATTATAAAAATAATAATAAAATGTGAAGAGTAAAATCGGAAAAGCCCTGGAATATTTCGCGGTCGATTGACAAAAAAAAACCACAACCAACAACGTCGGCAGTAAAAGGAGCAGAAGCAACAACCAGTTGGTGCCTGTGAGTACCGCATGCAATAAAAATCAAAAAAATGGTCGCGTGTGTATCTGTGTGTGTGTGTGTATGTGTGTTTTGATTCTCCAGCAAGAATTCAAAAGTAACCAGAAAAAGAAACAGGTTGTCAGGTTTCGACCAACTTTGGCCACTGAGAAATAGCATTCGTGAAGGAATGTCCTTCATTCGGCAGAATTTGATACTACGCCATCAAAAAGGGAGACAGCCAAAATCCCGAAACGACAAAATCCCGATTAGTTTGTAAATCTAGAAACGATAAAATCATGATTAGTTTGTAAATCCCAGAAAGATAAAACGTTAAAACGTTAAAAAATTGTATCCTTATGTGCGAGGATTGCTAAATGTTGCAAAACTCGCTCTGCAATTATGGCGTTTTTGTGTCTGTCGGGACGTTTTTGTATTTCGGTATTTCGTGACCAACCCTTTTGAAATCAAAATCCTTAACATTAAAATCTTTTGCAACTGGTTACCGCTTTATTCCACTGACTGTTATTTAGTTGTTGCTGTTAGTATGTTTTAATGCCGGTTTTTTTATTATTATTTACGGTTGGTGCTGCGCCTTCTTTTCTGCTTGCTTTTCTTCTTTCCTTTCGGCGCTTCCGGCGCTTCTTCGTTTTAATTCAGCCGTTTGGTCTGGTTAGTTTATGAGTGTGTGTGTTGTTTTTACTACACTCGTTTGTCTGTTAGTTCTAGTCGGTTTTTTGTGCTTCTTTTTTGTTATTACCGGAGTAAATTCTGGTCGCTCTCTAGTTACGTTTCAACAAACTTTTCTACTTTTGTACGTCTGCTGCCGTGTTTTTGTCAGTAGCAGCCGCAACATTCCTCAACTTTGTCTGTTCCGAGTTTTCATTGCAGCTGTTTTTTTATACTCTTTTTTCTTTGCTTATGCACACATACATATGTATGTATATTGTTGTTTGTGAGTACTATCATTTTATATAGGCTTGCTCTTTTTCACTCTAAGCGTAAATGCGATATTACAATAGTGTCGATTTTCTTCAATTGTATTGTCAAAGTCCTCAAAAACTTTTAATGTGAAATTTTGGGTTTTGAAAAAAATCCAATGATTTCTTAGCTTTTATTATAAACACCTTTTAATTATCTTTGGTATCCTGAATTATCTACAGCAAAAGGCGAAGATTCTAAATTCCTGAAATTTTGCTCACATTTACTACTTTATAACTTTTCGTAAATATTTTCCTCGTTTATTTATTTAAGTTTTTTTTTCTATTTTATTTTATTGGGTTTTTTATTTTTTATTTTTTTTTTTGCCAATTTATTTACAAATTCTCTTTTCAATTCTCTTTCCCTTTTGGTTGGTTTTTTTTTGGAATTCTTTTTCGCCAACGTTTTCGAGTGATTTATGCTGTTTACTCCACAACAATAACAACACCAACAATAAGACTCACCCTACTTCAGTTCAGTTATTCCCATCGCCCGTCCGTCATTCCCACATTCCTTCTGTCAGTCAATGTGAGTCATCCGCGTTCTGTGTCTATCGTCTGTCAGCCGGTCATTTACTCACTCCGTTAGCCCTTCCCCTAGTCCTTCCTTCGCTCATTCATTTACTTCATTCAAATGCTTTCGCTGCGGCGCGGTCTCTGCAGCTGGCAGGAGCTTTTTCTGTTGTCCATAGAGATTTTCGTACAGTTTAAATGTTAAATGTTCTTTCATTCTAGCATTTATTCAACGAATTTGTTGTTTAGTGCTTTTGGTTTTGCATTCTCCTGAGTTTAAGCTTGAGTTCATTTTTATTTTTTTATAACTGGACGTTGAAGAATTAATTGCTTAAAAAGAACTTGTTAACTTTCTTTGAATATGACGAAAGAAAAGATTAAGCCGCCATTGATAGGATTTCAAAAACAGTCATCAAATGGTGCAAAATGAATACATATTTTTATGAATAAATCTAAACGATCTGCTGGCCAACTTTAGACCATCGGTTCTACGGAAATAGTAGGGTTAACAAATATAATTTGATAAAATTTGTCACTTAAATGAAGCAATAAAGCTTGCACCTTCATGCAGGCACGTACACATTCACCCATTCCTTTGCCCATACACACGTGTGTGTTCATACACACACACAATCACGCCATTCCATGGACTTACCCTTGAGTCGATTACCCGCATGTTGCTGAATACAGATAAGCATACGTATGCGTTTGTGGACTTCTTATCTTTCGCCAGGAACGGTCGGCTTCTTTGTGAGTATGTACATACGAGTACATACCAGTATGCGGTACGTTTTCCTTCGTACCTTCGTTGTTTATGCAGTTTGTTCTTTGTTTATGCGAAAGCAAAGTTGAAGTTATTAAGTCGATTCCACTCGAGTGCTGTGATAGACGACAGATTCCAACAGATTCCAATAATAACAAAAATATTATATTATAAAATAAAAAAAAAATTGATGGAAAGATATCGTAAAAAAAATATTGTATAAAAAAATACTGAACAAAATAAACAAAAAATAAAAGAAAATGCAAAAATATGAAAAAGAAATCAAAAAGGCGTGTATTAGACAAAAAAAAAATAAATCAAATAAAACTTTTAAAAATTAAAAGAAATAGAATAAAATAATCTATAATTTTTATAAAAGTGTTCTCAAATTAAAGAAATAAAAGTTTAGAAAATCAACAATTTTGCGGAACTAAAATTAAAGGCATAATATTTCAAAATTTTAAAACCTTGGATACAAAACACACGATTCATTACAATATTTAGCATTAAAGTAATACGAAATACAATACAATACAATTTACAATAAAATTATTACTGAAATGAGAATCCAAATAAAAAAAAAGTATATATCGTACATTGTATATGTACAGAACGAAAATACGATATATCAGTATTTGCCTGAGAAATAGAATGCACTGAAAGAAACTAAAAACTGCAGCGAAACTCGAAGACGAATAATCAAAATTGAAGAATGGCAAACGATTGAAGGCAACGAAGCGACGCTATTTTGCGAGTACTCGTATACTATTTTTTACTTATTTCATCTCCCTCCCTTCGACCAGCTTTCCTTGATATTTTTGATATATATACATCGTTAGTAAGGAAACGCTCACGAGTGTCTGATTTTATACATACATACATCGCATAAACACTTCAATACGCATAAGAATAGCACACAAGAACAGCACACAAGAATATAAATTTCTCCGTCTATCGGAGAGAAATTGTAGAAGAACTGAAATATATCCATTTACACAGGAAAAGGCCAGGAAGTATGGAAGAGTGCTACAGGCAGAGTGTGCACAGGTGAGTGTGGGTATGAGTAGAGTGCACGAAGGGATGAAAAGTCTCTTTATACGCTTCTCGTGTTATCAATATAAAGCATCAGCAGCCAGTGAGTTCTCGTAGCCGGAAGAGCGGATAGAATGGTTGCTGAAATGGTCGCGGAAGCTGTCCAACAGCTAAAAGAACATGCCACGCTCCTTTTTCAGGCTTTTAAACGTTTTACTGTTTCTTGAAATATTGCTATTCTCATTCTGTTACGCCTTGCAGACCTCAATTAGGATGAGGCAGGAGAAAAGAAGAAATGATGTATTTTTATGTTTAGGATTAGATTTGTTTTACTAAAGTAACGGTTAATTTCAGTCGCATTGTGACGTTAAGTCGGTTGTTGGCCCCCAAAAAAAAAACTGAAAAGAAATCGTGTTGATTAGTTATAGGCGTGGTTAAGTCAAGGAGAAAGGATCGAGGTTTTTAAACGGAGAAAACGAGAGCAGTCACTAACAAAATTGTCACAGTAAATATAAGTAAATATAAGTCTATTCAAAATAGGTTTAATAGCTTTAAGAAGTTGTTTCTAAAATAAAAAACATACCTAATATTTTTAGTTTTATTGAGTTTTGTAACGGGTGCGCCATTCTTTATGTCGGTATGTAATAAATTGAATAACTTTAACATTTATTAACGGATTGACTTGAGTAAACATGTTTTTGAAACTCCAAATCAGTACAATTTCATTGAAATAACGTGCCGAAATAGTGACTTTGTGCATTAACATTAATCGTGCATATCGTCGGAAACATCGTGGCCAAGAAGCACTATCTAATAACACTATTCGTCGTTTCGTGTCGAATTTTGTTGAGCACGGAACAATGGAAGATCGTGCCAGTCATCAACGCCTAAAACGTTCCAATGAACTGGTTGAAGCGATATAAGAAAGTGTTGCCAAGAACCCACATGTATCGTATCGTCACCGCGCTCAGCATTTTGGCGTCAGTGGAACCACATTGAGGCGCATTTTGAAGGATGGTTTGCATTTTTTCCCGTAAAAAGTGCAATTGACTCAAAGAATATTGTCGACAGATCGTCCACGTCGCTTGGAATACGATCAAACAGTAACACACCGACATAAAATATGGCGCACTATATTTAATTAACAGATATTATCTCTGACAATTATGTATGTGTAAGAAAGATCATGTTCCCAAACATACGAAAATTGGATTTCCAATTCTTTAATTCTTATCAATAAATTCTTTTCAATTTCTAAATATGTATATTCTTTCTCTCACACTCGCTCTCTCTTTTTGTTTTCAGTGTTGCAACATAGAGAGAGATGGGAATATAGCTGTTACTTCCACTCAACTAAAAGGCAAATTATTTTGAAATTCTAGCGAAACAAATTCTGGCACAATCGCATAAAGCCAGCCATGAAAAGCTATAAAAGGGAGCTCTTTAGCGGTTTACCGTCTTTGGCGTCTGTGGTGACGGCGGTAGCGGGAAGACCTCGTGTTTTATAGTCTGATTATGGAACAGAAAAGGCGAAGGAAAAGTTATATAAACATATGCACAAAGACGAAAACGACCAGGAATTCTTAAGCATCACTTTCAAGAAGACTCAACAACAAAAACAGCAAGACCGAAAACCAGGAAAGGATCAAATTTATAAAAGCAATTTCCAAAAAATAAAGTTTGAACATAAAACCAAGATAATAAAGACACAAAATCAACGAAAACAACAACAATAGCAGACCAACAAACAAAATTTGCCAGCAATCAAACAAAGTTATCACAACGAAAACTTAAACTTCGGCTTAAAAATCGATTATGCTTGAACAAAAATGATTACACCATTCGATACGCGAACAGTTTGGCTGCTTTTCACGCTGCTGCAAGGTAAGCACGAACGGCCCATAGTCCCCAAATCGTGTCGTACAACCCGAAGATTTATTGTTTCAAACGAATTCGAAGTTTGAGTATTAACCGAGTATTATAAGCCCTCACTTCTTACGTGTTTGGTTTTTGAAAGAATGCACTAGAATTTTCAATGAAAGTTTTTCCTTTTTCTCTTCTGATTTTTCTCGTTGTACTGATTTTTCTCGTTGTATTCGAGATAAGGATAAAATTTCTACATCTAAACTTTCATCGTCCGTTGCCTGAAGTTGTTCTTGTTGTTATTAATGTTAGTGCATTTTTGACTTTCTGAAATTCAAGGTGATTTTTTCTCCGTTTCGTCGTCGGAAAATTTTGTCTTCATCCGAATCGGAATCGGGAGAAATAGGAAGTAGGAAAAAGTAGGAGTAAAATGTCTTTTATTTTGTATTTTATTCAGTAAAAGGTTAAAAAATCCTTTAGAGTTTTGTGGTTTTATGTGAATTGTTTGTTATTGTTTTTGACTGACGTTGTTGTTGTTGTTTCTGGCTGCCTTTTGGTTGCTTTTTGGCATAACTGTTTAACCGGAAAAGTTTTGTTGTTGCTGTTCTTTAGTTGTTGCTGCTTTTTAGGTTGTAGCAATAATAAAAATAAAACCTACTAAAATACTAAAATAATTTTTTTTTTTTTTTTTTTTTTTTGTTTTTTTTTTTACTAAAAGTACGTACGTATTTGATTGTTTGAAAAATTTAATATAATTATTTAAAAATAAACAGTATATTCCTGGCATATTTTGCTGGAATTTCTGCAATGTAAGCTCATTTAATACAACCATTAAATGGTCCTTTTTTTAAAACTTTTCCGCAGTCGACCGACTCTCTTTTGCCTTGAAAGTGTCTGAAGACTAAGCCACAACTGATTGGTTGTTTTTCGACCGGTTTGACCGAACTTTTTTGTTTAGCAACTTTATTGAAACTAAAACAATTTTCGAATTCAAAACAAAGTTTTAAGTATGAGGAGAGATTTTTGTCACTCTGATCGGATGAGAAATCGTTCGGAAGTAAGCCTAACACCTATTTGCTGCTGGCTTTTGATTGCAGAAGATTGAAAAGGCTTTAGGGATAATATAAAAGTTTTAGTTTTAATTTCAATATAGTCTTTAAATTACAGTATAGTGTCGCAGTATACAGTATTTCTAGGAACTTTTTATTTTCGAGTTAAATTGTTCGAAATACAGAGTTTTAATTGTTACAATTTCTATGAATTTTGGAAAGAAAATATAGCTTAAATTAAACTAGAAAGTTATATATCTCTAAAGACGGAAATATTGAGATATTGTCTAATTAAATATTGTGCTAAATATGAACTTTTTGCGACTTGACACCCAAATTTTATTCCGGTTTCGAGTATAAAAATTTAATTCTTGCTTTAAATTCTATTAAAATATGTACCCTTTTCCATCGTGTCCGAGAAATTAAATCTGAGGAATAATATAAAAGAATTTTAAAATAAAAAACAATATTAAATATATACATTTTTAACTTATCAGAAGAGATTTAAACCAACCTTCTTCGAGTACTATGGCTTTTTATGAGACTTTTTCAATCGGTTCTTCACTGCGATCTTCTAACGTAAGTTTCTTACGTTAAACTTCGTCAATTTTGTGGATTTCAGCCGCTTTAAAAAAGATTTTTCAGCCGCTTTAAAATCTCTGATGCTTAGTTTTTTCACTCCTTCTCTTTTCTTGCCTTCTCCGGCTTCTTAGGCTTGACTGGTTTGCGACTTAACAAGATATCGATACCTGCCTACAAGCTGCGCGGCGAGTCCGCCTTTCTGGAGTGTCAGTATGAGCTGGATCGAACGACGTACGTGTCCAACGCGAACAGCCGGCAGCATGAACCTGATCAGCATGTCAGTAGCGCTGACGGTGGAGGCAGCTTTAACTACATTGACGCAGTTTCGATGACAGCCGGTGAGACGTCACCAATTGATCATGGCATACAAACTACAAGAGCTCAACAACAAAGGCAGCGACAACAACAATATCATTACTTTAACTTAGGTCAAGGCTCTGCTGCAGAGCTTCGACGATCTGGTGTTTATCAGGCGCGGCATCAGACACAAACGTCTCAGGAGGAAGCAGCGCGACGGAGGATATATTGGCAGGACTCTGTGGCTGTAAGCAGCAGAGGGTTGAGTAGCAGCCTTTATGGCGGTGGAGGCGGGGAAGGGGACGATGTGGCTGAAGACGATCGCGATGCTAGCCGCAGTGGCGTCGATAGTGATGGCGATGGCGACGATGACGGTGATGACGTCGACGGCGGCGAGGGCGAGGGCGAAGCGCTGTATGCAGTCAAATGGTACAAGGATAATGAAGAGTTCTACCGTTACGTGCCAAAAGCAAATCCCCCGAAACAGAGTTACCGCGTCGACGGCATACGAGTCATTGTAAGTGCTGTGTATGTGTGTGCGGGTGTGTGCGTGCTTTGTTATTCATCGCGGATGAATCGTTACATACTATTTATTTTACTCTGTCTAAAATAAATATTATATAATATATAAACAACTCTCTACCGGCAGGAAGAACACTCGGACAGCACACGCGTCCTTTTACGCGGCCTGACGCTGAATTCGACCGGCTTGTATCGGTGCGAAGTGTCCGCGGAAGCGCCTAACTTTTCATCCGTACAGGGCGAAGGACG
The DNA here is from genome assembly GCA_949752815.1 of Conops quadrifasciatus. Taxonomy (NCBI): domain Eukaryota; kingdom Metazoa; phylum Arthropoda; class Insecta; order Diptera; family Conopidae; genus Conops; species Conops quadrifasciatus. The sequence continues at coordinate 11,323,237 of OX457078.1, read as the reverse complement.
CATGGATATTGTATGTAAGTACTCGTAGCTTTTTCGGTAGCAATAAATCGAACAGAAACAAGTAAGAGGGTTAAATTTGACTTGGCCGAAGCTCATGTACCCTTCAGCCCTAGTTGTTAAATCAATGATGAAAAAGTGGGCGGGTAAAGGCGGTTAACTTAAGTAGCAAAATTAAAACTACTTAAAACTACACACACACATTCTGCCGAATTTTTTTTTGTATAATTTTTTGCCCCTGAACCGTCAGTTCCTCTCTCTTGGAGCTTTTGTCTGGCTCAAAGACGTTTTTGTTGGATAAACAATTTCGAATCATTCTTTCGTCTCGTTTTATACTCCATTTTTTCGTTTGGAACGAAACGTCCATCGTTTTAAACGTTCATTTATTTACTCTTTATTCACAAAAGGATGACCGGATTAGTAGCGATTATTTATCTCTTAAATGAAACAAATCGAACAACTTCGAACGAACATCGCACAAACTTGCGCAAACTCTGTGCCATTTCGTAGAATCCTTTCGAATTCTGGCATTCTCTCGAAAGCAACTGTTTTCGCTTTTCGATGCCTTCAGGATGGATTCAAACACAATATTTCATTGTCTGCAGGCATATGCATAGACCGAAAGCTAAGCCTCATCCGCCCACTCCACTTAGAAGCAAAAACTTGTCGCCTTTCTGGCAAATATCAATTATAGATGAATCTATTGATACAATTTGTAGCATAAATAACTGAGAAAGAAGTCTCTGCAAATGTCTGTCATTCCGCTCCCAGAGGAAAGAAGAGTCCAACAGCAAAAGGTACTCATACGCAGCACTCCTTTCTCGTTTCCTACGTTATTCCTCCTCGTTTGTCCATTTTTAGTCCGACAAATGTCTGAGCCTGTCTGCCGGCCTGCTGCGGACCAACCAACCAACCAACCGACGAACCAACCAACCAACCGACCCACTTGCAATACTCATCCATCAAATACTCGAGAGCTGCTAAAAGTTGTCGCCCGTTTTCTTTGCGGTCGATCAGATTCGTGTTGTTGTCGTTCTGTTTTACCCCAATTAAGTTTTCTCTTGTTCTCGGTTTTCGTTGTGGTTGTTTGTGTTGCTTTTCCTGTTTCAGTTTGCAATAGTTCGCACCGAGTTAGCCGACCGATATTGCCAGAAGGCTAGAAGGAGCCTTTCGCGCTAATAAAATTTCCTCCGTTTCGAATTTAATTTGTTTTTGCTTGGACTTATTGGAAATTTCTTTACTCTATTCTAATAGAAGAATTGCTTTTCAATTAGGAAAGACATTTCGGTCTAATCATTTGAATCGTCTGCTCTTTCTCTCTGGTTGCGTTTCCTTTCCTTTTCTCTCCTTTCATCTCTTCATAGATCTGCCACGTGATGGACCGCACATCAAAGGTCAACAGTTCCAGTACCAGATTGGAGAAATGTTGAATTTGAATTGTACCTCCGGGAAGTCGCATCCAGCCTCGCATTTACAATGGTTCATCAACGACCAGCCGGTGAGTAAAAATCAAAGAATCTAACAAAATATGATTATGCTCTACGGGTTATAAAAACCACAATTCACTCTTTCTCTTTTTTTTAATATACTTTTTTCAACTTGTCGGCAGACATTTCATACGATTTATACAGTTAACCTCTAGAAATCACCGGGAAAATGCCGCGGCTTCGTATTAAACGAGACCACGAAAAACTAGTGCAAAAATCTAAATTACGTTCCAAAACTATAAAAAAATTGTGTGCGAAACAGTCTGTGTTGTGAGTAAAACCGTGTAAAAAGAAGACCGTGTTATACGAGAGTTAACTGTATACGATACAAGCAAATTTTGTTTTTATTCTTCTGTCCAAAAAAGCTTTAATTTCATTTTTAAAGCCATTTCAATTACCGATTCCTTTTTACTGCTGGATTCTATTGTAATTTGTTCTTCGATTCTATTCGCTGAGTTCGATTATGTGGCAACGCTGCTGATTTCGCTGCAACGATTTCTCAGTTTGGAAGCGCTCACTGAGCTGGACAAAGTTTGTTTTTCTGATTCAAAAGTTTGCGCTGTTTGCGCATTAATGCGTTCAGTATTTATAGAACGATAAATCTTCGAAGTGTTGAGTTTTCCTAGAACTTCTAAACTCAAGGGTAAGAGCAGGAAAAGAAGCATTATTTTTGAGAGAGGTTTTCAGACGCTTCTTCAGACAGCCTCTGGTATGGGATGACCCGATGGGATAGACCTGATGATATTAATGGATTTTTTGTGAACAATGTCACTAATCAACATTGTGTTATTTCTGAAAAACCGGTAAGGTTAGGTTTAGGCCAGCCAGAGCTGTAACAGCGATGGGTAATGGGTGTCGAATAGACCGGGACGACTGTCTCCCTTGCGCTGCCAGTACTGAGCTAAGTCGTCGTAGGGTCGTATTCATAGTGTGCATATAATTCGCTGCTTAAAAACGGACCGAATTACAATATATTAACTCATGTCAAGTAGAAATATATACAGTATATTTTTTCCTTTAGCCGCAGAAACCAACCAAAGAATATCATTGTTCTGCCATAAGATATAACATCAAGAGTTACAACAACAAATTAATATTCACAATCGTATTTGACAGAGCTTAATTATCTTTACATCATGTGCACAAAGTCCTTTTTTGCATCATAACCATTCTTCTGTCGCTAGAACTTATGTAAATCGTAGCTCAGTTTTTAAATCGTTTTAACGCAACAGTAAATATTCCAGCATCCTTAAATTGTGGCAGCAGAGCGTGTCGTGTTCTCAATTCAAGCAAGCTTCTCAGATCAATACAAATCGATTAGGCACGTGTTCAATATTATCCAGAGTACTTGCTCGAACTACTTTTGCCGCTTTTTGTGTGAGTCAGCAGAAGGGTTATGAAAAGGGGTGGTGGTGGTCTACTATTGCTGGCGCGAAGTCTTCGGGGTGGTAAGCATAAAATTGAGGCCAATTGAGACAGAAAATATGACAGAAAACAGCGCCGGTAGAAGTTCGTTCATATTGAAAACGGATACCGCGGCAGTGCGATCGATATATCCCTCTATCCGTTTACACCAATTTTCGTCTGTCTGTTTTTTTTACTGTTGTAGAAATTGTACAATATATTTTTTAAGAAGATTTCAATAACGCTGCGTGTTAAAATGAACTGAAAGTATGTCTAATAAAAATGGGTGAGGCTCGAATCCAATAATAAACTTAACATGCCCAACAAATAAACCAACAAGCGATATACCATCAACGCCTTTCATTTTTAAGACTTGATAATTTTTGTATAATTTATTGCGTGCCTGAGAAAGATATAAAGTAGCCGCTTTTCCTTCGAATTTAATCACTTAAAATGAGCTCGCTTTTAGTTAACTACGAATATCTTTTGTATACAGCACAAACATATTATTATATATACTCCTAAATACTTTCGATATACTTTCTTACTATATTTCCTAAACTTTTATAGTGTTTTTTTTTAAGCAAAGTTTCTCTAGACATTACAGACCACAAAACAGGTACAAAAAACAAAATTTTACGTTTTTTTTTTCATCGTTCTCTTAAACAATACAGGAAGTACCGTTCTCTCTAAACTTAACCTAACCTATCCTTACCTTTCCTAAGAAATCATTATCTACGTTTGTCGTAACAACCTTAAAGGAATCTTACTTTTCTTTAGGTGCCGAACACACAATTTCTGGTGCCCTACAATGGCACCGTTCATAAGCACGGTTTGATCACTTCAACACTTGGTCTGCGGCTGACCGTTGATGCGACGCACTTCCTGAACGGAGCCATGAAGGTGAAGTGCTTGGCCAGTATATCGCCGGTCCTGTGGAAGGGCGGCAAGGAGAGTGTTCTGCAACGTCGGCCTGGTATCATCGATAATCGTGAAGCCATGCTTTTGGGTAAGAAAACGTGACATAAATGAGGCATTTGTTCAACGACAGCGATGGTCGTCGTCCTATTTATTCATTGTTATTTAGCATTATTTATTTTAATAATATTTTATAAGCGTATACATGCACTTTTACTTTTTGGGATTTATTTTTTTTTTTACTTATTGCCTACAAAGTTTTACATTATTGTTCTGGCTTTTATAAGTTGCTAACTTCTTTTATTTACAGTGCGCAGCAGAGCAAGTGACCGCCATTCGCTTCAATTTCAGCACATTCTGGTCAATGCAGCGGCTACTCTTTCACTGTTTGTCTTTAACCATTTGCTATTAACGCGTCAAGCGCAGAGTTAAAAACAGGGAACATTTTTAAATTCAAAGCGAACAAGATTAGCTGAGCGAGCAAGCAAGAAAGAAAGTGTTATAAAAACGTGTGCAGTGATGACATATCAATTAAATAATTATAGAGTATGCATATATGTATATATTTTTTTCCATTAGAAAAAAATCATTGTAAATATGGAACGAAAGCTAACGAAACTTTGTTGTAAATAGGAAAAGTTATCTATAGAATTTAAATTAGAATATATTGAGTAGAACATACATACATACATATCTAAAATGCACCGTCTTTTTTTTTTTAAACGACCATACATTTTCTAAATTTCTTGACATTAAGTTATCATTGAGTATATAATTTTATTAAAGTTATTCCGACCGAAGATATCCATTTAGTTATATCTGTAGCTATATTCAGGTATAGCACAGCCGTAAATACATTCCAATTTTGTTCAATTTGTACTCAGTACCATTTACAGTAATTTTTGTAGAGAATTTCTAGTTGGTAACAATCTTAAATTAGTCTGTACTTAAATTGTATTTTAAGAGTATGTTTCGTATGACGTACATGACAATTAACATAATATATGTATGTAATACATAACAAAATGAAAATAAATACATACATAAATGGTCTACTAAACCTTAATTTAAAGAGTGTTAACAATTCATTTTGTAGTCAAGAAGAGAGATTATCTCTTCTCCATTAAGTAAGTACAAATATAGTAAGTTGATAAGTTTTTCATATAAATAAATTGACATGATTTTTGCTTTCGAATTTTTTCTTACTTATTTACTATTGTACACGAATATGATGAATTTATTTACACTCACGTTTAGCCATGAAGGTTATGTTTTTACCATAGAAAAACTTAGCAAAATCATTGCTCTTGCTTGGCTTGCTCTATTGGGCTTCTGAGCTTTTCAAAAAGTGTTTTTTTCATACATAACCAACTTTTAACAACACGAACCAATTATGGAAAAGTGTTCTCCACCAACACCTCGTAAATTTTTGGTCTGCAGTATACTTAAAGAGATACTTAAGTACATGGTTGGTTATGTACGCATGCAAAAGTGCATATACTCGCACTTACACTCGCTCTCTTAAAATGTTAAAATAAAATTAAAAAAAATAACAGCGAGCACGCACGTGAGAAGCCAGACTGCAGACTTTGTCTAGCAGTCTACCTCGATCAAAGGTGAAGAAGAACGAACAAGAGGGGCGAAGGAAGAAAGGAGAGGAAGAACTGAAACGGATTTCAGGCGCTCGAATCGAGGCGCTTGCATCGTAAGCATAAAAAAAGCTGGTTGGTGGCTCCAAATATCCCAACGAACCCCAAAAGGGTTAGAGAAGGGGATGAGGAACTGAAACACACACGCATATGTACATATGTGTACACACGGACGCGCCCATTTCATTGAACACTGAATATTATAGTACAGTAATTGTTTTAAATGAACACTTCAAGCGGAGTTTGAAGAAAATGTCCACTATTTGTGGCACAAACTTACATTTACACTCTCGTAGAGACGTACTAATTCAGGCACTTGCTTCAACTGCAATAAAATGTTTAGTTTTGTTAAGTACGTGACTACAGAAGATTACAGTAACTTTTAGGTACTGGCAATGCGACTGCCATTATCTCAGTGTTGTTGTGCTCACAACAACAGACTTCACCAAAGGTGCAGAAAATACATTTAGACATTTTCTGGCTTTCGAGTGCAATTCTGAGAACTTATTGCCAAGATGACGCTGTCAAGATAATGGAGAGTACAATGGAGTCGACAGACAAGGTTGTAAGCTCTATAGTTCCAACTTAATTTCGCACACTTTGCCAACTCCGACAACTACAACAACAACAACAACAACAACAACAACAACAACAACAACAACAACAATAATGTAATTAAATTGTCTTTATTCGCGTGCTCATGAAGTACAATGTAGTCCTCTTTTGAATGAATTCCTTCGAGTCCTTGAATTCTCTGCTGCTCTTCTAATGACTTTGTTTGTCCTCGTTTGACGGCCTGGTATTGCGCAGAGCTCGGTGGTTCTTCGAGTTGTTCAAGAAGCAGACATTCCGCCTTCTGACATTCGTTATTCTTGCTGCGTATTGCTCAGCCTCGCTCAGCCTTTGCGGTATAAGCGGTCGTTGCTGCAGCCAAGTTAAACGTTGCTTTTTGCATGCACAAGCAACGAAGACTATTCGGCAAAACCCTAACAAGTCCTGCGGTTAATTGTTGTTTTTTTTATTGATTTTTCTATTTATAGTCCTTGACTTTTTTTGTTAGAGTCACTTTAATATAGTGGCTCTTTTCTTATTTCTTCGAACTATCGGTTAAATTTGCAGAATTTTTTCAATTGCAAAATTTGCAAAATTTTACAGACAAGATAAAAATCATACTGAAATAGGATAAAAAATAATGCTGTAGATTATATAAATTTAAATATTTTGGTTATGTAGCATAGAATATATCATTTCTTACCATTGATATATACTCATTTGGCGAATTTTGCATGAGAGTATCGTTGAAAAGATCAAGTAATATCTACTAAGATCCCTCGATTATGTTTCTATTAACGATTTCTATAGCTCTAAAGTGAATCCTTATTGAAATTATTAGTAATGCTGCCTCATAAAAAGCGTTATAGCATTGTATGAGATCAATGCAGTTGATGTTATTTTATTTCTAAAGTATATTGCTCTCGAAGAAATCATAACTGCACTAATTTATGTATGTTAAGTTGAAGCGCTCACTTGTATGCTTTCCCATTTCATTCCGCCATCACACCCTCTTATAGAAAAATTTTGAAAATATTTTTGAAAAACCTCTAAGCTCTCTTTCAACAGTCTTATCTTCAAACAGATCTAATCATCTTCTTATAATCACTTTTTATGACGTATTGTTGTCAAGGATAAGCTGATTGCAAATTTATAATGTAATCAGTTCGAATTCAAAGTGAAAACATTTGACCTTAATAAGCATTGATTGAAGCTTTGTTCACTCAAAAGCTTAGTAAACTCTTAACGTAAGCAACGCATTTTAATTAAATCTCGCGTCGATAAGATTGAGCAAACAATGTCAAGTGTTTGTCGAACGTTAATAACCCCAATAACGATAACGATAATGAGAATGAGAATGAGAATGAGAATGAGTTCTGGTGCATAAGGCAAAAGGCAAGGTCTTCTTTAAATTCTTAGAAAAAATGAAGGGATGCATGCATCTTTTCTAAAACCATAATAGTATAATTTTGTTATACTTAAAATTACAAATTCTGGTTTTTACTTTGTTACTAAGTGAACAAATTTAAATAGTTTATTATTATACGTTATTCTCTTACATTGTTTAGTTATGCCTTCGTTTATTTAACCTTTGGTGCTTCACGTAATGGCACCTCAGCAAGCCATCACACCCTCTTCCGCCCCGAATCACTTTAATTTATGTAAAAATAATAGAAAAAAGAAGTAGCAGCTTATCCAGAGTATAAGAAGAAGTAGAATTAGTATGCGCAAGAAGCGCCAGAAATAATAACAATGAAGGTTCTGACCGTTTTATTTTCACCTTCGGGGATTGTTGTAGTAATGTATTATAATAAGCTTTCGAGAAAAATGCCTGCACCGAAAGCTTTGCAGAACAAAAGAAGTAAGCGTAGAAAATGGCGAGGTTGGGCGGAAAAACATTGGGCCAGCGGTAAAATCGACAAAATGCTAATTCGCAATTTTTTGCCAAAGAACTAAAGCGAACACATGCATACACCTGTTTGTGTGCGCTTCTTTGCCTTACATGCCAGATTAGATAAAGTGATTATATGCCAACAACAACAACCGGTGCAAATACGTACGTATATATGTATATGCAGGTGCACAGAGCAAACATTGTCTACGAACAAACATACTAAAGCATTGATGTTGTCGGCACGTAACCACGAGGGCGACTGAACAAGGCCGAATGCAAAGAAGCTATGGCTCTCTAAGGCGAAGATACGGGCATTATCTGCCCAGTTCGAGAGTCGGTGTGGCGTGAAGACAGAGACAGAACAAGCGAGAGTTTGGAACATAGACTCACTTTAATACGCTTTGCAGTTGCAAAGGATTAGGAAGAAAAAATGCGAGGCTTGTTTGCCTTCCTTCCTTCCTACCTAGCTGCCTACCTTCCTTCCTTTTTACTCTGTCTTAATTCTATTGTACTCGTATCCTTTCCAGGCTAAGGTTGCAGTAAGAGCTTTAGCCAGGCCGAACTTAGCGCTCTTCAGTATTCTGTTTTTATTGAAATTGAAGTTATATTTGTGTCTTGATATTCGGTTAATTTTCCGACCGGGTTGGATGTTGTTGATGTTTTGGTGTTTTGAAACGTCATTCCTTGTCAAGTTTGCTTTGGTGTCGTTTTTCGTTTCAACGAAGTTAATGTCTTTATTACTTCTTTCCTTCTAGAAATATTGCAAAAAAACCATTTATAATATTAATTTTCTATAGAATTTCGAATACAAATAGTTACAATCTCTGAGTTAATTACAATGAGTTACCAACTTTTTACGTAACAATGTAACGAAAACTCATTGATTAAATGCTGAATAAATGAAGACTAAAAACGAGCATGCGCTACTTTTAAAGAATGCAAGGAATTCACTGACCTGTAAAACTCCGATTTTAAAGTAACCTCCCGATAAAGTTACTCACAGCAACTTCGCCCACGTCAATTTCTTTAGTCCTTCCTCGACATCACCTTACAATTAAATTTATGCACTTGAAACATGTCTGAAAAGCAGCAGCTTGGAGTGAATTCGAGGTACCCGAAGCGTCCTAGCAAATCTTCATTCAAATGACTCGTAGTCTATCCGTGCTGACACGCGGATTCACCGGAATGTCTCTACAGATCAGTGCCGTTATCCGGCTGTTCAGATATCTTGTCTGCATAGAACAAACTTCGAATTCTTTGAATATTTTATGTAAAGTGTTCGACAACTTTTCGCGTGATGCGCTGAAGGAATTTCCTTTCTTTCGCCAGCATCTTTTGCCATGCTTCCGTCTGTATTAGTAAGACTTGCGTGCCTTTCTAGCACAGTACGTATGCGTTTCCTTCGTTTACTGCAACTCTCTCGGCAGCTCTTCCTCGCTCTACGACTCTGGGCATGACTCTCAGTAATTACGGAATACATGCATGGAAATTAGGCATGTACGAGTAAGGCATACCTTCGTAAGGCACACCTTCGTGTCTTAAGAAAGGAAATTCATTCAAAACTTCGAAAGTTTTCTGCATAAAATTTGCCGCAAAAACTGAGCTTGTCCAAAAGAATACATTAAAATCTAAGACAAGTTTGCTAAACCAGATTTTCTAATTAGTTATAATATATTTAAAGAATGAAAATGAGACTTAGATTCCAAAAAGAAAGCTTTTTTTTTCGAGCAGGCCGTAATTATTTTATTCAAATTCAATTTACATTTCTTGAATCGTATCAGTATAGCAGAAACATAATGGGACACTGTCTTACAGTGATGGTTTTTGTTTGCAGCCCCGTTTTTTGATGCTCGAACCATTTTCAGACGCTGTTAATTTTTGGTCGAATTCTCGAACGACGTACGCCAGCTTCTTGATGGCCAACTGTACGTCGCGTTCGCCGATCTGCTGATAGAGTACAATGCGTGCATAGGCCCAATCGCGACTACTGATCCTCAGCTGGATTCCTTGGCGGGGCAGCTGCTCTGTGCTGACGCCTTCCCGCAGCTCCTGTGGCCTCACTTCGGCCAGGCGTTCGGCAAACTCGCTGGCGTTCAGCTTCGGATTCTTCATTTGGATGAGCAAAATATTGGAGTGCACGTGGTCCACGTCCACCGAAATGGCAGCACTGGCCATGTTGTTGATTGCTGGAAAATTGCAAAAAAAAGCATCAAATCAACTGCACTTCATTGCGCGGCGCGGCGCAGGTGAAGGCCGCAATTGAAACCGAAATTCAGGATTGTCGTCGCCACGAATGGAGGAAAATCAAGTGTTTGCAACACATAATTGCCATGGCCGCTGAAAAAAAAACACACACACACACACACCTTGCGCAATACGCCGAGTCCTTTGATGATCCTCATTCAGGCGCGGCACAATTGTCTCGAGAGCCACTAGACCGGCTGCCGCCAGAATGCCAGCTTGTCGCATGCTGCCGCCGAGCGCCTTGCGTAGACGCCGGGCCCTGCATAGACGACGAGCGCGGAAGAGACGACAAGACACGACAAGACAAGACAAAAGAGAGTAATTAGCCCAAGTTATGAGAGTCAGGGAAGCGGCATCGATGGCAATGGTGCTATCAACTCACTCGGTAATGAATGCCTTTGATCCCACCAGTACTGAACCGACCGGAGCCGACAGCCCCTTGCTCAGACAGAAGCACACCGAATCGAAGTCTCGGGCTATCCTTGCCACAGGCACTTTGAGTTCAGTGGCAGCGTTGAAGATGCGCGCTCCATCCATGTGCAGTGAAATGCCCGTCGATAGCGCTGGGCTTCCGCCCTCCTCGCGGCAGAGCTGAGCTAGGTCGTCGAGCCATTCGAGCGGTACCACCTTACCGCCGCACATATTGTGCGTGTTCTCGACCACCACCAGGGCGGTCACAGGCTCGTGGTCGTCGCTGGGACGAATTTTGTGACGCAACTCATCGAGACAAAACGTTCCGTCTGGACGATTCTTAATCGTGGCTAATTGGACACCGGCAATTTGGGCAGGGCCAGCTATGATGACGAGGGAGAAGAGAAGAGGGAGATAGAGAGACGGGAAGAGGATAAATATAACAAAGCATTAAGTATTACAAAGGGAGGAATGATAAAGGATTATTTTAAAGCATCGGCGGACATAAGTTTGGACTTTCGAGGCGATTTGGGCCTCGAATGGTTTATGGGGCTTAATTATCTGTTGGAGCTAGTATGCCCAAAGGTGCACACATATGTATATACGACGTATAGGCGTACATATAAAAACCTACCTTGTTCGTAGAGAAACGTGTGAGATAAATGACCGACGATTGCTTCGGTTCCGCGACGATGGCAGTGCACCATAACTGAAAAGAAGATTGATTATATGGAGCGAAGGGTTGGAGAGTTAGAAACAAAAGGATAATTGAATAAATGCAGGATTTGTTCGGCCCCTTTTCTGCACTTCCTCGAATAAATAACCGTCGCCACGCCAACAAAAGCCCCGTAAAAACATGTCAAGGAAAGAAATCATTTCTTTCGAGCGCTTACGGCCTTCTGCGTTTATCCTCTGCGGGCCCCTTCGAAATTATTATGAACTCGAAGAACAGACAAGGATTGTCTGAGACAGCGCTACTTACGGTGCGGCGCTAAAAAACGAAACGAGTCGCTGTTTTCCAAAAAGTGAAAAAAATTTGTGAGATACTTTTCGACCCGTGAAAAGAGCCCATTTCGAGGCCTGCTTGCAATCCTTTTTGGTGTTCTCGTCATAAATTATTAAAATTGTTTGTTGGACTCTTTCGCAGTACAACCACAACAAAAAGGTCTTTCAAATATTTTGCGATTATGGCACACATCCTTCGGCTTTTCCGTTTTTGTGTTTCTGCTCCGTGAGCTCCGTGAGCTTTTGGCTGAACTATCGCGAATGGTGCAAGGGCGCGCCATGAAAACTGGTGTCAGTCAGTCTTTGATGTTAAGGGTAAGCAGGAAGACGTCCGCCAACAAGGTTAGCCATAAATTTCCAAAGCGGTTGATGGATGAGCGACGCTTAAGTTAGTCACAATGATGAATGTTATAATTTAAGTCTCGCTTTTAGTCTCTTGTGAAATTAAATGGCTTTCTACTAATACTGAAATAATTCTTGGGCAGAAAATATAAAAGTACTTCAAATGTATTTCAAGCTTTATTCTTCAGAGCCAGAAATTGAAGCGTCCGCACGGATGTGCCATAAATGCCATGATAAAAATCGCACACACTCAAACTTACAGGCCAATAAGTTCGCCATGGTACCACTCGGCACAAAGAGAGCCGCATCCTTGGCAAATAGCGCGGCCGATTTCGCCTCCAAAGCTTTCACGGTAGGATCCTCCCCGTACACGTCGTCGCCCACCACCGCCTCGAACATGGCCCGACGCATTTCAGCCGTGGGTTGGCTCACGGTGTCCGAACGCAAATCGATAACATAATGAGACATTTTCAACTACGTGTCGATACGGCACCTGCTGCAAAATGACAGAGCACAAAAATCGAAATAGAAACAAAATAATAACGCTTGCCGCTTAACGCGTTATGTGCTGACGCTTTGAAATTTTCATTAATTAAACGCATCATAAAGCAAATATTATTAAATAATTGAAATAAATTGAAATCAATTAAGTAAAGTATAATACAAAATAAAATTAATTGCAATTTGATATCAATCCATCAAATTGCAATTATTTTCATTTTAAAGAAAACAAAAAACTCTCTGAATAAACCTTAAAAAAATATTTCTTCCTGATGTTTATCTCATAAAAACTGAATTTACCCAGCTCGAAACTATAGAAAAATCTAACATGACATAAAAAAAAATCAACATGAATTTTGTATAGCTTAATTGAAAGCACTATTATATTGTAAATCAGAAACTTTTAGAAAAATTTTCACTGAAGACTTCAACGGATTCATAATTTATGTTATTCTGTCGTTTTTAATCTAAAATACGCGTATTAGAAATTAGCACTATGTACTATATTCGCTGATAATGAAAATACAATAATAAAAGGCCACTCAACAGCAACAAAAAAGGCACCACAACGATGCGTTCCAAGCGAGAATCTGCACTGAACTGACGAGAGCGAGCGTCGCAGGCAATCGAAGACGTTGCAAAATTTAGACTGGATTAGCAAAAATTATTATTGTATTATATAATTGCATAGAGTAAACAGAGTAAACAACAGCAGCAACAACAACAACAACACTCATGATATATTCGCATAATAGCTAAAATAATCAGTGGAATTTTTATTCCATTAAACAGTTTGCAGTTTCGTTTGTTCAATTGTTGACCCAACGACGTTGAAAACGAAAGAGTCTTTGCTTAAATCAATACAACTTAACTCAGCATTAGCTCAGTTTTGTGCTTACTCGATTTAAGCAGTTATGGCTTGTGGCCAAAGATTTACTCTTCCACACTTTCACGCATTGGTGTTCAATAAGCGCTGACATTAACACTAAAAAAACACTAAACCACAGAAAAGTCTGAATGCAAGAAAGTTTTCGTCACTGATTCATGGACGATTTGTCATCCGTGAATTCCGGGCTCCATTCAAACTACTTTTGCGGTTGAACTATTAAAATAAAGTACTTAAATTCTTGAATTTTAACAAATATTTATTGGCTTTTTGTTACAAAATAAAAATAGTTGTAATATTTTAATAATTTTAAACATAATCTGATTTTTTTAAAAATTCTGTATGTATTTACAAAGAAACATTTTTCATCCTGTGGAATACAATGGAATTGGTTTTACCAGAGAAAATAAAATTTTCTTTTTTCCATTTAAAAAAAAAATGTATTTTACATAAAATTTGAATTAATTAACAAGAGTTTTGCAAGTTTATTACTAAACAGATAACGGTATTATCTCTGATCTATATAGTTTTTGGGGAATATTTTTGTGATAATTGTGTGTTAACTATGTTAGTAAGATATCATTAACATTGAAATTTACAAGCTCACAAGATCAACGGTTGATAAGTTATAAAATTCTCCTACAATTCTCAACACTTTGCATAATTTAGGATAAGAGCGCAGCTTAGCACTAATTCTTTTGTATAGAATTTATATATATATTTTTCTGGATATTTGGTACATATAGACGAAATTTTAATTATTACCATTTGTTTAATTTATTTTATAAAAATTAAAAATGGGGGAAAAAAGCATTTGGTGCGAAAAACTTAGAAATAATTTTATTTATTTATTTTTTTTTTGGCTGAGCATAAATGAAATGATATTTATTACAAACGATTTCTGGCTACATAACAAAAAATTACATTATAATTTGGAAGATTTTTTAGAAATGTTAACTACTTAATTACTGTTATTCTTAAGATAAACGGATCTTTGGTATAAAATATTAAACATATGAGATTTTCATTAAAAATACAAAGCCTTTATGAAACCTTCTTAAAGTAAGTTTTTTTCGAATTTGTTAATATTTTAATTGATTTTGAATCATTTGAAGTACAGAGGATTTTGTTTTTCGGTGTACAATCTAATGGTACAACGGTACATCATGCCAGTGTAATGGTTCAAAGATCAAGTGCACCGACTTTTTTTTCTACGATTTGGCAAAAATAATATAAAAAAAAATTATATGCCAAAAAATAAATTTTGTTCGTTTAACTGAAATGAACTGAATCGTGATACTGATGGATCTTTTACTTTGCACTGAATTGAAGTTTTGGAACGAAACGTTAAGTGACGTCATATCTCGTTTAAGAAAACTGACAGACGTTATTTCTCATTTAAGAACAAAGTCTCTTCTTTTTTCTTTGAACTCATCACGTCCTTACAACTAAGACTAAAATAAAATATATCCAATAATAGGTAATGAATGATATCGATTTCAAGAACCTTTAGTTTTAAAAAATGGTATGCTCATGACTTTTTACGAATGTACAAGTTGCAGAAAAGATCTGCTTGGCCAAACTATCACAAAAATCGCCAAATAACTTTTTGCTAAAAATCTATAAAATCTTTTGAAAAATCAATTATCTTTTTATAAAAAAACAACCTTAAGGCAGACACTAATGGATGATGAAGTTACACAGCAATTGCTTAGGAATAGGAATTTCTTCAACAACACGATTTCAACAACATGCTAGTTGTCTCTCTCTCTCTTTCTCTAATCTATTGTAAATATAATAACAAATATTCTTTGTAAAAGTTATGACGTTATTATCAACAGGTTCGGAAAGCTGTTGATTTGAACTAACCGTTCGAGAAAACGGAGAATTGTCTCGATTTGTCCTCAACTTAATTTATTCAATTCTTTAACTCTTACTTATTATCGTCTTTATCATCATCGCGCCAGATGATACTGATTTTTTCTTTTGGCTTAAATCAAATAGCTTTAGCAAAAGCCATAACTTATCATCATTATCTAAACATTATCTGTACGCACGCAATACATACATACATACGTACAGACATTTACAACAATTAGGTCATTAGGTATTGTGATAGTACAGTTAATAGAGCTCTTTTGGACTGTATTAACCGGTTTAGTCCGTTCTCTATCGCTATGACGAGGCATCATCCTCCGAAGCGTCGAACTCCTCGGGCGGATTCTTCTTGATGCAGTCACGTACGCCCTGCAGAATGATGCCGACGCGCCGATCGAGTGCCGCCAGATGCGGCTCCCACAGCACCGGGCTCACCGGATCCGCCAGCATGGCAGCGCGCAAGAGTTGCGACAACGGTCGAGGGCCATTGTGGAACCTGCATGACGTGGCAGTCACGTCAACCAGCGAAGCGAACAAGGTAAAGAAAGCAAAAATAAAAACTGCATCAGTAAAGAAATTAACGTACGAGTACTCTTAACTAAATCGCATTAAATCATTTTAGTAGTAATCAAAAAAAAAAAAAAAACAAAAAAGGAGACTAATTAAAGACGACCAAACACTCACTCTAGCAGTCGCTTGAGCGTCGACATGCGAATCATGCAGCACTGCAGCACCGGCGCCAAGATGGACAGCTCGTCGTGGAACGGCTTGCCGAAGCCACGCCCATGATCCAGGTGCAGCGGAAATGTGTCGTTGCCATAAACCCTGAAAGCAAAGTTCAAAAACCGATATTCGTTTTACGACCTTCTTTATGAGTTTCATTTATTGAGTTAATTTACGGTAGTTTCTGTCACATGAGACTGCCACAATATCATATTGCGAGAGTTGCCAACGTCGTAGCCACAAACTTAGCATTGCAGGACTGGCGCAGTATTGTTGGCAAACTTTCGAAATGGAGCTGCGCAGAATTAATTCATTTTACGACCTAAACAAACAAAGAAAGTGGATGGCGAAGCCATCACACTCTTGGAACACTCATACTCATACTCATACTCATACTCATACTCATACTCATACTCATACTCATACTCATACTCATACTCATACTCATACTCATACTCATACTCATACTCATACTCATACTCATACTCATACTCATACTCATACTCATACTCATACTCATACTCATACTCATACTCATACTCATACTCATACTCATACTCATACTCATACTCATACTCATACTCATACTCATACTCATACTCATACTCATACTCATACTCATACTCATACTCATACTCATACTCATACTCATACTCATACTCATACTCATACTCATACTCATACTCATACTCATACTCATACTCATACTCATACTCATACAAGTTACATACTTTAATTTTCGTTAACCATTTTCTAATGCTTAAAAGAGTGGTTAAAAGCTTCTAGAATTCATTGAAGAACGCCGCAAATGAAAGACTCAATTCAATTAGTCTGACCTTTCAGAAATTCATTCGTTTTATTACAGTTCGTTTGTTGTCGATAAAATCGAGCTTTTATCGCAATTATTAAAGGCATTTCGTAATACAAAATCTATCTCTTGGTTTTATTCATTTGACCTTCAACATAATCATTTTACAAAACGTTAACATCATCGCTTTAACATAAACGCTGAACCACTTACGGCAGCTCTAAAGCAGCGCCAAAATTTCGATTTTGCAAACGGATTATGTATTTTCATTTCACTTCAGTGCAAAGGTATGCGTGCTGCCCCACAGGATGAGCTGCTACGGGCAGCTTCAGAGCAACGAACAGCAACGATTTCCATGAATCAGTATGTGTTTGTGTTCATTGCAATCAATGCATGGATGTACATATGTATGAGTATTCATGCGCGGTACGAGTACTTGTATGTGGTACGTTTATCTGATTGCATTCGAAATTCAACACGAGCCGAAGAAGCTGTATAGAACCGTATGAAGCTGTCTGAAAATGCTTCCCTATAAATAGACCAAAATGCAGACAGCCAGGAGTTGAGGAGGGGCGATTACAAAGAAGAGGCTTGTAGGAAGATGAGGGGATGAGAAAGAGACCAAGCCAACGATGTGATGACGACCGCAAAACTGTTGAAGTTGCGGAAACAGCAACAGCGAGAGTAATGTTAAAAATGACATAATTCATACAAAACAGCCGGAGACCATATCATTGCTACCAACGCCTTAATGGCACGATAAAATGACAGCCAGCAGATTATTATCTTAATAATGTCACTTAACCGTGCCGGAATGTCCTCGAGTGACAGTAACTGACAAGCATTAACTTCAACTAAACTGTCTATTATAGCATTCTGGCAAATTATGGCCAGTTGGAGTAATCTCCTAGACCAGTCAGTCTCCCAATGCTTCATTTAATAACCCTGAACTATTGTACATGGTTGGTGGATTCGCTAATGTGGAGTTAATGTAGCCCGTACAACAACCATTTCTTCTATTTTTCAATGATTATACGATATTGTGGCGCCCAAAATTGACTTACTTGAAAGTTTCATAATGATGTCGATCCATGTTGCCGATCAGAAAGTCAAAGACGGACATATCCATTAGATCCAAGAGGCGACGGCCTTCATCGTACGGTGGTATGTCGCGTACCTAAAGAGATTGTTAAGAAAATGCATATTAAAACTTAATTTTATGAACAGTTTTGGTTTATTATTTTTTATACTTGTATCCTTTTGTGCCACTTTTGTGCAGCTTTTTATGGACTATTATTGCTACATAATTCAGAGAGACTGCCTCTATTTTGTTTTTGAATTACGAGTACTTTAACAATCCGTTACTCTTTCGTCCGTTACCAGCTGTCTACCTGCTGTTCTGCACTTAATCTCTGGATAACCAACTGGTAGAGCAATAAAAATACCTTGTAATTGCACTTTCTTATAATTCCGCTTATTTATTTCTTTCTTTTTTTTTTTTGTCTACAAATTTATTTATTTTATGGTTTACTTACCATCGCGCCCAAGTTACGTATATATTTCAATATAAATAGTTTTCAATTTTAGTGAAGTTTTCAATTTTACTTCACTTCCTTTTCACTACGCTTCAATTTCATTACTCGCTTGCAATTTATTTGTATTCACAAATTGCAATTGTATACATCTCAGTTAACGTCTATGTCTTTTTTCAATTTGTCGTACTTTATCGTACACGAAGTAATAGCATGAGACTTACCATAGCGCAGTAGCCGGCATCGGTTTCCCATTGGGCCTTCCGGCGCTTGTGGTAAGAGCGCCTCCAAGGATGTCGCCAGAGCTGCAAAATGAAGAAAAACGTAAGCTAAGCGTGGAAGAGCTGGACAACAAGACCTTTCATAACGAAAGGTCACTTTTTTTTATTATTGCTGCGTTTGCAAGCAATGTGTGCAGTTACTTTTTCTCAGTATAAAAGCAATTTTATTCGCCGAATTACTTCAAAACTCATAAAATCTTAATAAAACGAAACTTAAAGGCCACATTTTTTCTTCACAGAAAAAATCATCTTTTCATCTTACAACAACTCCGCGTATTTTAGCACTTTTAAACCTTTATCATTAAAAAAAGTTACAAAACAAACCAAATGAAAGAATAATAAAGTCATTCCTGAAAAATATTTCCATCTTCCTATTTGCCGAAATAAAATTAATATACGACAATTTATGTGCAGATTTCAGTTTTTATTTGAAAGCATTGCTTACGTTCTACCGATTTCGACTATTAAATTTTTATTAGCCAATAACTTAAGAATTTGGAATTTTGTTCCGGCAGAGACAGAGAATGGAAAGAATGTGACACGAAAGCAATCTCGCGGAAGCCCTGTCGCGAAAGCGACGTATGGAAGGAAGACACAAATGAAAAATGGAAGAGCAGAAGAACACCTGCCGAAAGAATGTACCGAAAAAAAAGCTATGTATTTTTCTAAAACCATTTTCAAGCAGACATAAAGACGAAGCTTGAGAGAAGTCTGAAGAGAACGCAACAAAAGCGTTTTAAAATGCTGTCGTAATTTATTGTAGCGCTCGAGTCCGGTACGAAAACGTAGCGTGGCCAGGTCTAGATCCTTTAGCACCTAGTAAGCGCCAACGAAAAAAGGCGTGTGGAGAGAGAGAGACGATGAAGAGTGTCAGAAATATTAAACGGAAGTGTGGCCAATAAAGACTATTTGAATGACATTCCTCCCAACCATCTCCATTCTTAAAATTTTTCATTTCATTTTATCGTCTTCGTCTTCAATGTTGCTTCCGCTCTTTATTTCCGGTTTTTATTACTACTGCTTTTTGAGTAATTTTTATCAGACGCGTCAACATTGCAGAAAGGACGACCGCAGTGCAGTGCAGTGTACCTCGCGCCTGGGGCGAGCTACTTTCAACCTCACATTTAATTTTCTTTTCTATAGTATTTAATTTCTGCTTTCTTTCCCAGAAAGTCATTTATTGCTGCTATATTTTTCGCTATTTTTTCTACGGTTTTACAACTATTTTCTTTTATTCTTCCACAGAAAATGTCGCATGGTGTAGAAACCTGGTTTCTACAAACGAAGAGCAGAGAAAAATAATGAAATGTAAATTTTTTTATTTTCAATTTTTTCAAGCCTTGCCAATCACTACGGCCCTTTCTCTTACCTTGCGCCCGCTCAGCTCCGGTGCTGGCAAAAATGCCGCAAAGGAACCTTCCAACATGTCCGGACTTCCGCAAATGGCGTGCGAAGTGTCGCAATAGTACGAGCATTTGCCGTGGAAGCACAGATTCGATGAGGGCGAGATGAAGAAGGTCTTCAGAAGACTCTCATCGGCCACTTGGTAGATTTCGGTGGTAATGTTGATTATTCGTCCAGCAACGGGCATGGCGCGACGAAAGCCAAGAACTCTAAAAAGTAAGACAGAAAGAAAGAAAGAAAGTCCGTGAGAAAGGAATGACAAACAATTTAAAGGCGAGAAATTATAATTTACATATTAATTTATTTATAATTTATTTTATAAATTTTTTGCCCGAAAAATTTAAAAATACGAATAAAATAAGATTATATTGTTCTCAATTTCCATATTTTTCGTGCTGTATTACGTACACTTTTCGTTTACGTACATTTTTTTCGACAGTCAACATGTATGCGTACACACACAAACACATTCAACCTTACTTTTTGTTTCAAATTAAAAACAACGTCAAAATGTCATCCGTCCAGAGAATCATCCGTATCTCTTCGTACTCTGTTTTATACGTACGTATTTTTTGCAGTGAAGACGAATGAATGTGTTTGTGTTCGTGTTGGTGTCGGCATCGCGGTACTTGGCGTCCGTGATGGACGGCGTGGTTGGCATGGTTGGCGGCCGTAATTACATTTGTCTTGCATGCGTTTGTGTTTGTTGCTGATTTCTTACATTTCAGCAGTACCAAAATGAATTCACGACAAATCGCTCATGAATCACTGAAGAAAACTCATGCTTGTGACCTTCCAAACGCTACGACTTTGTTGCCATTTTACCCTCATTCTGTTCTCATTATAATCCAGAAGTATCAGCTTCCAGAAGCCTTCACATTATCCCCCACTTTATTACTCACCAGAATCAGTCAAATTTATTATCGAGTGGTCGGTCGGCGATGATTCATGCACGATGGTGAAATGTCTTTAATGAGTCGTTTATACTTTCTTAAGGACACCAACTTCAGAGTTCAACAATTAAACTCTCGATCCATATTCCATATTCTTACCTGTCGAGATGAAAAGCCGCGATCTCGGCGTTGTGTCGTTCGTAGTCCGTAAAATAGAAGTGATTGGGCAGGGTTTGTTGGTCCCGAGGAAAACTGTAAAAAAATAAAAAGAGAAAAATGATATTAAAAGAGGAAAATAGATTAGCAACAACAACAACAACAACAACAACAACAACAACAACAACAACAACAACAACAACAACAATAATATTAATAATGCTCCGAATATAAAATAAATCGAATAATTAACAAACAAGACCGAAATACTCGTAAATAAATAAAGCCCAGGCAGCCTCAGAACAACACCACAACACGGCCACATCACGGCCATTTGGAGCACACACACACACTCATGCAGTACATATGTATGTATATTTCAATGGTATATGGTGTATACATGGACTTATTGGTCTCCATGCTGCGGCATGGCGTTAAAGGAAACAACAACGAACGCCACAATAAGCGGAGCAGCCAGCCGTCGCGGATTGTCAGCAACCGAAAGTGCAAATGTCAGTGCAATGTTTTTATTTGCTTTTTTTGCGCCCAAAAATATGCAAAACTTTTACTACTAATGGCGTCCGCTGCGAAAGCGGTCGGAAGAAATCACGGTTCCTGCGAGTAATTGTGAATTATACGGATAGACAGCTATACCGTGCGCCCTTTTCTCCCATTTTATTTATTGCTTTTATAAAAATTCATAATTTTTCTTATCTTTTAACGTTGTTGCTTTAAGTCGCTACCTTTTATTGATTGCGATTTTTCGTGTATGTTTTTTTAATTTTTCTTTATGATTGATGGAAACGTTGACGGAAGCCGCAAGAGACATTGCTATTTAATCAAACTGTGTATGTGTGTGTGTGTGTGTGTGTGTGTGTGTGTCCTACCGCACGCACGTCCTTAATTACGTCGGTATTTATTATCGTTTCTCGTTTATCGTATTGTCTTTTTATGACCATTTGCGTTCGAAATCGAATCCTTTGCCGCGTAACGGACGCATGTGCCGTCGTTTATGGGTTCAATAATTTTCATCACTTGTTCCTAATGATTGTGTTCTGTTTTATTAATGACACTAACTGTTTTTTTTTTAATTTTTCTATTTTTTTTTAATTTTTTCCTTTCTTGTTTTTCGTTTATTTTCGTCGACTTTTTTGGAAAGAACGGGATTGTTTTACAGTATCGACGGCGCACCTCGGCGAATTTGGTTTTTTTGGCATGCTTTTATTTTTAATAAATACACTTCAATTCTATTAAATTGCATTAAAAGTATAATTTTAATTCAGAAACATCATTTCCTCAAAAATTCTCCGATAAAAGTGCTACCAAATGAAGACTATATAGTATGTTCTCTATGCCTAATTACTTACCGCATTGGTTTCATTAAAGCCTTGATGTTGTTGGGATACTCGATGACCAGTTTTAATTGTGTACCACCTTCCTTTTGAACTGTAAGGAAAAAAAAGAAGAATACAAAAGCACAATTTAGTCACAATTAATCAAATTTTATTGGCATCATCGTAAAATTTCGCCTTAAAATATTAATTTTAATTTTTAACTGATGCTTTCATCGTTTATTATGCTTCATACTTTATGGTTTTATGATACAGTTACCACCGTTCAAAATTAAATTGTTTACATCAGCATAAATACATAAAGAGTAAAATCAAATAAAACAAATTTCCAACAACTTGGAAAATATCCTAGAGCAAAACATATCCTGAGCAGCAACACAATCCTTATAATAATAGAAATAATGACATTCCGAAGCTGTTGGCTTTTGTTGTTGCTATTTCTCCTTGTTACTGCTGTTTATTTGGTTGTTGGTTCGTTTGTATTGTGCTCTTGTAATAATATTGTTGTTGTTTTAGTTGCTATTTTAACCGCACCCACAGCTCTGAAACTTTGTTTAATTTAATTGCGTGAAGTGACGTTACGACAACACCGAGTGTGTGTGTGAAACCGAAATAGCATCAACAACAAATGCAATCCAAAATGACATTTGTAATAATTTCCAAAATCTTAGAAAATAATTAAAAACAGAGCACTAAATTGAAAATTGTAAACAATTGCAAAAGTTTAAAAATTTATTGCAAATTTTTGTAGTCGACACAGACGATTATTAAATTCCATTTATAATTTATTGGTAAAGAACTGTTAAGGCTTCTTAAGCCACTGAATATTAAACTAAAAAACTTAAAAAGGCCTTAAAAGAAGGCCTTAAAAAGTTTAAAGAATCTTAGTTTAAAGAATCGCAGTAGTTTCTTTAATGAAAGAAAGGCGACAGAAAGCGGCATACAGAGGCAAAGAGTAATAAAAAAATAATCAAATTTACTTCTAAATATAACTCGTTAACTCACCAACATGCTGAATCGGAAGATTAATCATGTCGCGCAACACAGCATCCACCAACGTGTCGTTGGCCGGGTACAGCTCCCGCCTGCTGATGCGCAGCTGGAAGAGTTCCAAGTTCGTTGCATTCGCGCTGCAAAAAATAAGAAAGATCAAATAAATTAAAGGAACAAGAAAAGTTGTGCAAGAGTGTAAAGTTTGGAAAGACAGAAAGAAAAGCAGGAAAATGCTGCATAATCTTAGGCGGCAACGAATTGAACAGCATCAGCGTTTTTCGTCTTGCCTTTCTCTTACTTTAAAAACTCGGATGCTATCAGATTTTTTTGAATTTCTTTCGCAATGAATCTGCCAAAGTAGAAACTGAAAGATGGAGCGCCTAAACATTTTCTGCATGAGCGGCAAATTGCTTTGAGCCGTGTTCCCCAAGCAAGCTTATTTGCGAAGCATTTTAGTATAAAGAGTATAAAGTGTATTCGAAAAACTCAGGCTTGAGGAACAAGAGGCCTATAAGGACCTTCAGAGTAGTTTTTCTTATATGAACAACTAACATTTTTATAAAGAAAATTTGAGAAATATCCATAAGTTCCAGCCGAACAATATTACTCAGATAAATACATAATGTATTCAATTCTTGGCACAGTCGAAAAGAAGCCAACTAATTAAAAACACAGAAAGGAAAAACAAAGAAAAAAATAATTTGGAATTGTAATTATTTACATGAAAACCAAGCTGTTGCTGTTGCTGCAGTTGATTTTTCATGTTTTCACAAGAGAGTTTTCCCCTGAAAGCGGATACTGCTAATGGTTACTGGTACCGGTTAACTCAATTTACATTCCCCGAGGTATGTTACCGTTAAATGCTGCATTGCGGCGTGCGCTGGAAAAAAACAAACTCTGCTCAAACTTTCGTGGAGATAAATTTTTAAAGAAGAAACTACCATAACGACGGCAACGACACCGAAGGTTAATACGTAAGCATTAAATAAACTTAATAATGAAATAATGAGTTTCCTAAAATTGAAATAAAGAATAGTTTATAATGAAGAAAATAAAATAAAGAAATAAACAAAAATGTTCTAGTTTTTTAAATAACGAAATTATTGTCATGGATAATTCTTTAGTAATGGAATTTTTGCGATATGAAAAGATTTATTAACAATTTATATATTTATTTATTTAATTTACACTTTTTTCTAAAGTGGATAGATTTTTTTAGAGTTTTTTATGATAACCTGGATAAAAATATATTCAAGTCGTTACGATTTTAATAAAAATCTATCCACGTAATATTCAATAGATAGCTTGATAGCTTAGGTAAATTTTTTTTCATACTTTAATTTAGGATCTATTCCCTCATTCCTGCTTCCCCTCTCTCTATATCTCTCTCTCTCTCTCTCAGTTGGCAAGAATCATTCATTTTACCCCGATTTAAGCCACGTCGACAATGTAATATCCACACGTAGGAATACTCGTTATTTGAAGTAACGTAGAAAATGAGAAAAACAAATGGAAAGCACAGAAATTTCATCTCCCCGAAAATAGTTAAAACGGACGCAGAGAAAAAATTTTCCTAAAATAATGATGGTCTTTTAAATTCAACACATTGTCTAAGCTTCAATTTATTTTTGATTTTCTTTTAATTTAAGATTTTGAAATGTAGTGTAAAAAAACCTTGACTTTTCAAGGTTCCGTAAAAATGTATTTTTTTTCATTTTAAATATTAACTTTGTTTAAAAAATCTTTGCTTAAAAGCTACAATTTATTTTTAATTTTCTTTGTAATTAAAGATTTTGGAATACTTTACTTTTACAAAATATTGAATTTATATTACAGTTAACGAGATAACTTTCAGCTTTGTATTATTTTTTAATTCCATTCAATTTAGAGACAATTTTTATCAAAATTTTTACAATTTTCATAAGCTAAAATATTCTTGGCCTGTAAGTAACTGGAAATTAAAAAAAATCGACTTATCCACTTCCAAAATAAACGGTCCAAATGGTGAAAATACAGTAAAAAATTGGCGAAAACGAAGAATTTTGTAAGAACAGTGAATTTCTCGTTTTAAATTGTTCTTTTAGAAGAGCGTGCTTGACCGGAATGGAGATAAGAATTTTAAATTTGAATATGCCGCGACGATATCATCCTACCGGCAGTAGTATCTCAATTCATGTGTCTTGAACCACTAACAGCGGCGTTTCGGATGTATTTATAATGTGTATTGCCATAACAATATTATATGAACAAATCAATAATAATAATACAATATAATTATAATTAATACAATAACTTGCTACACAACTTGAAAATAAAAAGGAATAGAATAGAGGCTCCTCAGCATCTCAACTCATCCTCGGGCAACTTTTCGGTAACCAAGTGAATGTAGGAAGACCAGGAGAGCACAACCTACCTCCTAAGCAGAGCATAAACATCCTTCAAAGGATGTATGCTCACTTAATATTGATCGATATTTGATGTGATTAAATTTTAATTTAGTGGGCGGGAAGAGGTACATTGACAGGTGCCGCTAATTTATAATAAGTTTGAGGGTTAATCAAGAAATGAGTATGAAAGTGTGTCATCAAGCGGCTCATCATTAAAATTTTAACGCTTAAAGGACATTTCGAATCAGTTTAGCAGAGCTTACATATTTTAAAACTTGTATTTACTTGGAATTTCCCTAAAATTTAAAACTAAATTTGAAATTTAAGAAAAAAATTAACAAAAAAATTATACATAATAAAAATAGAACAAAACTTCTTTCTAACTTCGAAAATAAAATGAAATAAAGCAAAAGTAATTTATCAGCTGCAGGGATAAAAATTGCAATGAAAACTTTTTTACTACAACAATAATAATAACAACAACAACAACAGCAGCCGCAAAACAAGTCTCAATACGAAACAAGTGTCAAGTTACGTTGGTAACTCTGACTGTACAAACAAAAAAGTTATATAGCGACAACTTTGCACCGTCACCACGGTCTACACCGCTACCGCCACCGCCACCACTACCAACATAAATCCACCAGCAAACAACGACAGCGATAGCACTAGTAGTAATAGCTATAGTAGCAGTAGTAGCAGTAGTAGCAATAGCTACAAACAACTGCAGAAAAACCATGAAAAGCTATGAAAAAGGTAAGTCATAAAAACCAACGACAAACTCTGGCTATTTTTCACGACGTTATTTCTGGCAATGGCCGCCATGTTGGAAAGCAGCAGAAGACCACGTCACTTCAATGTTAAACGCACAGCTGATGGCTGTTAGTAGTCTACGAAAATAGTAGCAACTAGTACCAAAATAGTAGCAACAAAAAAGCGACAAAAACAACAGGGCGACGATGACTACAACACCGCGCCACACCCAAGAAAAAGCTTAACGGCTGCGGCGTCAAAAATTATAAAGGGATAAGGGTTGAAAAGTTTATGTGTTTCGCGGGCAAACTTTGCACATAAAATTGCTGCAAGAAATTTTGTCCGTCCGGAGCAGCGACAGGAGAAGTTTTTCCACCGCGGCAACTCTGGCACATCGCGGCCGCCGCACTTGTTGCAGGGCCGCACAGTCTTAAGACCAAGGCAAAGAGTGTTTATGGTCGGCTGGCGGCTAAGGCAGTTACTGAGACGCACGACCCGGTGGTCAGACGATAAACACACATAAACGTACTTTGTTCGGTGTTCGCGGTGTTGGCGTGCTAGAGTGATTGTTGATACAAGCACGCGTTGAATGTGTCACTCTGTCAACGCAGGACGATAATCGGTAAAATCAACTACTTCGAGTATCATAATGGTTATTATTTCGAAAAACTGCTTCGTCGAATTATATGCTAAGGGACAATGCGCCCGTTTGGCTTGACAGCTGACAGTTGACAGCTGACAGTTGACAGATGACAGTTGACAGTCTCTGGTCTGTCTATTCCTTAAACTCTTAAGATAATTAATTATTTATTGAGTTCAATAATATCTATCTTTCAAATTTAAACTCTCTGGATCCTCTTCATTCACAGGCTTTTGATTTAAAGTAATGATAAAAAAAGCAATAAAAAAATTAATAAATAAATAGACCGCTTGTTTTGTAAATGGTATCGGTTCACTTTATAAAAAAATTGGAATTTCTATTAAGTTAATGAGATAAAATACAGCTTTGTATTTTTTTTTTATTTCCATTTAATTTAGAGATCAATTTTATTAACATTTTCACAATTTTCATAAGCTAAAATATTCTTAGCCTGTAAATATTTAAAAATAAAAAAGAATCGATTTACCCCACTTTCAAAATAAACGGTCTAAATGGTTTAAAGTCTCCTGGAAGCCAGAAAATTCTTGAGCTGCCGATTATCGGTAAAGTAATGAAAGACATATTGCGTTATTTTGTAGCGACTTTTGAAGACTTCCATTGAAATCAACGAAATTATAAAGCTTTTATAAATTGGATGGAATTTTATTATTTCTGAATTGAAGGCAGCTACGAAATATCGAGGAGATATCAATGGAGCTGACAACATTTTTTATATCTATTATGAATTTAGAGGAGAAACCAATCAAGGTTAAAATTAATACTGATTTGGTATATATTTCTGTAACTTCCAAAGGATATTCTAGGTTAAGATGATTACTCAAGAATAGAGAAGTTAAAAGGCCTCAATTTTTAACAGATTTTTTCTGCCTTTTTAAAGAGACAGAACTATAAGATCGAAATTTTTGAAACATCTTCATAGATTCTTTCATTATAATATATTTTTTTATCCTTACAGTTTTTTAGCTTATTCGAAAGAAATCAATGGTACACAATGGTACAATCATCAATGGTACACAAATCTCCATGAACTCATTTTCAATTTGAGGATTTCTCACATACGCGCTCAAAATCTCTGTGTGTGTACTAACCTTGGCGTTATTCCCATCATTTCTGCGAGCGTCAGCTGCACACCATTCCCGCGCAAGTTATCGCCTTCCGCTTCGTCCACTTCTTCGTCGGGCGGAAAGACTACATGCGAATACTTGCCGGCCGAGATGTCATTCCGCACGATGCGAATCAGGTCCTCAAACCGATCAGGCGGAATCGGATTTTTTGTCGTCAGGACGCTGTGCGCTTCATCCACGCTCTCCTGCGACGCGGCAGCTGCGGCAGGTGCAGCGGCCGCAGCACTCTGACTGCCGGCACTGCCGCCAGCAGCGCTGCCGGAGCGCGGATGAGTGGCGACGGTGGTGGAGGCTTCCTTGGAACCGGATGAATTACTACAAAGAAAATGTTAATCGGATGTGCTTTAATTTCGGACCTTAGGAACATTACAAAAGCAATAACTTTCTAAAAACTTAACTAATTTCAGTGAAAATTGCTTGACGTTGCTTTTACTGCCAGAACAAACATGTTCAACTTCTCAGAATTCGCTCCAAAGTTCGCTCCAAAGCTAGCATACATAACTCAATTCTTTCTTAAGTCGACTTAGGCGGTTATTGCTTGTAACCACAGATTTTATACAACTATGTATGTGCAAACATACAGTCATTTCTATATAAACCTTACTGCAGCTGATTCTTTTATACGAGCCTTTCAGGCCAAATGGCAAACATTGAGTAACCAAACGGTTAAGAAGAAACAGACGGGAAAAGGATTACATGGCATAAAAGCAAATGAATTAAGTCAACCTTTCAAGCTTCTTGTTCCATTAATATTATCATAAGTTATTACCTCAAAATTGAATATTGAAAATGCATACCTTTCGAAAATCTATCTATATATACAGGGTGCGCCATCTTTTATGTCGGTATGTGACTGTTCAACCGTATTCCAGGCGACGTGGACGAACTGTCGGCAATATTCTTTAATTCAATTGCGCTTAATACGGCAACAAATGCAAATCATCCTTCAAAATGGGCCGCAAGGTGGTTCCACTGTGCTGAAAAATGCTGAGCGCGTTGACGATACGACGACGCTTCATGCAACCAGTTTAGTGTAACCAGGTCTTGGGCGTTGATGGCCAAGGCATGTCGACGATCTTCCACTGTCCCGTGCTCAACAAAATTTGACAACAAACTACGCATAGTGTTGTCAGACGTTGCTTCTTGGCCGTTGACGATTTTCGACTATATGCACGACTGCTTTCAATGTACAGCGTCACTATTTCGGCGCGTTGTTTCGTTATGAAACGATTCATGGTTAAAATTGTACTGAATTGATGTTTCGAAAACATGTTTACTCCAGTCAAACGGTGGATAAATGTTAAAATTATTCAATGTTTACATTCCGACATAATAATAATGATGACGCACCCGTTACTTCTTAGAAGTAGTTTCGAATCCATGTAATTGGTACTACGTATGTATACTTATTTCGTTGTGTTGTATAAGAAATATTCCATACACTTGTTCATGGCCGGATCCTTTGAACGGTACGGTACGTAACGGTACGGTACACATTTAATTAATTCATAAGTTGTTTGCTTAAACGGTAACTTTGTTGCTGTTGTGGTTAGTGCTGCTATTGTTGTTGGCAGCAGCTAAAGTTGCCTGCTTGTTCTTCTTGTTGTTAAAAGGATCACGTTACAAAGATGCTGAAAGGTGCTTCTTTTCTTAAAATTAATTTTAAAAGTGGCAAAAACTTTATATTTTCGCGCTCGCCTTTTCTTACTTTTAAGTACCACAAGTTGAACTTGCGTCGAGCGTCATTAAAACCTGGCAGCTTCAACAGCAGCAATAGTCTTTTTTTTAATTATAATTAATTTTATTTTTATGGTTAAGTAATTTCTGCAAGGAAGAGCCTATAACTCCTAACTATGAAGTATGAAAAGCGCATTTAAGCTTTAGAAAAACAAGGAAAGGTTTCTTCCTGCTGCCTCTAAAAGAAAAAAAAGACTTCGAAACTCACTTAAAAATTAGCGTAATTAAACCTTAATAAAATGACTATAAATAAAATAATTTTTTAAACTTCGTTCCTTCCATAAAAATTTTTTCTTAAATTTTTTAATGCTTAAAAATTTGCGAAAAATACGAAATTTCTACTAAAATTGTTGTTGATTTTTATATAAAATCCGAATAGAATTTAATTTGGAAGAATTAAAAAATTATTGAATTCATAAAATATATTTTCGAAATTATAAAAGCGCTTTTTCATTTCACAAAAACAAACCTTTTCTGCAGGAATTTCCTTTTGAAATCGCGGAACACGCCATGACCGTCATCGTCGTTGGTGAAACGTATGCGTTGATGCTGCTGCGCCGACAGTAAGTGCCGATGCGTCACTCCGAAGTCCATTTGAACATCGACCACCAGCAGCAACGTCAGCAGTATCAAAGAGGCGCCCAGGCTGATGGCGAGGCGCTCCTTCAGTTTCATCGAACGCAGAACCGCCATCTTGGGTGAAGTTGTGGAGTCGACTTTAGCGTTCGCGTCGACTTCAGTCTTTCTGCTAAGCGCAGGACGGACACTATACGCAGGTACACTATGGAAAATCCTTCGCCCTAAGGATAAGGACGCATTCTTCCAGGGCGCAAAGGAAAGGAGGCTTCCGATTTTTTCGGGGACAGACTCCCGCCAAAGTCGCAACGCGGCTGCTTTTCGCGGTGGCGAAAACGTCAAGGGCGTACAGAATAATGGCGTCACCGGCGGCGGTGGCGGCGGCAGCTTCGAACTCTCGTCTTTTTGCACTTCTTCTGCGTCAAGGCGCGCGTGAGGTGAAGGATGGCGACGTCTCAAACGTACAATGGTGCGTTTAACTGACGGGCGTGTAGCGCGAACCGGGCGAATGTGTTCTATGCCGTCGGACGTTTGTCTTCCGACTGAATGGCAAACTTTACATTCGAAATTGACACCGATTTCTTTGCTGCCAAATTGTTGGGCCTGGCTGTTGTTTTTGTTCTTACTGTAACATTCTGTAACGCTGTCGTTTAAATCGATAACGCTCTTGTTTATTGCGCTGACTGCTGCATTTATTTTATTGCATCGATAATATTTTGCATGCTCCCCGACTACCTCTTGCTGCTGCTGCTGCTGCTGCTGCTGCTGTTTGTGCGGATCGTTTTGGTCGTAATGGTCATTGCAATCGCTGTCGATGCATCTGGCAGCGGCTGCGTCGACGCCGGTGTCACTTGCTTCAGCTGATAATCGTTGAATTCGCTGCTGCGCTGGTGATCGGTTATCATCGAGGCTTGAATTTTCGTCTAGTGACTGCTTCCGCTGTTGTTGTTGCTTCTGTCGAAATTGCTGCAAGCGTTTAGCGAGCTGATGCGTCTGCCAGTCGATGGGGCAGCTGAAAAATAAAGAGATCTTCTTTAAAAAAACTACTCAGCAGTCTTTACTTGAAAGAACAAATTACGTTTAAAGTTTTTTGAACTGTTTAACAAAAAATGGAACTCTTAGGTCCATATTTAAAAAATCAATTCTACAGAGAGATTGATTAAGCTACGAAATGTGAAGTGATAAGTTTCTAATGGATACAAAATTCGAAATTGATTTATCAGTTTCGTTGCTCGAATTCCGCTTTTTTTGGTGAATAATAATGAACGAACGAATGAATGAATGAATGAATGCAGAAGAGCGCGTAAAAAAATAGCTTCCAAATTAAATACTTTTGCAAGCGTGTTTAAAAAAAAGCGTGTTTATTACTTTTACTTGGGCCGTCTTGGACCAAAACCAACAAGAACAACAACGACAAAAAACGGCTTAAATCTGTCAAGCAGGACATTGCTAGCAGATTTTTAAAATCGATTTTCTCCCAGAAGGATATTTACTTTAAGTGATTAATTTTCGTTTTTTTGTGCACACTTCAGACTTTAGTCAAAGCATTTTTAAAGCGAGTCCAAAGTGATCCAATATTGCTTCGTCTGAATAATGCTTTTCCTTCGTCAAAAGACTTTTTAAATGTGATTTTTAAAAAAAACATTTCGACGATCTCGGCCCAAAAGGATGATGATTTTGATGATGAAAAAACATATTCAAACCGAGCTTGAGGTTTATAAGAGATTTACGAGTATAAAGAACATCGATATTTTTCGAGCTTCGAATATTTCTTATAAATTATAAATTACGAGCACAAAAAAAAATTAAAAATTTGTATTTTTAATTATAAATTATATATACATACCTACATATATATGTATATTATATAAATTATTGACCGCTGCTTTCTACATAACTGTCAACACATTTTTAAACACGCTTGCAAAAGTATTTAATTTGGAAGCTATTTTTTTTTATATTTCGATTTTTTAAAACAGTACTCAATCGGTTTCTAGCCTTCTTCGATGGACGCAGTATAATTAAATTGAAAAGCGATTCATATAAAAAGAAAAGAATTTAAAATAATTCGGCACGTACTGGCTATTGAAAATATTGCTCGCGTTGTCGAGCAATTATGGTTATAGTCGCTGTCATGGTTAAAGTCGCATAAAATGAATATGGCGATGAAATTTGAGAAAGGCTTGCAATGAATACGAGACCAAATGTTAGAGTACATACGCTAACATTTTGAGTAAACGGCAAAGAAAGCGGATGAACGAAATGAGCACGTAACTATCGCTTCATGTAAGAGAAAACGCTGAAAGAAGAGTGCACAGCATGTAAGAAGAGAAGTACTCGTAACATTCAGATTAAAGTCATGAGAGCAGGCTACCGTGACGTCCAGCGCCATGACAGCTGTCAATGTTATTGTACTCGTACAAAAGCATTGACAAGTCTTCTTCGAAAGGAAAACCAATTGAAAATGAAAGTGGAAAAAAAACGCTAACGAAAGTAAAAAAAATGCTGTACAAATAATTTTATGCCCTTTAAATTACTTTAAATTTTAATGTAGGCGAAAATTGTATTGAATTTAAAAAGGTTTTCAAATTTCTTCGAAAGCATTAAAACCTCTTAAGCAGAAATGCTTTAATAGAATTCATGAGAGCTTCGTAAAAAAGTTTGGAAATGGTGGTTTTCGCGTTTCGATTTTAGCAAAAGTGGAAAACTCAACCTGCCCGGCATTCGGCAATAAATCGAATAATTGAAATTTTTCGATTACTGGTAACTGAAATAATTCGATTAATCTTAATCCACCGAGGTTACTGGCCTCGAACACAACGAAGCCCTTTTCATTTTTTTTTTTTATTTAAATTCATTTGCTTCATTTTGCTTTATTTTATTTTCTTTAAATAATTATGAAACGTCGGAAATTTGAACCGACCGGCAATTTTAAAGCGGTTTTACGTATTTTAAATACTTTTAAGCGTTTTTAGTTTAAAGCATTTTAAGCTTTTGCCAACCTCTGCGAGGCGCATGGCATATATAGTTTTGCTGCGTCAGCAATGTTTGTGTGTTGTCCACAGCGACAAAGGGCCATATACATAATGTCTGAGACGACGCGTTGCTGTCGTTTGTCGGTTTAAGAGTGGGCAAATCAAACCGTGCGACACTTCCAACCTGACTCTCTTGCTCTTTTCTCCTTTCCTAAGCTTCCAACTTGGGCAATATAAACAATATTAACTGTCAAATATAATTGATTGCACTGAGTACTATTTCATGTCGTCGTTAAGTCGCTTGCCGTGGCTTACTGTTGCTGCTATTGTTGTTGTTGGTGTTGTTGTTGTTGTTGTTAGTTTTCTTTTCGGTTTGTCTCAATTATTCCCGCAACAGCAGCAAACACAACAACAACAATAACAACAGTCAGAGCAAACGTTTCGAAAAATTTTCCTACTTTCAAAAAAGAAGAACGCACACAAACAATGGGCAATATTGTTGGTGTTGTTGTTGGTTTTGTTGTTGTTGTTGTTGTTGTTGTAATTGTTGTTATCCTCTATTATTAAATTTTTTACTCAAAAAACTGTAAGAACAAAATTTGTATTTTTTAAATTTTATGTTTCTTTTTTCAATCTGGTGTTATTTTCTTCTTCTTCATTGCTCGTCCGCCACCAGAAATGACATCTGATAATTGATAAGATGTTTGTGCAGGCGGCACCAACAACTGGCGCCATTTTCATATGCCAAACCTTCCGACCCGGTTCACTTCCGGTTTCCGCTACTTTTATTCCATTTGCCGCGTTTGGGACCATCACCGTCGTCCGATTTCGGTGTGTTTCCTACAAACACACACACACACACGCGGGCATGCATCCCCATAATTTTATTTATATAAAATGAAAAGTAAAAAACGATAGTATTTTTTCGATTTATTCGAATTTGTCAACCGTAACGAGGTATATTCGAGCGCCCAGTCGACCATAAAAACGCAAAGAAAATAAAATTAAATTGAAAAATGAACTGAACGCTACAAAAAGCGAAGAGGAACACAAATCATGCCGCCGTCTGTGCATTACAAAAAAAAGTTTACTCAACTAGAAATTATTGGTAATTGCCAACACAGTGTCGTTGTTGCTCTGTTGTGCTATATACGATTTCAATAAAACTTTTTTCACTTGAATTTTTGTAAAGACTGGAAGCACTGGATGCAATTGATTTTAAACCGAATGGTGCGCAAATTTAGTTCGATAAAAGAATCGAAAGTAAGAGAAAAATTAATACTCGATTGTACGGATGCGCCCTTTTTTAATGTCGCTATGTAAATATAAAGAGCTTTTTAAAAAAAACAACCTACTTCCATATGTGAGTCATTTTTATTTAATATTGCCTTTTACAATTTATTTGAACTAGTCTTTACAACAATACAACATCAATTGAATGGCCGCCTGTATTGGCCGAAGTAAAATGTGCCCTTTTTGTTGCATTTTCCATTACTTTTTCGAGCATCTCGGGCGGTAAAGCAATGATTTCGGCACGAATGTTGGCCTTGAGCTCGTCAATGGTCTAAGGCTTTTTTGCTAAATTCTGCCAAAAAGTGACTTTTCAGAGACGACGACGACAAATGAGACGACTCGGTGAGCTTGTGAATAAGCGTGTAAATTTTTTTTAATACGAGAAAACTTTCTCGTTTGCACAAATGTTAGTTTAGCAAAATTTAACCAAAAAACTCGTCCTCGAACGAGAACGAGCATGAAAGACACACTTTTTAAAAAAGGGATAACACAAAAAAAAGCAAATCAAATCTCGGTAGTGATAAGCAAAAATGCAACAACAACATAACAGCAACGATAACAAGTAAAAAATTGTTAAATACAGGGCTTGGCCGAAGCTTATATATACCCTACACCGGCAGCTGTCGAATTGGATGGCGAGCGCGAGAACTAATTTTATTTCACTTTTCAGATTTTTATACTTCCTTTCATTTTCACATCTGCCACGCCTCCGGGTGTAGAGTATAAAAGCAGCAGACCGGCAGCACCTGCTGCAGCCACCATAACAACTTATTCTGTAACAAAATTGACAAGAGTTTTGAAGTTAATGCAATTTTAGTATAACGTAAAGTTAGTAGAACTTCCGAATGTCGTAAAAGTTAGAAAATAAATAATTCTTGGATGCCGTTCTTCACTCTCACAAGAAGAAACTCGGCACAACACTAAACTTGGCGGCAAAAATTAACGAAGGAAACTAACACCGCAACGGAACAGAAACATCAACAGGAATCGGAAACGGAAGCGGAAGCGGAAGCGCAAACGGAAGCTCAAGCTCTACTTACTGCATTATGCTTCGTTGTTTATTTTTTGTTATTATCCTTGACATTGCAGATGGCGCCGCCGCAATCTATTGCGGTTCTCTAACAGCAGAAGGCAGAAATTTTGTTACAAATTATTCAGTTCAAGAAGTTTTTAAGATTTTTTTACAGTCCATAATATTGAAAAAGAAAAAATTAAGAGAAGTAGAAAAAGAAGAAGAAAGAAAAATAAACAGAAAGCATTATAGCAAAATAAATTTTGCTTTGCATAAATATAATTGTATATAAAAAATATTATAAATTATAGCAATTTAAAATTGATGAAATTTTGTTTAGTTGAACTTTTTGTTAAGCCTCAAGATAAACTGTATCCTCAATATAGGTCGCCCATTTTTGATTTCTTCGAGTCTTGAAGTATAAAACTTCGACAACTAAGAAATAAGTTGTGCAAGTCCGATTTTCGTCCTCTGGACGTCAAACTAACTAACTATGCACAGTCTCGACAGATGCTCCATGAGTTCATTGCGTATGAACTCACACAAACCAAAGAAAACCCAAAAAGTAAAACAAAACCCACACAAAACGAAACTGAAGGCCTGAAAAGCTTCTGTTTGTACAAAACTTTGTCTTGTCTTTGCGGCTCAATGCAGTTCAAACAGTGCTGCCAACTTTCCATAAAAATGTAATAAAAACATCTGCACCCAGCCGAGATGCCCAAAAAGAAACCACAGAATAATAACAAATGAAAATAAATTGGAACTTGTTTTAACTCGGCCTCAGCTGCTGACAACGGCGTATTTTTTATTTCATTTAATTTCATTTTATTCCACTCGTTTATCGCCTGCGTTCACTCTAGCGAATTCTGTGAGTTCGGATGTGTTCGGATGAGCTTTATTTGGTGTTCTGCCTACTTTTAGGCTGCTCTACATTTCAATTGCAGACTGCCAACCTTTCCGACTGTTAAGCCTTTTGGACTCTATTTAAGCCCTTTATTATGGAAGTGGTCTAAGTCAAAAATCAAAAAGAAGTTGATCTGGATTTTACGTCACATACTCTTACATTAATATAATCTGCAAACATATTTAAAAATATATAAAAGTTGAACCGATATTAAATGAATTTCTAATGTTGACTAAGGCCACTATCCAGACACCGCGGCCAAAATTATTCACAGAAGTGTAGCAGTGCAACATAAATGCAAAATAATTTGTGTAAAATCAATAACTAAGTCAGCGACTAGACAGAACAACTACTTTTATGGCGTTGGAATATATTCCATGTTTGGTTTTATCCAATTATATTAAAGAAATACAAGTATTCCCCTTTAATCCCTTACGAGCATGACCATCAGTTGAAAAGGAATGCCCTCAAATCTTCTATAGAGATTTGAGATATGAGAAGTAATGAATGACGACTAAAGAAACCGCGAAGATCATCACACTTATCTATACAACCATAACATTTGTATATAAATATATGTATGTATGTACTCGTAGTATAAATATGTTTTTATGTTATGTATATTTCAGGGCAATTATTTTCTCATTCTGCTTTGAATTGAAGAATATAAACGATATAAACGACGAGTCTGGGAGATTTCATTAAGAAACTATAATTAAGTTATTACAATTGCGAGAAATATTTTTATGATTGCAAAGAAAATGTATACTCGTAATAACAATTGAGTAATTACTTAACTTAATTAATAAGAGTTTCAATTAAAATCATTTTCAATAAACATTAAAAAATAAAAACTCTTTTGGTGTAATAACTATTATTGAATAATTTTATGCTACATTCTTATAATTTTAGATTGAAAGATTAATAACGTAACCATTGTGAATACACGACCAAGATACAGGGTGACTCTATGATTTCGGCAGAATGCTTAAAAAAGAAATTGGACAGAGGTGCTGATTGGGCCCTCCTCCTACGTCCGTCGTCAGCCATGTGAACCACTCGAAATCTTCTCTGTCTCTGGCAATTGAACAAACAACATTTCATTACGTTCAGCAGGAAAATAATTGCAATGCAAAATAGCTCTGTATCTCCATTGTTGGACTGTTGACGAGTCGAGAAGAGTAAAACGTACCAAAAAAAAAAAAAAATTAAGTCAATCGTATGCACCGGAATGATTGACAGAATGAATGACGACGGTACTGGCGGCGTGTGTAGCTTTGTGTGGATGGGAGCATAAGTACAGTTAGTGTGTGTGTGTGTGTGTGTGTGTGAAGATTGGCCGGAAATGGCAAAACTGCTGATTTATTACATTTGCTGCTGTTGTTGATGTTATTGTTGTTATTGTTGTTGGTTCTTTTAACGCAACGTTAATTTAGTTGCTGACGTTGTTATTATTGCTGTAATTTTTTTGTTGTTGCTCCACTTTGTTGCTGTTTGTTATTGTAGGTTAAATGCCATAAACTTGCTAATTTGTAAAAATAAATCGCTTTACACGCGCGAAATGTTTTATACAAGGCAAAACGGCGCGACAAGACGCAATCTGATGGGCGGCGATGCGATACGTTGCACAAGATTTAATCTCATTTTTTTTTTATTTCGGAAAAACGCGTACAAAACGTACAATTTTCAACACTAATTTCCAGTGGAATTTTTTCAGCTTTTTTAGAAAATTGAAATATGTTCTACAAGTATCTAGAAACGACCTAAAAAGCTATTACTCTAAGTATCATTAACTTATTCATTCATCCGAAACGTATCAACCAGCTCCAAGTTTCGAATGATTTTTACAATTCTTCATTTTGTCTTAATCCGCACCGATTTTCAATACTAACACTGTATACTTACACTCTAATATTTCAGGCATCCTTTCTTCTCATCAAATACATTCTGCCGACTTATTAAAGCTGCACATTGTTGGAGAAAGAGAGAGAGAGAGAGAGAGACGAAATAACACATAGGACAGATAGACCACTTAGCAAGCAATTTATCACTTCCCAAAATTTTATTGACTGCAGTTTAAAACACATATTTTTTAACACTTCGTCGATCACGGCAAAGCGTTCGTTGGAACAGACGTCGAGCGAACTGTCATGGCATCGTGATTTATAGAGTTTTTAAACATTTCCGAATTTGAATGGAATATCGCGCATATCAAACTACCGCATAAATTTCAATCTACCCAAGAAATACAATCAAAAAATACAATCCATGACAAATTAACTGACATACATTAAACGTTTATTTTATTATCACGGTAGCTTTTTGAAGACATAAATAATAAATAACATATTAATAATAAATAACAGAAATAATGATAAGCACTATTTTTTTGATGCAAAATAAAAATATCGTAAAGGAGAAGAACTTTTCCTTTGACTTCATTATATTCAATACTAATGTTTTTTTACACGGTCTTTTTTTGCAAGTTTTTCAAATTAAAAGGTCGACAAAAAACTTAAACTGTTTTTACACCTTTTTTTTCATTTTTTTTTTATACGGACAAAAAAAGGCTTGTTTAAATTATTTTGAATTTTGGTTTTTCTTTTTTTTTTCTTTCTTTGATATGAACCGTTTATTTTGAAAGTGCCCTAAGTCCTCTGTCCATGTTAAAATTGAGATATCTAATACTTTCCCATTACATACTGTGTCTTTTTTGCACGATTTTTTTGTACACGATATTCTCTGGAACGTATGAACGTATGTAAGGTCTATAAAAATTATATTACTCGTATCATTATCAAAGCTCTTCTCGTGCTTTCTATACCTAAAAACTAGTAATAATTTCCATAATTATTAATCTAACCCTTCAATTAAATCAAGTTCAATCTGTGGGTAGCTCCTTCAGTGCGGCTTGACTGCTTCTGTTAATATTGCTATTTATTTTCACTTAAACTTTTAGCAATGGATATTCTGGTGCGCCATCTTTTATGTCGGTATGTGGCGGTTTGGCCGTATTCCAAGCGACGTGGACGGTCGGTCGGTAATATTATTTGAGTCAATTGCACTTTATAGGGAAACAGTTGCAAATAATTTTTTTGTACAAATTATTCTATGTGTACATACCGATGTAAAACATGGCACACCCGTTATATTTAATTATTTTCTTTTTTGAATCCCTTTTGGCGGATTTTGCTTCTCTGAACTCTTCCGCTTGTAATGTATTATGGTTACACTCTTGATTGAAATATAGACTGAGTCCACAGAGCTCGTGGCTTCAGACACTAACATTAACAACCAACCACAAATTTTTGTTCATAACTACTAGCGGTAAAACCAAATGGCTTCGATTGAGTACGAGTTAGTTGGTTCGATTGATGGCGGTAATTTCTAAGGTTTTCGGTGAATTTGCTTTCTCTGGTGTCCACGAATTGGCAAACGATTTGCTTCCGAACGAATTTATTGCTCGGGCTGATGCCACAAATTAATCTTGCCCGCAGCATTTACTCTTGTTGCTGCTGACACCGCGGCGTCACTCTTGTTGTGAGTGTAATACCGTTAATGCAGCAGCAGCCGCTGCTCTTCCTACTGCTGCCGCTGTTGCTGTTGCTGTTGTTGTTTGATTTTCATTTGAAAAGCGTGTTTATTTCACTGTAATTTATTATGATCAGAACGAACCAGAAACGCCAACAGACAGCAGCAATCACAACACCAGCAACACCAGCAGCAGCAGCGTCAGTCAGCAGCATGCGACTTGCAGGCCCGACTGAATGAGGTCTCGGCTGGCGTGGAAAATATTGTTTTGGCTGATTGACTGCGCAGCTGTCGTTGCCAATTTACAGAACTAAACCGAAATTGGTGAAATTGA
Organism: Conops quadrifasciatus; assembly: GCA_949752815.1. NCBI lineage: Eukaryota > Metazoa > Arthropoda > Insecta > Diptera > Conopidae > Conops > Conops quadrifasciatus. The sequence goes on along the minus strand of OX457078.1, from coordinate 11,282,640 downwards.
AAACCGCAACCGAAACGGATCGATCTCTCTGGTGTATTATTAGCAATGGATATTGGAAATTGGCACACGATTGATGTAGTTACTCGCATTTGACTTTTTATTGCATTTATTACGTGGAAAAAATTGAGACCATTTTCACTGAAAAAAATTTTAGAAAATTTAATTAATTCTTGCCTGCCTTTATTTTAAATTCTAATATGCAAACACATTTGTGCAATAATTATTAAAAATTTTTTAGAATAATTTTCCAAGACACAAAAAGGTCGCTCTGACGGCTCCAAAGATTATTTGATTTGAAAAACGGAGACACAATTTTTTGGAGGAACAACAGAAGAGCATCCCGTTCATTGATTGTTATATCAAGAAACTGTTATTTTAAACGATTAATAGTTAATAAACTGTAAAAACCAAAGACATTTTCCTGATTTTCTAATAATTCAAATTGTCATTTATGTTAGAAAATCCTTTAAGTTTTTTATAAAACTGATAACTATAAAATGTTTTTCTTTTTCGAAAGAAAAATTAAACTGAAATCACTTAAAATATTTTGCAAAAATTAATATTTTAATATTTTTAAATTTATTTTAATTCGCTTTAAAATCATTTTAATTTTAATCGGTTTACGAGTTACAATGCTTGCAACTAAAGGTTGGAACAATGCACAAATGCGCTTTCTGTAATTCCGATTAAGCGGCGAAATTGAGATGGAGAATGAGAGAGAGAGAGAAGAACGACAGCAACGTTCTGTCATACATCCTCACGTTCAAAGGATTCTGATGAAGCGCATCACATTAAATCGAGAACGCAATTTGAAATGAAAATCAAATTCGAATTTATTTAATTAAACAAACCATTTGCAATGTCTATTACTAAACCACACACACATACACACTCACACACACACGGGGACAGGCAACATAAATAAATTCCAGTAACGTAAAATTCCAGAAAGTAATTAAATCGCATTGTGGCATCTCAGTGCATGTATGTGTGTTTTTGTGTGTGTGTGTGTGTGTGTGTTCGATTGCATGCAAATTAAGTTTTCTTTGCTGCGTACAAATTACATGATTACAACAACATCATAACATAATAAACAATTATCATATTTTTATATGATTATTATCATTAGTCATCGTCTTTCTTTGCTTTTGAAATGTTTCGTGTTATTTGTAAAGATAGACACTATATTATTCTTCTTCTTTTTCTTTTTCTTTTTCTTCTTCTCTTCTTCTTCTTCTTCTTCGACTTCTTTTTCTTTTTCTTTTTCTTGCATGCAACCTTATCGAATTGTAATCGCTGTTCATCCGAAATAAATACACATTAAGCTCTTAATTACCTTCTTTTGGATGCGTACGTGTGTGTGTTTGTGTGTGTGTTTGTGATCTGCGTGTTTATTTCGGACGAAAATGAGTGTGTAGTAGGTATGTTTATTGTATTGAATTATTAATTTTATTTGGTTTTCATTTGAATACAATACAAAACGTTCATACAAAGAATAATTTATAGCTCACGAATTTACCAAAAGCCAATAATAATTCAATGTTAAGCCACCTTGTGATTTGTTGGCCAACGGTTTTAGTATGTTAATTGTTTGATTTTGTATTTTTTTCTAAAGAAATCTCGTACGAGTTCTCTCTCGCATAAAGTCACCCAAGCGCATAAGTCTCGACCACGCTGTTGATGGTTACAGCTACACCTGCTGTTACGCCTGTACCTACGTTACACAAATGCTCTCAGGATGAGGGCGTGGATTCAGTTCTATTTCCGGTACGCTGCAATTTGCAATTTAGTTGCTACGCAAATAATTGCTCACTAAAGCCGATCCGATAAATGCAACAACAAACAGCAGCAGCAACAGCAGGTGTTTACACTGCCATCATTGAACCACGAAAGGGATTTACCAGCACAAAACAAACTTGCAAATCTGGCTGGCTGGCTAGCGAGAAACAACAACAACAACAACAACAACAAAAGCAACCCAAATAACGCTTAATATTGGCGTTAACTGATGAGAAATCATCTCACATCAAATGCAGCAACAACAGAAACGGAACAGAATCCAAACAAAATCGAATTGAAAGCAAATTCGTATCGCAGTCAAAATGTAAATTGGTCAATTTTTCCTAATTCGATGAACAACCACACGCATCTGAATTGGTTATAATGACTTACTAATGACTTATAATGACTTAGTATGTCCTACACTGGCAACGCTGGCTGTCAATGCTGAAACGCCAACAGCAGCGACACAAATTAAGAATTGAATGCAGTTGCACGGAGAATCGTAGATCTTGTTGGTAACTCTAAAAACCAAAAAATCAATTTAAAACCTAATAAGTTCTGCATTTTACGAGAAATTTGAGCATACTCCTCATAACGTATTTTAACGTATTATTTTCAGTTAAAAGAGCTTTCAGAGTTAAAAATGAAAAATTATTTGTAAAATGCATTAAATCATTTTTTAAGCGGGTTCATCAAACTGTTCACAATTTCAACAACAGCCGCCGCGCCTTTCTGTCATTAAACATAATCGAAGTGCAAAATATTTCATGCATGCTTTAATGAAATTTTTTAACAATTTTAACAACTTCTCATAATCGCATTAACAGCACTTATTGCAGCAGCAGCAGCAGCAGCAGCAATAACTTTTTAAAAAAATAATCCGAGAGCGTTTTCAAACCGAAACCTTTGTCAGCTTCATGCTTAAATCCCTCGACAAGCATTAAAAATAATTCCTCGCCGCGGGCTATGATAAAATAATTAAAATTATTGCTGACTGGCGACAGACGACAGACGACAAGGCATCGATTAACAACGAAGCGCTACTAGCAACAGAAGCGTAGACGCGAAAAAACCTTAGCGCAATTAAAACAATGATAAGAATTTTATTTTTACATTCAAGAATTGTGTAAATTTACACAAGGACTGATAAGGGATGAGGTATGAGAGGAAGGGGAGGGGAAGGAAAGAATAAATTCAGATACGGTGCAATAATTGCATGAGATTAAAGTGGGAAGAAATACATATATCAGGCACACGCATACCACACACACGCCCAGAAGATCAACATTATCATCATCAGCAATAAAAGTAAGGAAGAAAGAAGCAGAAGCAGAGACAGCAACAGAGACAGCAACAACCGCAACAACTCAGAAGTACTACGAGCAAAAGAAGAGGAGACAACAAAAGCAACAAGAATTGCAAACAATACAGAAATAATATGCATTAAAATTGCTTTCATTCCATCATTGTTCTTGTTCTTCTTTTTCGTTGTAAATATCGTAGCAGCAGCAGCAGCAGCGAGTGCAACAGCGCCATCTTCTTAAGGAGGAAATTGGAGGAAATTGTATTGTTTTTGTTTTAGCCGGAAAAAAGCGCACAGCTGAAATCATTTTACCTTTAGAACTATACAAAAAAATCATATTTTCGGAGTTTAAAAGGCCATAAAATTATTTAAAAAAACTGACATTTTAGTAACGTTTACACAAATTATTCCTTAAATTTTATATTTCATATTTTATATTTTATATTTTCTTTATTTTCTTATGCTCTTCTTATGCTCTTGCAAAAAATGAATTGTGGTGAATGCTCCGAAGACGCATAAAAATAATGCTGAGAGAATAAACAAAAATTAAGTTAAAACCAAGCTTTTCTCGGTCGATAATGACCTCAGCACAAAGTCATAAAATCTGATTAACTACGAAAAGTGACGGGAATAGTGTCCCTAAGAAGAAGACAACAAAAGCGACACTAACAAAAGTGCACGCCAAGGAAATGCTAAAGGAAATAATTAGTTAAGGGCAAATAATAAAATTACTTTGTCAAGAAAAACGAAAATAAGATGCAAGGAGTAAAGTAAAACAAGCACTCAGTTGTTGTCCTTACAACAACAACAACAATAAAATACAACAAACTAAACAATAGTCGTTATATTCGTTAATATGAAAAAAAGCGAAAACGAAAGAGCGAAAGGATCAAAAGAAAAAAGTTGTAGCGAAAAAAAAAGGAAATCTCTACGATGCTTACGCTAAAGTGCGTTAGGAAAAATTATAGAAAAAATTGGAAAACTTTAAAAGATTTTACTCTACCTGATTGAACAAAATATTGTGTAAATTTCAAACCAAAATTTTGCAATTTTTTGATTTTTTAACCTCAGAAGGACTTTCCTTATGTCCTCAATTTCTCATAGCGGCAACAGGACACCACCAACCTCAACTCAACCGCTCTACCGACGCCGGGCTAAAAAAAATTCAAGGTAAGAAAGGATCCGATTGGGTTTGGACCCAACCTGCTGCAACATTTGTGCGACAAATTCAACCAAAAAACATTTTTTTAAATTTATTAAAATTTTATCATATTTCTGGCTTCACCTCAAACTCTCTTTCATTTAAGAGCGCTCTCAAAATAGTACACTCTGCCTGCCAAATGGTAACAAATTGTTTCGAGAATAACAGACACAACAACTGACGATCGTTGCAATCGTTATACTGATTACAATTATCGTCAGCGACAACAAAAATATCAACCACAACAATTGGCACGCAAGTAATCCTCTTTCTTCTTCATCGTCTTCTGCAAATGATTTGGCAACACCAACAGCAGCAGCACAATTTGCCAGCAATCGCCTCTTGCAACAATCCGTGCAGCAGCAACTGCTGTTGTTGGCAATTTCTCGACTTCTTCGATGATAGACTTTGCTTTTTCGTGTTCATTTCTTAGCAGCGTCTTTCAAAAAATACATTGCGTTACAAAACATGATTTCAATCGCGTTACCGCTTTTTCACTTTATTCCCAAAAAACTATTCTTCCTTGCCCCCTAACCCCAACCCCCTACCCCCTACCCTCTACCTCTGCGCAACTGCAGCATTTACAAAGCTTTTCAATTGCATCGAATGGATTGTCATCGTTACAACGATGTTGGCTGCAGGCTGCTGCTGTTCCGAATTTTTCTTCAAAACATTTAACACCACCACCATCCCGCCAACAACAACAACAATAACAGCAGCAGCGTTTAAATATTATGTAGATTTTTGCAACTACAAACTACAACAATTGTGCCGTTGCGACGACTCTTTGAAGATCGCGGCGGTTGGTTGAATGATTGATTGACGGTTTGTGCGACTGATTGTGCGGCGGTCCATCCACGAGAGAACAGTTGCCGAAAGGAAAAACGTGATCGCTTGATTTCTGCCTGCGCTCGCTCGAAGGTAGCAATTTTTTCAATTTATTAGGTATTTATTGCAAATCGTTCGTCGCTCGCTCGCTTGGTTGTTATTTTATTTTTTCCCCGTCTTCAATGATTTCCTTAAATTTTAAAACTAAATCATTGTCGAGAGGCGATTTAGTTATTTCCTCAGGAAATCGCTTTTATAATTGAAAAATTTAAGCTCGAATGGTTAAAGGCATTTCTTTTAAGCCTTACCTAAAACTTCTTTAATCATCTCAGATAATGCAATAAATAAAAAACACAGACATAATAATTCAGTTGAAAGCCCGAAAATGGCCACAAAAATATTTCCACACAATCTAATGCAAAAAATACATAGATTCGAAGCGGAACAAGGAAAATCCGCATTTAAGTAACACTAAGTTCATCAACGCGGGTCAACGCGGTACCGTCGACTATAGCCCCAGCCATTTGAATGAGCTTGGCAGCTGCAACTAACACGATCCCACAACGATCCAGCAACGATACTGAATAGATGGCACAAATAATTGCATACTTGAGCTCAATTTGTTCATGAGATAAATAACGCTTCAATGTAAACTCACCGACTTAATTTAACGCCGCGCTGATTCGATTTTCCGAAAGTGAATGAATAAATCTGTAAAACAAAAGGAAATGAAAGATTAATTTGATTTGATTCTAACATAAGAGACATTATATAAATTTACCATACATATAAAACCGAAAAACAAAAACAAAATATACAATATATTATATGAAAACCTTAACAAATATGTACCTATATGTATACTTAAAAAATTTTATACCGTAACTATTTGTAACGTTTTACATTAAAAAAATAAATAAATTTCTAAATACATTTCATGGAATTTCGTAATTTTATGAAATTATCATGAAACTTATTTTAGTACTAGATACTAAAAACTGCAAATACAACAATTGCTTTTAGTTAATGTTATTTAAATTGAATTTTTATTATTATCTTCTTTAAATGATAAAATAAGTTTATTGTATTAAGTGCTAAATCGTGTTTTTCTTGTTAATATTGATTTCTTTTTTTTTGCCTAAGTTAAGAGATGTTAATAGAAAAAAATTTTTATATAGTAGTTTTTAAATTTTACTATTTATTTAAAAGTGATGATTGACTTAAACAATTAGAAGTACTTTTTTTAAAAATTTTATTTTGAACATTTCTGATTTTTTCTTAAAAATTTAATTGATGCATTTTGCTTACTTTTAATAAACTTCATTAAACTAAATACTTAATTAAGTATTTTAAATTAAGATTTAAAAAAATAAAAAATTATAAATAAAATTAAAATAAAAAATAATAAATAATAAATAAAAAATAATAATAATAAAAGTTAATATTCTTACACTCGTTTCAAAATGTTTCACAAAGAAAATTCTAAAATAAATGAAATGAGTACTGAAATTTCCGTGTATTTTTCGATCAAAGCAAAACGTAAATTAATGCAATGACTACTGAAGAAAAAAGTGACCAAAAAACGTTATTTAAAATTAATCTTTGTAAAGATTTAATGACGCGCCTTTTAGGAATCATACCCACCCACAGTCTTAGGTTTGGAGAAAGCTTAAAAGTCTTTGAAAATATTTTTTATTGTTGTAATATACAAGGTCTTTAGATTAGAAAATATATCCTGAATCAAGTTTGACAAAATTTAATCGAAACTTTTTAAAGACCAAAAATGTTTTATTGCATTAAGTTTATTTTTTAAATTATTTTGTTTCGTAAAAGCAGCGGTCGTCGGTCTGCGATTCTTCTTTGTTTACAGAATCAACAAAAATTGATTTTAATTAATTCAATTGCAAACACGAAGGCCGCTGTTGGCCAAACCCATTTTAACCCACTTTCCAGCAGGAGTCAACAATTTTCTCTACTTTACTCTTTACACAGCTCTATGTAGTTCAGCTACTGTTGTTGTTGTTGTTGTTGATTTGAAAATCGATACGTTCTCGATATATATTTGGCTCGCACACTGACTAAATGCATGTTTGTTTTAGCCACACAAGCCGCAGCAGCACAAATGGGCTGGCAGGACCGGCAAGAAGGCGGCCGCTGTTAAGCCATGAAAAATAGTTAAGGCATTGAGCCCGGCACCCGGTACCGTGAACACCCAAGTGCAACCAAATAAAAGTAAAACACAAACCCAAAGTATGCCGCTCTTCTTAACACATACGAAATGCTGAAAGCAAATATTCAAACAATTTGCGAAAACCTTAACCCACCAACAAAAAGTAATAAATAATGAAAAAAATTCCATCACCTGCCCTTGGAAGCATTTTTCAAGCGCCGAGCGGATACGGAAAGTCAACATCGGTGGTGAACCATCATGAAAAATCGTGGGTGCGAACGAGGCTGGGCTTGAAAAACTGAGTACAGATTTTTATTGCAACCATTCATAAACAGCTTAACTGGAAAGTTAAGTCAATGAGTAAAAAAGTTGAAGTATGAGTTGAAATAAAAAATGGCACAACAGTTGGTTCGAAATTACTGCCAAATTCATTCACTGCCACCTCGTAAGTGACGGTTCGAAAAAGGACTGCCGTGAGTGAGTCCATTTATTGAGACGAAGTTATGACAAAAATTTAAGGAGTCATAATTTTTAACATTTAGAGAGCTCTAAGCTCGTTTGTAACGCATTTAAAGAGGTATAAAAAAGTTTGTACAATATATTTTTCCTCAGTATCGCCACCTTAGTCAATTTAGCCATGTTAACCCGTCTGTCTGTCTGTTAAAAACACGATTAAGTAAAGCCTGAAAAATTTGGCACGATTATGCTCTGGCATCGTAGGTTTTTTAGGACTCTAACTGCACCCATTTCTAGAGCTGAATTTCTTAACTCTCTGAAAGTGAAATAAAAGTAGGCGTGATTCGAAAACTGCTGGTGTAGGATATATTAGTATTGGCCACGCCTAAGATAAGGGCGTTAATTTATTTTGTCAACAAAATCTTACAACAAAATCTATTACAAAAATTTGATATTTCCATAAAAAACATTTAGGTCAATAAATAAATTTTAAGGTCTTGCGTGATTTTTATTTGCTCTCACTGTTGTTGATGTTACTTAACTTTAATAATAACAATGGTGATGATGATGATGATGATGGTGCTTTTCGTGTTATTGTTAATTTTATTAGCACCGCAACAATATAAATTTTACGGCACAATGTAATTTGGTCTTGATTTGGCACCGGCACCGGCTATCTTATAAAGTCCTGAAAAGTATTTTCTGTTTTTCTTTTCATTTTAATTAATTTATAGTTTTGTTTATTTAAAAATTTGTCTTTTTCTCGCTTTGTATTACGGCCATTTAACCGTTTAACCGTGATGCGAATGGAACTGTAATTTCGAGAAAGCTGGACTTTCTTATCTTTTATATTTAATATTTTTTAATTTATGTTAAGTTACTCTGTTAAGGATTATTTTAAACTATCAAAATTGAGATGTAGACATGTCCATTTATTTGTATATTAAATATAAAAAAAGCAGCCACCGTTAAAAGGATATTAAAAAAGGAGGGCTTCTTTTCTGCACTGCGCATAATGAAATAACGAAATTAACGCAAGACAAAAACAACATAATTAACATAATTAACACTATCAACATTTAATCAAGGAAAGCTCTTTAATGAGAGCTTTCTGTCTACACTGAAGGATGCCACCAAACCGGATTTCAGCTGGATGAACACTTTAAATATTATTGGCTTTGCTGATGAAATAGCAAAAAAAAAAATTCCTGCTATCGTGAATTTCTTTCGGAGTACTTTTTCGACGGAATCATTCGAACATAAGTTCGAATACATTTATAAATGTATTTTTATGAAATTAAATATTTCAGTTAAGCAAACCAAGCCTTATCCGAATAAATATGTGATGATCTCGCTCGCTAAAACACAACGAAATAAATCGTCAGCGATTATTAACCCCATCATTAGCCACTTCGCGCTTTTGGTACAACCGGTCTTTTAAAAAGCGGACAATGTTTTCGCTTCCGATCAAATAAATCAGATAAACTTTTAGTTGAATTCGCGAAAAATCAGCAAGTGAGTGGCACGATCAAATGCAGTTTTCGGAAAGATGTCTTCATCATGTGGACCCCATTAGTTTTTAAAGAGCGTCGTCACCAGCAGGCTGGCGGTAGTCATTAATTAATTCGTGATTGAAATACGAGTCGCATGCAGTTGCAACAAACTAGCTGGCAACATTTTTGGTAACTGCCTCAAGCAACCGGTATGTGCTTCGCGAACCAGTACCATGTGAACATATCAACGGATCAATACGGAAGTGTCGTTTTCTGAAAAAGCTTTCAATGCAGCAAAGGTCAAAGTCTTTCGTACGCGGCTATTTGACGCGATATTCTTGTGGTTTTTTTTTCAATTCTTCTCTTAGTAAATGCGATTTTAATCTAATCTCAAATTTTGTAGCAACAAAAATTTAACTTTGGAGGGCCTTAAAGAAAATCTCTTCATCAAAAAGGTTAGGAAGAATTTTTGCTAATGACTCCTTAATTTTTTAAAAATTTTACGCAAATGTCTTCATCAAATTCTTAATGTACAACAAATAAAAAAAACAGGGAATTAATTCAAGTTTTGTATTAAAAGAGCGATGATACAAAAGAGAGGCGGATTCTGTCTATTTCAAACCTGATGAACAGACAACAGTCTCCACCGTTGGCAACGCACTGAACAAACATTTGTTTCTCATTGTTAACTTAAAGAACCACGGTGCGCGGCCTGGTTCTGGCCTCGTTTGCGGTCGGGCAGTGCGGTTTACTTCGGGGCAATAATTAAATTGGGTTAATTGCGAGCAAGTGTGCGGTCTACGCTACGAAGCTTGAACTATGTTGACCGCGACACTCTCACAAGCAGATGCACAGACAAGCAGACGAATGGACAAACGGTCAAACGACGGACATATACGATGCGATGCTTTACAGTATAATCGAATTAAGAGCGGTGCCGTTCCTTGAATGGATGAATGAATTGTTTTGCGTGCTGATGCTTTGCTTTTTCTTTACTCCATTTGTGTAATAGATGATATTGTTGTAGCTGTTGTTGTTGTCGTCACAATAGATTTCGAGTTCTTTTTTAAACGACCACAACCCGAACGATAATTGTTTGATTATTATCGTTTAGTTCTCTAATATGATTATGGTTAATTGCAGCAAAAACAAAAAACCATGTTTGAGTCATGAAGATCGTGTTACCAGATGACCGAAAAGATTAGTTAAAATCACAATAACGTATTTCAGTAGTAAAATTGCTTTACCCTTCGCAGAGCTCAACAATATTCTCTAAACACGTGGCAAAATATGTACATACTAACACTCGCTTAATATCTCTATTGCCGGCTTCTCTGCACCTGCCAGAAGCACTATAGTACATATGTATATATCTGTAATACAGATTATATATGAATGTGTGTATGAGCGTATATGTATGTATGGGCGTTGAGCTTCATTGAAGCTCTAAAGAATCGATATCTTAAAAAAGAACCACCAGAATTAAAAGAGCCGGGAATAGGACGCGATAATTCCTAGACGACAGACAGACACGCAGAGACAAGTAGACAGAGAGAAACAGCTGAATAAATTTTTTCAGCAGAAATTTCTTCCCAAACGAGCATCATAGAATTTCAATGGAAAAGTTTTTTAAATGTTTTTTTTTTCTACGAGTAACATATATTGCAAAAAAACCAATGATAATTGCGAAAGAGTAAAAGAGAGATAGAGTAAGAGAGAGAGAGAAATACTTACGAAGAGAAAAACTAGTGTCTGAGTGAAATGTGTTCTAAAATTAAACTGAAACAAGGACAGAATTAGACAAAATTACTCGGTCTCATGCACAGAGATCTAAAAAATACTAAAATCATAGAACGACCAAACCTTAAATGAATGTTTTTTGTACGTACACGAACTTGCAGACAAAAGTACTAAACGTATAATTAAGCAGTCAATTAAAAAGCAGACATGTCGGTCGCCTGTAAAATTTTTATACGTACCTCGATAACGATTAAAATTGAATCGAAGGGAAATTGAATTTGCCAAAGGCAATGTTAGCAAAGCTTTACCAAACGAAGTGGAAACGGGAAACGTTTGTGAAAACGGAATATTCTTATAAAAATTATAAATTTCAGTAAATTTAAAATGATGTTAAATGCTGCTGCATTTAGTAAGAACGAAAAATATTTATTTAGAATTTAAAAATACAAAACCCGGACTGATGATAACCCATTCGAAGGTGCATGATAACCTTTAGAAAACGACAATAACTTTTCATTTTTTAATTTTATTACTCTCACTTATTCCATGCTCTCACAAACTGATACGAGTACAATAATTGTACAAGCTCAAGCGTGACTTTAAAAGAACCCAAAAACAAAACAAGATTAGAATAAAGTGTATTAGAATAACAAATTCATCAAGGCGAAAACAAAATGGAATTAATTAGAAAAATTGGCCAAGCCTGCGCATAATTTAACGCTCGATCAAAATCTAATTTAAAATGTAATTTCCTTTGAAGGCACGCTTTATTCAGTTTTGTGTATTATTTTACTCATTTTATTTTTTTTTTTTGTTTTGTTCCCTTTCATGAATTTTTTTTGCTTTGTATGAATATAAATTTGAGTAAATTGCTTCGAATAAATTGAAATAACAATGACAATACTCAACTTAGTCAATGAAAAATTTAACCACCGGAGATTGATTTCCATCGTAATGAATTTAAATAGTTTTAATTAATTAATTCGTTTTTTATATACGAAAAAAATATTATTTATATAACAAAAAATTCTATGCAATTATTGCAAATCACTTCGACGAACAACAACAAGCACAAATCTACTATTAATCTTTCAAAAAAAAAAAACAGACCATCAATAAATAATAATAAATTGATTTTTATAAAAAACAAAAATTAAAGAATTCGAATTATATGAGTTTTATAAAAATAAACAGCAAAATTTTTGTAATAAATAAGTATTTTTTGTAATAAATAAGTCATGCACACGCATGATATAAAAAAATAGACTCAAAGCTGCGCATTTGACCCGGTTACCAGTTACTTTTGTTACCAGTACGACTAAGTCCAAATTAGTGACATCGAAAGCTTAATAGGAATGAAAAGAAGTACCGATTTTTAACCAAAATCTTAAGTAATCGATAGAGAAAAGTGCTGTCAGACATTTTTACTTTTTTGTGTACAATTTATAAGGTACGAGCATGATTGATTGATTACCCTAAAACTGATACTGTGCCGATTTTAATCGATATTGTATCTATTTGTTTTGCAGCGATATCAATTCAGGGCAAATTTGTCCGATTTACGTTTATTAAATTGCAAACAATACCGATTTTAGTGTTTTCAATTTCAATATCGAAATATATCGGATTAATTTCTCCTGGGTACTCGAATTCAATTCGTTCAAACAATTTGCTGTATTCGAATTTCAAACCTACACGCATTTTTTGAAAGAGTGCGATTTTTGAAACTACTCTAAAGTAACCATATCTTGTATATACGAGTACGTAAGTACTCAAATATTGACAGTACGAGTACTTAGTCTTACATCACTAGTTTTCATTTGATTGGAAAATTATGTCTTTGATACTCGCATTCTTATACAATGAAAAGACAACGAAAAGACGTCAGAGTACGTAAAGAGTAATTATTTTGCAATTAAATAAGAGTTTCACTTCTTCGGCGAGACTCGTTTTTGGCTTTCGTAGGGTCACTGGACGGTGAGCGGGGGAAGATATTCTGACCTCCTTTTTCATATTTCTATTCTTCGTTTGCGCTATTCGCGGTTACCTTTGTAAGCGAGTTCTTTCTGTTCGGTTCTTTTATAAGTTCGACGAAGCAGAACCATGATTTTTAGACCTTAGCATTTGCGTTTTTTAGTTAAACATTCGTAGTGTTTTTAGGTTTTTCCATCGTAGTAGTTTCCATTTCACTGTTTTCATTTTTATTTTGTGTCTAGTTGTGCCTTTGATTTCAAGCGTTACTCGAAATGCCATTAAGTAAAATGTTCAACAGTATTTCGTTTTCTTCTTCTTCCTTCTGCCTTGGCTGTCGGTATGTTTGGTCTTTGATTCTCAAAGTAATGGAAATTCAATACTTTTGAATGCTTCAATTTTTTTAAGGGAACGGACGGAATCAGTAAAATCAAATTGATTTTAATGATGCTTTATAAAAATATACTCCAATGGATTTGTGCGGTTAAAATAAATACGAATATCGTCTTTTCTTGATTCTATACAAAAAACGAAAAAAACTTCATTCTAGGTTTTTTTTTTTTTTTGGCAAATTCTCAGTTGCCAAATATTTTTGTGTAAACATTTCCAACAACAACAACAACAACGCTAGCGTTGTACGTATTTAATAATATTCTTTTCTTTCTGTTGACGTAAGAAAATGCACGTTGTTAAATACTGCTGACAAGTTCTCACAGAATCGTAGACAAACATTTGTTCATGGGCCATTGTTGGGTGCTCTTCTCACCCACACCGAACGACCAGCAGCATCAAGCGCGTGTGTCAACAACACTCACAAGCATGCTTTTCAGAAACAATTTGTGAGAAAAAAGCGAATGACGCGGAATTAGAAAACAAGAAGAAGACAAAAAATTCTCATATGTAGCTTTAAAAATGAAAAAAAGGAAAAACGATCAAAACAAGAATACGCTAAAATTTAACATGTGGTGCGCCATCACAACAACCAAAACCGAAACCGAATCGTACTTAACCACGAATGGTCGGTCGAATGCGGCTAAAACAAATTAATTGTGGCAAAAAAAAAGAACTTTGAACGTGGTTGTTTGACGAGGGCTGGCGGAGAACAACACTCACTTTTGACTTGAAAATAAAATAATAATACTTTAAAAATCGATTTCGGCTTTTTCGAGCAGTAAACAGAGAAAGACAGAGAGAGAGAGAGAGAGAGAGAGAGAGAGAGAGAGAGAAAGAGAAATACTCGTACTTCTAAAATAGACGTTTACTTTTTCCAACAGACGGCAAAAACAATCAACACAAATATGAAATTATATCGGACAATTTTCCAGATGTTAGTTTTATGCCCTTGTCTCTCTTCTACATCTTCTTGTTCTTCTTCTTTTTCTTCTTCTTCTTCTTTTTCTTAGAATCAAGTTCAAGTTGAGTTGAATTAACAATGAAACCTGACCTATTCCAATCCTGTACCGGCTTTCTGTAGTGAGAATAACGATATATCAGTATCGGTTTTTTAACCAAAGATCCACAGTGAAAGCAGTGTAGCATTCTGATGGGCGTGGCATGATTACTACAAATATTAAAACTAGGATTTCTTTTCTTTGATATTTTTTTCTTCACTTCATTTGATTTTAGCAAATAAATACATAATTATTTTTATATACATAATGAATTTTATAAAATACGATTTTAATTGTATTTAAAATCCAAGGCAAGAACAACAATTCAGTGTTTTTTTTCGAAATTTCTCATTTGCTTAACTTTCATGCAAGCAAACACAGAAGTTTTAATAACCTTTTAATTGTTGGCTGCTTTTTTAATGGGGCTCTTAACTTGGCTGAGGCTCTTAAAGCGGACACTCAAAAGTAGTTGTTCATGGTACCCATTGCCATAGCCTCCGGTCGCAACACTTCAGTTAAACTTTCAGTCCTCGTGACTTTCATCCTCACAGTGAAATCTTCTTCTATCTCTTGAACTTTCTCCATAGCAGCAGCTTTTTTTAACAGCAGCAAATTAGACAAATAAACTTTACTAAATACATTCAGTGTAAATAATTTTATGGGAAATTTGCTAAATGATACATGCGACAATTTTGACAGTCGAATTAAACTTTTGTGTGATAAAGCAAACTCTTTTCAGACACTTTCGACAACTTGTAACAAAGAAAACTTTCGAAATTTTATACAAGTTCTTTAATACATTTTAGAATAAATTGCAGAAGCTGCACAAAATTAGACTAGTTTTCTGAAAATAGAGCAAACCTCTTCCGTAAAGCAAAACCGGTTTGAAGAAAGAAGACCACATTATTTGCACTAATTGCAGCATGTCTAAATTACAGGAATAAAATTCAAATGTTCACGTGGTTTATTCGACCGGTTAAATTATTATGAATGAGGTTGCATTTTAATTTCAGGTTTTGCTTGGTATCGTCTTGGCTCAGTGACCGCGAGCGTCTTGACGCTTATAAGTATTCGTGACAGCGAATGCGCCTGTCCTTTTCTCCGCTCAATTTTGGAGGTCTCTTTTGTCTTTTTAAAGTCACGCTTTTCAGTCTCTAAACAATCAACAGAGGAAGCAATAAAATTAAGAAATAAAGGTTAAAAAATGCTTTAAATAACTACACTGAACTTAACTGAACACTGAAGCAATAACGAGAGAAAAAAGACAAATGAAAATACTAATTGAAACTGACACAAAAACAAACAGGTTTCAATTTAGGTCGGTTTTTGCAACAATCAAGCCTAAAATCTCATTTTTATTACATTTCTGTATACGAAAAGTAGAGACGATTAAAAAATTAACTCTGTAAAAAAAATAAAAATATCGTATGTAATTTCAAGTACTAAATATATTTACGAAAAAATATTGAAAGGTTCTTAAATTTTTTTGCTTTTTCCAATCGGAAATGACAATCGGATTTAAACTTTTCTACTGCTGTCAAACAAAAGTGTCCGACCAGAAGCGATAATGATGCAAAAGGTCCTTTTAATTTTAATCCATTTCAATCAATTCTGAGTCACGAATTTCAATACGTTATGAAAAAAATAATATAATATACGAAATAAAAAATAATTGTTTTTAACTAATATTTGCATCGATTAAAGACTTCAGACTGGTTTTTGAGTATGCTTTTAAAATAAATACATAAATACAATTTTAAGAAAACAATCAAAAAATGTTTTTATATTACAAAAAAACCAACTCATCAATAGTCAAACAATAGCTTTTGTATAATATTTTAATATGTACTGTGAGAAATGCTTTTTAAGCTATAATTGTTTGTATTGAACATTTTTATAACTTTAACAAATTTTAAGTTAATATATTGTTTAAAATATTTATTTGTGTCTATAAAAGCTATAAAATTATTTCATGTAGATTTTTGTTTTTACACAACTTTATAGACTTGTGGATTCTATGGAAAATTGGCTTCGTCCGTCCCGTTTTCACCTCTCTGTCCGCTAACGTAATGATTTTGCAAAAAAAAAACAAATTGAAAATATTGAATTATTTAACGCTCCCCCTCCTTCACCCTTCACCCGCATGTAACCATCTAGGTTTTTGTTCATTTTATAACAATACTAATGTGAAATGAGTTGGCGCGAGTTATGACGCGAAGGGCAAAAACATAAGCAGAGAACAACTAAAAGCAACAAAACAAAAAGCTAAAAGCAATAAAACTGAACACTAAAACAGTAAAATATGCAGCAAAATTTGCGAACAAAAGTAAGCAAAGAAACCTAAACAAATAACGTATAAATAAACTAAAATAAAACTGTCTGAAGGGAAAACACGTTGTTTTCGAAGTGCATTGAACTCACATTTTTGCATTGATCTTCTGATCTTGTGGTTAATTTTATTGTCTCGTACGCACCAGAATTACGCGTATACGCCGAATATGCATACATCCACGTACTTCTATGCATCTGTATATGTATACTATACATATGTAAATGTACGTCAATTTTCGTAAAGCAAAAGAGGAAAAAGCACGCACAATTTAAACAATTCAAAGAATTCTCTGTAGTCTTAATGGATTTCTCCATCACTTTACAGCCAACTGCACGATTATTGCTTACAAAACAAAAGAAAATCTCTATCTAATTGGCTTTATTACTTAATGGAAAAGGGGGTGGGGCATATTATCATAGGCTTTCAATTTGTACAAACATCACAAACATTACAAATCAATCATTAAATTGAATAAGAAAATCAATAATTATTTAATGGTTTAATGGAATTTATGAGGTAAAAGTTTATTAAATAATCAAATGCTTTTCAATCGTTCGGAATGTAAAGAATACGATGAGTACAATGTCGAATATACTCGTAAAAAAATCCAATCCAATTTCGAACGATAATCTTAACTTCAAAACTCAAGCAAACATGATTGCCATACAATTTTCAATTTATTGATACAGTTAATTTTTATTTTGTTATTTTTTTTCTATTTTAAATTGATTTATTGATCGATATTTTTATTATCAAATCAAATCAAATCAAATAAAATCAAATTAATCACTATTTTTATTATTAAGAAAAAAATATAAAATATAAAATATACAAAATTTCTGTTTCTGTGAATCAAATTTTTGAATAATTAGAAATACAAACATTGAAGGAATCTTGCGGAGCGATTGACTGATTACCTTTAGCGCAATATTAACAACATTGACAATACATAATTATTTATTCTCATCAGTTTTCAGGTAAAGAGTGAAAATGCTGAATACATACGAGCGCTCATACTCGCTTTTAACGCGCTTTAAACCGGCTGTCATAAAATACAGCAATAATAATAAATGAATTTTGAAGAGCATTTTTACTGCAGTATAACAAAAAACCGGTCGGATCGCAGAGCAAAGAATGCCACTGCATGTTGTTGGAAAAAAACGTGCAGACAGAAGGGCGAAGAGGGACAGAGACGGGGAGTAGGAAGTCTTTTTTGTTTTGGAAATTTGACCCAGTTTCGCAAATTTCACTTGGATTCATTTGTGTTTAACGGTTTTATTAAACACAAAATAGAGATAAGGATATGGACAACGGCGTGACCGCAGCACAAACGGTCCGAAATTTTAATAATTTCGACTTTAGTGCCTTCGCCGAATTCCCAGAATTCATTTTTATTAAAATCACTATAATGACTTTCAGAAAACACATACTTAATGTCTTACTAAAAGGCCAAATGATAGTTTCAAAGTTAAAGTTATTAGTTAAAGTTAAAGTAATATTAATTATATGATATTTTTAGAACAATTTTTTTATAACAATAAGCATAAATTTCTTACAAATTGTTACCGCAAAAACTGCTAAAAAAGAATTTAAGGAATTAAAAGTCTTGGATTGAAATAATTGAGAGAATAAAATGAACGGAATAGAAGAATAAATTAAATATTTCGTGCATAAATTAAGTCGTGTAAATAGAGCATGTACTATATCAGAAAATCAGAGTGTAGGTACTTTCTTGGTATATATTTCACAATCTATTTAAAATGTATGAGTTCTTTTAAGAAAAGACATGGAAAAAATAATATTTGCTTTCGGTAAAAAACACCGTAAAAATTGTGCATGTAATTTTCGCAAAATTCAATTATTTTGTTTTTGATTAGTTTTTATCGTTGTTTCATTAAAAGCTTCTAGATATTTTTGTAATAATCGCATGTTGTTGTCGTTGTTGTTGTTTTTGCAGCTTCTAGAAAGATGTTGTTTGTTGTTGTTGTTGTTGTTGTTGTTGTTGTTGTTGTTGTTACCGATACACCTCTACTAAATTTTCAATTGTCAACAGCGTGCAAATATTGACGCCTGTATTTCATTTTTATCGCTTGCTTTTTGTTTTCTTTATGTTTTTTTTTAAATTTATTTTTACTTTGTTATTGTTTGCAAATGCTGTTCCTCTTCTTTGGTTTTCGATTTTTTCTTTTTTATTGAGAATGATGTTTTTTTTCTGCCGGTTTTCTCTGGTTTATCACACTTTTTCAATCTTATTCCTACGATTTGGTTTCGTTTTTTTTTTTTAAACTTTATTTATTTGCCTTCATGCAAAGTAAATGCAAATTTGACGGCTTTGTAGATTCTGTTATAAATTCATTGTTGTTGTTGTTGTTGTTGCTGTTGGTGGTGGTGCATATTTTAATCGGTAAGTAGCAATAAATAGCGTCTTATTATAAAAACCTCGTTAAACGTATAATAAAATAAACGTGACACGTCTCCATTATTTCCATTATTTCCGTCTTGAGTAGTTCGTCTCCTAAAGCCCCCCGCCTTTCCCACCTTCCCCGTCGTTATGCTAAATTCCATTATTATTTTGTAGCACACACACACACACACACACACACACACACACGCTCCTTACCAGTCACTACCAATCACAATCTCTTTCATTTTTATATTTAATATTTTTATATTATATTTTATATTTATTTTATTAACGATAAAGTAAATAAAATTAAGGCATTTCAAATCGATTTTGGTTTGATTAAAAACCAAAACGAATTCAAAGACTTCAGTATTGCATATACTCAATAAATATATGCGATGCTTATATACAATGCTTATATACAAATGCCTCGTTTGATACATTGTTGATAAACTTGTTGATAAGTTGCACAGCTTAAAAAGCTCATTTTCGCCACAAGTTATATTCTCTCTTCTATTTCTTATGCTCTCCTTCAAATGAGAATCCTTTTAAAAAAGCTTAAAAAATCCTAAATTGGACACATGAGGAAGAAGGCGAAGAAGATACCATGTTTAATACATTGTGGATAATCTCGTACTTGTTGATTAGCTGCACAAATGAGCTTTTTGTATATGGCAATCTCGCAAGTTATGTTCTCTTTTATATCTCGTATGCTCTGTCCAAATAAATCCTCTCAAAAAACTTAAAAAAACCTCCTGCAAAACGCACGACGAAGAAGGCGCAGAAGCAATAATTAAACACCATCTAGTGAAAGCTTTTATGAACAACAAATTAAAGCAAAGGTTATAACCTTTGTATTCTATCACTCTTTCGATGAGAGTAAGTGTAGAAGAGAGAAGAGCTTTTAATGGATTTCATAATAACGTTTGCGAATCTAAAGAAATAATACATTAAGCATTAATTGCTTAATTAAAACTTACAAGTTTAAAATTGTTATGAAAAAATTCTCATAAAATAAGAAAAAGCAAAGTACAGTAAAATTGAAAATATTAAAAAAAACACAAATTTAAAACGAGCGTCATCTTTCGAAAGCTTTTAAGCTGCAGCAATGAAAATAGGTTAGTTTAAAGAACTAAAATCTCTAAAGAAAGAAAGCTATGCAGCTATGGTATAAACTCAGTTTTGATGATGGGTTGTGGAACGCATTTGGTTGTGGAACAAGTTGGTTTGAAAATAAACCGATTTCGGCGAAGTGCCATCTTCGGTGCCTCTTTCGTTTTCTGAAAACGTTCCCTGTAAAACCATTGTCAGCATGTAAACGTGTCTGAAAACCTAACAACTACGAAGAATCAATTCCAGTTCCGTAATAATTCCAAAAATCAAAAATATCAAAAGGCTATTCTCATACGTCATAAGCCAAAATCTGAATGAGGTAAAAGTCAATAGTAGAACAGTTTTTGTGCTTCCAAATATCGCTCGTAAGAAAAGACGGCACGAAAGAACAGTACGTGATAGTGTTACGCGGTAATAAATCTCGAAGAAGGCCTTGTCATTGAGTAGCCACGAAACAGGAATTTTAAAACATATTACCCACGACATTTTCCTATCTTTAATAAATATGTTAAAAAATCAGTAAATAAATCAAACAAGAGTTGAATTATTTAAATCGTGTAAACACATACAAAATGTACAATGTATCTACATATGTATGTACGTATAAGTATAGTATAGAACTGATTAACATGTTCATACGTACATATTTACGCAATGCGTGTCTTCACGAACTCATTTCACGTTTCAATTTTCGTCTATCCATATTTACAAACAATATACATATCTATGTAAACATATGTATAATATATTTATGGGTGTTTTGTTGTCTATTTATCAACCTTTATCTTTTTCGCCCACTCAATTGACTGTGGCCAGCATTTTTGGTCTTTTTATTCTTTTCATTTCCTGTCATAAACGATGTTAAACTCAATGAGTTTTGTATAAAAATTTTAGGCGCGAGTCTGCGAATTCGGTCACATAACCTTCAATGAAACAATCTACACCGAGCACCCTTTCAATACGAGGTCTGTTCATAAAGTATCGCGAATTTTGAATTCCTGCTACGTTTACGTATATTCGATTTCAAATTTTTTTGGAATTGCCAATTTCCAAAGTGGCCGAACTTGTCAGCATAAGTGAGGGACATTAGTACCAACATAATGCCACAAAAAAATTGAAAATCGAATATGCGTAACTCGCGGGAATTCAAAATTCGCAATACTTTTTGGACAGACCTCGTACACGATATTGATAACGGAATAATTGCAAAAATTTTACGCTGGTCTAATCAAATAATTGTCCTCAAAACAATAAGAAGAGATAATTAATTATGGACGATAGATCTCATGCTGTATGAGATAATTATTTTTCTAGAATCAAAATATTCGACAAAGTGTTTTAAAATTGTCATAAATTCTTAGGTTCGTTATTTTTTATGCTAAATTTTTCTAAAACCTAGACTTTTAGACCGGATCAAAATATTCAAATCAGAAAATTACAAATGTAAATACATAAGCCGCTTTAGCTTATGATGGTCTTTGACATTTGGACAATTTTTAGTATTCTGATTATTATATTTTATACATAATTTTATAAGTATAGACGGCTATTAAAAAGGTCAATAAACAAATCTACAAACACAATCCATCAAGCTTATATTACGTTTGAATTACGTTAACATCATAACATTTAATATATACAATATTTGTAAATTTTTTTATTCTATACATCGGCACTTGTTAAACAATTTTTTTTATTTTGTATATTATGCTTTCACATTTTCACCACTGAAGCTTTTGCCTTTCAAACTTTCGAGACGAAGCTTTACTCTTCGAAAGAAAATGTCAGTGTGTATTTGAAACTGTCAATGAAAATACCACCAAAATGTCAAGAATTATACCTAATAAAAGAAGGACGAAAGAGCTTGAAGTGATAAACGTCACAGTGAAATAAGATAAAGAAAGGAAATTGCACGTGACTGAAAGGATGGCTTTAAGAGATTAAAAAATAATGCAGAGAGAGAGAGAGAGAGAGAGAGAGAGGGAGAGAGAAAAGACAGATGGAGACAGAAAAAATTGTTGAAGGATGTACGCTATAAAGCACGGAATATAAACAGAAAATAGTATGACCATAAAGTGCTCAAAAGGGAGGTTTCGAAATGACGAAGAAAAGAAAGCATTTGTCAACAATTTTAACTAAAATACACATTTATATAAACAACATACACATACATCCTACAACAACATACATATACATACGGAACTAAACAGTTCTATTGTTATTTTAATATTTAATCAATCTGTTGAATTTATTTCTATAATATAAATAGAAATAGTAATAAAATTTTGCTATTTATTTTTGTGCAAACTATTTAGAAAATTTGCAAAATCTAGAGAATGCAAACACTTTGCACTTTTCTCTAAGAAAGTGTGCGCATGTCCCGCAATTGTCAAGTCTGAATTTTTTTTATTAGCATCTAAAATATGCTCTCCTTGGAGAGAGCATTGCAACAGAATTCAAATAGTTGTCCTGAATTTGTTGTTTTTGCTGTTTTTGTTGTTCTTCTTTATGCTTATTTTGTAAGTGGACAAACGTGCCTGTCGACAGAGTGAAATGAGTCAATATCGCCTTACTTTTCCGATGCAAAAATTACATACTAAACTCTTTTTACACCAAAAATATTTCTTTAAAACAGAGAAATATAGCATTTAGCTGCCTTTAATAAAAAACTAAGCAAAATCATTGATTTATTGTTACATATTATTGCAAGAGTTCTCTCCCAGTTGATCGCTAGTGCAGTATTCTTTCTACTGCAACGTAATATTCTTGCACCATCCTCAACCCGACGACTCGTATTGGTCCGACGAGTGCACCACAAACAATACACCATACGACAATTATCATCGTTTACAACGTCTGTGAACATGTAAAAATAGTTGCGAGAACAAATTACTGCAACATATGTATTTTACTAGTTGACTAGACCACCCACTACCACAACAGAGAGGTTAGAAGGGATGACAAACAAACACACACTCACACACACACACACATACAGTGGCCGACACTTAATTAACACATCACGTTAGTGATAACAAAGAGCATTTAATTCGTAATTGAGGCTGATGGAGGCCAACTCACGGCGGGAAAAATTAAACTATGGCCAACAGAAAAAATACAAACAAAAACCAACCCTCACGTTGTTTGGAATTTTAAATAAAAAGCAAGACAAAATGGAAGGGATGCGAGTGAGGGACATCAAGACCCTTTTGCTTTTATCATACGAAATAAATAATGTTATATTGTTAAATACTTGCTATAGAACGCATTAATAAAAACGACAAGAGACAAGAGACATCTTTTTTAAGGTTTCCTAAATGGAAATGTCATTTTTTCATCATCCACAATTTCTCACAAAGAAGAGAGATAGAATGCTGTTTTTATATCCTATACCCGTTTGTAACGCACCAAAGAAGGCGATTTAGCCCTGGTTGAATTTGGTTCAATTTCTTATAAGATACAATAGGTAAAATATAGGTAATAGGTATTAAAAAAAGGCAAAGAAGCTTACCTTATCCTGCTTACAGAATTGCACTCGAGAAATATTGGCCCCAGCAAAGTGCAGTATAACTCTTAACGATGAATTCAATCAACAACTGCTTGCTGTTTTTTTTTTCACTTTTATCAGCAACACAATTCGCAATTCTTCTCAGTTACACTCTCTATTATTAACTAATTAAATTATTGTATTTTTCTTTTTTTCTTTCTTTTTTCTTCTACTTGCTTTTGACCTTGCCACTTTAACCTTTCGTATTTTTTTAAAAAACGCTTCACGATTTTATATCATTTTCACACTTTGATATTTTTATTTAAATGCATTTCTTCTATACTTATTTTTTATCAGGGTTTTTTTTTCAAATGCAAAGTTTTTCATTAGCGCTGGATTTCCCGCCACGTTCTGGTCCGATGAAAATACTCGTATCGTATAATTTCAGAAATTCTTATCACTTCAAGTATAGCGCTCTCAAGAAATATGTACTATGCATATTTACTGCTTCTCTGTGACTAACTGATAAAAAGAAATTATTTTTTAATATTTTTACGTTTTCTTGAGAATAATGTCGTATATACGAGATACACTGCTATTAATAACAAAATATATTTATATTTAATAAATTGAAAAAAAAGAATTTTACACTGCTGGTTGTTCCTCCATTGATCTAACGACACTGACAATAGCTTAGATTTGCAAATTTTCAGCCAGATTATAATCAACAGAACAGAGAAAATGTCATGAGAATTACAGTGCCCGCTCGGTTATTGCAGCCAACCACTTCAGAAAATGTTAACCTAGCGTAAATGCACCTTTATTCCATTTACAAGGTTTCTAAATAAGTTTTATGCATTTTTAAGAACATAATCAACATATTTTTAATAAACTTTAATGGCGTAAAAATAAATGAATAAATACGAGTAGATATATCTGTGGTCACAAGCAATAATCGCCTAAATCGAAAATATTAAAAACTGCACATTATCTCAAAGTTATACTTTTTGTACATAGCAGATATTGTTTTGACAACGACAATACATTCAGTTAAGCTGTTATTGCATATTTAATAGTACATTTCTTTAAACTTTCTCAATTTGCAATAATAGCTTATCTTTACTTTAGCTTTTAATAGCTAAATTCTCTTATTTTGGAATATTTTTTTGCGGAAAAATGTGCTATAACAACTAAAGTCATTTATTATAAGCTATTTAAACAGAATTAAATATTTTTGAAAATGCGTTAAAGTATATTTTGGCGCTTATTGTAAATGTAATAAATAGGCTTCCTCAAGACTTAAGCCAAATATGTTTTTTATTAATAACTTTTTTATAAAGAAGCTTGATTTCACGTAAATATAGCGTTTTGTGAGTAGATGACGGTAGCATACATACATAACTCAATTCTTTCTTCAGTCGACTTAGGTGGTTATTGCTTGTGAGCACAGCGTGAAATAAACGCGTGAAAGCATTTTTGCAAAGAAATTTTTTTCAAATTTTACCTTTCAAATACCTTTCAATAGCAACAAAGTAAATTATCCGAGTGGCTAAGAGATTATTAGATTAAAAATAACAATAACAACAACAATAGCTGCAAGCCCAGCAACAAAAGGAGGAGGAAGAGAAGGAGCAGGTAATTGCTAATGTTATAACTGATGACTTTTAATCTTTAAGTGTCGTCGTATAACCTCACAGAAGTGATAATAATGGATGCTCTAGAATGATAAACAACAACAACAACAATATTTATCTTATCAAGCGAGTACTTGCAGTAAAATGAAGAGCAATAAAAACATCGCGGCACCAACAACGATTGCAACAACTAAAGGTGGTACATAATCGTAAGTACTAAAAATGTACATAGTACATATATACACTTACAATTCATATGTACACACATACCTACATACATAAATACGAGTATCCAAGTATCTAAAGCATAATCGAAATCAAGCAAGAGAAGCAGAAGTATTGAATTTATGAGATACAGGAACATGAACTATACGAAAACAACAAAAGAACTTATTTCTTTAATACGAGTACCTACTATTTTTTCTTCTTTACTTCTCTTGGTCTTTATTTACTCATCTCCTGGACTGATAAGCACAACAAGTAGAATAATAATAATAATAATAATAATAAGAAAAATAAGAACACGAAGAAGGCGATGTACTTTACTATTATAAGTAACGAAGTACAGTACCTGCTCGCTTATGTGAACATATGCAGACTGAACTTGTTCCTCCGGACAGAAAAAGCCAAGAAAACCACTTGGTTTTGTTTAATAAGCCTATTTCATTGGCATTATGAACAAATTATGGATCCGGATAGCAACTCTATTGCCCGAAACCTTTAATATCTTATGCCAAATCAACGTTTAAACTTTGACCCAATCCTCCGTTACTGGCGCAAAGTTTATACCAGTTTTGTTTGGAATGCAGCTTTATTCTAGCTTTCAAAAGCTCTCATTTTTTAAAGGTTTTATTTTTAGAAGAACTGGACGAATATCCGTCAAACTTCGTTAAGTTGTTTTGGAGACAAACTGGTTTTGGCGATGTGCCGAATTCAGAGATCAGAATGCTCTCTTGGCGCATCGCCGCAACCGGCGGATGTCTCTAGAGCAAACTTGTTGACTATTGATTGCCGGGAAATTAGTTTCGAAGCCCATTAGCCTGCAACCCTGACAACAAATTTAACGAAAGTCAAGAAAAAATAGAAAAACTGGACGACTGTTGATACTATAATCGAGCGGTTACTATATGCGAGTATGCATACAAAATTGGAAGTTAGAAAAGCAAGCATAATAATCGTGTGATAGTCGTAAAATGAAATAATAAATAAATCAATTTTTTTACTAAGACCTCGGCGATGTACGCGTACGTGATAAAGAAGCAAATTAAATTAGACGTGTGCAGAATCGTGCCGATCCTAAATCGCTAAGCATTAGCTACTTATATATACTCCTACTTATATGTACTCGCATGTGTACTCGCATAAATACATACATACATATGTAGATTCAGGTGCAGACAAAAAGAAGGGCTCCTTCTTTTTGTCTGAGCCTGAAAAATGTCTTGAATAGTTAAAAGAATAAAATCTCAGCAAACATTTTGATTCAAAAAAATGTTTTAAATTAATTCTTGTTTATAAGAATACATAGAGAATATTAAGGAAAATAATTTGGAAGAATTATTTAAATTCTAAATTTAAATTCAAATATTGACAAAATCTAAATAATATTTCGAAATACATATTTTTAAATATTTTATGATTGGGGAAAAAGTATTCGGCGCTTTTTTAGTAAAAAGATACCAATTTTTTTTTGTTTATGTAACAAACATTTTACTAACCCAAATGTTGCCCATTCTTTTCAACTAACTTCTGCATTTTTCCGGTATAACCATTATTCCTTTCTTGTAGAATCCGGGGTTTTATCCTGGAAAAACTGACAGTGCTGCTTTTCGCAGTCCTCTTTTGAGGCCAATTTTTTCCCAGCAAGAGTGAGTGTGTTGGAGAGCTCGAAACAAATGATAAACTGACGGTGCAAGGTGAAGACTATACGGTCGATGCATCAAAACTTCCCAACCGAAGTCTCTTAGTTTTTGGCGGATCAACAAAGCTGTATGTGGGCATTTTTTGGGCTCATTTTTGCATTCAGTTAATGAGAGACCCAAACATCGAGGTTCTTTGTGAAACCAACTTTATGCAAAAGGTTTAAAACTGTTTTGTGGTCGATCTTTATAATTTCACTGACTTTTTCGGTGATAGGTCGACCAGAGCGAGGAGCATCTTTCACTTCTAAATTCCCCGAATTTCTCTTTGAAATTTCCTGGCAGTTGTTTGGAATACTGTGCAGCATTTTTCCTTTTGTCGTAGTAAAATTGTAAAAGTATAAAATTGTAAAATGTCTAAAATTGTAAAAATTGTATAGCGTATTTTTTCAGAAATTTCACTCATCTTTGCTTCGGAATAACTTTTAACACGACGCACCAATCAAAATAAATTTCACAAATTATCAGCTCATTTTTCACCCATCGCTATTGTCACAATTAGTCGGGATTGTCACTAACCGTTTCAAAGTTATGACACTTTACAGTGAAGCGATGAGAAAAACGCCGAATACTTTTTCCCCAACCCATATACATATATAAATATATATAAAGAATATTTTATGCATTAAAATAATTTGGGAATATTAAATTGACAAAATTGACAAAATATTGACAATATTGACAAAATTTAAATAATATTTCAAAATATTTTTATATAGGTATTATATAATACCTTAAATTAATTATGTTTATATACATATAATACATTAACCTACTAATTTTATATAATATTTTTATTATAATATTTTTTATATAATATTTTTTGTATATAATATTTTATTTTATTTTATTTTATATAAAATATGATACATATAATAAAATTTTTAAAAAAATTAATAAAATTAAAATTTATTTATTAATTAATTAATAAAATTAATTATATATTAAATTTATATATCTTATATATATTTTTATAAAGATTTTTAAATGGATAGTACTTTTCGGTATAATGATGGTAATAATACAATAATAATACTAATAACAACAATAGCAAAAACACTTTCTGCACCTTGAGCGATAAAATCAATGCCAAAAATTTTACTTATTCCTCTCCGACCGAAGGCCGCAGCGTTGGGCAGACTATTTTTTTTTTTTTTTTGGGACCGTCTAAAAATTGTCACGAAAAAATAACACTTGCCATATTCTGCGAAAATAAACACATGAACGGAAACACTTTACGTTACTTCATGCACTCGTTTTCCACTTCCACTGCTCCTTCTTCTTCTTCTGCTTCTTCTTTTTCTTTTTATTACGAGGTTAATGTTATAATTTGATTGCACTTCAGTTTCAGTATCACCGATCATCTATGAATAAATAATATTATATCGTATTTTGTATGACGCATTTTTTGGCAGCAGCATCGCGAGCAGGCACGCAAGTCAATCGCGTGCGTACGTGTGTGCATCCAAAAGAAAAAGCACCAAAAAATTATGATTTTCTTAATTCCATCAGACTGCTGCTGCCTCAACGAAAAAAAAAGGAACAGCAAAGACAACGCAAAGCCTTCCTCACTAGGCCAGAGATAGTAAAAGAGCTGGTGTTGCTGCTGCTTCCTTTGCAGTTTGTGCAGTTTTTGCAGTTTCCAATGCCACTGCTGCTGCTTCTTCTCAGCCGTAGTATGGGACCTAAAGCGCGCGCGTCGTAACCAAGCTCCGGCGAACGAGTACGTGCGATACTGAGGCGACCACTTGACTGACGGGCTGCTTTGTACTACTCCCTGACGGCAGCAAGCTCCAACGTCAACTGTTGTTGGTTGGTGCGAAGGCTCCGTGGCATGCCCGAAAAGTCAGTCCACCGAGCACATGACTCTCTTCTCTCTTCTGCTTCTCTTCTACTTCTGCTTTTTTCTTCTCCACCTCCGCCTGCCCTTCTCCTACCCTGCTTCCAATTAATAGGTTATCATTTTAATTCTTTTGCTCTGTGTGTTCTTTATTCTGCCCGCTACTGTTGTTATTACCATTGTAACTGTTAGTGTTGTTGTTGTTGTTGCCTTTTGTTTTTTTTATTGTTATTAGTTGCCTTTGGTTGTTGTTTATTTAGCATTTGCTTTTGCTTTCAAGCTTGTTGTGAACTCTTTTCTGTATTACGCCGATAATACAATGCTAATGATGCCGCTGATGCTAACGATAATACTCATACGATACTTATGTATGTAGTGTGTATTTCGCGACGGTGAAACGACGACGGCTGAACAATGATTGTCTCTCCACCACTTCAACGAATTCACCGAACCGACCGAGACCGACGACAATAGCGATAGTGACAGCGACTAGTTTCAGTTTATTTATGCCTAACGCTAATCTAGTGCACTATCTACGTATCTATCTATCTATCTATCCTTCTTCGATCTCACTCTCCCAGTTTCTCTCACTTTCTGGCTTTTCCACTCTCGTTCATGCGCTCTCTTCTTGTCCTTTTGACTTTAGCTACCATTGCTTTCTCAATCTGCAAACTTTTATTTTAGTCACTCTCACTATTTTCGATATTTTCACAGTTTTTCCTGCTTTCGCGAACATACATATGTACAGCGATGATTGCGCAGAGAGAGAGATTGGTATCGAAAGGGTCTTGTTGTTGCTTTTTGTTTATTTTACTCGTAGCTTTGATGGAGCAGAGTAACGTCTATGAAAATTGTTTGCAGACCGAACCGCAGAGAGAGAAAAAAAGACAGGGAGATATTACTTGAAGGAACTTGTGATATCAAATCAAAGAAGTTGTAATGATTTCAATTTTTCTAAGGTTTTTCTATTGATCGACCTGTTATACATTCGATAACCTTAATTTTTGTTTTATATACTATTTCCTTCTCTACTGTTCTCTTTCTCTCTACCGCTCTCTCTCTCTACCGCTCTCTCTCTCTCTCTCTCTCTCTCTCTCTCCCTCTCTCTCACTCTTCCCCTCTCCCCTAACCTATTAACCTATCACTCTCTTTCCAAAAACCTTTTCTTTCAAAAATATGATTTCTCTCTTTGTCTTTTTCGTTATTATGTCAACAGTGAGGTTTTCATTTTTTCCCTGCTTCTATTTGTTAGCTTGTTGTTTTTTTTGTTGTAATTATTAAGCATGAATCGAATAATAAAATTCCTCTGTGTGTGTATATATATTCCGAAATCAGCTGATTGAGCTCTAGCAACTACTACCTAAAATTGAAGCGATGTAAACAAAGCCGGAATAAAATTGAAGAGACCTAAGCCTTGTTTCTCTACACTTCGGCAGTGCTCACGCTCAGTTGAAGCTACAAAAAAAGCAGAGACATACCATACATACATCTGTACAATATATTGCACAAATTCAGCCGCTCATAACCGCGACAATCTATATACATACACTTATCTGCTACATTATGAAAGTCGTGTCTTCTTCAGTACGACTAAAAATATGCCAAACCTTAAGAATGTAAAAATAAGAGCATTGAAAGTTGAGTTTTGGGGTCATCCGTTTGAAGGCATACGTCAAAAACGCCTTGTAAATCGATCGATTACCGATTGATTGACAAACGGCGCGCCGTTGCATTCGGTAAATCGTAAATTTAAATCGTAAATTTGTGTCTTCATAATTTTCTTATTACATATTTTTGAGATCTTTTTAAAACTCTTTTAAAAACTCGCAAAAAAAAAAAAATAATTTAAAAAATCTTCAAAACTCTGTGAGTGTTTCGCGTATATGAAAATTTTAAATAAAATTAATGAAATAAAAGTAAATTTTACGTGGAAAGTCAACCTTTTCTAAAATAATCGTTTAAGCCATTTTCCCTACAAACTAATTTTCAGCATGCCTTCGTATTTTTCATGCCTATGAAATCTATGTATGTATGTATTTGTCACCAACTAATCAAATATTTTGACACAACAGACACAAAAAACAAACTTAGCAGCAGCTTGCAAAAGCATGGTAACACGTAAGAGCGTTAACTATGAGGCTGGCCGCAGCTCATATACCCTACAGCCGGAGTTGTCAAACTGATGGTGGAAAAGTGGGCGCATCACACCCATTTTTTGTCAGATGTCACTTCTCCTCCTTCGTGTGTAGGTTACAGAAAAATTCCAATAAAATGTACAAATTATGAATTGTTCTTCGATAGTTGATGGTTGAGTGAACGAAGAGCGTTGTAGAAGAGTTGCCAACTGCACTTACAAGCCTAACTCATAATAAGGACAAATAACTTTACAACTAACTCTCGATTATCATAGCATTCAAATGGCGCAAATATAGTTGAAGAATAACAAAGTGCTGATTGCAGGCAATCAATTGTGCTTTTTAGCGCACTTTGAATCGTATATAGTAGAATAAGGATATAGAATTTCACGGTAAACTTTCCGGTGGTCGTGATAAATAACTCCAAAAGAATCCACCCACACAAGCATTTTGGAATTTTATCACGAGAATGTACTCGTATCTTGTGTTATCCACAGAATACAGGTAGCTGAATTAACCATAACAAAAAAAAACAGAACGTGATACCTGAAAGTCTTAAGCCGTGTTTCCATAAAAGCGATTTAGATAAAACCAAGATTTCGTTTGGATTTAAGTTAAAGCAAAAAAGCTAAATCTTGGATTAAACGCCATATAAAAAATCCATGAAGAAATGCAAGATTTATCTAAATCCATTTAATGTCCAAACACGGCTTTGGGAATTGTTTTTTTTTTTTTTTTTTAACTTTCAAATTATGTTACCTTTACCCGAATTATATCATCATAATACTCGTAAAATCGTACGAAGATTCCTAATAGTTCTTGAAATTTTATGAAACTGATCAAATATCATTTAGCCAGATAGAAAAGACTGTTAATTATGGATTACGAAAGACTTATATTGTTAAGCATAATTTATATTTAAATTATCCTTAGTATTGTATTATTTTCACCATCAGGCTTTTTGATAGCGCCTCGTTCAGGGACGCATCTCCAGATTATCTTTCCATTATCTTTTCATTATTATTTAATCTTCATCTTATTAAAACAACGTTTATGCAATAATTAATTGGTTGTCATAACAAATTGTCTTTCATAACAAAGTCATAAAGTCTTAAAAACAACGAATAATGTTATATAAAAGTAAATATAAAATTTGTTTTTAATTGTGTGGACTGTCATATGACTGTCATTTAGCAGAAGAAAGTAGGTAAGTAAATATGACTTCTTTAAAATTTCTCCTCAACGCTCTATAGAGAACTACGATACGTATATACAGAAGAAAATCACGCCCCGAAAGATGACTCTGGTTCTTTCGTTCAGATCATGTTTTTTTCAGTTTAATCATTTAACGAAACTCTTATAAACATAATAAAAAAAAATTGGCAACCCATGCCAAGTGGCTTGATTGGCGGCAGCAGAGGCTTACAACTCGACGCCTCTTTAGGAGACACGTTCACTCCTTGCCAAGTCGAAAGCGAGTCTAAATGTTCTGACCCAATTTATTAGTATGGTTTTTTAAATTTTTTCCAACTCTTGGCCCACTTTTTATTTATGTTAATTTCTTGCTGCTTTTGATCTATTTTTGTTTTCTAAACGACGACGACGCCGAAAACTGCGTCGATGATGTCGCCAGAGTTTTTCATGGTGACTGACTACTGCATGCTACGGTTTGCTGCAACAAAAACAACAACAACAACAACAACAACAACAGCAACATCACCAACAAATGAAGATTAACGAACTGCCGAGCTGCCATCCGCGAGTGAGTGGAAACCTAGACCCACTTGTAGAGCGCCTCAGCGTGTATGCGTCACCTGCGCATGTGAGCCCAATTGATGCCGGCCTGCGGTGCACGATATCGCAAACAATGCAAGCGAATTACGTGGATAGAAGTTTTTTATGGTAACCGCGCCGCAGACGCTATTATGCAAGGAATTGCATAATCAAATATTAAGTCTCTTGCCGCAGTTTTTCACAAAATCTGATGCCATCAGAAGTGCTGCACATTCCTAACAAACATGCGACGACACCTACGAACATTACGATTATGCTGCTGAAGTGATGCTTTGTGATTTTAATGCTCTGCGGATTAAGCAGCAGGCTGACTTGGGACGATCCTGAAACTTGTTTGGCAAGTTGTTGTGTAGAGACGAGCTCATACTGTATCATTCACAAAATTAGTACAGAAAGATAGAGCGACTTTTAGACTCTGATCTGTTGTTGTAAACTGTTGTTGTTTCTGTTGTTGTTTCGTCTTCATAATCGCATTAAAACTGAACCACCAACGGCAACAACAAGAAGAACTACAGAGGCGCGAAACCTTACTAAATAAACGAGGCCAATTTTACAATTATTCTGTTGGCTGCTAAAGCTGCAACAATTACTGAAAAACCAATAACTGTAACCGGGTTAATTACAAGCTACGTATTTATGAACGTGTATTGTCGTGTATTGTCGTTTACCGTGTGTGTGTGTATGGCAGACGAGTGTGTGTGTGTGTGTATGTGACAGGGGGTCAGATTTACACCATTCGTAAAGAACTATTAAAAATGTTTACAAATGATGATCTATATCTCGAAATTGCTCAAAGTTAGCTGTCACTAAAACTGCCATAAAGTTTTGCTTAACTTCTGTCAAATCAGGTATAGCACCCTGTATAATTTCTTACGCGCATTCTATTCACTCTCACTCACTCAGCACTCTGCAACTGTCTGCTGTCTCAGTCCACGCCTGATTACATTAAACGTCTTCATGGAAAGACGTTTCAAAAAAGTCTAAAATAAACAAAAACCAAAAATATCAGGAAAACAACAAAAAGTCACCAAGAAAACCAAAAAAAAAAGCCTCCAGTCCATATTTTTTTAACAGATCAACGTCACTGTTTCGCGCTTTGTTTTTTCTATTTTTCTAATGAGTCTATCAATTTTTAATGCAAACTAAGAAGTAGAACATTTTTTATTTCGAACCGAGCGAGGTTACGTGTCCGAACGGCGCGCCGTGTAACTAATTGCGCATGCAAACAAGTATAGTGCGAGTATATCATAATCGTATCGTACATCATTGTAAAATTATGTTAGTGTTTAGAACTATTTTGTTTTCAAAATAAAATATTCTAATACAACAGAAATTCAAAATCAGGCCAACACCTTTGGATGGAAGGTTTTTCTCTTGTCATAACATGAGAAAAATATTACCATCATTAAAAAAGCAATTCTTCTTCAATTTTATAGTGTATTTATAATCATAAATAGTATAGTAGAAATGTTAAAGTACAGAATAATACTTTATGCTATACATATAGCATTACATTATAGTAATTATGGTATTGTATGGTATGGTATTATAGTAATATATGCTATATTACATATTAGCATTAACATACAATTCCATTAAGAATAATAAATACGATATATTTTCAAATAATTGAAGAAGCAATACTTCTTCCCCCGCCTCCTTGCCTTCTCTCTACCTCCCCCTTCCCTCAGCCCTCCCACAAAAACTCTAAAACTCTAAAGCTAAAATTATCATTTCACACAAAAAGTAAGCGACGTGCAACACATTAAATGAAGTAACAAAAGCATTGAAAAATTGCTGTCGCTGCCAATGGCCGGCTGAAAGAGACCTTTTAAAAGGCAAAATCTAAATTCCGAGAGAGGCGACAAGACCTACCTACTGCACGGTATACAACGCCATATAAAGTATACCCATGCCCCATCTTTGACTACCACAAACCGCATTTTCGCACTCGTTTTTCATGAGCTTTTGACATTTTCGCTCGTTACGCGAACACTTCGCGCAATATATTTTTTGATCGTTGGTAACTATTAACGCTGGTAACACAGCGGTGGTGCCAAGGTGCCACAGTACCACGATGCCTCTTCTCCGGTCAATTACATTGAAATAGCTTTGTTTCATTTTGTTGTAACTCTTTGGCAGCTAGAAAACCCGAAAAGAGAACGAAGAAGACAATGTACTAAATGTATTTGAAACAAATCAACGTAGATGGTTTGGTTGATTGGTTTTACGTTTTACTAGTAACGATTTATCACTCTACTCGAAATACTCATTTTAAAAAAAGGAGTGTTCTTGTCAAAATTCGCTTAAAAATTGGTATTAAAAATTTACTGAACTATGAAAGTCACACTTTACAGCAAAAAAAAAAAAAAAATATTACAAAATTAAAATTAAAAATTAAAATTAACTCTTGATTATAAAGCCGGTCTTGTCTCGGCGTTTTTTTAAGGGTAAAAAATGTGTTTACATCCATAAGTATATGATTTATTTGGTTAATTTCATTGCTTTCTTCCTAATAAATATACTCGTATTTGTTATAAAATTCAATTTAAAATAAAATTTAAAAATTGAAATTATTATTTTAACTCTTGATTATAAAGCCGGTCTTGTCTCGGCGTTTCGTTAAGGGTAAAAAATGGGTTTACAGCCATAAGTATATTGATTTCATTGCTTTTTTCCTCATAAACATACTCGTATTTATTATAAAAAACAATTGAAAATAAAAATTAAAATTTAAAATTTAATAAAACCTAAAATTATTTATTTATTTTCCCTTCGTATTTAGTAAAATGCGTTAATTTTTTTGCTTTCTTCCTTGACTTTAGTTTTAGAAAGTCTTACTAAAACTAAGATTATTTCTTATCAGCTTCTACTTCAATTTTCAAGGCAAATAATAGCACGATTAATTGCGCGATTGATGTAGTTTGCAGAAAGTGCGATTAATTAATTCATTGCAGCACAACGGAAGTTCAGCGGTGCCGCTTAGCAGTTCATTCCGACCAGAGAAGAATGGAATGGACGTTGCAACGCGTTGCTCAAAGCAAGTTAGTTATCAACTTTTTATGGCCTCCGGCAATTATGCGCTTACGAATACACGTTTTCTAGTTAAGTTATGGTAAGTCGTAACGGAAGTTTCTTAACAAAACAGTGGCAAGCAAAACGTCGGTGCTTCTACTTCTGCGTCTGCTTCTGCGATGAAGTGGAATGAGGCATAGTCTATTCGGAAGTATGTATGCTTCTATAATCTCAATATTCCATCGAAATAAGTTATAAAAAATAACGCTAAAAGTTTACTTTTTTAACTCATAGTTAATTAGTTAACTATAAAAAAAGTACTGGATAATAATAATCATAAAATAATAAATCAATTTCAAAAAGAAATATCAAATATGCATATTTAAAACAATGATCAACACAAAAAAATTATTTTTTAATAATTTTGCTATAATGTTTTTCAAAACAAAAATATATGCGGAAGCGTTAAATCTTCAGAAGCTTGGATTGGATTAGACTCGGGCTTGATTTGAATGAACGTAAAAATTTCCACGTTACCAGAAACTTCGCTACAAACGGATCCAGCCTGACCCACTGAACTAATAAAATTGACGCTAGCGACGCAACCTCAGAAAAAC
Organism: Conops quadrifasciatus; assembly: GCA_949752815.1. Lineage (NCBI taxonomy): Eukaryota > Metazoa > Arthropoda > Insecta > Diptera > Conopidae > Conops > Conops quadrifasciatus. The sequence continues at coordinate 11,246,015 of OX457078.1, read as the reverse complement.
AGGAATCAACCTAACAACAACAACAACCAGAAGCACAAAAATTTAAATCAAGATCAAATACAAATACAAACATAACAAAAGCAAACACAATCACAACAACAACAACAACAACAACAACAGCCACAAAATACCATTCAAGTTAAAAAGTTTCAATAAAACAAACTGCATCCATCGCCACTGTTACTTGTAAAGGTTTCAAAGTAACACACACGCGCGAGCTGCGCACACACACACATGCTTATGAAACATCCCTATTGGAAATTTGGTCATGCATACTTTTTAGTACCAGAAACCGTGCAGGCCATCATGGCACTCGTACGTCAACCTACATCAAATCACACTCATCTAAATTTCTGTAAATTTCTGTAAATCTTCTAAATTTAAGGATATGTTATGTCCTTACTATAGCCCCAACGATCAATACATAATTAAATAAAATAAAAAAATTATCGTCTTCCACAAAAAGTACCACGAAATTTAGATTTTCTTTTCGAACAATCTCTGATGCAATGAAATTAGACGCAAAAACGGGTGCATAAAACACAAATTTCATGTGTTCCGATGATGTAATATCGACAACATCCGACGACATCACAATATTACATTTCATTTATCGTGGATTTGACAATAAATCCATTGCAAATACCAAAAACACTACGAAAAGCACAAAAGAAAACGCGATTTCGTTTACGTTTGGTTTTTACATTGTCTTGTAATCAGTCGCCTATAAATACCATGAGCTTACCTCAGGTCTTTAACATTCTCGCCGCTTAGCATGCACCACACTTTCCTAGAGGGATCCTCGCGCGCTCCAGTACAGACAGAACAGAATTGAAATGCCGTGCACGTAGCCAGCCTCTCATGCAGGCATGAATGAATGCAGTCGCGCTGAGAAACACAAGAATACCCAGGCAGCAGCGGCGATGCCTTGCCGAGAGACGTTCCTTGGCGACGAATTGGAGATTTCGAAAAACTAGCTCTTCCCGCTTTTCTTCAGATTAAGTTCATTCATTTAGAAAGTTGGCGCAAAGACACAACGACATGAATTCCATGCGAGTGTTAACCTCTTAACGACTCTTACGACTACGGTTGGTACTCGTATCTCGATCAAGTTTTTTATGTTTTTGGCACATTTGATCTCGTTGCTTGTGACTTATGCCGTAATGGATGCGTTAATTATAAGACTAACAATATTCGATGGCTTCACAAAAGCGCACAAAAGCGCACACAAGCGTCAACAACGAACGCTAAGTGTTCAATCATTTCTCATGAAAGGGCACTTATACTACGACGCCTTATTATGAATCATTTTGTCAGTAAGCAATGACAAAACTGGCATCTTTTGTTTGTCCTCACCCAAAGCATTTTCCATGATTCTCCTTAACAATGACGCGGGCCACATTTTTCTATTGCAATAAAAAACATTGCCACTTGCAACGAATGGTGGACAACCCTATGAAAAGGAAAAAGCAATGCTCAAACGAGTGGACAAATGAGAAACCAGACAGTCCGATCCACAAACTGGCAGCACTACAGTGAAGCAGTTTAATAACTCCACAAAAAATCAGTCAACGCTACCGGCCGGTTTTCCTTGCAACGTTGACATGACGGTAGTAACAGTTTTTACTTTAAAGAGTAAGAAGAAAAAAACAAAACAGACTTGATCTGACCAATCGGGCATTGAACTTGAATCAAGGTACCACAACAACAACAACAACCGCCAAGAAAAAACCATTACATTTATAAGAATAAATTTGTTAAGTTTGATTTTTCTCATAACATACATATAGAAATATAGAAGAGTACATAACTTATGTTTTATTTAACTCAAAAACGGTGAGACTCAAAGCCTAAATTTAAAAAGGATATAATGCGGTAGGGTTTTATTTATATTTCTAAAAAGGTACGAGTATATTAACGTTTTTCATATTTTCTCTTTTTTTAAGTAATTTTTCGATAATCATTAATTCCGCCGCCTTTCCTTTGTGTCGCATCTTAAGCAGATGTAATGGATAGATTATAAGTCCATATGAACAAATGGTATATGTACTGCCAAACCGATTAACATTAACCTTTTAGATGTTTAAAAATTGCCAAAGTACTCAAAAGCCTTCTAGCTATTTTTATTTTAAATAAATTTTTATAACAATAAGGATTAATACGACCAAATTTAAAATTTGACCATTTAGTATTTTTGGAATTTGCTTAAAATTTGTTTAAAATTTTAATGGAGACTATTAGAAAAGTAATTAGATAGAAAATTATAATGGAGCCAGTCGTATAGGATTGCAGAGCGTGTTAAAATTATTAAAATTGTTCTCAAAAAACAGTGTTTAATAAAAAATACCCATCGTAAATTACGTGATTTTTTCGAGCGAATCGTAATTTGCTTAAAAAATTTAATGAAACTGTATCCGTTCATGATAAACCAAATGTCGGTCGGGCAGCAAAAACAGCTCATTCGAACGAAAAAATTGCTGCTGTTCGTGAAAGTGTTGCTAATGGACCTATGTACATATAGCAGATTCAGCTCCATGTCGTTCTCAAGAATAAAAAATTGAAAGTTTAAATTTTCGTGGTCGCGGTGATCAGTTGACAAATATCATATTGCCGGCAGCCATATTGCCGTTTTCTTTTCTTGCCAAACAAGTCTACACTCATCGAATGCATAATTTTATATATGTAATCTGAATTGCACTAAAAGAATGTAATTATAACCAATAAAATTAATAATACTATGTTTTTTGTTTAGAAAAATTTACTTCCTGTAGTCTATTTTGGATAACCTTTTCCAGTCTGATCTTTTTTAAAGCGCTATAGCGTTTTATTTATTTTAACGGGGCATACTTTTAGGAGCGGCGTTTGCAACTGCAAATTCGCTTCTCTAAACTGTTGATATTGTTGACTCCATTTTCATTATTCGAATTTTTATATGTGGAGGAGGGTGTATGGTAGGTACATTGTACAAAAATACCTACTGTTTCCAAACTTTCAGCCAACAATAAATCTCGTGAGAAGAACAAAATGTACTTATGTATATTCGCTTAGCCGTTATCATCTGATAACATCAAAGCTTATCAAGATATACTTAATTTTCAGTTTCAAAAGACCATATTTTTAGTGATTACATAATCATATATTGTTTGGTTCTTATATAATTCTCATATAATCTTATATGTATACATACATATATGAAAGATAATATTTTTTGATAATTCATAGACTTTAGCCCCTAATTTGCAAACGACTTATTGGATTTTCTTATACTTTTTTCAAAATTGGTCATTCTGACTAATTCTTTTTATTACTTCCGATCCATTTTACTTGCCATGTAATACATAGCACTGATTCTTAATCTAACAAAAGTGACACCAGTAAATTAGAAAATACGCCCGCAAAAGCGAATGGTATACTTCTAACGACCTTTTTTACACATGTTCTTTTACACACCATTTACACCATTACACAGCGTTATCATAACGATAAGGCTAGAAGAATATGGGTTGAAGTATAATAAATAATAGTGGAGAGATTGATTCTGGGAATAAAATCTATGTAAACACTGAATTTACTTGAATGTAAGAACTGACAAAAAAATCTGCTAATTGATGATTACATTTATTTACATTAATGATTGACATTACATTGATGATCATGATCATGACCATATCGTCTCTGTCGGAAAACCGCTTTGTCCTTATATCGTATGTAGGATATTTTACAATTAAACCTTATGAAAATTCACTTTAATAATAAAAAAGAAAAGAAGACAGACGTCGGCGACGTCGACGTCGAGAAGAATGAAAAATATTCGAAATCGATTGAAATATTTTTCAGAACGAAAAAAAATTTTCAAGCAATACTCAACGAATAAGTCATTATTATTAAACGTTAATGAAATTTCCTAACAATCGTTTTAAATTAAGAAATTAAGAAAGAATTCAGAATTCGTTATTAAATAAAAAACGAATCTAATTTACGACCAAAACCTACGCGTACGAAGTTCATGATGACTCTTTTTTAGTTTTTTTTTGTATTGCTATTTCTTCACAGCTCTTTCAATTAAATTCCTTCAAATTTTATTGAGAATATGTAAAATTTGCATTTATTACCAAAAAAATTTATTTCTTTTACAAACGATAACTTTCTATTATTACAAACGGTGGTAATTATTTTAAAATTTAAATATTGTTTTAATAGTGTAGGATAATACTCGTATAGTGATTAAGATGGATCATTGGCTCCATTCATGGTCAGTGGCTGTAGATCACTTTGGCGCTTCTATTCATTGACATTTTTCCAGCTTCACATTGTATTTCTCTTGATATTTTTCGCAATAGACACTTTCGAAATTGTTTAAAATTCGCCTTTGTTCCCCGCGATTGAAAATCTGAAATATTACAAATTAATTCAATTAATCAAACATCATCATCACCTTACGTTATTAAAAAATTATTAAATATCCTGCGGCATAATTTTCAATTAAAGACAATGCGAACATTTTCACAGTTAATAAGCCTTAAATACTAAAAAAAAAAATAATTTTTTAGAAAATGAAGCGACTTTTTTCTCATTCTCGCGCCTGGCCTTGCCGATGATACTTACCCCGTCTATGGCTATCGATGGCACAAACGAGATACCGATACTATCGGTATCGAGGCCATATTTCCTTAAAATATCCGGAGTCGAGCGTGAAGCTTTGCATTGTTTAGCTGCGGTAACATCAATTTTTAAACTTTCGGCGCACTGAAAGGTAAAATGGTACAAATGTAAGAGTTTTTCTATAAAATTCTGTGTATACTTTCTTATTTTTGTTCCTTTTACCTTATCAACATTCGACCAGAAGCCGTTCATCAAACAATAAATCAATTCTAACTGTTCTTCTTTATTATTGTTCTCAACGATGCAGGCGTGTAGAGCGTTCAATTCGCATTCGGCATTGCCGTGTTGACAGAATAATGTGGTAACATTTGCGCTATTCGTCCAAGACTATAAAAATAATATATAGCAGTTATTAGAGATGACCGCCTGTAGATGACCGGTCATCTACATTAATCACACATACCGTTACTTTGCCATAAGGCACAAACTCCAGATCAGTATATTGCAGCCAGTCATTGTCAGACATGGCCGGATACAACTGACGACGTATAAACATCATACTGTCAGGACAAAGAGCTTCATAGTAAACCTTGATTCCCAGTAACTGCTTTTCGTCGGTCTAGTTAAAAGAAAGGAAAGGAATAAAAAAATTAAGAGTTACAAATTAAAGAAAACTGCATAAATATTGCTGAAAGTCTGGAATGGATTAAAGATTTAATCTTCTAAAAGTTGAACATTTTTTCCTGTTTCTTGGCAACTCTGAATACGTACTTCTCCTCCGATAAGATATCACTTACCGGTATCGCTTTCAAAAGATAATCTAATCGATATAGGACAAAACTTAAATACTTCAAGTTTAATGAAAAAACAACACGTGGGCGACTGAGCTTAAGCGTTCGTCTAAGAATTGTAACAATCACCGACGTCAACAGGCGTCCCCTTGGTTTGTTGTTGTTGTTTAATTGAAATTAATTGTTTGTTTAATTCACATGTTGTTTAATTGAAATTAAATTTTATTACTCTACTGGTAAAATACTCACCGCCGCCAGCTGCTGGTGATCGTCGCCAGCCGTTTTTCCTAGCGTAGCCGCCGACGTAAGTACTGTCAGCCCCACAACAACTGATATACCAAGAATGACGACAAATATTGACATTATACGAAATGGATTAAAATTTTGTCCGCTAGTAAATGCTTGTTGTTACGTTGACGCCTCAGCCTTAACTGAATTTGAGAATATGTTTTAATTGTTTTAAATATTGCCCGCGCCGCAACGCAGCATTAGTAAAAATATTAATCTATCAATAAATAAACGAACAGAATGAATGCGAACGATTTCAATTTTCAAAAATTCCCCACAACGATTTGCGATTACCAACGTTTGTCGCGTAGATAATCCACGATCCTCACAAATGGTTTTCGGTTATTTCAAAACGACAGTCAGTAATAAAAATTACTCTTTTTCTTACTCTCTTTAAAAAACATACATACACTGATCAGATTCGAACGAGAAGGAGGTTAAACTCTTTGCAAAGACTTAACAAAACTCAACTTAACTCAAATAATGAGCTAATATTTAAATAAATTTTAATTTCTCTGAATTCTTAACTTCGTTATAAAAGAGAGATGAAGGAACTACGTTCAGTAACGACGAGGATTATTTATTATTATTATATTTTTCAAGTTAAAAAACAATAACATAATAAATATGTTTTTTTTACAACATTGATTTACTTACAGCATTAAATAAAAGAAATAATTAATAAAAATACAAAACATAAACTAAAATAAATAAAAAAGTTTTAATGTGAAGAATCGCAGCACGTCGTCGCTTCCTTCAGATTTATTTTTATATATTTTTAAAATCTTTTTTATATTATTTTTAAATATCAGTCAAATTTGTCACGCAGAAATTTGTTCGTGGAACCCAACCCCAGGGTTCCGCGGAACACACTTTGGGAACCGCGGATTTACAGGCCTTGACAAAAATTTGATTGGAACGTGTTATGTCGTCGCATTTGTTAAACGACATTCTCACGGTATCATTACGAAAACAAGCCAGTGGAAACACGATTGACACACGGTTGACCGACCGTCTGCAATTCAATTTGTAATCGTATATAATATCGTCATTCATTGTTTTCAATTTATTTATTGCCTACTTCTTGGCGGAATTTATTGGTTTGCTCGATGGTTGCTGCTTACAGCCGAAGCGAAAATCAATCATCCTATTTATTCATGCGTTACACGTAAGCGAGAAGCGAAGTGGCTCCGAGTTTACATTGAATTGATTCTAAATTTTATAATTCACATACGGTTCATGTTGAACTAACATAACTAACTAACTAACTGTACAATGAACTAACTGTACTTACTAACTGTACATCGTACTAACTGTACCAACACAACACACACAGTGGTGTGAAAGAAAAATGGGAAAACGGGGCGGGCGGGCGCTAACCCAAAAAAACTTTTTTTATAAATAATAAATAAATAATATAAAAATTATTAAATCAATAAAGCTAGAAGGGCTCAACAAGTCATCCCAAAAGCTTGTAGGTCAAAAAAGCTTGAAGGACTCAACAAGTCATCCCAAAAGCTTGTAGGTCAAAAAAGCTTGAAGGGCTCAACAAGTCATCCCAAAAGCTTGTAGGTCAAAAAAGGTTGAAGGGCTCAACAAGTCATCCCAAAAGCTTGTAGGTCAAAAAGCTTGAAGGGCTCAACAAGTCATCCCAAAAGCTTGTAGGTCAAAAAAGCTTGAAGGGCTCAACAGGTCATCCCAAAAGCTTGTAAGCTTTTTTACACCCTCCCGCGGAATTTTTTTTCCGTTTTTTTTTTTACCGCCATCTAGTGGGAAATTCGGACAAAAGCGCCATATACAAAAAAAATCTAACTAGTTTTTAAGAGTTTAAACCGAATATTTTATTTATGTGGTGGCAACATCACACACATTATCATCATCTTTCATTCTTCTTCTCATCTCATTCGCCGTTTATTTTTCATAATTGTCACGTCACGGCTTTTTGTACTGAGGAGAATAATTTTGGTTAAAAAGTTTTTGTACTAAAGAATTGTTAATTTTTGTAATTATGAGTGAAACTTTAAACATTGTGCAGCCGCACTTCGTAAAACCAGTTCTGCAGTTCAACGAAAACGGTTGGGGACCATGCGAACTGCCGGACACATTCAAGGACATGCCATACCAACCGTTCAGCAAAAGCGATCGTTTGGGAAAGATTTGCGATTGGACTAGCTCCTCAAGCAACGATAAGAAATATCAAAGTGAGTTCTATAATACATATTTGCAAGAGGAGTGGTTTGTATAGAATATAGATAGATGTCTGCTAGAAGTTTGGTTATGTCGGAAAATTGGCACTGCGGAAAGACTACTATCGGCAGCCATCTTTAATGTAAAAAAAAAATTGCTTTGGGTATACACATGAACAATGTGGTCAATACCTTGAAACAGCTGTTGACGACCGACTGGAAGAGAAAACGTCAAATGAAGTTTTCCTACTCTACTTGTTTTTTTTTCCTAATAGGTTTATTTGCTATAACCAAAAGGAAAGGGTTCCTTCTCCTTCATGTTCCAAAAATGTTGGTTACCAGAAAAAACAAGAAAATAAAACATAACTTATCACAAACTTATCATAACTTATCCAAATTGTATGCACGATACAAAAAAAACTAATAATAGTTTGTAGCAAATACTCAATAAAATGTGAGAAATTATTGTATTTTAGACAAGTACGCTTCTACTTTCGGTACTGGCAGCCAATATGCTTACTACCATGAGGAGGATGAAACTACCTTCCATTTGGTAGATACTGCGCGAGTACAAAAACCTCCTCATCAACGTGGACGCTTCCGCGGTAATCTTCGTGGCAACAGGTTCGTATTTCTTGAATTTTTTTTTAACTGCAATATTTGCATACCTTAATTTCCTCGTAGGGGCGGTAGAGGAAGGAATTTACGCGGCGGCTTATCTTCGGGCATGACAACGCTTGGTGGAAAGAATGCGAAAGTACGCGATAATCGTCGCGGAATGGGAAAAAAGTTCGGCAACCGCAATGTCCCACCCAAAATGAGGGAATCTTCAGTGGCGGTGCGTGCGGACTGGGCTTCCATTGAGGAAATGGACTTTCCACGTCTGGTCAAGTTGTCGTTGCCCAACATCAAGGACGGCGAAGACATCATCACTTGCGGCACATTGGAATACTACGATAAGACCTACGATCGCATTAATGTAAAGAATGAGAAGCCGCTGCAAAAAATTGATCGCATTGTACATACAGTAACAACCACTGATGATCCAGTCATCCGACGTCTGTCGAAAACGGTCGGTAATGTGTTCGCAACAGATGCTATTTTGGCTACTATAATGTGTTCAACACGATCGAACTACTCTTGGGATATAGTAATTGAGAAATTTGGTAAGACCATTGAAGTCTGGAGTGTTGAGGGACATTTTTTGGAATAATCGCACATTTGCAGGCGATAAGGTTTTCATGGATAAGCGAGATAATACTGAATTCGATTTGTTGACTGTCAACGAAACTTCGGTGGAGCCTCCTACCGACGATGATAGTTCGCCCAATTCTCCACGGAATTTAGCCATTGAAGCCACCTTTATCAACCATAACTTCAGCCAGCAGGTGCTAAAGACGGGCGAGAAGGAAGCTAAGTATAAGTTTGAGGAACCGAACCCTTTCATTACTGAGGACGAAGAAGTTGAAGTCGCCAGCGTTGGCTATCGTTACAAGAAGTGGGACTTGGGAAGCGATATTGTAAGATAAAAGTGCTTTAGTATATGGTAATGGAAATCAATATTTTCATGCATTTGCAGGTACTCGTAGCACGATGCGAACACGATGGTGTTCTACATTCGCCCAACGGCGAACCTCAATTTCTGTCGATCAAGGCTTTAAACGAGTGGGATTCGAAATTGGCCAATGGAGTGGAGTGGCGTCAAAAGTTGGACACACAACGCGGCGCTGTGCTGGCTAATGAGTTGCGCAACAATGCCTGCAAACTGGCGAAATGGACTGTCCAAGCCGTTTTGGCTGGTTCTGATCAATTAAAATTGGGCTACGTCTCGCGTATCAATCCTCGCGATCCATCCCGTCATGTCATTCTTGGTACGCAACAATTCAAGCCACATGAATTCGCCACTCAAATCAACCTAAGCATGGACAATGCCTGGGGCATTTTGCGTTGCATTATCGATATCGTTATGAAGCAAAAGGATGGCAAGTATCTGATCATGAAAGACCCCAACAAGCCCATGATTCGTCTATACGATATTCCCGATAATACATTCGAGAGTGACGGTTCCGACGATGGAGAAGGCGATGATGGTGAGACTTTTCAACCAGTGTACTCATACGGAAACAACAAGAGGATTTAATCAGATGAGAAGCCATTTCAAACTAAAAAATAAACACTAATTGCAACAACAACAAACAAACAATGGAAAATAATTTCTTGCGCACTCGATTGATATGAGAAAGGGAGACAGCAGCAGCAAGATCTAAGGAATGTTATTTCGTATTATACTCGTATGTAGTAAACTCCAATTTAAATGCTATTCATAAATCTAAAATCTATACTGTAATAAATTAAGAATAATCAAAAAACAAAATCAGCACACGACACAAATTGTATATGTATTAATTCGAAGAGAGTTCGCAAAATACAGGCAAAACCCGATTTACGCTACAAACGACGACGATTTCGGTTTAACACTGTTTCAGAGAAGCAACAAACCAAACATGAATTTACAGGAACTGTAAATGTGATTTTCCCATTTCCTTTTATACTTTATTCCTATGTGGACTCCAAATACACTTTTTTAACTTAAACGCCTCTCGAGGCCAGTCAGTGCACAGCGTAAATCTAGATTCAATGCAATTCTACTAAATTGTGTGAATTGTATGAACGTTTAATTGAAACCTGAACATGGACAACAACAATTATCTTTTAGAGAAGACTGGACTGGAACGGGACAAAACAGAACAGAATAAGCGTGTACGAAGAAAAACTTAACCGGCTAAAGGTCATTAACGTTATTTAAAGACAAGGATTTATGTGCAAGAATCTACGAGCAAGCGGGATGTCTACTAAGAAAGAGAAGATCTAATGAAATCATTTCACCTCTGACACAACAACAGCAAAATTTGTGATAATCGCTATCATTTACAGACCAGTTGAATCACTCACTACGAGCTACTAGATTGTTTCGAGCGAGCGTATTCAGTAGGAGCAGATTTCGTGAGGTCTTGGCTTCAATGCGACGATTGTCAAGAAATTCCTCCACGAACAATTTCGCTTTTTTCTTTATCCATTATAACTTTCACGAAAACACTTTGCTGTTGCTTAAAGGAAAAAAAGTCTACAGAACATCGACATGCTTCAGAGCTTAGTTGTGTTTTTTATTGTTGCCATCATCTTGAATCGCTTCGACGCAGGTCTTAATCAAAGTAAGCAAAGTGTGATGAGAGTAGACTACTTTCAATCCAGTCGACAAAATTGATGAGCAATAATGAACATTAATAATTTTGTGAATTTTATTTGATTTTACTGTAGCCGTAAGTAATTATGGTGTTTGTACATCGGCCAACAACGAAACCGGTCTATGCCTACACATCACGGATTGTTCATATCTCTTCGATATACTGAAGGGTGGTGATCTTAGCGACGAGCGCAAAACGTTTTTGAGACAGAGCCAATGCGGATTGGATAATACACAAACGTTGCCGACTCGAAGAGTTTTGGTAAATATTTCCACTTTTTGAAATTTTAAACTTGCGGAAAACGCAAAATTCCATAAGTTTAATAACATAAAAAATTTCTTATTTGGATGGAAACCGTTATTTATATGGAAACATTATGCCCCAATATATTTGGAAATTACTTTAACTTTTTTATACGAGTACATTTGATTTTGAATGTACTCCATAATTGGTGTAGGTCTGTTGTGCAAACAACTACGTCAATAGTCATCAAAATAGCAGCACCAAAATTTGTGGGGACTCTTGCGCGAAAGCACCCAACGCCGGAAATATTCTGCCGGAGGCAGGTACGTGTGGCCACACTCTCGCTAATAAAATCCTGGGCGGCAACATGACTCAACTTGATGAATTTCCTTGGATGGCTTTGATTGAGTACAAAAAACGTAAGTCCATTCCAGTCATACTTCCTGACCAGAAGCTATTGATGAATTTTCCAACGAAATATCACTCTATTTTTTAATAATCTTTGTTTGCTGTGATACGTAGCTATTTCTATTAGTTATTTTTCGGAGAAACCCAAAGCAAAGCAGTCTGGGTTTCTTCTAGAATCTAGAGCAAACATTTGGTAACGGTAGTATTATTTTTTTATAATATTTTTTTTTAAAATCTCCTTTTCCGTCCTTGATTACTGTTTGAAGAATTTGTTGTATGAAAATTCGGACAAATAGTCATACTATTTTTGTACTACAATCGTGGTACATGATGGTATTGTACCTGCTGCAAAATTTAAATTGGCAATGAGCTCTTCCTTAACCTTTTCAGCGGGCAACCTCCGAAGGCATCATTGTGGCGGCAGCCTCATTAACGCACGCTATGTCTTGACGGCCGCTCATTGTGTCAACGGAGCTCAGATTCCAAAAACCTGGGAGCTTTCACGCGTGCGTCTCGGCGAATGGGACCTGACCACGGATCCCGATTGCGAAGTTGATGTCCGGGGCAGGCAAGAATGTGCTCTGCCTCATGTGGATGTCGACGTCGCGCTTGCGCTACCGCACCCGGACTATTTGCCCGATTCCCGCGATCAACTACATGATATTGCCCTCCTGCGATTGGCTGAAGACGTGGCATTCACCGATTTTGTAAGACCGATCTGCCTGCCTCTGGCGCCAGAACTGCGTAGTGCCAATTTTAGAGATCATGTTATGGATGTTGCCGGTTGGGGGCAGACCGAGGTGAAACGGAGCAGCTCCGTGAAGCTGAAAATTCTAGTGAAGGTTTGGCCACTGAGTACCTGCCAACAGAAGTACACCCTTTTCGATCACGTGCTTAATACGACTCAGCTCTGCGCAGGCGGTGAAGAAAACATAGACACGTGTCGCGGCGACTCTGGGGGGCCCCTGATGGTCAAGGAATTGTTAGGAAGGCAGGATATATACTTCCTCGCCGGAGTGGTCTCTTACGGTCCCACGCCATGCGGTCTGCAGGGTTGGCCCGGCGTCTACACAAAGGTTAGTGCCTACACCGACTGGATTCAAAGCAACCTGCAACCGTAGAACATAAGAATAGAATGCCACTACAAAATAAAGGACGAAACATGATGAAACAATTGAATAAAACTTTATTTTTGAACAAAGATGAATTACATTTGTTTTAATTAATTCAAAATAATTTCGCAATATACTGCTTGCTTAGTTAGTTACAGGAATTGATGCAACCTTATTAGATTCACAAAGAAATTGAGCGAGTATAGATAGTTGATTTCCGTGCAAATTCGACAGATATTTTCGGACGTAAATACTTTTTATTTAAAAATTCAAAAACAACTTATTTATTTCGGCTTTTAAGAGTTATCTAAAACTTGCTCTTGTATTGCGATCGATAAAATAAATATTTCTTAATAAAAAGCTTCTTCGTTTTCGTCTGCTTTCAATTACATTTAGAGCTCTTAAGGACTAACAATGAAATACTGTTTGATAGAAGACCGTAATAGTTTGGAACGGAACGAAAGACCACTCATTTGGACCTCATTTTGACCACTCATTTGGACCTTTAAGGCATTCGAATTTTGAGCAGTTTCGCACCGAAAGGAACAGTTTTTGCAAGTAATTATTCAATTTTAAAGAGCGTAACTGCACACTTGTGTTAAATTAAGACGGACGTTTGTTAACATTATTTAATTTCAATTTAACCAACACACTTTAATCTCGCATGATTAACTCTTACATTACATTTCCTTTCACTTCTTTTATTACATTAGAGTATACCATGAAACAAAAGGATGTGAATACAAATTACATAGTTCATAACAATACAATTTAAATAAAAATATATACGTTTTTTTTTCTACCAGAAACAAAAAACAAAAATTATTCCTGGGATTATTGATACAAACAATACTAATTTAAAGTGACCAATAAATATATTTATGATACAAGCTTTGTTGATTTCACACCTTTCGATCGAATATTGTACATAAAAGGTTAAATGTGAGTTAACATAAATAATAATAACTAAATTACATTCTTTCCACGCACGAACTCACGACTCTCACTGCCAATTTATAAAAAATAGCTCCTCCTGCATCTTACACAAAAATATGTTTGTACCTAAAAACTCAGCGCCTTTTTTAGAGAAGGAACATGCATCATTGCGGAAACGCGGAAAAGAGAGAGGGAGAGAGAGAGCGAGTGTGGATGAGATCACGCTTTCAAAATCACGTTACTGCTTCAGGTTCTCATCTTTGTCGCCTTTATTACACCCTTCATTTACATTATTGTTGTTAAGAGCGGCTAACTTGGTTTGAAAGTGCTGCAAGAGTCCAGCTAAAGTTAGACAGAAGCCACGACTGGCAGGCACTAACGGAAATTCAGGCACAGGATACTCTTTATTGGTAAATAAAGGAAAAAAGTGTATTTAGTTAAAACTGCTGCTAACGTCTCGATATCCGAATTTTCTCATTACCCAATTCCGTTTGCTCCGTGTTCTCTGTTTGTGCTTTCGACAACTCCATCCAGCCTTTTATGCGTTTGTACATCAAGACGCCATTCGATTTGTAGTGTTCGATTATCTCCTTGCGAAACATGTCTGGTGGCGACTGTAGTAATTTGCCGGTTGCCTGCACCATTTTAATGACCACCATTTCATTGTACATGCGCGAATTTTCGATACCTTGCTGAGTACCTAAAATTAAGAAGGGGTTTTCATGTATAGAAAGTGCACACGAATATTTGAAAGAAACGAAACAAGGACGTTTTATTTGGGCTCATTTTCGTAAAATCAAAAAACCAGACTTTTGTTCTACGAAGGACAAATACAAACCTTTTTGCTTCTCATATCCAGCTTCATTGAAGTAAGGTTCAGCTACCAAAATTAAGCCTTGTATCGACACTATAACCTGCAGGAGGGTACTATTGGGACCCCACACCTCGGAATCACGCCCTGTCCAAGTGCCCAACAATGAGACACACACTTTGCCGTCTTCGTATAAATTCGGGTTCAATCGGTCGGAGCAATAGCTTATGTACTGACAGAGGGGTGGACTTTTCGGATACTCGCGGCCCAGTTGTATGTCGAAAAAGAACATTCCGTCCTCGTAGGGTGTCTTTTTTGGTCCCGCAATCATAACGCTCACCAAATCCATGCGATCTTCGAAAACTCTAGGCAGGGACAAACAAGTATTAAGTAAAAACTCTCCATATTCTGGCAGCAAGAACTTCATTCTCGCTCGTGTCGAGCTCATTTTACCCCGCACTTACCTCACCCAGACGCCCGGAGGCAGCGAGGTCTTCAGCATACGATGTTCACGATGCACGGCTTTATAATATTGTTGCGTATTGTTTGGATGGAATATAGTTAAATGGAACTTATGTGACTTAGGCGCTGTTGGTAATACTTGAAAATGTTCGGAAGGCACACAGGTCAATGACGTGGCAGATGCACACTCGGGCCCTTCTGCAATGGCATTGTCTTTATCCGTCTCCATTGACCTCTGAAGTGTCATTGCCGAATTTTTCTGATCAGCAGCGCTTGCATCGCCCACGGTTTCAAATCTTTCAACTTTACTTTTACCGATTGGTGCTTCTTCGTCTTCGACTTTTTCTTCCTTCTCTTCACTCTCCTCCTCATGTTCAACGATAAAATCGAAGACCTCACTTAGATTAAGATTATCTTCTTTGTAGTATTTGACACGGATTTCACTAATACACTTTAACAGTTGATCCTTGAGCAAGGAACACAGACGTACACAGACCACTTCAGGCGCCGAGTCTTCAACAAGCTCAATGCTGCTGCAGGAAACCGACTTCTGATCTTCGTTGACTTTATAATGCAAGTAGTTGGTATTGCCTTCGACATTGGTTGAGTCGGAAGAGGATGCATAACTTGTAGAGCTACCATCGCAATTCTCATTTCTCGAATAATTACCAGAATCATCCTGCAAAATTTAATACTGTCATCATAAATTCCTAAAGTAGACAACAGAACTGCACCGGTTACTTACATGCGAGAGGATAGCGCCGTTGAGTGATTTCTCGAAAGCCTTCGCTATATTCATTATTGCCGATGTAAGAAGCTGATCCTTCTCCCCCATGAAGGGCTCTGCTTCCAATGTCGAAGTATCGTCCAAAAGCAATGGAGATGAACTTCGCGGTTTTCCGAGAATGCGAGGGGTCGTCGTTACGTTCGAATCCTTAGGATTTGGTACAGTTTGCGCATTTTCCTCAGCTCCAGTTTCTGCTTCCTGTAAAGAACGCTTATTTTTTGAATTTGCTGCCTTCGAAGAAGTTTTGCGCTTATGTGCCGCAGCGCTTCCCGCCCCAACGTGTCCACCGATAGAGGTCGAACTCTCTGAATTCAAAAATTTTTGAGGTGGGGGAATTTTAAAAAGAACTTTAGGGCCATTGCACTCCTTCTTTCGGCACTCGCTGTCGCTTTTATCAGTGACGATTTCTTGTGAGGGCGACTTTTGTACCGCCAGTGGCTGCTGTTTGGTATTTGTCGATGTCGATTCATTGAAAAGGCGTTTTTTTCGGTCCTGGGCACGCTCTGAAATTGTCTGCGTTCCGCCTTTTCGTACACGCTCAACTAAACCCTGCATAAGTTTCAATTGAAAACGAAATCCTAATTCTTGAGCTTCACTTACTCACCATAAAATTGTTTTCATGAAAGAAGTTAGTGTTGAGCAGACGATCGAGATACCGACAACCTTTATAGACGACCAGAAGCTTACGCATCACCTTAAAAGACGAATATAGTGCAGGCGAATACTTATTTCTACCGGTGCATTCATCAATCTCATACCTCTGGGCTCTGCAAGTTCGGGCTCATAACGAAAAACTCTTCCAGCCTAGCGATGGCGACACAAGCACGCTCGATGTTCGACAAAATGTGAGACTCGGCTATTGTTAGTTTCGGGCTGCTGCAGCCGAGCTCGGAATTTTCCGATTCCGTTTCCCAGGAATCGTCCGACTCATTGCCGCCTAAATCGGTTTGGTCATATTGGCCCACCTCGAAAAGGTCTTGGGGCCAACACATGCTGACATGACCGTCCACCCACCAAACCTTTACACGGCCGTCGGTATAGTTATCAATGATTTGGCCGGCGGTGCACGTAGCGTCTTCTCCGACGAAGTTGGCAACGCGAATGACCATGATTCCAGGACGGTATTGAAAATCCGGATGGTCTTTAAGATCATAGACACTCATTTCACTCTCGCCCTTGAAGATTGGTCTGGGTTAAATAAAACAAGTAAGAGCGTTAGAACAGCCGAACAGGGTTAAATCGACTCACGGGGTATTTTTGAGCAAGAATATATATACTACCAGGCCTTTCTTAATGCACCTTTCAAGGCACATGAATGTACCTTTAACCCAATTTTTGTTAGAAATTAAATAAATACATAAATAAAATTAAGACCTAGAATACTTCCGCCCAACTGATAGAAATGAGTTAAGAATAAATTAATTTAATTGAACTTGTCTTAATCAAAATAATGATAAATAAGATGGAAAAGAATTGAGATCGGAAATTTTATATTATTATTGTATCTACTTTGCTTCGTCGGCGGATGTGTACGTGGTAAACCACTTGACGCGTGCAATCCTGCCCTGATGATCAACAGACTGCACCACACCGTAATCGCGATAGGACACATCAGAATCCTCTTTGCCGGAAATGACAAAATCTCCGGGAAAGAACTCCTGAAAATCAATGTACAAGTGTTCTTTCCAATAAAGCCAAGACGAATGTTACTACTAACGTGTGTATCCAGATGATGTATCGGGTACAGCTGCGTCGACGGTATGCCAGACTCAATTGAGCCGTCCTGCCAGACTATTGTAGCAGTGCTATACAGAAGTAAAGACTCTACTACTATTTCGGAACCAACTTTTGGCTTCTGCGGAACAGTTGCGATAAGACCTGAACTGGCAATCTTTTTTAGTTTCTTCGAAACGTGTTTTTTTCTCTGCCAACGGCTTGATGCTTTCGGCAGATGCTTCGGACTGCTGCGAGATGTTGGCGAGGAGCAAGTGGAAATCGTAGTTGCTGTGCTTCGAGCGTCGTCCGCATCGTGTGGCACACAGTCATCGCTTTCTGCTTCAATACCACCATCAATGCCACCATCATCTTCGTCGCCGCTACTGTCCTCCTCCGATACCCAGCCTTCATTTTGAAGCGCATTGTTCTTGAAGTGAGCTTTGACTTCCAGATCGGTAGTGGCGCCAGCGTCCACTGACTTCGAAGTGATTAAATTATTATCGAATTTGCTTTCGGTATTTTGTAGTTTTTCTTTATTTTTCTCCGATTTGGAAAACTTTTTGCCTTTCATATTCTTGTCGGCATCCAGGAGATGCAGCTTCTTTTTAAGCTTCTCATAGTGATGATTGCTACTGGCAGTTGATGCACCTGAAGCGATATTCGTGGGAAATATATTCTGTTTGGAAGCCTCTAGCTCCTTCTGTTGCTTTTGCAACAACTTGAACTTTATGGCTGCCACATAAAAGGATTAAACGGATATAAGTTTGTTTGTTTAAACAGTTTTCAGATCATACAACATGATTGAAATGGTATACAATATGAAAAGGCACCTTGTTCCTTCTCCCACTCTGACTTCTTTACAATCTCATCACATTCGGTTATCTTCAAGTAGTTGCGATCATCGATTTGTTGCATGCAGGACTCAAAGAGATTAAGCCGCTTTAGTCGTTTCAATTCGTCCCCGGCCACGCATTGTTTCGGTTGTTGTATTTCGTGAGTCTTCACGTCACAGTCTTCGGAGAGCGCCTTACACTGCCAGCGCACCCAAACGGAATCGGTGGTAATGGACTCCACGGTATACTGAAGAAATTTATAATAAAGAGAATTAGAAAAGACTTCCCCCTCCTCATTGACATTATTGATCATACCCGACCGGTTAGAAGTTTTCCTTTCTTATTTTTTTTTAATTCTATATCGGGCGTAAGCATCTTCACTGGTTCCAGCGAATGAAGGCGTCCTGTTATTACTTGACCGGGATAAAATAACGTTAGGCTGTTGAATATGCCACGCCTACAAAGACAATTGACATCTCTGAATCCATATAAACCACTGCTAGACACCTCAAAACGAGCACCGTACGTAGATCTATCGAAAAAATTAAGCCATTCTAAATTTGCTCAACTTTCGCGTTCGCTTTCCCTGCCGCCCAAGTCCTTACTTTAAAACAATCGTTTCGTCGACGGCCTTAATACTGCCCACCCACGAGTCAAGGCAAACCGCAGTGTCCAATTGCCAATTGGTGAGAAGCCGAAGCCTTGCCGCATCGACATTCTTGACCACAAAGCTGGTGCCAGTTATCCGAACATCGGCTCGCATGTTCACGTCACGACAATAACCGCGCTGAGTATCCTTTCCAGGAACCAGACGTCTTACCACATCAGCAGGCATTATTGTACGATCAGCTAATCCAACCTGTTAATGAAAAGGTTAAGAATACCTTTAAACAAACCAATCCAGAAGGCCCGACGGGTTCACCACTTCTACTTTATGATTAATTGTTCCCCGGTGGAGAGATGGTATCTTTCTTTCTTTGATATTTCTTTAGTAAATTCAATAAGCGAAGGGCACTAGGTCAATGCTGCGCCGAAAACTGTTGGCAAATTTCGAACATGCCTTAAACCGCGTACCTTTTACTTTTACACCGCAAACTTTTCAACAATAAGAAAAACCATTTGACTCAAGAAATAGAAATAATATAAATAATGGTAGGTAAAAGAGCAAAAGAAAACCCCTACTAGAAAATGTTACTCAACAAAAAACCAAACAAAGAATCAAGTTCACGGCAATCTTCACCGTTTTCACCGTGACCAATTTATTGGCATTTATCGAACAAGGTCAGCCAGCCACCCCCTTCAGTACACCCGAAAACACATTTGACTTTCATTATAGTGATGTGACTTGTGGTGTGACTTGTGCACGTTGCCGTCGCCACACGCAGTCTCAGAACTAACGTTTTTAAGCTTTTACAGTTATCCTTGAACGCTTTACATAACCCGATTAAGTCATCGAATATCGAATCGTTCGAAGGCAAAATAGACCGTGCGCTTCCACCCACTTACCGCTCCTTCCGGTTGTATCTCTTCCTTGCCATCTGGATGCCACGCCACTCTTATCTCACCCTTACTGGGTAAGTCATCGAAGTCGTCCTCTTCGTCGCCAGAGTACGTCTCGGACGTTTCCACAACCAGACCGAACTTAACACGGCCTTTTTTATCAATGCGATAGATTTCATCCTCGAAGAAGTAAAGATTGTCCAGGGCACCGCCCGCTGTTCGTTCGGAAGCTGGCGACGATTTAGACGCTGCAGATGCGAGTGTAGGTGTGCTGCCATTACCGCCAACATTTTTTGAGGGATTTTCCCCTTCCAAGTACACCGAATCTGTCCTGACTGAGCTCGCTGTCTTTGGTTTGGAGAAGTGATCATCGGTCTCAGTGGCCACAGCAATATTTGCCGTAACATTGCAATCGGCCACTCCAGTTGCCATTACTTACAATTTCGGTTTTCAACTGGAATTTGTTTATTCGTTTCCCTGCTTTTTTTTACAGAAGCAAAACAAATTTCGTCCTTGTGGGTTCGTGGTGCATCAGAAGCGCTTGTAATAAGTCTTATCTTCCTTTTCCGCGTAATTTAGATTTCGGTTTCGTCACGAAAATTTTCTTATCTGTTTTAACTTTCTAATTTTTTTCAATTTCCTTATTAAAGCCAAAATTAACGGAACTATAAATTTCGCATATATATGCAGACTGAAAAACTAAACGAATATGCTAGGTGAAGAAAAAAGGAATATGTCCCTGCTGACAGCTGTTCGTTTCGAAAAGCATTGCCAGAGAGAGGAAAATATTGCTTAAATAAATTTCCCTAAAGAACAACGGTTTCCAAAACACTCTCAGCAGCTGTAACTTTTTTACATTCTTTTATCTGTAAGAAATTTAACATAGTGTTTAACAGTAAACGGTTTAACATGAACGTGGTTTTATTATAAAAAAAATACGAAATTGTTTGGAGTTTCTGTTAAATGTGCATAATTTTAGCCTAAATTTACGGAGTGAATGGCAAATGACTTGTACTTCGCCCTTCAGATTTCGACCGTAAAAATCTGAGTCTACATACTACGTTTTTTTTTTTTCTTTTTCATCTTAATTTCATTACTTATAAAAGTAATAGAAGTAAGAAATATATACGTATGTACGTATACTTCTTGTTTGTTGGGAAACAAGTCATTCGCCATTCACTTCGTAAATTTAATCTAAAACTATGCACATTTAACAGAAACTCCAAATAATTTCGTATTTTTTTTTTAAATGTATTTTAGCTTATATAATTTTTTTTTTGATTTTTTCGCAGACATTAATTTCTTCTATACATTGCAATCATATATTATCACACTCAACAATCATGGGAAGTTTGTGGGGCGGGTGCAGTATTCCCATAGAATATTGTGGTCCCCTCCTGCCAGGCCTATAATACATAAGGTTGTAGTAATTTGCACCGGGTCCAACATTCTTTCTTTGGATCTCATTGCGCGGCGTCATAACAAATTGGGGCGAGCTAGGTTTCGTAAGAGAAGGTCTACTTGGTCCATATGCAGCAGGTCCAGGGGAAGCAAAAGCTTTCTTTAATTCGGTTCGTTGACCACTAGAAATAGTTTTTATGTTAATTGTGCTACTATTCATGTACCAAATAGGATAAGGATATTGTTAAGGATATTTGAAATTCGCCACACGTACATGTCAAATGCTGGTGCACGTTGCTTAATCGGTCTCACGTTCACCATGTATGCATTCGGTCCTGGGTTAATGTTCTTATCCGGGACCATATTACGGGGCCGCATAGAGTACGCCGGCGCAATGGTGCCCTTGAAGAAGGGCTTTTTATGCACCTCATGTGCTGCTGGACCAGGTCCTATGCTTTTCTCTGAGTTGTAAAAAATTCATCTAAAATTAAAAGAAATGCAAACTTAAGTGTGAACGCCTTGCTTTACCTTTCAGGAAGGTCCTCTCTCCCATGACATATTGAAATCCTCGACTTACACCGTAACGTGTTAAGTTGTTAACCTTGTAGGCACCCGGTCCAGGCCCCAGACCTTGGCCTAATAATTTTGTTCGGTCCTTAAGGGAATACATTGGCATGCGTTGCTTTCGCACATCATGCTTGTTGAAACCAATCGTGGTTGGTAGCATGTAAGCACCGGGGCCGGGTCCTGCGAAAAGAAACCGCAATTCAATGTGGACTCAGATTTTATAACGATTTATACGGATTTTAAACGTTACCTATAGGTTTGCTCATTTTGATTTTGCAATAATAGAGGAAATCAAACTTATTATAAATTTAGTTAAAAAAAAATTGTTTCCGAAAAAGAACAGAAAATTTAGATAATTTTGGTCAAGTCAAAAATTTTAATGAACAAATTAATAGAAATTTATGAGGGATTGCGAGAAGGTAAAACATTCATTCTATAAAAAATTCTGAAAGCACTTTGCTGCCTTACAGTAGGAGGAACTTTCCAAAAGACTTTACTGATGTAGTGCCTAAAAATCGTTAGTGTAATTGTTCAAAAATGTACCAAAAACCCGCGGAAACTCTTTTATATGACCCCATAAAAATTTAATTTTCTATAAAATGTAATTTATCGTATATAGTACTTATAACATTTATATTTATATATTTTACGTCCTCCAGAAAAAAGTGTCTCGAATGCCTTCCACAAATAGGTACCACTGAGTGGTGTTAACTGCAGCAAACCAACACGCAAAAAACACAATGTTTCATTATGTAAAAATGTGTTAGTTACATATTTTTAACCTTCCGCTGTTCTTCCAACGAAAAATTAATATGAAAATATCGTCCATTATCGCTTCAGGTGTAGTGGTTTTGGTTTGGTTTTTTCAATTGGTTTTTCAATTAAAATTTTCAATTTAATGAAATGTAAAGTTCACATTTTTCGTGTACATTTTATTCCAATTAGCATTTTCTTACGAATAAAACGAGTAACATAGAATAAATAGTCAGATTTTAAATATATTAGCATTCAAAGTACAGAAGTAATATTTCGCGGATGTCTGTTCTGTCTTTCGACGAAGACAAGAATTTCGTAGTCATAATCACTTCACTTCATTCCACATTAACGGAATTATACAGCTTCTTATAGTGATTACCACCGACACCGGAATTCGAAAGCAACATTTGATTACGTCTCTCGTTCAGGACCTGCACGAAATTCAGGGAAAAATGAATCGTATTTTAGCAATTATATCGATATGTGTAACTATTTATTTAACCTCATAAATACTCATACCAAGGATATTTACGAAGGATGTTTAAGATGCTAAGGTTTAAGATGTTTAGGTTTAAAATAAGATATCCAGATATCGAGATGATACCCGGTACTTGAACATAGTTTTTCGTTCATACCAGAATTATACTTCCATTCGTGCTTACCTTCGGATCGTATTTGTTATTAAGTACAATCAAAATCGGACCATAAACGAGATTAATGAAACCAATGATACGCATGAGCCAAGCAAATCCGATGACTTCCGCCAACTCGCCGCCCAGCAACGGAGCTAAAAAGGGTTTATTTTAATACATTGTAGTACACTGATAAAAAGCAACAACTGATTAACTATACCTAAAAAGTAGGCCAAACTGACCGAGGTCTGTTGAATGGCATAAACGGTACCATAGCTGGACATAGAACCGACTTCATTTCCATTCTCGAAAACCTCGTCAGCTTCACTGTTCAATGAAGCATCCACAAATGTCGCCAGAAGTGGTACTAGAGATGCATCGATGATACCAATTCCAAGCCCAAGCACGAAATGGGGCACCAACAGTTGCCATGCAGTGGCAGCATTCGGTATCTGTTACAACATTTAAATAATATGAAAGCACAATATAAATTCAACTCACGGCCTTGATTCTTGACTTACCAAAATTGATGATATACCCACGAGTAGCATTGAGACGCACGCGATTTTCACCTGACCATTCTTATAAGCGACTGTGCCGAAGAAGTTCGTGCCTATGAAATAGCCAATTGAATCCGGTATGAAAACTGTACCCAGTTGCCACTTGTAGGGATTCAAGTGCTGCATTAACCAGATGGGTAGACAAGGCTCCAAAATAGCCATGGTTGATGTCGACAACCAGATGGCCACAACAATGGCCAGAATCATTTTGCTTTCCACAAGAGGTTTCCACCTCGCTGGCACCGTTGGGGACACTCCATCGACAGCGGAAACCACCTGCCGCACAGAATTTGGCACAGAATTCGTTTTAAAAGCAGTTTACGACTTATATTTTCGAAAGTTTTTGACAAACACGATTTACTCACTCTATCGGTTCTAAATGATAGATCCATGGTGAAAAGCTGCATTCCTAGGAGCTCACCAATTATCAGGAAGTAAAATACATAATAAGCAAAGTAAAAAACAGTGCATTTCGATTTAAAACTTACCTAAATTGAGAAATATAACAGTCGACAAAATTATGAATGGGGTTGATTTTCCAACCAGATCGTAGAGTATACCGCCTACGGGATAACCCAGCAGTACACCCAAAGCAATGCTGCCCAGAATGATTCCCATAACCTTAGAACGGCGTTCCTCCTCGGGATAATGCTGAAAAATTTACATACATTTTAGTAAAAAACTGCTTTTTAATAGAAAAACTTGAGCGCGAAAGGGTTTATTTGCTTTGTGGAAAGACATATTTGAAGAAAATTTTGGAAAAATGAAAAAGTTAAATTTACGCCATTTTTTCACTTTGTGTGATTTGAGGCTAAACGCACCTGCGCCACCAGGCTCATGCCACACACTCCGATGCACGCCGAGCCAACTCCTTGCACAGATCGAGCAAGCAACAAAGTACTATAAGTTTCACCGATGGCAAACCCTTCAAGAGATCCGGAATACATATAAGATTATATAAATTTTCTTTAATGTTCTTAAAATTTTCTTTCCACTTACCCAAAGACGATAAAAATAGGCAAAAGGTCCCGAAAACAATTGGCAGACGGTAACCGAATCTTGCGGACAGATTGCCAACAATGGGGTTGCAAATTAATTGCACCAACGCCTTCATGGCCAGCAAGAATCCGATGGAGCCGTTCTCCTTTGCCAAGTTCTCATCACTGCCGTTTATATTTTGTATTGTTGTAGTATTTTTTTCCGGTTTTTTCTTCTCTATGTCGCTTGCTATGCCAACTCGCCGTGGTTGTTGCAGCTGCTGTAGTGTATTGTTGTTGTTGTTATTGTGCACGGCACCAACGTTCAGCACTGAAGCAGACATTTTATCCCCATCGAACAACACAGGCGTCAGTGATAGGTTCACCATTGACTTTCCCGGGATCGGATGTTTGGTCAGAATGGACGGCAGTGAACGTGCGCTGGACTCCATGCTGCGGTAGGCGAGATTGTGTGCCGAGACACCAAAGCCCAAGCCAGCAGCGCCATTGTCCACATCCAGAGGCAACTGGTACGTTCTATTATCCAAAGAGGCCAAGTAATGCGGAAGGATGGGAACTAAAATAAAAACAAGAGACATAATCATGGTAATTTTCTTAACGATTTTTAAGAATATTAAGTAAGCTTAAAGTAATAAAATTAGAAATTATTACAAATAATTTAATTAATTTTTTTATTCTTTTTATTTTATTTTATTATTATACGATTATTATATTTATTCTTTTAAAAAGTTTTATTAATGTAAATAAAAAAATTGTTACATAAACCTCAATTTATAATAAAATTAAGCAAAAAATTCACTTCTAAAATAATTATAAATTCACATTTAATTTTAGAAATCATATATTTTTTCTCAGTGTGCTTCGAATATCGTTGACTATTTACAAGTCAGTGATTTGGAAAATCGGAAAATTAGTAAATCGATTTTGCTGGTAATTCTCTATTGCCGCATGATGAACTTCTTTCTGAAAATTTTTTTCTTCTTTAAACTTTAGAGATTTAAAGGCACCAACGAGAGTACATAAACGAGTATATACTCGAATTTAATCGTAGCTTTATTGTTTATATACATATATGCGGTTATAGTATGTTATATTTATAATTATACGATTATATTTAACTTTAACTTTTTAATATTTAAATAAAAAACTGCATTTTTAAATAAAGTATTTTTTAGACTCCAATAAAATTTAATCAAGAAGTTGATAAAAAAAAAACAATTATTATTATTATTTTATTATATAAATTATTTTGAATATTCCCCGAAAAAAATGTTGTATTTTATATCTTTTTTATACGGATAAATAATGTCCCCGGATTTACAAGATAACCGGATAGCAGAAATGATGAATAAATACGAGATAATATACCATATTTACATATATGTATATATATATATATACGAGTATGTATATGAATAGTTATATATTTTATAAAATTTACCAATTACTGTCAACAAGACGTTATCCAACAACAATGCAAAGTAGACAATAATCGCAATTATCATACGATTCGTTGGCACAAAATGATGTGGCTTTTCTCTTGTTGTTTTTGTATAATTCGTAGCCAAGGCAGTAGTGTTGGTGTTGGTAGTAGCACTAGTAGTTGTACTCGCAACCATACTATTATTTTTTGTTGTTGTGTTCCTTTGACTTGCGTTCATATTGAAAAAAAAGTCATTGCGTGCAACAGGTTCCACAACATTTCTATCCGCTTCCTTTTGATCATCCATATTAAGAATTTACTCAATACATAAACACACACACGTTCGAACACAAATGACTTGTACGTGCAAATATACGAGATGCTACGCAAGCCACGAGATGTTAGGACATTTTAAATACTCGTATTAAGCACTGGCACCTGTTAGATTTGCTTTGTTGTTGATCAACGGGCCAGTTGACGAATCCTTAACTATGCCACGCGAAATCCTCACCAACAACAGTCTGTTCAACAGGTGCTTGCGTCACAACGGTTGCCAAACAATTGAAAGGATACGTTTTGTCAGCGCGCCATTTTATAGAAAAGCTTAGCCGCTCAGTCAGCGAGTGGTGAAGAATGGCGCTGAGTGTGGTTAAGTGCGTGTGTGTGTGTGTGTTAAGTATATGTATAGTATGTATGTAGCTATAGCTGAGCAGCCAACTGTATTCTACATAAAATTGAGGATTTTGATGACAATATCTACTTAGTATGTTTTTATACCCTACACCCGAAGGGATGAGGGTATATTCACTTTGTTCTTCCGTTTGTAACGCATTAAAGGAGGCGTGGGAGGTATAGAAAAGTATATATATTCTGGCTCAGAATCACCTCCTGATTCGATTAAGCCATGTCCGCCCGTCTGTCTGTCTGTCTGTCTGTCTGTCTGTCTGTCTGTCCGTCCGTCCGTCTGTGGAAATCACGATTACAGGAGAACGAATAGAGGTATCGTCATGAAATTTGGTACGAATATTCTCTGTTATCCTACGCTGTTTGGTATTGAAAATGGGGAAAATCGGACCAGTGCCACGCCTACTTTTGATAGAAAATGTGCACTCATCCGTGCTTTTAGCTCAATTTCTTGCCTTGTAGACCGAATTTTCAGCTAAAATTTTATTTCCGGGTCCACCATCTTAGACTAAAATTTATTCTAAAAAATGAGCGTGGCATGCCTACTTATATACTATACCATATAATAAGGTGTTTGGTAGGAAAAACGGTATTGTAGATGAGTTAATATATCAAAATTTGCTCCCTGTAAATTTAAAAAAAGTAGGTGCCACCCGCCCACTTTTTATCACTTCGACAGATGCGGGTGTAGGGTATATGAGCTTCGGCCAGGCCGAAGATAACGCTCTTACTTGTTTTAGAATCGATTTTAGCAATCAGTCTACGAAAAATTTAATTTAGAGACAAACCTGTTGAATGAATGAATGAACAAACAAATGAATGAATGATGATTGACGTTGCTGGGAATATGATGATTTTTATTCAACATGATAATTTAAATTATGATACGGGCATGATGATGATGCTGATAAGGTTGTATAATAGTATGTAAAAGATGAAGCGGCACAAAATTATGAAAGTGTTACGAATATAATTCTGATGATCATAACCTAAAAAGTGAAATGTAGAGTGTACACATGATTCGCTCAGACCGAACGTAATACTTTTGCCAGTTTAATATCGCTTCGTGCCAACATGTTGACTGCTGGCAATGCCTACAAAATGGGTGGCGTTTGTAAGGGTGGTACATACATGTACGTACATACATATGTATGTTAAAATAGCTTGTGCATCTGTTGCTGCACTGCTGCGGCTTCTTATAGTGACGATAAGGACAATGATGTTTCGGTGTAGATTCGATGTATTGTGAGGGTTGTCTTGAGACTTTTTCTGTTGTAAGTAGATAGAGTTCATAATCGTTTTTGGTTGTGATTCCTTGATGAGGGACAAAGAGGTTGTTACGGTGTTGACAGATGAACGCATGTTTGTAGTTGCGTCCTGTTTTACTTATTTACTTGCATATAACTTGTAAACATGTACATGATTAACCCACTAAACACCACTACCAGTAGAAATAGTAGAAACCGAACAGTTTCTTTGAAACCTTAAAGAAGCCTTAACTTAAAAAAGGCTTAAAGAATAACTTAAAGAAGGCTTAAATTTCGATTTACTATGATCAGATTTAGCTTTTTGATTTTTCAATATTTTTAAAGCATTCAAAATTAGAAAATCATTTCTTTAATGTTAATTGATCTACCAATCATATTTATAATAAAGAAAATAAAAGAATGAACTCTAGGCATCAACATGTAACCTTCATGTCCAACTTGAAATAATCCTTTACCCCCCTGGTGGTCATTGTTATGAAGTTGAGGTTGACTCTTCCGTATAAGAAAATGAAGGAAACGGAAAGAAGCTTCCTGCGGTCTAGTTTTTAATAAGCATCCCACCACTGTTTTCCCAACAACTACAATGACTCGTTAAGCTCCACAGCTCCCGATGAATCGATGCCATAACGAGACACCCAAGAGCGCTGCCGACAGCTTAAAAATAACCATTAGTGGCGCACTTCATCTTAATGGTTCTCTTATTGTGCTTGTCACTACACTTCCACTGATTTCTAATCAGTTTTCCATTCGAACTATTTCCGAGAACGAAATTTTATTATCTTCTCATTCATCCATTATTAATTCTTCATTGCGTACTTCTCAGAACAAGTGCGTATGTATGTCTTTATGCTTAAGCAGCTTCATAATTCTATACAATTATATGTACATAACTACATACTAGAGAGCTGCACAAGCTAGCTTGAAGGCTTGTTTAGCTAGCTTGAAAGTTTCAGGGGCTGTCGGAGCGCTGCAGAAAACATGCCCACATATGCTTCCAACAGTTACGGTTTGATTCAAATGGAAGCACTGCAGTCAGAGCAAAAATGTTGCTATGTCAGTTTGCAAGCCTTCAAATGTTGCAAGCCTTTACAAGTGAAAAGCAAAATAGCTGTCAAAAATTAACTGAACATTCAAAATGGCCGAACTTGTCAGCATAAAAAATTGAAAATCGAATGTACGTAACCCGCGGGAACTCAAAATTTGCAATACTTTTTGAACAGACCTCGTACATAAATAATCAAAATGAACAACGATAAGAACATACTCATAAACAATGAAGAGTTTTGAGGATTTGGTTGTCATGGATCACTGAATGCAAACCAATAATAGCGAAGAGATTTAGACGTCAATGTTGTTCAACTAAGAATTTATAAAAATAATATAGACTTCGAAGCAATTAAAAAACCGCTCTTCACTGATTGAAAAATAAGATAAGAGCGAATCATTGTTATAAAAGTACGATGTTATATGGTGGTTACCTGTACTTATTTTCCCCTGACAGGTTTATCCCATTGTGTAACTAAAGAAAAACAAATATTTAAATAATAAAACACTACAAACGGTAAACTGCAGAGGCAGAATGCGAACAGCGAACGACGTAATCACTGAACAGTGGAACGGCATGAGAGCCTGGAACAACACTTTAAATAACTACTAACCGCGAGGGCAGCTGAGAGCGAGTTGATCGAAATTCATCATTCGAACAGGAGCAACGTAATAGTCTCTGTCGTTATAATTTGTTGTACACAATCTCTGTCCATCCGAAACATCGCAAAACAACAATCAGTGGCTTGTGCTTTGACTTAAAACGAAAATGAAAGCTTTGTACTTCTTACTCACTACGACTGTGCTGCTGAGTTGCGGCGGTAAGTAGAATTCTCTGCACTCGCATTGAGCATCTACGATCGATCGATCATATTTAAATGTACCTGCAATAACGCCTATAAAATATTGCATATTAAAAGATATTGAAAAGATTAAAACGTTAAAACATTTTATTATAGATTTTTTTTAAGTCCGTTTTCTTCGAAGGTCAAATAATATGTCGACCAAACAACCAAGAATATATTGAAATATTATATGTAAAATTATATGTAAAATAATATGTCGACAATAAGACCTGCTTTCAAACGATATCCATATCAAGCTTACTCCTTGTACACTGTACATTGTCAGTTTAGGAGATAACCCCTAAGAAGATAACATTCTTAAATTTTGGAGAGGATATAAAACTTGGAGATGATATAACTCGTAAGTTGAGGCAATAAATGACAAAATTTCTGTAGTCATAGTTTTCCATCTAGTTTGACTTTCAAGTACACTCTAAAAGCTCTAGTTTGAAGCAGCCATGGCGAATTATTAAACCTATAATGATATTGTCATATAATTTGAAATTTTGCACGATTTTATGTTTGGCTTTAATAAACTTCTGAATCATCGGAACGATATAAATTCAGTCACTGTATTCTTAACATTTTCGTATAAATCTTATGCAACGTAGGCATTCAAAATTTCTAAACTACGCCTGCAGGGGGATGGGTTATACCCTTTCACATCTATAAATCAGTTTGGAACTACTCTTTTCAATATAGCATATCCATTTCTAACTGGTTCTAGTAACCGAAAATGTACCTTGCGATCTGCGGAAAACCAAATACGGCTCTGTATGTGTTTGTACCAGCAAGTACTGCGATTATCTTGATAACCCCGAACCAACTTTACCGGAGGACCTTAGTATAATTTCGTCAACTAAAGAGGGCCTGCGGTTTTCCACAAGTCGGAGTACATTTAGACGACCCGGTTGGATTCACTTAATCAAAGATCACGAAGTTGATATCGCATATCTCGACACCTACCCGGTAGATGATCAGGACTTTGACACCATCAGTATATTGGTCGATGAAGAAGGAAAAGTTTTATTAAATTCGGCGAACGGTAAGATAAAACCTACACTGCGAGCATGTGATCACTACTTAACTTTCTGTTCTTAACTCCTTTTCGTTTTATTACCCCGAAGTCTCTTCTAAACCTCCGGAGACTCTCAGAATCGACCGCAACATAGAATTCCAGAAAATGGCTGGCTTTGGTGGGGCTTTTACCGGTGCCGTATCTCACTTACTGCAACAACTAAGTCAGTCATTACAAGATCAGGTCTACAAGTGAGTATTGCTGCTGTTGTTCCTTTTCAGCAACATTCCTCGAACACTTCACTTTGGCAGATCATTTTACGCCAAAGATGGCATCGGCTTCAATATAATTCGCATGTCGATTGGTGGTTCTGATTTTGACTTGGAACCGTGGGCCTACAACGAACTACCGCATAACGATACCACACTAAGTAACTTCACGCAACTCGATGACCGGGACGAACTGAAAGTGCAACAACTGAAACGTCTGAAGAAGGTGGCTCAGTTAGAGAAGATCAAAATACAGGCATCTGCCTGGAGTCCACCCATGTGGATGAAGAAGAACTACGCATGGACAGGTTATAATAATCTAAAACCGGAGTATTATCAAACATGGGCCGACTACCATCTGAGGTAATGCAACATATTAAATACATACATAATTTCAATTATTGAGTTTGCCAATTATTACTTTGTCTGTCCACCTCGGTGACTCGGCCTTGACCTTTTCTCCCTTCCATATACAGATTTATTGAACTAATGCATGCAAAAAATATGCCGATCTGGGCCATTTCCACCGGAAATGAACCAACCGATGGAAACCTGGGTGCCTTCTTTGTACATTTTGTGAGTTTAGGATGGTCCCCGCAGAACCAGGTACCTTTGCGTAAAAACAACATATTTGTATACATATTCACTTATTATTTTAAAAATTTCCTTAAAAATTTGTTAATTAAAAAGCTTAAAAAAAAAAAGGTTTTTCCTGAAAAGAAGTAAATAACATAAAATTTTAAAAAATTAAATTTGGTATTAACAGTACTTTTTTAATAGATTAATAAATGTTAATTAAATAATACCAGTCACAGAAATTTTATATAACTTCCAATTTTTCATTTCAGGCGATTTGGCTAAGTGAGCATCTCGGCCCAACCATTAAAAAGTCCCAACACAAAAATGTCTTGATTTTGGGATGTGACGACCAACGCTTTACGTTTCCAATATGGTTCCAATTGGTGAGTTTCTAGAGATACAGACTCGCTACAACCAAAAGGCATCATATATTTTTACGATATATATGTATGTATGTATGTATGCATATATATAACAGATGAATTCTACGCGTGCGGACTGTTTAAATTACCTGGACGGCCTTGCGGTGCATTGGTATTATGATAGCGTTTTCAGTCCCGATCTCCTAGAATTAACTCACAAAATGATGCCCGAAAAAATCCTACTGAATACCGAATCCTGCCTTGGCAGTCTTCCGTGGGAAAAGCGAGGACCCACACTGGGTTCATGGGAACGAGCCGAAACGTATTTACGTATGATCATGCAAGATTTCCAGTATTCAGTCAACGGTTGGATCGATTGGAATTTAGCGTTAGACGAAATGGGTGGACCTAATTACGCAAAGAATTACGTTGATGCGCCGTTGATTCTCAATATGACGAGTAAGTGCCCGCATGAATGGGACTTCATGTGAGAATGGGACTGGATGTGAGAAAGACGATTCTATAAATCATGATTTTATTAAAGCTATTGATTTATTGTTTTAAATTAATACCTATATGTATGTATTAAAAAAATTTAACCCATAAAATCTCGTGATTCTTTAAAGTTCTCGAATCAATTCACATTATTACCTTGTACTGCATAATAATGGTCTCCTTTACGTTTCAGATCGTGCGGAAATATACAAACAGCCAATATTCTATGCTCTTGGTCACTTCGCGAAATTCGTTCCGGAGGGCTCTACGCGCATCTTCGCCCAGGCAGCCAGCTCCAACATCGAAGTGGTGGCCTTTAAACGTCCAGACGAGCGCGTTGTGTCCGTTATTCTTAATAGGTACAAATTAAAAACATGGTTCTCTAAAAATATTTAATAACATCGTAAATTGTCGGCGATCACACAGACTTTAATGGTCTCCGAGACCGTCCGCACGAGCCAATAGACAGATCGTTTTGCTGACTGATTTACAGATTAGTACTTGTATCCGCACTAGTATTAGTCGCTTTAGTCGCCATCAAAGTACGCCATCGCAGCTAAAATGTTGCATAAATTGCCGACATCAGTTCTCTGCGCCCGACCGAGACCAATATTCACTCATTATTTTCGTCATTACAGTGGTGGCACTTCGGTCGATCTCGAGCTTAACGACAGCCTCCGCGGGAGCACCACGATCAATATTCCTGCCCACTCCGTGCACACGATCATTTACAATTGAAGAGCGCGGCGTGGAAGCGGGCGCGGCGACGAAGGAACACGCAGTACAGACTTGATGGCAGATCGTCAGGCCGGAGCCGAAGCCGAAGCAAGTGAACATATACATAAATTTTTCAAATTAATTAATATATTCGGTTGTCAGCTCTAAATTAGTCGAAAATCTTTTTCAACAAATTAAATATTAACAAATTAAATATTTTACAAAGTATGAGCGCGTCGATCTACCTTGGTTTCTCTATAATGATGGGGGGGAGGGGGCTCTTGTTGTGGCAGCACTCATTCGCCAGAACTAGCAATAATTTTTATTAATTTAATAACCAATTAAAATTATCACCGAAATACAAACAAATTGAGACAACGCAAAGGATGAAAAAAAAACAAAATTTTGATTTGATCATATTTTGGTTTTTTTTTTGGTTTTGCCGACAGAAAATATAAATTAAAGTGGGACGCACTTACACGCTCTTATTCCTTATGGAAAGACATTTTAATGGTTTATTTTTAAATAATTAAGAACTATCAAAAGATTAAAATCGAAATTCTAATTTCGTCGCAAATTCTAAATTTCTTATTCTTACCCTATTATCGCTGTCGATAAACTACTAAGGTTTTTCAAAACATAATATATGTATGTGTATTTAATATCATTATGTTGGAAGAGGTTAATGACACCTTTAGGATATTCTGAATTTTTCAGAGGTAGACAAATTATTATCCAAGTAAAAAAATAGCTCCTAGAATTTGCAAAACACTAGAAAGAAACCCGCCGTTGGCTTTTTTCTAAAGAAGTTGTTACGGTTGCGACAAAAATGTGCAATTTGCTAACTGTTTGTGTAACCTAATTTTTTATAAACCTTTAACTATTATTTTTTTTTTTTTCCTTTTTTTGTATATTTTAAACTAAACGGTGAAGACTGCATCTTCTTCGCTCAATCTGTCTAGAAATTATGCTTTTTAATTTAAAGAAAAGAATATGGAAGCCGTCTAGCCTTCTCCATTCAGTGCTAGATTTTAGAAGCTTTCGATATCAAAAATAGGAAATAAAAGGAAATAAATAGGAAATAAAAGGGTTGTCCACGCTCAGTGGACACGACTTTTCGCAACTTATACATTACAAGCCAGCGTTTAACAGTTTATTTCAGCCAAACAAGTAAACAAACAAATAATCAAGAAAACAAAAAAAACATATCGTACATTCACAAATATTAAATAAAGGACATACATATGTATAAATAGAAAATAGATAAAAAATAGATAAAATATGCGTATGTACATACGCATATATGTCTTCAACAATCTCAGCAATATCTTCAAAAATAGAACTTTTTTGCATTACAGAATCGTCGGCGAAATCGTCGCATGTAATGAACCATATTTAGTGATGTATCGTCAAGTGGTGAAAGAGGTAGACGCACAGATTAATAATAAGCCCAAGATTTAACGTTGAACATTAACGCTGCAATGCAGCGCGTATCAAAGAAACTAATTAGACGAGAAAACTGCACACGAGCATGAACGTCTTTATTGCTTAACCGAGACGAGACGAGTTCAGGCGAGAGTCAAATTTTATTATGCATACGAGTACATGTATACTCGTACATACCAAAAGGTAATGAGGATGATGATGGTGAAGTTGATGATGCCAACGCTGATTACGTTCATTATAAATAAAGTTATTCTATGAGCAAATAAAAATCTTCCTATAGACATTTTCTCTTTATTTTATTAACGACTATGTTTGCTATCGTTATTAAATTTTATTATTTCTTTAAAATTTTGTTAAAATTAATCCACTAAAAACCTTTTAGTTAGTCTGTAGAATAGTTTGCTGTTAGTCCTTTTGAAAAAGCGATGGCAAAGATCTAAAAGAACGCATCAAATGCGTCTAATACCTCCACACCCCTTTTTTATATATTGTATGTACATACATACATATGTCAAGCTATGCTTTATGGTCAATTAATTTTTTATTTCAAACATACCGAAATATGCTCGCTATATTGTACCAAAATAACCAATTTTATTTAACATACTTGTAGAGTGATTTCTTGGTAAATACACGACTGCCGACAAACAACATTCTCTATTTATCTAAATGCTGAAGTCTAAGTATTACTACCTACCATCTGTTGTTGTTCTTGTTGTTGTCGCTGAACATAATTTGACACTTAACATCACGGAAAATTGAAAATTTTATACAAATATCCGTTCAGTTGTCATTTTCCCCCCTCATTATGTCATTTTACATAGTATACATAAAACATACATCAGTGTAGATAGATCACTTGAGAAGTTCACAGTAAACCATAGCACGATAACACGATCTCACGTATATACTTGTACATATATAGATATACATATGTACATTTTCTGACTTCTTCTGCACTTATTTCTGTACTGAGATGCATTCTACTGCACTCGGTTTATGTTAATGTTGCGTAACAATATTCCGAGGATGCTCCTTTGAGAAAATACTAAGCAGCTACATATCTATAAATAGATATCTTCACTTTCAGTATTAGCAATGATTGAGCTGTTACTTGAGGGTCCTGTCTTGAGGGTCCTGTCAGTACTTGTGTATCGAATTTAATGAACCTTTTAGCGTAAGTGTATTGGAATTTAAGATACACTTTATCATCCAAACTGTTCTAGTTACCGGGGTCACCCGGGAAGGGAAGGGGGGGGGGGGGTTCCCTGTTTGTCTTAGAGTTTTTATTTCTTGAAACTTGAAACTTTGAATAACTTCCGAAACGCATCACATCTGTCTTTTTTTGAACACTTACATTTAAGTTTAAGTTCAAAGTTCAAAGTTAATTTGATTATTTGAATTATTTTATTTGTACGGAATATTCTAAATTTAATAACGCTCTTTATTGTTTTCAGTTAAAAGAAACATTTGTTAATTTATTGTGTTCGGTTTTAATTAATGCCTACGTTTTTAATTTTAAAAAATAAGTTAAATTTATTAAATTATCTCTAAAAACTTGGTACTTTTTTCCCAGTCTTTCTTTTCTAATCATATCTCATTTTACACGATTATAACGGATATACATACGAGTATCATCTCATTTATCTCATTTATCGGTAAGTTCTCTTACTGTTATCTACAGCCTTCTAACATATTGTGCGTAAACCCTGTGTCCCCGTTTTTACGACTTCGTTGTAAACACTTTTTCCAGGGACGTACCGTTGAAATTGATATGATAGAGTGATTTATTAACAACAATTAGTGCGACAATGTTTTCGTCGAATGTGATAATTAGTTAAACATTCCTCAAAATTTATAACCATAAGCGATAATCGGTCCTGTTTCCTTTTATTTATTGGGATCTCATAAGTATGTAAGTTATTTCATTGCAAGTTATACCAAAAATATACGAGTACCTAAATAATTGTGTAGGCCCAAAATGCTATAATTAGTCAGTTAAATTCAGGCAAAAAGAATGATCATATTATCGTCTCTGCCTTTCATCAAATTTTGACCATCTTCACTCCAATTTAATGATCATCCTCTCACTTGCATTCGTCGTATAGAAAGTGTACAATTAAGGACGTTCTTTAGGCTTAGGCTTTTCAAATTTTTTCTAGAATCGAAATTTTGCATTAATTTTATTACAACTGAATATCATGAAATTCTATCAAAGAATCCGATGTGGTTTTTCTCTTCTATACTATCCAATCCCATCCTATTTATAGATATAAGATCAGGTCCTACAGATCAGGAAGTATGCGAGATCGTTGCATTCGAAAAGATAACATGAGAGCACGAAAAAGAATAAGGTTCTGGAGCCTTGGGCTTATCCTCTAACTCTGGCTTTAGGTGTACAGAGTAGAAGGAGACAAAAGAAACGTTGGATGAGATGAAATATGCACATTTAACAAGCAACTGTCACATTAAATCAATGTCATTAATACGAACGAGAGCATTCACTCGAACGAGAAATAACAACATCCGGATTGTGATACTTGAGATCAGAAGGTACCCGCGGGACCCTTCAATCAAGAAATGTCGTACGTAGCCCCATGAAATTTGAGATCAATTTTATGCTTCACAAAAAATCGTCCAGCCGACGACATTGAAGCATTGAGGACGAAGGAACTCCGGGTGAAGTAATGAGTAAAAAGTCGCAACTCAATTTAAAGAAGCGATTATTAAGCGTTTGGAACGTGTTGACAAGCAACTGACGTGACTCTGCGTGAAATATGACAAGCATACGACAACTCGTCGCTCCTTGGCCGAGACGCGACAAAGAGGTGCTCAAGTGGCAAATTAGCCTGACAGATGATGTCAGCTGATGACATGATCGCAAATAAAAACCTCCACATGCCTGCAGCCGCTGCTCTGTCACTTGTTGTTGCTGCCTCACTTGTTGTTGTCAAAAGTGATCTGCTGTCAAAGGATACTCCAGGCAGCCGTATAACCGGCCGTGCAGTGGTAATTTTTGTTTTTTTTTTAATCATTTGTATTTGTCATTGGTGTTTATTCATGCAGCCAATTCAAATAAACGCACCCAAAACTCTTTGATCTCGATGACAGTGAATCGTCGCAATGCACACACGACTTGAGATTCCAGAACGCGCTAGGAATCGCGTTTGCGGTCGCGTTTGCGGTCGCCTGAAATGGCAGCTCGCATTTAATGCAATATTAACGATGGCCCATTAGCGCGTATACATGCTTAGGCTGCGATTCTTTGGTGGCATCTTTCTGGCCTCTTCCCCTCCTAATTGACATGATGTTCATGGCGGCCATAACTTGGGCCATGTTCATGGCGATAAAAAAGCAAAAAGAAGTTATTAATGATGACACTGATCACTGATAAGTTATTACAATTGTATGGTTAACATGTGGATATAGCGACTTCCAAACACATACGATTTTATGTACGTACGAATACGTACGAGTCACAAGAAACGTGCAATCGGATGCGGATGCTGTTACAAATTATTTTTTGGGGAAGTGTATAAGAAGTGTATTTTTTACTTGACCTTAGTATATCATGTCCATATACCGTAAAACGTGAGCAGATCGCGGTAATTTTTATAATATAATTTTCTCCACTGCGATAAATTTGGAAATAAAATTTGGCATACCCAGAATATAATTTAGGTAAGTATAATTTCAGCATTTGAAACGGATGCTGTATGCATTTATATTTACCAAAAAGTGAGGAGAAATGGTTTTTATTTCGCCCATTTTCTTATCCCAAACTGCTCTACAATCGAATTCAATCCACACTGAATTTCTTACTCTGATTTTCTCACTGGATATCTTAAGTATATTTTGCAAATTAATTTATCAATTAATGTAAAATAAATAATTTTTAAATTTGTTAAGTATGTAATATGAAGAAATTTGCAAAAATTACAAATTTTTTTTAAACAAATATCGCTATTAAAATAAAATAAATTAAATCAAACTCAAAAATTCTTAGATTTAAAGATTTTTATTATTGTAATATTATAATATTCTCAATAAATACAGAATAAAAGCAACAAACATTTTTAATCAACAAAAATATGAAAGTATAAAAGTGTAAAATAAAAAATTAAATAATAATAATATAATGATAATGATAGGTTTTGGAACGAATTTCCGTCATCCTTTGTGAAATTTTGCTTGGAGACAAGCCGGTATCGGTGATGTGCCATCTATAGATGTAGTACATATGTACATATATGCAAATGTCTATTTACAAAATACGAGTATACATATGTACATACATATGTACGTCCATATTCCCAGAATAACTCTTTAACTAAGTCGTGCATTTTTGCTGAAATGTTGTGTTAAGGGATGAATGATGTGTTGGACTTAATTGGGATATGTTCTTTTTAATATTATTATAATTGTTGTTGTTGTTGTTACTTTTGTTAGAGACAGTATTTTGGTTTCTGGTGTGTGCCATTGCTTTTCTGGCGATATTTTTATTTGCCGTCGTAGCAATACCACCGCCCAACAATGTCTTTGTTATTGTTGCTGCGGTTAAACTTGTTGTTGTTGTAGTAGTAGTAGTAGTAGTCGTAGCCTGTGTTGATAATGCCATAGATGTTTTCGTTGTTGTTGTTGTTGTTATTGACTTATTAATACTCTGTACAATTAAATTTAAACAATCTAAACTCGAGCCGCTCGTCGACGAAGTTGTATCGAATTCTGCAAATAGAATAAAACCATAAATTGTGACGATTTTTTAAGAAATCAAACAATTAAAATATGAACCCAGGAAACATTTATAGGAGCGTTTATATTTATGAGTTCAAAAAAGACTCCTTTTACGGAAGAAAATACATATGTGTGCTCCAAAAAGGACTCCGAAAAGAGTCTTATATGATTTAAATATGAATGAGTTCACATTTGCAACTCTGAAAAGGAGCCTGGAAGGAATTTAAATTGTAAGCCCAGAAAAGAATCACAAAAGGCTCAGAAAAGAATGATAAAAGGCTCAGAAAAGAATAATAAAAGGCTCAGAAAAGAATCATAAAAAGTTCGGAAAAGAATGTCAAAAGGCTCAGAAAAGAATCATAAAAGGCTCACTCCCAAAACGCACAATTTTATGAGTCTTTTCTGACTCTTATTTAGGACCAGGCCGTCTAGGAAGGGAAAACGTGCATTTCTAATTCTTTTAGGTGTTCATAAAGAGCGTATTTTCTCAGAAATGTGAATCATTTCAGACTCTAAAAAGATTCATATGGTTTGCTGGGAAAACATTTGACATGTAAAGCATTTACATGTTATTAAAAATAAATTAAACAAAAATTTCCTTAGGAAATTTAATTTATGTTATTGATTATAATCGTATGGTGTTATAAAATCGTATAATAATCGTAATCGTATAATAAAAAACTCTGCATAGTTTCGAAATTACCTGACAGCGGCGTATATCTATCGACGTCTTTGTCATACTGCATGAACTTCTGACGGAAATAAGCACCAGTATATGAATTCTGTGAAATATTGCAAAAACAAAAAACAATTTAGATGAAGAAGATAGGCTTATTTAAGTGGATCTAGTACTTAACACCATGTCTAATCTAGAAGAATGCATCACAAATACAGAAGAACAAAAACAAAAATCCAAAAAAAACACAGAAGAGTCATCAACACAGAAAACATTCATTAATTTAAAGAATATAAATGTACTCGTACTCAGTGGAATAGTTCTGTAGTGACTGTCAGATCGGACAAATTTCGAGAGCTGCCAAATATTTACATCATCCTGACAAGAAATGTCAAAAGACTCGCTCGCGTCGCTGTCATTGTTGCGGTGAATTTTTCTCTAATGATGGGATTTACGAATAATTTATACTCAGGGCTTTTGGCCGCTGTAGCTGAAATTAATTTGGACCGCACAGTGGGCACATAAATCAAAAGATTCTCTACTGCAGAGAAATATGCAGAGGAAAATTAGAGGCGCAAGTACACGAAAAAGAAAAACCCAATAATTCAATTTCATTACATCGCAGCGTAAAAGCGCCATTTAAAATTAAACGCGGACTAATGAATTGTCGCGTGCGTACATAAGCGTTTTCTAAAAGCCTTTCAAAACTAATTAATTAAATAATAAATAGATTACAGAAAATTACAAAATATAGAAAATCAATTTAAACGATGTTTTTATGTATGTTTTTTTTGCGATTTGTATTGGCTTAGTATTTGTTGCTTTGTTATTTGGTTTTGATTAATTTTTTTATTTTGTTATTATTAATAATAAATATTATGTGGATAATACCCACGCCTTTACTCAAGTATAACTAAAAAGATTTAAGCTTCATTTTTATTTAACTTTAATACACTTTACACTATACTTCATATAGTGCAAAAATAGATCCTTACACAGAGAAAAATAGTACCACATAAAAATAATAAGATCTTCTTATTGAGCCATTTTACTATGAAATCTTATTAAAACATATAAATAATATTTTTCTCGTCAGGAACTCATGAAAACAACAAGTCTGTATAAAAGTATGAAGAACTCTTATTATTTAATTCTTTTAATAAAAAACACTTCTTATATATAATATCGTCGGTCTATCGGTCTATCGGTTCTTGGATGAAAAGCATAGAGAAATCTGATTGTTTTTCTTCTATTTTATGTGGTGTTTTGTCTCTGTGTACATGATTTGAATGAGAGTGGAAATAAGGATTGCGTTACGTTACGTTTAAGTAACAAACTGTGTCAAGAAATCGTTACAAAGTTAAAAATGCATTTATTCACAATCGCTTCAAAAAAAAAGAAGAAGAAGAAAGAGGCGCAAAAGTAGTAGTAGTAGTAGCAGACGGCGTCTGCTTATCGTTTCTTATCGTTATCTCAAAAGTTTGCAAAACTTAATGGTTTATTTGTATGCCGCGAGCTTTATTAACTTCGTGATATTGTTTCTTTTGTATTGTGTTTCTGCTACATTGCTGTTGTTGTTGTTGTTGTTGTCGGTAGTGGTTGTTTTATATTTTTGTTGTAGAAATAATTATAAGCAAGGCATACGAGAACTCATTAGCAATTACGA
The DNA here is from genome assembly GCA_949752815.1 of Conops quadrifasciatus. Classification (NCBI taxonomy): domain Eukaryota; kingdom Metazoa; phylum Arthropoda; class Insecta; order Diptera; family Conopidae; genus Conops; species Conops quadrifasciatus. The sequence goes on along the minus strand of OX457078.1, from coordinate 11,203,955 downwards.
GTATGTTAATTTACGTATATAGCGAGTATATTTGAGTATAGCGAGTATACTTGTATTTACGAGTATAGCGTGCAGAGGAACAATGGCCGAGCCGAGCGTGATGGCAAACTCTTTTAGCAAATTCCAAACGAATTTTCAATTTCTCTTTAGTTTTGGTTAATTATTAATTTAAAGTTTCACATGGAGCAACAAGAGGTACTCTATTTTTCTTTGTAAAATAACCAAACCGAGAAATAACCACAATTCAATCCAATCGATGAAATTATATTAAGATCATAAAATTCATCACTAAAGTTATATCATTATTTTGATTATTACGTGTGTCATAAACATTTTTTTTATATACATTCCAATTTTTACGATCATTTTACCCTCGTCATAATCATCATCAGTCTCAAGTAAGATCAACACTATGAATCTCATGTGCGATGATATTCCATGGTAATCACACTCTGTCTCGCTAGTCCATTCATTCCACGCACATGCTACAAGTATCTTCCAGCATTCATCTCGGTTCATTTGTTTAGCCGAGAGTTTTATTTAAAACTATATAATTTGAAGCAGCGCCGCAAGAGCGGGCAAGTGGTAAAAAGAAAATATGAGCAAAAGGCAACAAAACATCTTCGCTCTTTCCATAAATACATAAATCAATTCGATGAAGCGTTGACGGCAACTTTTTGCTTTTTTTCTGCTTTTATCTTTGTCTGCGCAGTGCGCATCAAAAAATTTCTTTCCCTTCTCCAGTAGCGCTTCTTCCTCCCCGGCCTTCATGCCCCGATTATGATTTCAGGGCAAGTGGTATTAAAAATGTTACTTTAATAGTATGAAATGATACAGAATATTTTGTTGTCGAACATTAATTTCCTTCTTTTTTTCCCCTCGGAAACAGTCTCGGAATGGTTGGAATACCCGAAATTCGCGGAAGCTGCAGCTTACCCTTTTTCGGTTTTTTACTTTATTTTAATGTAAGACAATTAAATTGAATGATAATGTAAATGCATCCGTGCTAGTCTTGTTCTGCCGATGTAGAGCTATATGTTGTAGCTCCTACTCGCCTATATTTCTTCCTATATATCTTCCTCTTAGTCTGCTCCTTCTTCTCCTGCAACTTTGTCTGAGTTGTGTCTAAACGCTTCCAACAAAGAAGATGTTTTTACAAAATGTAAGAATACTAAAGAAGCAAAAGTTCTCAGCGCCTGACCTCGTCGCTGTATAATTAAATTTGAGCTCAACCTCGGAAATAGTTACCGAAATAATTCCTGCAAGGAACGCAATTAACATTGCTGGTGGTGGTGCTGGTGCAACTGCTGCTGGTGCTGCTACTGCTGCTGCTGCTCGTAGTGCTATTGTTGTATGTTGTGCAAATTCATGGCTAAAATGTTTCAACGAAAATGTTCGAATCGCTGCCAACATCATCCTTGCGACATGAAGCGACATACAAGCGAGGCTACAATGCAAGGAATCTACAATTCATTGCTGGCCGAACGCCAAAATTCAATCAAAGATATTCAAAACTCACAATAATTTCCTCTTCGTTCGTTTTTTAAATTTATTCAGTTTTTCTGCGGTTGACTTCGTCGTCGACTGACAAACAGCAAACACAACAAACAGCGCCAGAAAGAATAGATAAATAAACAAACGCATATCAAACACTTACGCTAAATTAACGAATTTGTACATTTCATAAGATTTGAAATCGCAAAATCACACTCCATGCAATTTGCATGGCGAGCAACGAGCCCCGAGCAACGAACAGCGGCAGCGAGCGGCGAGTGCGAACATCGGCCGAAAGCAAGCTGGATACTCGTACAACTTGGCAGCAGATTCGTCAATTGCTTCAAGTTTATGTGAGAGAGTGTGATAGAGAGAGAGAGAGAGTTATGAACGGCCAGAGGATAAAGATGAAGAGGCAGCGTTGCGTTCAGTGCAGTTGCCGTCGTCATAATTTCTTCACACATGTTCATGGTGTACGAAGCTGACGGCAGAGCAATTGAAAAATTAACACAAACACAACCAACAATTTGTAAAGTAAGCGCAAGCAAAACAAGAAAAAATGCCAGCACGATGATGGTTGTGCATAATTTCATAGATGTACTGATCCGCAAAGTATTTACGTCAATTAATAAATATGTTTGGAAGAGAAAACAAAATCAGATTCATTCCTTGCGTCTACTTCTTCTGCTCTTGTTGTTCTTATTTTGCAGCACTTAGAAACAGAGAAAAATGAAATGTTGACAACATATTCCTACCGTCCCTACCCCCACCGCCCTTTCATTTGCAACGATTTGTATGCCTGTCAGCTTGTCACCTTCCCATTTTTCGTGTCACGTGCGGCGAAGCGAAATCGAAGAAACGCAAATGAGTATGAGTATGTACGAATGGATATGAATGGATATGAATATGTCATGGCAGACAGAACAACTTCATGCTGTAGCTGAAACAAATAGCCGGCTTATTTATGAGAAGTTCTAAATAATGCTAACTGCAACAATAACAACAATACTACAAGTACCAGAACACCAGAACAACAACAGCCGAGGCAGCGGCAGCGGCAAAGCATGTTCAGCAGCAGCAACAGTCATCAGCCAAGCATGTTAGCGGAACAAAACCGATCCATTCCAAGTGTCATGTTTTTCCTGTATCATTTGTCAATCGCCTCTGCCTACATTCTATAGCTACCTCTTGTCCTCCTCTGATAACAGCATTCTTCCACTTCTCACTTCTCATAGATCGATTCTGAAAATTAGTCCTCTTCTCATAATCCCCTTTTGCAACAACTTTCACCTGAAACCAACCACCCACCCACCCTCCTTCAGCACTATTTTATTCATCTTTCATTTGTTGTATTTCCATCTCTTTCATAGATTCATAAAAATTAATTCATTAAGAATTTTAGAAGCGGAATTTATAACATCTTCGTTGATCAACCAAGCGTTAACAAAAAGCAGCCTCCGGAAAGACCAAAAATAACCAAAAAAACCAGAAAAAACCGAGCAAGAGAACAGAGCAAACGGTCGAGTTAAAAGTTGAGAGGATGAAGATGTCTTTATCGAGCACTACGATACTTGTACTCGTATGTTGTTAAGTGGAGACTTATGGAACCTCTCCCTCTTCACCGCTCCACCGCTCCTCCTCCTCTTCCCTCCTCCTCCTTCCCCAGAGCACCCTTTACATTTTAGTCATCATTGAAGATCAGAAGTGCGTTAGTTGTACGCGACAAGCGATCGCGACCACACACACGCGCGCGTATCCTCGTAGGTCGTTCCCATGCCATTCAGACATTCACAGTCAGGCAGTGAGTTGAGGCAAAACTCCACTCCCGCTTCCGCCCCCTTCCCCTAAAATTCACCACCATTCAGCGATGCACCACGGTACAGTGGAACAGATTTAAATTCATTTAAATATCTCTTTAAAATTCAAAATTATTTACAAGAGTCTGTTAATTCAAACGGCCGAATGGTTTTGATTTTTATCGCTGTTTAAATAATACACACAATTATGACGCCTTAATGCCATAGTATTTTTCGCTTTCCCAAAAATGAGATGACACTTTAAATGCCAGCAATATTTGGAAATTAATCGTCTCTGACAGGCGACAACGAAATCCCAGAATACATTTCGAATTTTAGAACAAAAAAAATTGGTATGGTATTGGTCCATTTCATGCTATTGCCTAAATACATTATGATTCATTCATTCAGCTTGTAATTTATCATGGTTTTTCTCATGTTTCGTTTGATAAATTCAAAATTAGTATATAAAAAATCAAGCAGAACGAAAACGATTAAAATTGAAAACGCCAACGCCTTTCAGTTTCCTTACGATTTCCTCACACCATGACACCGAAATAAAGACAAGAGAACAAGCACAGAACAAATTTAAACACTCGATGGAAAAAGGAAAACGCGGTCGGTGTCTTAATAAAATGCTTTATACCAGATCGGCAGAAAAAAAACGAAAATTATAACAAAATTATAACATAAATAAAGGAAAAAAAATCACAAAAAAAAAAACACTACAAAAATAATAAAATCCACTTTAGTATCGCTTGAATGATGAATGAGTTCTTATGTTGAAAAATGGTCCCGAAAATGTTCTGCTTTCATTCGCTCTGCTTTGCCCGGCCGCCGACTGCTGCCGATCGTACTAATTGTTAAGCTCTTTAAAATTATTAATCGGTGTCTACATAAATTTTATGAAATTTCAAAGCCATAACGAAAGCCATAGGCCAAAAAAAATGCGGATTAGAACCTAAAAAAAAACAGAGGGGAAAATTTCGTAATAGCTTGAAAAGCTCATAAAAACGTAGATGTTTAAAAATTAAGTTATGCGTATACATATATCTTTATGCATTTAAAAATATCGTACAGTCTTCTATTTTTTAAAATGGATAATTTACAATAATTAAAAATAAATTACGATGGCGATAAAGTCGATAATGATAGTAGATTTCTACTGGTATATAAAATATTATCAAATTTTTAAAAAAAGGTACGAGAACAAACAAGATATTTCCATTATCTCGATTGTAATTCGAATTGAAATTGATAGAAGCATGAAATTGATAAAAGGATGGCAGGACATGTTTCCTCGATCTGTACTTTTTTACATTAAACATCTATAAAATTTTACACTTGAAACTGTTGGTAAAGATTTCATGGATGGACATGATAATCCGCAAAAAAGTACGTATTTTAAGATAAAAATTGATCCAAAAATTCGCTCTTAACATCTCTGCAAAACACAAAGGCTTCACACATAAAAATTTTATTAAACACACACACGACCAATTTTTTCACACAATTTTAAAAGCTAAAATATTAATTTATTATAGGAAAATATTGGAGAAAAAAGTTGGAGGAAAACTCGAGCGGGATTTGGTCTATAATTAATTAATCTTTCTTCTAAGGCCGAAATGATAAATTTCTTGAGAAAAAAGTGGAGTTGAGAAGTTGAGAAAAGAATATATATAAATACTATGAATATTAAAGAAAATATGCAGTAATAATTCTCCTTATTTTTTTGTACAATACCACGTTCGTGGTAATAATATTTTTAAATAAAGGCTAACTTGTAGTGAATACAATGATCAGGAATTGAGGCCATTCCGGCCAAAAACCGAAAAAATCGTGAACACTCTTGAAAATTAAAATTCCAGGCACCTCTCGAGAAACTTTTTAGACCGCAGTACAAAGTCTACTATCAATATTAACGCAATTAAATTTATTATTTCAAAATTCCTTTGCGTTGAGCTTTGGTTAAATCTTTTAATGATAAATGAGAAAATGATAAATGAAAAATCTGGTCATTCTTGAGAATTGTATTCTTATAAAAAGTGACTTTTTGGTGACTTTTCTTTGATATATTTTGGATTTTCCACAACGAGTTACGAGTGATGGCGGCCATAATACTATGGTAAAACAACAAACTCAGTCTATCACTTACCAAATAATCTTGTGGACAGACCTTCCCGCTGATACTGTCAGTTAGATTATCCGTCAAGGAGCGCGTCGGTGAGGATTCCTAAAGGATATTTAAAAGAAAAAAGATACAACAATACGTAATTTTTCAGAAAATTCAAAGAAGAAAAATACGTATTCAAAAGTTGAACTCACTTGCAGTAAATCTTCTAAGTTTTCTATATATTCTATGGCATTTCTCAATATTTCTACCTTCGGTAATCGCTGGTTGGGATTCGAAGATGTACGCCTTTTCAGAACCTCGAAGGCCTCATTAACCTGGAGAGAGAGAAAATACAAAGGAAAACAATATAGCAAGAGATTAAATTAAAATAAAAAGTATTAGCTTAAAATTAAAAAAGTAAATAAATTAATAGTAGATAAAATTTTTCAGTTCTTCGATTACATTTACAAAAAAAAATCTCAAAAAATTCATTTATAATTCAAAAAAAACAAACATCTAACATTTAAAAAATACTAAATTTAAATTAAATTAAATACTTTTTTTATATAAAATTTTATATAAAACTTACAAAATATAATTTTAGTTTTATTTGATTTTTTTCGCAAATTTATACCAATTTTCGAACAAAAAAAATTAAAATGTTTACCCTATTTTTCAACAAAGAGAGTAACATTTATCAAATTTTTTCGCTCAAATCGAAATTATTGAAGACGATTAATCAAAATTCTTAAAAGTAATTGATTTCATTTTTAATTCAATTGATATCAATTCATGTACCTACTCGTATCGTAAATTGAATTGTTTCAATTAGAATCAGTTTTATTGTAGCCAAGTAATTTATTTAAGTCGAAGTCGAAGGAAAATAATTGGCGCACGCGAGTGAAATCTTAATTATTTTCGAAAGCCATGAATTTATAACCCAATGAATCGAAGCAAATTACGTTTAAAAATCATTAATTTGATATGGTTTAGGATCTATGTTCTAGGCTTTGAGTCGTCATATTGAATTTATCCGCGACGCTGTAAGATTTTTTCAAAACCTGATGTGGGTAAATTCTTTATTGAGATATGAATTTAGGGTATAAAATTCAAACATTCTAAAACTTAAAAGGTAAAAGGTCTTTAAATTACAAATGACTCGCAAAGATAAAAATAAACAACAATAAAAACCGAATAAATACCATTTACTTACTCTATGGTACTTAAAACTACTACTTAAAACTATAAAATTATCGAAGACATTTCAAGAAAATTACTTCAAGAATCGCTGCAACGGCAGCTCCGTTCTGCAGAATTCAGTTCTCTTGCATTGCATTTTAATGACCGACATGGTGAGCGTAGGCATCATAAAATTTCAAGTAGATCTTAAACACGCCCGACTATAATTTTTACTGCCATCAGCGAATTGCTTAAGTAACTGTGATATTGCTTATAACAGCTCAAAATCTGATACCAGGAAATAATATATTCTTATGAAATTTATTACGTTAAAAATTTCATTTGGCAACAAACATTGTTGACTTCTACCACGGTCAATCTTTGATCCCATTTTTTACTACATTCAATAAATCCCAGAGTTTTCTTCGTATTTATACTAACATATTATAAGAATTTGGGCCCGCGGGTGTAGGTGTAGGATAAAATTCCGACTAGTTCGAACGCTATTAACCCCTTAAGGTTTTATCACGAGTCTGACTCGTGTAAAGTAAAATTCCTTTCTGAATCAATCACGAGTCTAGCTCGTGAAAATAAAATTGCTTTGCAAGTGAATCACGAGCCTCACTCGTGTGAAATAAATACGCTTTATGAATGGATGTAAACTATAATATTCCTCTTAAAATCCATTGGAAACCCCCTAAAATACCTAATAGCATTATATGTTCCTTAGTATTCCAAAAAATACCACACACTGGACGAATATTAGTTTTTTTTGTGTATTTCAATGTAAACTTTGATGAATATTTTTTTAAGCTTTCACAACTTTTTATAATTTGAAAAATTCCAAATACATAAATTTTCTAAATAAATAAAACTTGAAGGGGTTAATTGTTTTGAACTGATATTTTCTCAAGTAAATTTGACGAATTGAAAATCCGTAAAATGGGTACAGAGTATAGTGATGCCTTCAAGACTAAATAGCGTTACAAATTCCCAGACCAGAATTGAGAGCCAGAACAGTTCTCTTCTAACAGTTTTCCTCTAATTGTTTGCTTCCAATATGTTAAAAGTGCGAGAAGGACAAGAAGGACTTTTGTAGAAGGACAAGATCTCGCGTAAAGACAGGCTCAATTATCGAAAAATCTCGCTCGTACACATCACTATTATTCAACAAACGGAAACTAAAATAAAAAACGTCAGACAATTTCTATAACTCTTTCGTGACAGACAAATCCTTACGCCTATCTAAAAGTATACCACCTACGTCTCTGTCATCCCAATCAATCCACCATTATCTCCTTACAAAGATAAGGTAAGGTAAGGTAAGGTAAGGTCCAAGGTCCTTATAATTCTCTAGTTATATCGCCCTAACATGACCTTTCTACAAACCTTTCTCAATCGTCGTCGTTCGCGCATCGTTGCCGCTTTCCGCCGATCCACTGCCACGCTCTTCTTCTTGCAAGCCTTGCACGCCCAAGCCAGGCAAGGACGCGACGACTGACTGGAGGAGCAGACTAACGGCGCCAGGACGTGTTCCTCCGAACTGAGACTGTTCTCGTCGTAATCGGTAAAAATTGGTGATGGACTGAGTAGAGCCTTGTCGTCGCAGCAACTGGAGAAATTGATTGCATTGTCGTAACTACTAAACGGGGGCGTGTCATATGGTGTGGTAGTACAAGTAGCGATGATATTGCCGCCATTACCACCACCACCGCCACTACTGCTGCAGCTGCTGCTACTGCTGCTGCTGTTACTATTGCTGTTACCAAGACAACGACTAATGAAATTTTGTGATTGATGTGGTTGTGGCTGATCAAAATGGTGTTGGTGTTGCTGATCATATTGGAGTTGCTGTGGTTTTTGTTGCTGCTGCTGCTGCTGCTGCTGCATTTGTTGTTGGTGATAATCTTCATGAGGTTGACCTTGTTCATGATGATTATGATGGTTTTGATGTTGTTGTTGTTGTTGTTGATGTTGCTGGTGGTGGCGCTCCTGAAATTGCTGTTGTTGGCAATGATAGTCATATTCTTGCTTAAATGTGCGGCGTCCGATTTGATTGGTGGCCGTTGTGGTTGCCATTGTTGTTGGTATGATGGCCGCATTTGGACCATTTTGGACCATTCCATTTGCCCCGTATTTTGTCATTTTCACCCTTTGATCAGAATGTTATCATGCATCACTACAAATCTTGTCAACCAAATTCAAAACAGTTGCTAAAGCTCTTAACACATTTATCGCTTTATCGAGTTTTCACTATTTTGTAATTACCATTTTCATATTTGGATTTTTCGTATTTTGCAACACTCACTTCTTTCCCAATGAATCGCGTTCATCAGAGATCTTCTACAGAGGAGCTCTGAATTTCGATTTCGGATTCTCGTTGATGATTCGCGGCGTGATGCTCCGAACGCGTCAACAATCGCGACACTTTTGGTTGGCCTGACAAAAATTCAGAATTCTTCGATGTCATCTGTTGGTGTTTTTGTGTCTTTGAGTGTCACACTCGAGTTTTGAGGCGTCTTCGAGTGGCTTCTATTTATAACCTCTTCTCATTCGGTTTCTTTTTTCTGAAGACATTCTAATGCAATTCGGTTTGGAGGCAGGGCTCGACGATTTGTTTAGGCCCCGCCCATCGTTTAGACAAAACGAATTTACAATGGGTCTGTCTAAGCATATCATGATGATGATTTATGGACTTACTGTGTGAGATTTTGGTATAAAACAATGAAAATATTTTACCGCAATTTTGGAGATTTTCTCTAATAACAAGACACAGTATAAAAACTAAAGTCACTAAAGTCACTAATTTTTATCGCATTATCACTTTTGATTCTATTGATGAAAGGTTATTAACGAAAAAACCTAAAGATCCATTTAAAGTATTACGCCGCTTTTAACTGAAATATTTATTGTTGCAACAAAAGGGCCTAACTTCTCAGTTTATCTATTATATAAACATAAACTGTGTCACTCTTGCTTTTATATCAAATCACTTTACCATTCTTCTTTCACCCTCCCTTTCACGCTTCATCATCATCTCTCGACGTTTATGGTCAAAAAATTCTTACTTGTTTTTCATCTTTAGACTGCAATAAACTAGTCCCGGATTTTGAAATCTTTATAAGGCGAGAATTAATTGGTTAAGGAAAATTAAAGACTTTTGGTTAAAAATTCATTCAAAAAAAAGCAACTTATTAACAGACTAAAACTCTTAAGGCCCGGGTCTTTATGTCTCTAAAGAGATCTGCTCCGTAAATTCCGTAGGTAACTCCCAAAAAGGCACTGTATTAAACATTTTTAGTGCAATACTAACCCGAAATAGTAAAAATAACCCACTTTTAATATTTTACTATCGTATAACTATCGGTAACTAAAGAAATTGTTCAAAAACTACTGAAACTGTTAAGTAAGATTTCATTTAATTTGGATTAATTTTATAAAGGGTTCATGTTCTTCGACCAGCTATGACCGACAATAATCCAATAATCCAAATTCTGCGTCAAAGGAATCTGAACATTTGTTCTAAACACATACATGTCCGCCCAGCGCCTCACTATCTACTTTACCAACCTAAAGGCACACTTAGAACACTTTTTACACTGAGAAACATCGTATAACCAAAGAATCGTTACCACGCAACGTTATGCACCAAAAAATAACCTTTTTATTCAATAGGAGAAATAATTATTTAATTTAATTTATTTTATTTCATTTTAATTTTATTTAATTAATTTTAATTTATTGAATTTATTTTAATTTTATTTAATTTTAATTTAATTTAATTAATTTTTAATTTATTTAATTTATTTTAATTTCATTTTATATTTTATTTAATAATATATACGTTTTTATTGTATGTATGTATGTATATATAAAATAATAATATTTTTATTTCATAGCTTTTTATTATAGTATAAATCACAAACCCTAAATTGTCTGTTTAATCAGGGCTTCCCAACTTCGTCTGAGTTTAGTATCAAACAAGGCTTAATTTTGTTTTAAAAAAATTTCAGTAATTAACGATATCTTTGTGTATTACGATATCTACATGTGAAAAGGAGCGGTTAACCCATACAAATCCCATACAAGACCCATACAAATCAAAATACCTGAAAGGCCATCTGGTCTTTTATCTGGGTTTGCCGCGAAAACCCTTTTTTACTGTTGGAATACAGGTCAAGGCGCTTCGGCTCGCCCCAGTTGTTATGTTTCTTTGTCCTTTAGAACTTTTTTTCGCCTTTTGCTTGGGGATGTAGCGTAAAATCCGGGCGTCGAATCCTTGCTCATTTAGCAAATTATTTTCGCACTTTTCTTAAGTACATATATCAAATGTTTTTGGGGTACTAACTGAAATTCGTGATACCAAAGCTCTTCAGGATCTACATTTAGAATATATTCCACCAACCGTATTCCAGATAATTGAAGGGCTGATACTAAGCTGAGAAATAGGGTTAGTCTTTTGAATAAAAAAACGAAAATTTCTTTTCTAAGCCGGCATAAAACTTGATCTACTCATGTCTTACCGATCGTCTTTAATGTGTATCTATTGATGGATCTTGCTCAGATCTATTGCAGTTATCTTATGGGGTACCGCAAGGATCGATTCTAGGGCCAATTCTTTTTTTTGCTTTATATTAATGACCTGCCGAAAGTTGTCTCTCATGCGCTTGTTCAAATCTTTGCAGATGATGTCCAATTACTGTTACAGTGCGATCCTAGTGGCTCTGGCTTCGGTATCCAGTTGGGAACCACTCAACAAACGCGCTTGTTGAATCCTGCAAAGACACAGGCAATGGTGTTCTCTAGTAGGCCTATGAGTCATTTGTTGCCACGGAGAGTTTTTGATGAGACATTGATTCCTTATGTGGGTCAGGTTTTTTAAAATTTTTCCGAAAACACCACTAGTCTAATTAAAGACTGAATAAAATTAAATTATAGACTCCGGATGGATTTGCATAAAAATATCGCCCGGCTGCCAAATTATTAATCCTCTCCTCTTCTCTCCTCTAAATCCTGTTCGAACTGTTGTTAAATTTTGTTCTGTTCCTTTTAAAATTCGCCCATTAACAGATATTTATATTTTTTTTTTTTTCCTTTTTTAATTAGACAAAGAAATTACCGTGAATACTAAATATGCTAATACAGTTTTGCAGAGAAATCTTCTTGAAAGTTATTTCTTTATAAAATTTGTTAAATGAACATTAGTTCATTTGCATGAACATTAGTTAAACCAATTGCCCTTTTCTTGTTCGCATTGTTCTTCCGAGTTTACACTCATTATCAAATTCTTTCTTATTCACACTGTGTCTTTTGGCATTTTCGTATTTACTATCTGGCAATGCTTACGCAGTTTCTCGTGAAAACAATTTTTCAATATGGAAGCGTAAGAAGGACAAAACCAAAACAGAATGAGAGAAAAATTTCAAAATACGAGAAATTTCTTTGAGATTGATTTTAATTAATTAATTTCTTTGAAATTACAATTCATACATAATAATTTTGGTTCAGTTGATGCTTTCACAATTTTCCTTCAGAATGAAAAATAAAACACAAATTAAATTCTGTACTATTTAATTTGTGTATTATACATACAAATATTACAAATACAAATAGAATTTAATTTGTGTTTTATTTTGCATTCTGCCTTAGTTTGAAATTATTGTACAATTATGTAATTTCGACGAATCTATTCTAATAATTAATAAATCAAAGCATTTAAATATTTATAAACATTTCAAAAGAAAACAATTTTAATTTTTAGCCACTTCTGTAACGAGACGTCAGCGATAACATTTCAGTGCCAAACTTTAACAGACTTTCATCAACATTTTAATAGAGATGCTGGTTCTGTTGCAGACTGTGTACATTTCCAATGTTCTCAATGATTTTAAGTGGATTTGAAAGATTTATAACGGTGAGAGAAATTATTTATTAGAAAAATTATTAAAAACAAAACACAAATCTCTATTAATGTACATGCATATGTATGTGCTGCAATAACAAAATGGCCAAAAAGGAATATTGGGATTTCTTCGATTTTAATAGAAAGAGATAATTTGCCATGTTAGTAAGAGTGTAGCAGCACTAGCGAGTAGTCGCGCTAGTAGAGTCGCGAAATCTTTTGCATTTATTTTCGAATTCTAGCTTTTGTTGCTGTTTTCAGTGGTCAATGACGGGGTCAAGCGAAATTCATTCAGTATACTCTTGGCCTAAAAAAATCTAATAAAAGTGTAAAAAATACTCAAAGAATTCGAAATCGTTCCCGTTTCAAACCGTTCAAAATTATAGAGGATGTAAATAAAAACAAAAAACAATGACACAACAATAAACCTTTATGATGGAGATTGTAGTTAATTAAAATTGTTGGAATCGGGTGAGTATTCACAAATGGATGATGAAATAATCAGTAACATCACAAATAAACAAGCAAAAATGTGTATTAAAATTTCCTTTTCGTAATGCTTTCGGCTTTTCTGTATACCTCCACGTTTCTTCTCAATATGAGTTGCCAACTTGATATTTTCTTTGAAACTAATTCAAAGGCAATTTAAACACAATACATATTTATTTCTACTATACTTGTTAGTGATTTAATATCTTATCCTTTTTTAGTGTATCAGTCTGTACTAAAAAAGGAAACTTTTATTTTTTTATTGTATTATATAATAATACAATAATTATTATATAAATAATTAATATTTAATATATAAATAATATATAATTAAATAAATGAAATGAAAATCGTATGTTAGTAGGTGCACTTTTCGTATAAATTACCACACATTAATACCTTGCAAGTATTCAAATATCTTTTAGGGTAACCTAGGCCGTTATCATGTTACAATTATAAAAAATTATATTAATAACACAATTTTAGATAAAAATTGAAATCAAAATTTAACTTTCAAACCGATGTGTTTACGTGTAAAAAGTCAATAATTCTTTATCTGCTTTCTCCTTGACAATTTTCACTCTCTATGCTTAACTTTAAGGCAAAAAGTAATCTATCTCTATTCAAGCACACTCTACCAGATCTAAAAAATTATCGTAAGAATTAAAGAATTAAAAGTAGTGCAATTTTCATAATACATAAAAAATACGAATTGGTATCCCTGAGCAAACCCATGTCAGAGTGCAAATACTTTTCGACGAATAATACAATTTGTATTCTCTTCTACTTTCTATTTAAGAGAGAGAGAGAAGAATCTGTAGAACTCTGTAAACATCAGCTGTTTTGACACTGTTTGAATACAACTTCACAAGGTCAGTGTAAAACATTGGTGCCGTTCGTGTACATAAGTACATATGTACTTATATTTGGATTTACTCCTTTTAAACACTTTCTTCTGAGTATTTATAAGAAATATTATTTTAAATACACACGAAAAAAATAGTCAGTAATATCAAACAAGATACATACTTTAACTATTATATACGAAATCGTGTTTAAATATCAATGGGTAGTAAGTATTTAAATCTTTTCATTTCTGGTTATCAGAACACTGAAACGATCTCATTATCCGATCTCAATATATTCTCGCCAATTTCATTGTGATCCTTTTTGTATTTATTTTTTAAACATCTCCATTTAAAATTTATAGTTCAAGTTAATAGTTTTCATGAACTTCATACTATAAGGTTAACCAAAATAGACCTAATATATTTTAATTGTAATATTATCTATTACAATTATGTATGAGATATCGTAATCGATAATCTTCTTTCTTAAGAGATGTTTTTTAAATTTGAGGTTGTTTTTTTTTATTAGAAAGCATTTCGGTTTGTAATCAGTTTCTGTAAGCAGTTATCTCTTGAATTTTTCCCTTCTACTCTTCAGTTCGAGTGAGCGAGCTGTCATTTTCCCCGCTTTTTTTACATTTTCAATCAACAGCTGACAAGCAATAACCATTTAATCATAAACAGATTCATCAATGTTACTTCAATAATGTTACTGAATTTTTGAAATGATTTGAAAGTACTACGTCGTCCAATCTCTTATAGTCTTATCGCTAAAAGTTATGTTTAAACATTCTACATTCAACCATTTAATATATCTCCTCATCATTCCGTCTGCATCAATGTTTTGTTTCTTTAAAAAAAAAGATTGCGGTATTCAAATGTCAGAAGAATTAAAAAGAGGCGCGGTGAGATAACGCCCAAAGAAAATGAAGGCCACATTAGACTTTAATTCATTATGCGAAATTAGGTGTTAAGATGTTAGGCCGAATTTAACTTACTTATTTTCGTTCTTTTTTTATTTTAGCTTCGCATGTCGGACAAAATTTAAACTGTGCAAACAAACAAACAAGCGTGTTTTTAATTTTTCGACAACTTTCTTGCTGAAATATAAAACTTCGGCAGACTTGGATTGCTCAATAAACTTCTTTAATGTCTGCCAAAAATTAAAAAAAAAATTCAGAAATACGCTTGTATTCAAAATTAAATTCAATAATTTCTAACAGGCTTATAAATTTTAAAAGGACTTGACTTCAATATTATGCCTACAATATAATTTCGCACAATTAATTTCATTGAAGCTCCAAAAAGGCCCAACCTTATCGAAAGTCTCATTAAATATAAAAACAACACGTAGCTAACCATAACTGACAATTATGATGATTATGATAAAGACCATGAGGATGTAACCGTATGCAGCTTATAATGAATGTATAAGTATTATTGCATGTATATAGTTATTTGAACACACGAGTACACATTTTTAAGTATACAAAAATACGTATGCATTTGTAAATATAATCTATGTCGTCATAATTTGTCCCACGTAAAGGCAGGCAGGCACAAGCTCGAAATTGATAATGAGATTCAATTCAAATTTTCAATTTAGCGATCGACTCTTAATATTTAATCATATCATGTAAGTTTCAAAATTAAATTTAACAAATGAAACAAATTTTATATGATAATAAAAAATTCAAATAATTACATTCTTTCGAATTTCTGTTTGGAGAAATAGTTATTTAAAAGCATTTAAGCCCACTGTAACTCAAATATTTCAAACAATACATTAATAGTTTTTTTTTATATCCTACAGTGTTTTCAGAAAATGAGTGTTATTTATTTTCTCGCCTACTATAGCAAGAAAAAAAAAAAAACTGTAGCCTCATTTCTTAAAAACTTTATTAAAGTCACGTACGTTCAACCTATGTATGAAAGATAAGAAAAATTAATATTATATTTTAAAAACTTGCATGTTATCAACACGAAGAGACCATAAAAAATAAATTAATTAATATAAATTTATTCGAAATCTCAAACACGTACTACTGTTTTTTCTAATGAAAAGCAATACTTTAATTTCGAAAATAATTAAAAACAAAACTTTTCGTAATTGCCTTCGAAATGTTAGAGCGTATAACTCTTAAAAGTTTTTACGGATACTCATTATTAAATCAACCTAAATATTGGTATTAAAAAAGCAAAAAGTTAACAACAATCCATTTAGAAGAGGCAAAATCATAATCGTTTAAATAATACAAGGCAGATTTGAGGCAAATTTTTTATGGGCCCTAAAAAATCATGTTGATCTAAATCATCATCTCACGTACAGAATGAAATTTTTCATAATAGCGATCTCACGTAATGGAATCGCGCATCAGTTAAATTTGTAATGAGAAAATAATTGAATGCTGAGCGGTGCCGTGCTCAGTGTTGCCAGAATATTGTATTCCTGACAGTTTCCAAAACGTTTGGATATAATTTTTGTATTCTTAATATATTTATGTATATTCAAAAGCAAACGAAAATATAAACTTTAAATTTTAAATTCGAACACATAAGAAATATCAACATTTTTTACAGACATATCATGTCTACTATCAAGTCTACTACTTTAACTGACTGTGGTAAAAAAGTATTACTTCTAAAATATAAGTGCACTTTTTTTGTTTTTCTGCAATGTACAAAAGCCAAAAAGCATTTCAATATCGTATATTCTGTAAATATACCTCACGGCACCATTTGCTGGGTAAATGAACCCGTCAATTAGTCTCGTATGATACACGCGTGTATCGTATATTGAGTTACTCAAGAACTCGGCCACTAAAGAATACAGAATATCTCATCTAGAAGCTTGATTCATACCCAGCGCAAAATTGCAGACCGTGAGTATGCATACTCATACTCTTAAACACAAATTAGAATTAAGTTGCCTCAGCTAAGAAAAAAGAAAATCAAACATCATTTTTTGCTCTTCTTTGCTGAAAGTTCAGTTGACCAGTATCGTTCGTCAAGAATCATCATCGTTCGTTACTACGCGCTGATTGCAAAGTTTGTTGAAGGCGCGCGCCCCTTCAGTGCCATTTAGTTCCGTTGACACTCGAGCTGAGGACGGAGCGAGTGACGACGCGTTTGGAAAAATTTCAAAATTTTTTTACGATCTATAAACACACAAGTACGCAACTCCTTGACTATCAGTCAGAATTTCAAAACAAAATGCTTTCTTGAACAGAAGCTTTTCAATTCAGATTTTAGCATTTTCGAATAAAATTATTTCGTTTCATTTGGAGTATTCGAAATCATTGGTTCAACTGTTTTTTTTATTTGCAGTGCTCAGCAACTATTGTATTTCAAAATTTTAAAAGGCTAAACAAAAATAAACTAAAGTTTTGGATAACTTATTTCAATAAACACATGCATTGGCAAAATATTTGTGAAAGAAAACCAACAGCAAAACAAGATGAAGTAAACTACTAGGTGCGTAGCAACAACTGCGGCGCGGCAGCAGCAACAGAAACAACACCCGAAAATTGCTACTTGGATGTTCAAGCTGAAACGAAACAGACAAAAAAATACGAATATATACAAAATTGTTTGCGGACAGCGCTGTAGCTCAAGAAGCGAATACGACGAATATTTACCAAAATCTCGCTGGAAAACGACTGCTGCACGCCTTCAATTGTTGCAACAACATCAACAACAAAAACATTCGTCAAAAACTTGCCGTCATTTGTACGCTTAGAAACCGAAAACAAACCACAACAACAAAAAGTCATGGCACAACAGAACAACATACCTCGTCTTCCTCTCCACGTACCGCAACATTTTGAGAATCTCCTTATTGATGGCAATTTTGCTGTTGCCGAAGAACTGGCAGCGCAACCTGCACACCACACAGAGGAAACCGTCTGCTGGATTTTCGGTTACGGTTCATTATGCTGGTTTCCAGGCTTCGAGTATACCAAATGCATTACAGGCTATATACGCGGTTACGTGCGTCGGTTTTGGCAGGGCAATACAAAGCATCGTGGCACTGTAGACGCGGTAAGTACATACTCGTATGATGAGAGGAAATGTCGTAACTTGAGAGAGTGCAAAAAACCTCTACCAAGGAATTATAACTCTGTACATTATCCTTTCCATTTTCTTGCTAAAGCAACTCAAAGTCATATTGGCTTTGGCCAGCGCCTGTAGACAAAACATATTTCCAAGGCTTCCTTTCATACTCTGGAAACAGAATTTTAATTTCGTAGAAAGTTAATTTGTAGAAAAACAATGCATGTACATACAATGGTACAATTAGCCTTTTTAAATTTATTATCTTCTGTAGCGTTATCAGCCTCAAAATTCCAAGCGCTTTTCCACTGATATTGGAAATAATTGCAAATAAATATACAGACATATATATATTTTTAAGTATATAGAGCTTCCGCACACAAATATTTATTGATAATTGCATCGAAGCGAAAGTATGTAAGATTCTTCGGAATCTTGTCGTGGAATTATTATTTGTAGGTCATCGATACCATCATGATGCGATGTCATAGACCTTCAATTTACTTTAGCAAATTCTGCTAGAATTCAGCTTGTAGTGAATAGCTACTGACAAACGACTATACAAGTATGAACGAATAAGAACTGATCTTTTAAACTATACAATTTATCAAAAATTAATTTAAAAAAAAAAAACAGTAAACAGCTTGCTTGCAACTAAAGTTCATTACTAATATAATAACGAGAGTTAAGAGAGTTAATCAATATTTAGACATCGTAAATATCAATTCCATTTAATCTCTTTTAAAATTTAAAATATATTTTAATTCATTGAAGAACCTTCTGTGACGTGTTAAATATTTTCTGTACTCGTCAGCGGCTAAATATTTTGCTCGTTCTATGTTTTTGTTTTCCGCAATAAATGTCATGTCACTTTCTCTCTTCCACTCACAGTTGCACAGAAGCTCTTTATTTTGAAGACGCAAAATAAGTTGTAGAAGTCATTTATTTAATTCTTCTTCTTAAAATGCTTTCTTTTTCACAGCCTGGTCGAGTCGCTACGCTGGTAAAAGCCAAAGAGGTGAGTATATAGTGTTAAAATAAAAGAATTTTTTTAAAATAGATATACAAGAAATTATAAGAAAAGAAAAAAATTATAAAATAAAATAATTAAAAAAAACCGCAACGAGTATTGAACTAGGAGACATGATTACAATAATGTATGTACATAACTTATAAAATATTCTTTTTATACAAAACCAAACGTGCAAAAAGAAAGATTGTCTATAACGAAAGTCCGAACCTCCCAATGTAAGCCCCATTCCGTGTTTGAGATGTTTGCCAAACCAAACTTGTCAATATCTCAACATCTCTGGCACATTTCCGGGGACACCGATCGCAAGTTCGTTCCGAAGATCTCTTCACATAACACGATCGGAGGGTTTCCCCGGAATATAGGCGAAGTGCTCCCTCCTCTCGCGAAAGAGAAGAAAAACACCTTTTCTCTTACGCCTTGATACTTTCTATCCTAGGCCCAGGGACTTTCCCCAGGGCGTTACAAATTACCAGCGCCATATCAACAACGCCGCAAAGGAGCTACGATGAACTCGTGTGTGACCCTGAAAGACAAGCATGGAAGATTCGGAAAACGTTCGACTGTGGACGGTTTGACTAAAACATGCATTTCCACACAACGTAACGCAAAAAAGTTACTATGAATTATAAAACGTATACAGATAATACAAAAGAAAATATTTAATAATTTCATTGCATACTTCATGGTTGCCACATGATAATGATATTTTTGTTTTGGTCTACTCTCCACCAGGGCATCACTTGGGGATGTGCGTACAGAATAACAGGAGACACAGCCTTGGAATACCTAAAACAACGCGAGTGCGCATTGGGTAAGCAAAGAAATGTAATTCATAGAACATCCATCCCTACAACTGATATCTCTCCCGCAACAGGCGGTTACGTTACTCTGGACTTGAAATTCTTTCCGCGCGTTGCCTCCTATGATACGCCCTTCAGTGGCGAAGCCATCGAAGTGTTGGCTTATGTGGCCACCGACACGAATGAACACTGGCTCGGCGAATCAAGCCCCGAACACATCGCTGAGAATATTGTTAATTGCCGCGGTCCGAGTGGCCACAATGCCGAATACCTGTTGCGCTTGGCTGCATTCATGCACGATGAAATCCCCGGCGTAGTTGATGAGCATTTATTTGAATTGGAACGATTAGTTTTGAAACTACTGCGAGAACGACAAATACCTCTGTGGTCTGTGATGGGTATCGAACCAAGTCGAATACGTCGAGATTCTCACGAGAACATCAAGCGGCCGCCCACGTTTGAATTCACATCAAGAATGCCGGAACGTAAACTGCGTTGCTTGAACATTTGATGTCTATTTGATGACGGTATGGAAAACATACCGTTGAATTTGCTGGCTATTGACATTCACAGAGTTCCTGGCAGGAGAGAGCAGCGCTTTACTCGTGGGCTTCTAATTTAGTAAAAGAAAACCGCCTCTGATACATATAAACGCAAGTAATTTTTTTTATTTGAATATATTCCAAATTGTTCAAAATGCTTTCTAATTTAAGAAATTAATAATTTTAGAAATTAAAGATATTTATTTCAGTGTGAGCTATTTATAAAAAAAAATAAAATCCTAATGACGAAACTAGAGCCATAAATACGCATATTACAGATCTATGTAATTGTATTTATTAATGTAAAGACCAAATTTACAAATACAAAGTTATAAAGACAAAGTTATATACATATAAGAAAATAAAAAATTCTTTGTGGTCACACTACCAATTTTATTTGGTATTCTCTTTTTCTGTTAGTCTCTAAAAAGAATGAAACTCAATTAATTTTTTAGTGTCTTTCTTTAAAAAAAGGATTCACAATCAAATTGGTAGCATAACCAAAGCATACGAAAATATTTTTGCAGAGAATACGAGTAAATTGATTTGCATTCTACTAGGAATTATGTATAGTGATGACTTCCCATTTTTCAAATAAAAAATAAGCAAAATCTTGGCATAAAAGTAGTGCTCTTTTCATAAGTCCTCTTTCAAATTCTAGACCAAATCCATCAGTCAGCATGTCGAACCCCACGACCTTTCCTAATGAAGCAATGAAGCACATACACTGAAGCCGGTTTTTTGTCGGAAAACTCAACGAATATCAAGAAACAATAAAGCACTCCCTAAAACTATGCTACAATGCTAGCGATCCTTAAAAATTTCGTGTTGGATCAGCTGACGACGAACAAATAAATTGAATTCAGAATTTAAAGTAGGCATAGAATTTAATCAGAATATTGCGATTTGATTTTACTAACACCAAAATGAAACTTTTTTAAAAGGACAAATGCTAACGCTAGTTGGTTAATATTTCAGCTGCACGTGTCTCCATTAGTTTTTCCATTGATGTTATGGACTGCATCCAATGATCCAAAGTTGTAGCCATTCCAGCAATTTGCGGTCGATCCAGAACACGTGGTTGTACCTTCAAAATTTTAAAATTTTCGATGCGATATTTGCAAACTAAATCGCATTGTCATCACATACCCAGGACATATTAACAACACCGGCAACTTGGTCAATTTCACCGCGTACCAAATCCTGTGCTAGCGCTTTCATAATCAAAAGTTCAACTTCTTTGAGCGGCAATTTGGTTTCCTTGGCAATCGCTTCAAATGGAATTGCCCTTTCGATAGCTGAACGCTTGAACGTCATTTCCATCAAGCAGAGTAAGGAGATTTTTTGACGCAGCTTAACCTCCTGTGCGGCTAAGTCTGGTATCTTCGACCAAATTGGTTTCATTTCATTGAACCTGCAGGGCAAAATCTCTCTTAACACTTTACTTATTATAAAATTTTTTTATAATTACTTAGCAAGGTTACCGAAATTAAATGCCTTCAACAACTCGACCAACCATTCATTTTCTGTTCCCTTCAATGATTCTAATATAGGATGCGCCAACTGTTCGTGTAATAATAATGATTTATGAATATTTTTTGTTTAGAGTTTGCGCAAATACACACCAATTCGCCAATATTATAAACACCATCGCCCAATAATGCAGCCAAACCTAAAAAGAAAGCCTGTTGAGCCCACTCATCTTTGGGATAATCGTCCAAGGAACAGCCTAAGAACTGAAGACCGCAGCGGTAATAGTCACTATGCTTGCCAACACGTCGGTAATACTGTGAAGCCAGCATATAGTATTTTCCATGAACGGGTGTGACGTTACCAGCCTCTTCTAGCACATCTCTCAACGCTTCGATAATTTTCTTTGTAGCATCCAAATCATTTAGGTTGGTGAGATAAATGTTGCCTTTTAAAACCTTAGAGAAACAGTAATCAGTTATGCGTGTTAGCCCGAGGAAATAAGTACTTAATACTTCAATATACGAAACAGCTTCGTCGCAGATTTTTACTTTCTCCTTAAGTTTATCGAGAAATTCAATCGCCTCCTTTTTGTCCGATATATGCTCTACAACGACCTCCAAGATTTGTACCAAACCATAAGGATTTATTCTGTTCAAATATTCAGAGTCAACATAACCTCTATAAATTTGATTGTACATACTATACGTACTTCATTTCAAACGAAGAAATAAAATTTTGATACAGCTGCAATAATATGTCTTCATCCTGAAGTGCTTTGTGCCGGACGAGGCGTACCAGTTTGATTGTAAGCTCATTCCATAGCCTATTGGGAAGCTGTTGATAAATTTATTTCTAAACTGAGAAAGAACTCACTTCTCATTGTACAAATCTTCCAGCGTCGTCCACTCTGCAGCCAGTTCTTTGTTGCCTGACTTTTTCTGTGTGGCTAGGTATGCCGCAACGTTGGCCGTTTGTGCTGTCATAGTTTTGTATCACAATATAATTATTTAAATATGTTAATTTATTTTATTCCTAAACAAATTCGAAACTTTTCTGCAAATCATAAGCCGCCGTCGCAACTGTCAGTTAAGATAATGACATTTCATATTGCTTTCACAGTGGTTTTTGTATCAACCAATAAACAATTGATAGAACAATAATAAAGGCTCTTCCACACGGGAAAGGTTTACATTCTTTTTATAGTATATAAAAAGAAATAATGCATAATGTTTTACTTTATTCAATTGACATAAAATTAATTGGTAAATGCATTCGAATTAAATTATTATACTAAACTTTTATTGTATTTTGTATCCAATCGACATAATGGCCCACCCTTGTGTAAATACCAGGCCAACCTTGTAAGCCGCAGGGGATAGGGCCAAAAGATACTACTCCGGCGAGAAAATAATACACTCGGACACGATTTGTAGTATCTAGGCTAATAAGTGGTCCACCCGAATCGCCACGACAAGAGTCGACGCCCTCTTTGCCTCCAGCGCACAATTGTGAATCCTCTAATTGTATATTTTGAGCGCTATATACCTCTCTACACTTTTCCATTGTATACCCACTGACAGCTGCTTTTAGCTTCACCGAACTAGAAGAAGTTTTCTCAGTTCTACCCCATCCGGCCACATCCATGACGATGCCATCGAAAGCGGCGACGCGTAGATTTTCATCGAGGGGCAAACAAATAGGCCGTACAAAGTCGGTATATTCAATGCTTTTTTTCAAACGCAAGAGGGCGATATCGTTGAGTTGATTTTTTGAATTTGGGTTATACTGTGGATGTGGTATTATTTCGTCTACATCAACATCCAGATGCTCCGGAGCACAGTCTTTCTCACCTCGCACATCAACTTCGCAATCCGGATTCGTTGTCGTGTCCCACTCACCCAAACGAACTGCTGATAGCTTCCAATCCGAAGGTAAGCCCTTTCCATTAACACAGTGCGATGCAGTGAGCACGTAACGGTTGTTGATGAGTGAACCGCCGCAATGATGTGCTTTAATGCCACCAGCTTTTAAATAAAATACAAATACACTTTTCGTTTGTTTAACATTCGTTTCTGTAAGAATCATACTCACGCTTGGTGTATTCAATTAAGGCCATCCAAGGAAACTCGTCGATTTTCGTTATATTTCCTCCGTATATACGATTCGACAAAACATTACCGCACTGTCCGGGCTGTGGCAGTAACTTGACTCCAGTTGCAGGAGCATTTGTGGTTGAAATACTCTCCGCTCGACGATAACGATCCGGACAACAAATCTTAATTTCAATTAATATATGCACACACATATAAATGGTTTTATATTTAGCAAAATTTTACTTAGTTTAAAGAAAAATCTCTTACCAAAACTTTTCCATTGCGATAACCACATTGGCTACGACTCAAATATAATTTATCGGATTCGAGCAGAGGTGACGTCACCAATATGTTATACAAATATGGGCAATCCTCCAATATTAAGCAGAGAGCACGTTCACGATTCGGTGTCAGGCAACGGCCGAAATTTGGAATATTCGTCGCTTCATTGGGAAAATATATTTCTGAACAAAGAAAAAAGATATATGTACAAAACAAGTAAGATCGTTAGCTTAGACCTGGCCCTACCCTACCACTACGCATCTGCCGAATGCGTTTAAAGAAAATATTTTCGATGATAAAAAGAAAAAAAAATCTTAACAAGTGAGAGACATTAACTGAAAATCATAACCCAGTAAGCGTTAAGTACTTTGTTTAAATTACCTAAAAGTTAAATTAAGTAAAAGATTAATATCATTCCTAGCAATTCCAAGCATAATGTTATCTCCGCTTTTTTACAGCTTTTTAAATAGGTTTTACATTAAATGTGGGTTCTCGTTTCAACTTCAGTTAATTTTACATGGTACATGTGAACTCCATCATAAAGTTTTAATAAGGCAAAATTCAAAGAAAACTTAAACCAAGTTACTATATTATAATTTAAAGTTTCCATGACCAAACCTATTTAGCGTCAAGACGAATACTATATCGTCCGAGATAATTGAAAAGCAAAAACCGGCTTGAATTATTTACTAGTTACCATTAAATTTATTGTCATTATTATCATTGCAATGAACTGATGAGCAATTTTCTTTATAGTGAAAGACAACAGTTAAATCTTGACTTACGTCACTACAATTATCACTACGGTTCAAATACACTTCTCTAATACATAAACGAGTCCTCGGACTAAACAAGAATTTAATAAATAGTAGCTTAGTTTGGCCTTCGTTGAACCTGTTACGTAAATAGAAAACAGTATGTAAATTTAAGTAAAATTAATATTTAAATGCAATCATGATGTAGCCTTTTTTCTATCTATTTAACGTACGCAATTAGCCTCTAAAATTATTAAGATTTGAAAAACCATTCGGTGCATATATATCTTTTAATAAAGTTGGAAAAATGTTGCACTAAAGAATCTTTAACGGGATAAATTATCGTGTTTTTATTTTTCGCTTTTTAACCGTTTGCAAACTTCACAAGCTTTAATCAATAACATTTCTTTGCAAAAATATTTTTCTTCGCGGGAAAATCACAAAATATACATAGTAACTTGAGAGTATTTATGAGTTATCTACTTTTTTGTTCAGAATTATTTTGGGTGCTTTCGTGTTACTGTGAATATTAAAGAGAAATTTCGAATATGAGCAAAATCTTTACTATATAGTATATAACTGTTTTGGAATTCCCCAAGATTTGGAAAATATAAAGTCCGGTATGTATGACAACTTTTGTATGTAGATATGTATGTATAAAGCTTACTAACGTGCTGCCGATGAGTTCAACAAAAACACCAACAAACAAGCTTTAGTTATCACCTTCCACATTTTATTTAGTAATTACTTAAGAAATTCTCCACGCGCTCTGTTCCTGCAACTAATTAACTAAAAACTGAATGGAATTTAAGGAAGCTGGAAAAAGTTAATTGAATCTTCTGAATACACTTTATTTTTTTTTGTTTTGTTGAGTCTGATTGTTATTCTATTGTATATTGTTCGGTTTTTTTGTTTCTATTTTCGTTTTTAATGGTTTACCGTTCGTTGAGAGAGATTAGCTCCGAACTAAAAAAGACTCAGACGCTTACCTCTGAACAGCATCAACTAATTTTATGTAAAGAGCAAAACAGAAGTAATAACCGAATGCTTAACGTTCCATTGATCTCAAAGCTTTAGGAAAGCAACAAAGTTAACAAACAATAAGCTTTTTGCTCTTTGTGCATTTTATCTTTTATTCTTTTGTATACTCGTATATTCCAGCATATTAAAAGTATTCTATTTGGAATTTCATTAATCGAAATAATTTCTTTGTAATTTTAAATAATTCCACAAAATTAAAAAAAAATTAATTTCAAAAATGTTTAAGTTCTGTGATTCTTTAAATCTCTCTTGAATCCCCAAAAAAAATGTGATTAATTTAAAAAATTAAAAAAGTCAGTCAATTCTTCTTTTAACATTTTTTATTTATTAGAAGCATGTGCCAATTCATTCATCACGATTATTTTTCTGTCTCTTTATTTCTTTTAATGTCAAGAGTGCGCAGTTTTGCTTTTTTTATTTTTATCAAGTATTTCATTCGAATTCAAAAAAAACGATGGCATCATTACATCATTCGCCAATTGATTAATTTTTGGCGAATTTAAGAAAATGGAACAATGCTATTGGAACTCTTGCCCGACGAATCACAAGAGGTTACCACTTCCGTTGAAACAGATAATACATTGTCTTTTAGCCTTAAATTTTTAGGCACTCGAAAAAACTGATTAAAACTGAGCACTAGAATTATGAAATTGGAACAAATATTTGTGACGTTGTTCGACAAGATCTTCACGATCTCTCCAAAATTATTTATATCGCCCTGTCACTGCACAATTTCCAATTGTAATTGGGAAAAGAACGATTGAAATTGAGATTTTCTAATTGTAATTGAGAAAAGAACAATTGAAATTGAGATTTTCTAATTTTAATTGAGAAAAGAACAATTGAAATTGAGATTTTCTAATTTTAATTGAGAAAAGAACAATTGAAATTGAGATTTTCTAATTGTAATTGAGAAAATAACAAATAAAATTGAAATTAGAAATGGTGTAGTTCAATCCATTTTTGCTTCTGAATATATTCCGTACAGTTTCATCGATTGCCAGCGGCTTATCTGTGTCATCATCAGAAGGAAAGTCATCGAACTGTTCCCAGCAATTTTTTTCTGCGAAATATTTTGATCATATTGATGATACTACTGATATAAAAATCGTACCTTAATCCTAAATGAGGAATAAATGCATTCTCTGTTTTATTTCTGTAGTTTTTTATTATGTCTATTTTATTAATAAAGAAATATTTTGAGTTCATCTTTTTCAACACATCCTTAGCAAACAGCCTCAGTCATCCTCTTTAAGCCTTAATCGTATCCTCGATCCAATCAATATATGCACCAACTCTGGTATATACGCCGGGCCAACCTTCAAGACCGCAAGGTATTGGCCCGAATGAAACCACACCGGCCAAGAAATAAACATTCCAATTAGATACACTCTGTTGTGCCATCAGGGGACCTCCGGAATCACCGCGGCACGAATCGATACCACTAACACCGCCGGCACAGAGTTGCGTCCGCTCTAAATTCACATTTTGCCGTCTGTAGGTTTTCCGACAATCCTCTAGGTTTGACACATTGACCGTAGCCTTCAACTTAACCAAGCTAGAGGACAAAAATTGCGTTTTGCCCCAGCCAGCAACGTCCATAGCGGTACTTGTGAATGCCTCGTTGCGCAAACTTTCAGAGCTGGGTAAACAAATCGGCTTAATGTGATAGTCGGCAGTTACAATCCGGGCCAAACGCAGAAGAGCGATATCGTGCTGTTGATTCCGAGCAGCTGGATTATATTGAGGATGAGGAATAGTCTGCTCAACCTGCACATCTAAATGTTCAGGAACGCATTCACGTACACCACGAGCATCCACCTCACAGTCCGGATTTGTCGTGACGTCCCATTCGCCGAGGCGTACAGCAGTCAGTCGCCAATCGGTCGGGATACCGCGGCCTTTGACACAGTGGGCGGCGGTCAAGACATAACGGTCGTTGATTAAAGTACCACCGCAATGATGGCCCTTTACATTTCCGGCTGAAATGGAGAGATGGAAGGAACGAAGGATTTTAAAAGTAAGATGCATAACACGGAACCAAAACAAAAATATTTTTAAGGTAAAAATTTTAGTTTCAACGAAAAAAATTTCTTCCGAAAGGCAATAAAATGTGAAATAAGAAAACTCTATGAAACAGTCTCCATGTCTCTCAATTTCTTCGTCTCTTTGTCTCATTCTTCTCGCGATTTCTCATTACACTCACGTTTTGTATATTCAATTAAAGCCATCCAAGGAAATTCGTCGATGCCGGTAACGTTTCCGCCGTAAATACGATTGCTTAAATCGGTACCACAGTGTGGAGGAGAAGGCAGAGTGCCGCTTTCATTTGCATCGGACTTTACACGTTGCGTTGTACCAACGGGTTGCTCCACAATACGTTGATGTTGAGGGCAACAAATCTATACGAGGACAATATTAATAGTTTAATTAGTTTTTTAAGTTTTAAAAGTAGTTAGTACTACTATCAATATACGAGTATGTACACAGATATAATATTTATAAATGTGTGAATTTGTTGGTTTGTTGGTATGGCTGCAGTGCAAGACCTGGGCGACCAATTTTAGGTGAAAACCGAAAGGATATGCAACACCTACCGTCTACTCACCAGTACTTTATTATTGGTGTATCCACATTGACTTCGTGTTAAGAAAATACGATCGGATTGTGATAAGTTCGGACTTATCAACAGATTATAAAGACTTTGACATTGCTGCAACTCTATGCAAGTGGCTCGTTCCCGGTTTGGCGTAAAGCATTCTCCATAGTCCTCTGAAATGTTTTGTTCGGTTTGTTGTTGTTGTTTTTGATGTTAGAAGAGTAAAAGGTCAATGTTTTTATATGGAAATGATAACAGCTTCCAGCTCGTATTACGAACTCACACTCACACACACGCAAATACACACGCAACATGTTTGGTTATATCCCCGCAGGAAAACACGTCAAAAAAAATGTGTTTTTTTTTTTGTTCGAAAAATTTTGTTCGTCAACGAAATATGGATCTATGGAAACATGTATATTGTGGCATAAACGATACGCTGGCCTTACGATTTTGCTCAATTCTGAAAGAGTCCAAATTTCTATATTTTTTAATTTTTCTCGGTTAAAAAAATTACAGCGAAAGTATTTCTTTGTACTTTCTGAATATAGGTACATAATCTTCTATGTATATTATTATATAATAATTTATAATTTTAAATAAAGCACAAAGTTTGAGTTTAGTTTTAGTTCCCGTTAATAATTATTAGAGAACATCTAATAAATTGAATATAAAAATTGTCGCTTGTTATTCGTTGAGTTCTACAACACCGCCCGAATTCCCGTCAGCCCTTGTCAACTTTGGTTTGGTGCCAAAGATAAGATATGCATAATACTCGTAATTAAATAATGCATAATAAACGCACAACTCCCATGCATATAGAAAACTCCTCTTTTGTTTCCAATCTATTCTTTCTGCAACGGTACTGTGATACTTGCATAAACAAATGTATTATAAAAACTTCTCAGGACATTACAATGTAAAATTTCATTTAACATGTTGTCTATATATACGACTGACTACCGTCGACAACATAGTTTACTATACACGACGCTTTCCTGACGGGGTATATATGTATTTATTGAAATGTGTATCGGTGGGTAAGTTTCTTTTTCTCTCGCGATTAAACTTACGGCCTGCGATTAAATCCAGTCCCAGACTACAACCAAAGAACACTAAAAGAACTGCTTTTGTCAGCGGAGACATGATGAATGCGTTAATGTACGAGTGTTAGATGTGAATCGATCCTGAACATCAATTTCTATTTATAGGTGATTGTTTATTTAAAAAATTTCTTGCAGAATGAATCACTTCAAGAAAACACAATCGAATTTCGTCCGGCGGCTCGATGAATCTCTCTCGCACGCGAATCGTTACAAACTAAAAGTTCCAAATTATGGACTCGTGTTCGTTTTCCAGGTCTGTTATCAGCTAATCTCAGCTTACGTGTTCCTCTGTCGAGTTCACAGAAATGATCACAGCAGTCGGATCGAAGCACAAACATGTTTGAATAACAAAGTCTTCCTCTCGCAGGAGAGCATCGATCAATGCCAAATTGTTTGTGCTTGTTAAATTTTCTCTATCTATTTCCTTTTATTTATTTGCTCGCCAATAGCTTTGCCAATTTCTCACAGGGCCTCTGTGAGAGAGCGGATAGCGTATTCTCCACGCAACCCAAAGGATGTGAACAAAGTTCATTCAAAGGAAGATCATATTTTTTGCAGTATAATTTATATATAATTTTGGCAGTGAAGAGAGAAGTTAAGAGAAAAGCGAATTTGAAAGGAAAAATCGACAACATTTCAAACTTTCAAACTTTATTACTTGGACAATTCGTATTTGCGCGTATAATTTTCGGACGTAAAATTTCGAAGAACTTCTCTCTTTGTGTAAAATTTCATTGATATTTAACCAGACACATTTTTCGTGGCAGAAAAGCCGAGTGCTGTTATTGTCCAGTAAGCCACAAAACGGAGTCGAAACCGTTTCGAATTCGAAACGTAGCCAATTTCTCTGTTCTGTCGAAAACGTTTTTCTTTCGAATCCGAAACGGATCCGAGAAAATCTATAAAAACGGAATATTCTCGCTTTCTCGAAAAAGGAGAGGGACTTTCTCACGAAACCGGATTCGAAAGTGTAACGAAGACGTATGCGTTTTTGGATAGATAAAGCGAGAATTCGGCTTTGCTTCGAATTCGAAACGGATCCGTTTGGCTTACTGAGTGTTCGAAGTGTGTTCCGAACAAACACAGATTGCTTAAATGTTGATTTTTGAAAATAAATTCAGTGACGAGTAGAGCGAGTATTTGCTGAAATCCAGTCAATATATGAACTGACTCGCGTATAGACGCCGGGAAAGCTCGAAACTCCGCATACTGTGGGTCCGAATGCTACGATGCCTAATAACGTATAACGACCGTTCTCAGCAATGGATTGCGCAGCCGACATTCCGTCGTCCATTAGCGGTCCGCCACTGTCACCTGCGAGATGAGTATTAAGCCGACAATGAAATAGTATGATGATGGTGATGGTGATGAGAACAGAGTGATTAAGCCATAATCTCACCTTGACAGACATCGTTCATCGGTTGACCCTGAGCACATAAATGCGATGGGCCTATGACTATATGTTCCCTAAAGTTCTCACTATATTCGGCATATTTAATTGCACACTCCGTCATGTTGACTAACGGTAAGCGAAAGAACTTCACTTTCGAACCTGTTGTGATCTCGATACCTGACAAAAAATATAGAAAATTCCGAATGTTTTTAAATGTCATTTTTTTAACAAATACATTTTGGAAAAAAATTGAAACTCGTACGAATTTCAGTCGGAGAATAAGTTTACAAAATTTGTCTTCTCTTTCCAATCAATTGTTCAAAATTTATATTTTCGGCGCAACATTAACCAATCAATCAATCTTACCATCTGTATTGGTTATCCATCCGGCAACAATACCAGTCTTGCCCTTCACGTCATCGTCGAGGGCAATAGAAGAGTGGTTACTCCCTAAAGGTAGGCAAATGCTAAAATAGTTCCCTGCCGGCGAATAAGAAAAATATGTATGGAATGATATGCCGTGGGCAAGGCGTGTGTATGTACCTTTCTGTCGATCAGACCGAGCTACACGCAACAATGCAATATCATTGGCATATTTAGGACTATCATAATTTTCGTGTACGACAACTTTTTCAATGAAGCACATTTGTTCTGCCGTGCATGAATCTAAACGTTTGCAACAAGTTGAAGAAGGTATTTCCTTGTCGCCGATCAAGAGATGATGTCTAAATATGGAAGAATATGTATTTTGTATTTAGAGAACTTTGTACAAGCTTCTTGACAACTACAATTTAACATTTCGGACTAAAAATTGAAAAACTTACAGGCTTAAACCGGATACCAAGCCGGTGACACAGTGCGCCGCAGTTAGAACATATTGGTCACTTACAATCGAGCCGGAGCAACGATAGCTTATCCGTTTACTAGCTAAGCAGAATAAAATAAGACACAGAAAGAAATTATATTAAACACCTTACATTTAATTACGAGGACTTACATACTATACATAAGATAATTCTAAAAAAGTCTATTAAATCCACCTCTGTACCTCTGTACAACTTCTTAGAAAAATTCCACAAAACTTTTATATACTTTTTCGTTAATGAAACGAGACGACTTCATGTAGCGTTCTCTACTTTTTCAGTTGGTTAAAAACCGCAGCTAACGCAACGCTTATAGTCAAGCAGTAACAAGAGAGAACAATCAATAGCGCGAAAATGAGCAACGCTCCAGATGACGACGCCGCGACGTCGCGAAGAGCTCAGGACTCATCCGCCAAGCCCAACACCAGCATTGAGGACATCTCCGATTGCTTCAAATGTTTTGCAAAGCGATGGGGGCTTACCAGTGCTACCTGGTCATTCTGCAAGAGTACCTTGGTCTTTTGCTTCGGGGTCCTGCTCACCATGAAGATGCAGTATGTAGTCCACGAGTTAATGTGAGTTTAGTAGAAGGGGTGAAGAAGAAACAGCAAGAAGCGAAATGGGCTGCGAAAAGCTGCAGCAATTTAAAGCCATTGACTTCGACATAATGACGCCCACGCCCGATGACAGTGACATGACATTAACCGGTATCAAAGTTTTGAATTTTACAAATTTCGTAACAATGCAAAAATTTGTATGCCCATAATTGTACAAAATGGACTGTTTGAATTTGTAATTATTTTAACTGATCCTATTTATTTTAAACTTACAAAAATTTTCATTTTCATTTGCTTTTTCACGACATTTTTCTGATGACCTTGACTGACTTTTTATTTATGTACCTTTAAAAAGAAATGCTAAGGACATTTGAAAAAATTCTGAGAAAAATTGCTCTGAAGATTTTAATTTCAAATATTTTCATGAATTTAATTACTGCGAATGAAATTTTTAAAAAATTTACTTATAATGACTTTCAATTTTTATTGGCCTAATTCGTAGCGTATCGTAATCTGCGTGCGTAATCTTAATGAACTTACTTGTATTTATGTATCCCAGTCTGGTGATCCAAGGAAATTGTCCAGCTTTTCCTTCAACGCCTCCTATAATGCGCGTACCCAGTGATATACCGCAGTTAGGAGAGTTAAGAGAAATAGGATTGTCGTTCATGCCATTTAACTGATGGGATGGCCTTGCTATTGTTGTTGGCGTTATTGGTGAGATAGCAGTAGTACTAATGGTACTAAATTTCCGCTTCATTGGAATCAGTGGCTTATCAACTTCGGGCACCATTCGATTAATCGCACTAATCATAGTAGAAGCTATCGGTCGTTGGTCTTTCTTGTTATTTGAAACTGAGAACGGTGAAGTGACTGCTTCTTTGCGCTTAGCGTTTTCTTTTTGAACGCGCGAAATGTTAAATGTAAAAAAACTATGTTCATCTTCAACAAAATCGTCTTCATCCACAGTGAAGACAGGATTAATGGTGGTGGTGGTGGTGCTCTGATAAAAGTACCTTAAAGGCTGATGTGCTTGATGGTGAAACTGCTGCGAACTGCCCAAAAGAAGTTGACTTAATTCGGGCTCCGCGTCTTCGACCACGGTCGGTGGTCCGGCTTTGTACTGAATAGTTTGAAAGTTGGATTCTCCGAAATTATGAAGAATTCCTTGGCTTCGACCCGTTTCAGTTCTGGAAGAGGTACTCCCCTCCCACAGCCAAGGTTCCTCCTCCTCTTCGTCTTCCTCTATTATTATTCTCACCGCAGCACTCTCACCAACGTCGTTGGGGCAACATACTAAGAAATTGGGGCTGCTGTAGCCGTCACATGCGGAATTACGTATCAATTCATGAATGCGATGCTCAGCATCTCCGCTGCGTACATTATTTAGCAGCAGCTCATTAAAAGTTTTGCAGTCTTGAATGTGAACGCAGTTGCAAGATGCCGTTGACGACGGGTCTTTGGCGAGCAAAGAGAAGGTGCTTGTAACCACGCTATGCACTTAGAGAAATGGAAAAAGAACAACAAAAACAACGCATTGAACGGTTGGTTCTTCTATTAATCGCATTGGAAAGTCTAAAACTTGTTTATGGAGAACTCATTAGTTTAGATTATTTATAACTGAAACACACCGTTTGCGCTAAGTCGCGAGAGCCATACAGCAGAGCCGCTGCTTTCATATTATGTTGCATTGTCAACTATTTAAAATATAAAAAATAAAGTTTTTGTTCGAAACTTCTAGTTCCAAAAATAAACTTGATTTTCTGAACACTCAAATATCACTTCTTCTTCTTGGATAGTCTGTTATCGTTTTCCATTTCCGAGTTTGTTTCTTAAATCTTTTAATATCATTGATACAGGACTTTCAATTAATGCCATTCATTTAGGAATCTTTACCTTTTTTCACTCGATACTATTTTTATGTTACAATTCATCATATTTATCAATTTATCATAATGATCCTAAAGACGAACATGTTTTAATAACGTTTTTAATTATAATTACGATTTTAGTAAAAATTATTCTTGCTAGAATTGTGTAAATTTTTTTTTGCAAATCCTTTTTTTTTATTCCACAATTTCGTTTGGAAATTTGGCAATATGAATTTTCATATATTTCATATTTTGGTTCAATTCGTGAAGCTTTTTTAGTGATAAATTTCCTAATTTTCCAGACATTTGTAATACTCACTCTGTAAAATTATTGAGAATATTATCCAAAATACAATTGATGTTTGACCGTGAAACATTATGAAATAATTTTTCGTTAATTAATTTCGAAATCTTATATAAGTCGCAAAATCAGATGGAAAATAATATCTGCAGAAAACACCTTTGCGATCTAAAGACATAACGCAATTAAATTGAATACAGATGTTGTGACTTCCTTTACTATAGTACTCGTAGATCGGCAAGATTCGATTAAGAAGAACACAAACGAAACCAAAAACAACAACTATTTACGCAAATCCGAACTCTATAAAAAAATTTGCAATCTTTCGATTTGATACAGAAACAATAATCAGATATACAAAACGGAGCACATGGATATATAAGCAACTACTCACTGTTGCTCGCTGAAACCAAAGAAAAACAAACAAATAATCAAGTGAAAATCTGAGGAAAATCCAAAATTTGTTGTGGCCAATTTTATGCTTGAGCATGAATGACCTCATTATGTGCAATATTTATTTATTCTTCTTAATATTTTAGAGCTATTTAGACCTTATGATGCATTAGTTCTGTAATGAATCATTCACTAATTTATAGTTGATCGGAGACATAATTATGATTCTTTATAAATTGCGATTGTGCATACATAAAAGCATATAGTAGTTTCTACATAGTAAAACATGGGTACTCTTTATAACCCTGGATAAATATAAAAGGTTTATTAGAAAAATTTATAAAATTAGTAGTGGAAATATACATACATTACAAGTTCGAAACAAGATATTTTTTTACGCTATACATACGTATTTAGGAATGTTAATTTTATACCAGTAACTCTGAAACTTAGGCGAATATAAAATATAATTTTAAGTGAAATACGTATACTCATTATTATATACATATATATAATATTGTATACTAATAGTTCTGCATTTTAACGTCTCATAGTCAAATATTACATATGTATGTATTTTGAAAATAACTCACTTACGATTACTTGGTTATAAACTATTAGCTTAAAATTTTAAAGATATTCGGTTTCTCATTTAAATATAACAATAATTATTTTCTTTTTAATTGAAATTTATACGAGAAGTAGAAAGCCATGTCAACAAAAGCTAGCAATGGAACTAATAGACACTGAAGATGGCCCATCGCCAAAACCCGAATTATCCCCAAACCAAACTCCAGGGAAATTCGTTCCAAAACCCATCGAGAAAGACATGGTTGGCACCGAAGAATCGAATCTTTATAAATTCTCGTATTAAAGAAAATTAGTATACTAGTATTTTCATATAGATACAGCTTAGTATAAAATAGTCCATAATTGAATAAAATCATTCTGTTGTTGTTAGACAGAAATTTGGCCTTCTTAACCTAATCGGTAGGTTCCATTGTCGTAACATCTGTTATGTTTGCTGACCCAGCAGTGGCTGTGCCAACGTTTGCTATTTCGTTAATACTTGCAGTCCTGGTAGCCAAGGTAATGCCTGAATTTGAGGGAGTAATATCTCCTCCCGGCATAGCGCTTGCCGTTGTAGCCACAAGCTCGTTTTCGTTGTCAACACAGTTGTCATCACTAACAGGCCTATCCGCCAATCCATTACACGATTCGAATCGATTGACCGCTTTCATTTCATTGATGACCTTTTCACCTACTTTAGGATCTATTTCAATAATTTTCTCCTTTAAAACATGCTTCAATTCGGTAGACCATTTTGGTGTCCATTCACGAAAGAGCTTTATCTACAGAACAAATACGATCGTTAAGCAATTTTTTTTTTTAGTAAACAGCTGAAGAATTTCATAGATACAATTTTACAGAAAATAATTTTCAACTTGTTTAAGATTTCTCATTAACCGGTATAGCTAATAAGGACTGTGTATTACTTACCCGGCACTGAAACAAGCTCATCGGCTTGTCAGCGATCCCAGTGTTCGCCAGAGTGTTCACCATACCATTCATGTATACTACATCCGATGAACTGTTTTGATCCCTATTTAGGCAGTCCACCAATTCGGGAATGAAATCATCACGTTGTAACTCACTCCATTCATTAAACCACTGGACAATGTACCGGAACTCACCATCGATGCTCAAGTTTCCCATAGACATGGCAGAAGCCATATTAACAAATCTCTATCTCTATTTGCAAAGCTGAATTTATCTGTCCGCACAGGAGCTGCAGCAATTAAAAAGCACGCAGTTAGAATATATTGTTTACGTGTAAAAGGTACGTCTGGAAATACTGCCTTTTACTATTGCGACAAAACTGAAGAATTCGACTGAACGAAGGCGTCTGTCCATTCACTCACAAATGAATGGTCCACGGTATCTTATAAATTTGTAGCCTATGATTTGCTCAGTGTCCACTTCGTCAACACACCCCCCTTAAAATTATTGGATGAAACAAGAATTTTCTGGGTTTGGAGTAGTTTTTTGTTTTCACACTTTTAGTTGCATTTATTCCATTTCTATGTTATTCTTCATTTACCATCCACATTTACCTTACTCTCTGCCATAGTTACCAGACATCGTTTACCATCAAAAGAGCTTATCGGCTAAGTTCTAATTTTTAAGATTTAAAATATTGTTAGAATTAATTAAGCTTTTATTATAAAAACGCATATTTTTTATTAATTTTTTAATGTAAAGCAGGCCACTAACCTTACAAATTTTAGCACACCTTGAATAACTCAGCCATGAAATTATTGTTATCACTGAGGGTGTAGTGGTAAGTTGTACCAACAATCGCATGAACATCAAAATGTTTTGAACTTTTGGTCGCACACGAAGTTGTAACGTTAATGGCCTGCATAACAATTTTATATAATTTTTGGCATATTTTTGCATTTAGTGTTGCACAAGTCCTTATGTTTAAATATAACATAAGCAATGTAAATAAATATTAAAAATTAAGATTAAAAACTGAAAATCCCGGTTTCGGCGATGTGCCATCTTCAGTGTCTTTCAGAGATAAGAAGACACTTATCTCTGGTGTCTTTCTTCGTTCTGGTCATTTCGTACTTGTTCATGTCTTAATCATGCCTTTCACTGAAGATGGCACATCGCAGAAACCGCTTTTGTCTCCAAACCAAAATTGACAAGGGATGACGGAAATTCGTTCCAACACTCATCATTATCCCACCCTGTCGGAAAGCTAAACGAATATCAAGAGGCTTTAATTATGTTTATATCAATAAATCAAAAAAATATTTTTTTCTGATTTTATGATGCCATCACAAATCCGAGACGTTCGTTTGCGTGAACAAACCGAAATTGATTGTTCAGCATACTCGAAACTGAACACACTTCACGGAAGGTGACAAAGCGTTCACTGCATTATTTTTGTTGCAATTTATAATGTCAGTTCTTGTTAATAAACAAAAATGGCAAATTCAATTAAATAACTCGGCCAAAGGACTTAAGTAAAAAATTAAATACGATTTTTAACATTTATGGAGTGATTTGTTGAACATTCGAAAACCCATCTCGCTACTCTTGAGAAAAATTTCGGGACCAAGGATGCAGAAAAGAATTCTAAGTGAAAATTTGTATGGTTCCTTCTTAAGTAAAAAAGCCAAAAGTGTTAGAATACATTAGTAATTGCTTGACTCATTTGTGACCAACAATGGAAGACATCGAACCATGGAATATGTTTAGCAGTGACTTTGTCGCTGAGGAAACGGAGGAATTACTAACCGACGAATTGGTGGCTGAGTATAGGAAGCACCATGATCAAGAAGCAATAATAAAGCACGAAGCTGCCGGTGACACTGAAAATTGTAATGTACCAATAAAGGAAGAACTCGATATGGCAACTTTCAACGATCCAAACGAGGAATCCAACATGGATAATGAGCTGTTTAATTTCTCTTTGGAACCGGAAGTCGATATGGCAGTTCCGGCAGAGGAGGATGAAGACTTGTCTGGGAGTGAACAAGAGTCCGGTAGCCGCGTATACTACGATTGTGCAGTTATATACGTTTGTCCTGCTTGCGGCTATGAGCTTGATTCACATGAGAAATGGAAGCAACACATTGATTTTGTACACAAGTACTCCACACGACGCGGGCTCAACTTTGTGCAAGTGGATAAGCTGTATCATCAGTGCTTAGAATGCAAGCGGAAAATAGCCATGCACAGCATGGAAAACCTACTGAAACATAAGTTTACACACCTTCCGTACAAACGTGCTAAGTGCAAAATATGTCTAAAACAATACAAGTACAGACAGGATATAATGGTGCATCTTCGTATGGCTCATCGCGACGAGCTGTTGACCATTTCCAAAACAATTAAGAGCAAACGCCAAAATCTTAACAGAAGTGACCGCCCTGCCAGCCCTACAATTAATTTCGAAATAAAAAATATACAAGAAAATGCTGTTGATATATTTGAAAGTACTGTTGAAGGCGTTGCAGTTAAGAGTGAACCGTTGTGCGAGAATGACGATATTGGCGACATAGGTGACTGCGAGAGTGCCGATAATGGCGACGGCGAACTGCCATCGTCGTCAGCTGGCAGACAGCAAAATAACTTTGAGGAATCTCTGAGCCGCAGTTCTTCTCGCCAATCAGATACGCCTTTATTTAATCATAAACAAACCGCCCTAAGCAAGGAAGAGATTTGTGAAAAGTTTTATATTCAGTACATCTGCCCCCAGTGCGGCGCTGAATTTCCCAAACAAGGGCAGTGGCGGCAGCACATTGAATTCGTGCACGATTTCGGCAGACGAAAAGCTCTCAACTTCAAAGAAGTGAACATGAAACAACAGGCACAGTGCCTGGAATGTGGCAGAGTAATCAATGTGAATGTAATCCGGAATTTGCAGCTACACAAATTTAGCCATCTTCCGTATAAGTCCTGGTTGCGTTGT
The DNA here is from genome assembly GCA_949752815.1 of Conops quadrifasciatus. Taxonomy (NCBI): domain Eukaryota; kingdom Metazoa; phylum Arthropoda; class Insecta; order Diptera; family Conopidae; genus Conops; species Conops quadrifasciatus. Next base: position 11,164,493 of record OX457078.1, on the reverse strand, counting down.
AAGCTCTGCTATCGCACGTTTGTCGGACAAAAAGAAATCGTAAAGCATTTATTGACTCAGCATCGGCTAGGTGAAGAGGAAGCAGCGAGCGATGGACAAGATACGCGCTACGAAGCCGATGAAGAGCAAGACAGCGCTGATGGGCCCACACCGGAGCAACCCAGAGATGATCGCCCCAACGATTGCTTTGAGCCTCATATCGATTATCTCTGCCCACAATGTGGCAAAGAATTTTTTGACAAGCGTTTGTGGCGCAAACACATTGTTAAAGTGCATCATTTGACCGATATGAGTGTTCTCAACTTCAAGGTTATTAGCGAACGGCAGGTAATCTGTTTGGAGTGTTGTAAGATAATTACGAATGCTTATGGCGTGCAAAACGCTCAGCAGCACAAGTTCACTCACTTGCCGTTCAAGTCCTATGTACGCTGCCGTCTCTGCAGTAAGTGCTACACCGATCGCAAAGGCCTGGTCAAGCACTTGAGAAGCCGACACCGCTTAGGCGACGATAATGTACACCACTCCGCTTCGTACTCACCATCCAGGTCGCAGGAACCACCTGCTCAGTTGCCAGTGCAAAAGGAAATAGTAAAACACGCTGACTGCACATTTGAAATCAAGTATTTGAATGACGACCACGAGAATGCAAACGAGAGTGATATACTATTAGATGATGACTCTCCGGTGCCGGAGTTAAACTTCGGTGCCGGCTACACTCCGTTTCCTTCTTTGAAATGCAAGCAGTGCTCTCTGATGTTCGCAACACAGCGAGAGCTACAAGCACACATCACTGACGAGCATGAATTTCTGGACTTTAACAATCTTCGACCGCTACCAGAAGGCCCTAGGACCGCTAGCTACGACAGAATGCACCACAAGCAGCAGAGAGCTCTGCGCGGAACAATGTCTTCTCGAATGGAGGAAGCAGCACAGCTGAACAAACGAAATGAAAGTCGCGAGGATTTCTTGAACTCAAGTGATTCTAATAACGACCTTCTGGTACCGACAGGCAATGAAGAGATAAATGCCAATTCTAATGAGGCAGCTGGAATTGAAAGGAATTTCTGCTATCTGTGCCCGAACTGTGGCCTCGAGTCTGCCACTCAAATGCTCTGGCGCCGACACATTAACGAAGTGCATAACTATGACAAGCGCCACGTGCTCAACTTCCGACAATTGGACAAATTTCGCTATCAATGCTTGCAGTGCAACGACATTGTGAGTAGCACCAAGCTAAAGGGCCTGCAGGACCACAAGTTTCGGCATTTGCCCTACAGATTGTATATCAAGTGCATACTCTGCGGCACTTGCTACAATCACAAGCCCAATATGGTGAGCCACTTGCGGCATCGCCACAACATTCTTGAGTCTGGAGCAATTTTCGAAGGATCATACGAGCAAATCAGTTCCGATGCGCCAGCAAAAGCTATCTCGAATACAACGACAACTCGATCGTCACCTTCAACAGCTACCAAAGCGCCACAAGCAAAAACGAACGCCGACGACTCTCTTAATTATCACAATGCTGTTGATCACGAATCAATTACTTATTTTTGTCCACAATGTAACGTAAATTTCTTGACGCACGTTCAGTGGCGGAAGCACATCGTCGAACAACACAACTTGAACAGCAGAGCGGGCTTGAATTTCCGTCAAATTGATGAACATCACTTCCTCTGCCTCCAGTGCTACAAACGGGTCACCGTTACGCACACCAAAGGCGCGATCGGACAACTACAATCACATAAGTTCCGCCACTTGCCCTACAACTCATTCAAATGCACCGCCTGCAACAATGAGTTTGTGCGCAAGCAAATGTTTTTCAAGCACCTTAACAAGGATACGAACAAGTGCGACCAGAAGCCCTGCAGCAGCACAGAACCTGACGAAGACAACAGCGCATCTCTGATGCAAGCAAAACAGTCATCGACGCAAGCAACCACAACAAGTGCAAATGCCAATGAGAGTGCTAATAGCGCTTCTGAAAATCATTTTCAGGAATGCTTTGTACTAATCTGCCCTCAATGCGGCCTACAATTCGACTCGCAGCGACAATGGCGTGAGCACATCAACAACGCCCACGATTTTATCAAACGCGAAGTGCTGAATTTCAAAAAAATTAACTCTAATCTTCATGAATGCCAACAATGTTTCGAACATGTTAGTGGCAACAAGCTGCGGGATCTTCAGATACACAAATTCAAACATCTGCCCTTCAGCGCCTACATACAGTGCCGGTACTGCAGTGCATCCTACTCGCACATGCGCAATATACAGGATCACTTAAAGCTGAAGCATCGAAGCATTGCACAGAAAAACAACGGCTCTTTTGACGAAATAACGTTCTCAGATGACGGCGGCGCGAATGGTGTCGATCGTGATGAACACTTTTTATTGGGCTAGAATATAATCCGCATAAATCCGTAGTTAATAAAATGTCGGAAAGTATTTAAACACAGCCGGTCCAGTACTCACTTTCTAATCTTTAGTCATACCTCAATAGCATGCAGAATTTCAACACAAAATTGTATTTTATATGTATAAGATGGAATTTAAAAATTATTTGGAATGATTTTGACATACGTAAGAATTTCTAATATCTAAAGATTGATTACGTTGTTTCCAATGCATAATGTCATGCAAAGTATTTTAATTTAATCCTTATCTTTAAATATCTATCAAATATCTAAATAAATATTCATTATGTCGTCATCCGTTGTCAAGTTTGGTTTGGAGACAAGCCGGGGCTATGGCGATATGTCATCTTCTGTGTCTGTCTTTTGTCGTTCTGAAGAGAACAGAAACGGAGAATTTGTTCCAAAACTCTTCATTCATCATCATCCAAGCCTGGCGTAAAACTTTATTAATATCTGGAAACAAATATACACATATTAATTTCTTTTGAAGCTCAGTTTAATTCTATTATTGCTTCATTTAGTATAAGGTAAAAAGTCTTTAAATTCGATTGTAATCCATTTTCTGAATGTTGCATTTATACAAAAAATTCATTGCCGACCTTACACGAACTTTTTATTAATTCACATAATTATAAATATATAAATACATACATATATCTATATAAAGAAATACTTAACCCGTTTGTGTCTGCATTTCACTATCATTGAAATTTTGTACGCCCTAATAAAATTATTTTAATTTCTCTTGTACTAGAATTAATTTAAATTAGTTTGTGACCTTGGTTAAGATTCATAAACTAATATCTGAATACATTATAACCCAGTTAACATTTAGGCATCAGTGATTTTCGGCACCAGTGATTTTAGTTCTTTTGTATAGTGTTCTTTCACTTGTAGCAATGACAGCGAGAACGTTCGTTACTGAGCAACGATTTTAGGACCAGCGATTTTCGATAATTTGTATATAATTCGCTCGGTATTAAGATTATTGTGTATGGAGGACACAGCTGCTCGAAATTTACTCTTACGAAATTCTGAATTAATATAATTTTCATATAATATTAATTTTTAATTATAATTTTAATGTGGATCTTTGAAAAAGGATGAGTAAAGCAAACATGGAATTGGCATTGTGTTTAATCTTGCGCTCTGCGTTTTGTTTACATGGTATCTTCATTCAGTGACCAGTGATTTTTTTTGTTAACTACTTTCATGATTGTTTTAATTATAACTTGAATAGTTCAATCAATCACAGTGATTGAAAATCACTACCTTAAATAACCTCGATTGAAGAGTAGCAGTCACTGGTAGGAACGTTGCTAAGAATCGGAATCGCTCGAGCACGGGATCGCTCAACTCTAGTTGGGAATTATAGAGTGATTTCAACTATCGATAGTTGGTTATTGAATGATTGGAACTATCGAATGATTTTTTTACTCATTCATTCATTTATTCACTTGATCTATTTCGCAGCCATAATAAAAAAAACGCTACCATTTGCATTTTTAAAAATTTTTCATATAAATTATTAATTATTCGTTGTACCGAATTAAATATTTCTTTTTTTGCAAAAAAATATAATATTTATTTATTGTACTTTTACTTGAAAAACTATAAAAATTGTTTTTAATACTGATATAAAAACTTCTTTAATTTTTATTTCCGTTAATGTTTCACTATAGTGTGAATATGTAGGTGTTTGTTAGCTACGAGTAACTCCAAGCCATGTGAATGAAATCAAATTACTAAAAACTATAGAAAAAACATGAGTGAAACATTCGAATATTTTTAGTAATTACTACTTTTTGGAAAAATATTTACTAGTGAAACTATTTCTCAATTATTAAAAACTATCCAATGGTTGAATTATTCAATAATTTTGGACAATTACTAATTCTGGGAAACAAATTTACTCTAAATGATTTCTGCTTTACTATAAACTATTTATAAACTAAAAACTATCGAATAATTCAACCATTCGAGTTTTTAGTAATTACTAATTTTGAAAAAACTATCGAATATATGAGTAGTTTTCAACTATCGAATAACTCGGTAGTTTTTATTCGATATTTCCCAACACTAAATACAACACAACAACACAATACAATACAATACAATACAGGTACCGACACGATATAATTGTGGATTTTTGGATGGCTCATCGCGACGATCTGTTGACCATTTCCAAAACAATTAAGAGCAAACGCCAAAATCTTAACAGAAGTGACCGTCCTGCCAGTTCTCCAATTAATTTCAAAATTAAAAATATACAAGAAAATGCTGTTGATATATTTGAAAGTACTGTTGAAGGTGTTGTAGTTAAGAGTGAACCGTTGTGCGAGAATGACGATATTGGCGACGGAAGTGACTGCGAGAGTGCCGATAATGGCGACGGCAAACTACCATCGTCGTCAGCTGGCAGACAGCAAAATAACTTTGGGAAACCTCTAAACCGGTTGCGTTGTACGCTTTGCTATCGCACATTTGTCGGACAAAAAGAAATCGTAAAGCATTTATTGACTCAGCATCGTCTAGAAGAGGAAGCAGCAAGCGATGGACAAAATACGCGCTACGAAGCCGATGAAGAGCAAGACAGCGCTGATGGGACCACACCGGAACAACCCAGAGATGATCGCCCCAACGATTGCTTTGAGCCCCATATCGACTATCTCTGCCCGCAATGTGGCAAAGAATTTTCCGACAGGCGTTTGTGGCGCAAACACATCGCGAAAGTGCATAATTTGACCGATATGAGTGTTCTCAACTTCAAGGTTATTAGCGAAGAGCAGGTAATCTGTTTGGAGTGTAGTAAGATAATCACGAATGCTTATGGCGTGCACAACGCTCAGCAGCACAAGTTCACTCACTTGCCGTTCAAGTCCTATATACGCTGCCGTCTCTGCAGTAAGTGCTACACCGATCGCAAACCCCTGGTCAAGCACTTGAGGAGTCGACACTTGCCGTTCAGGTCATATCTATGCTGCCATCTCTGTAGTAAGTTCTACGCCGATCGCAAAGGCCTGGCCAAGCACTTGAGAAGCCGACACCGCTTAGGCGACGATAATGTACACCACTCCGCTTCGTACTCACCATCCAGGTCACAGGAACCACCTGCTCAGTTGCCAGTGCAAAAGGAAATAGTCAAGCACGCTGACTGCACATTTGAAATCAAGTATTTGAATGACGAACACGAGAATGCAAACGAGAGCGATATACTATTAGATGATGACTCTCCGGTGCCGGAGTTAAACTGCACTCCGTTTCCTTCTTTGAAATGCAAGCAGTGCTCTCTGATGTTCGCAACACAGCGAGAGCTACAGACACACATCACTGGCGAGCATGAATTTCTGGACTTCAACAAAATCTAACTTCAAAATTATCAGATTTTGACATACGTAAGAATTTCTAATATCTAAAGTTTGATTACGTTGTTGTTTACAATTGTCATGCGAAGTATTTTAATTTAATCCTTATCTTTAAATATCTTTATCAAATATCTAAATAAATATTCATTATGACTTCATCCGTTGTCAAGTTTGGTTTGGAGACCAACCGGGGCTATGGCGATGTGTCATCTTCTGTGTCTGTCTTTTCTCGTTCTGAAGAGAACGGAAACGGAAAATTTGTTCCAAAACTTATCATCATCATCCAAGCCTGGCGGAAAACTTTATGAATATCTAGAAACAAATACATAAGTACATATTCATTTCTTTTGAAGCTAAGTTTAATTATATTATTGCTTCATTTAATAATATAAGGTAAAAAGTCTTTAAATTCGATTGTATTCCATTTTATGAATCTAGTTGCATTTATACGAGAAATTCATTACCGACCTTATACGAACTTTTTATTAATTTACATAATTATAAATATGTATATATGTATATGTATATATCCATATATAGAAATACTTAACCCGTCCGTATATCACTAGCATTGAAATTTTGCACGCCCTAATAAAATTATATTAACTTCTCTTGTAGAATAAATTTGAACTAGTTTGTAACCTTGGTTAAGATTTATAAACTAATATCTTAATACATTGTAACCCAGTAAACATTTAACGGTAGTGTTAAAAAATGGTAAAAATAAGTGTTTTTTCCAATTTTGTTGGTTCATAATACATTTATATGGTGTTTTTATAAATTGGTTTTGGTTTTCAATATCGATCAAGTGTCAAGTGTTTTCATACAAAACTAATTTTACTTTTGATTTTGCTGGGTTTCGCCCCCTGCTGTTGTTATATGCAAAACCAATGTTTTGTTTTGTTTGTTAATTTTGACAAAATATTTTTGTGTACAATATTTTCTACCATATTAACTATGGTACAAGGTACAAGATATCAGCCTATGACGTCTAGTATTTGAACTTCAAAATAGTGTGGAAAACTGGCAAGTCCAAAAAATATTTGTGGTTTTGAAAACTCACAACAATTTGTATGAAATTTTCTGGTTTTATAATGGTTTTCGCTGTGAAGCCCAGTTTTGCGCTAAACCGAAGCAAAACCGCTTAATGGAAACACCATATTAGGTGGTGGAATATTTTAAATGTTGATTTTAGTGTAGCGACTTTTGGTTTGTTACAGAAAATGTTTAAAATGCAGGCACGTTTCATTTTGAACAATCGTTCATGGTCCACAATTCAGGATTCTTATAATTAAATAATGTAATCTTCTAACTTCAAATGTCACCTCTCAGATGACGCGACTGTGGAGCGTTTTGGATACTGACGCGACTTTGAAGTTGGCCATAGGAATGTGGGCGTAACAGTGGCTGTGACGCGACTTAGATGCTGGCATTACTGTGCCATTGGCGTGACAATGACGCGACTGTGACGTTGGTGCGAATTGGCTGATGTTGTCAATGTAAGACGCCGTTTAACAGCCGATATTTTCGACGATATGCAAGACTATTTTCAATGTAGAGCGTCACTATTTCTGGGCGTTGTTTCGGTGTGAAGCGATTTATGGTTAAAATTGTTCCATTGCACCCGTTACGATGACGGAAAATATCGAAAACAAAATCCACATCCACAATCTTTACACTCTGCTTACCTTAGTTGTATGCTTCCACCTATCCACCTAGAATTAATTATTCATGCTGCTCTTGTCTGGTCGCCATTACTTCCCTGGCAGGAAAGAGGCCGTATAGGCCGCACTGGTGGCTCATTCGATTTCAATAGTTAGTGACTCTGAAAATATCTGTTAGACAACGACATTTCGCTACTCTTCCAAATTCTTCGAATGCAATGTTACTTAATGGACTTTGGAAGTTTATCGTTGGATTTCACTGGATGATCGCTGGCATCAATAGAAAAAAAACTAGTTTTCCATAGTGCTCCGATATTAGCGCGTATCGTATTTCACTTAGGTTACAACTTAAATTTGAATAAATTGAATATGTACACATATAATTATGGGGTGCAAAATGTTTTTCGAAGTCCTATAATATTTCTCGAATTCTAACTGGAAAGATAATACAAGGAAAGCAACAAAAACAATTTTATGTGCACATTGTCAGAAAATGCACAAAACTGTTTATTCTTATTATGAAAGAACATAGCAGCCCCTTTTCTGGGCATATGTCCGTGGAAAGAATGCAGCTACTAAGAGATAATGAATTCCAGAAGTTAAAGTACGGAACGAGATGCCAAAGACATTGTGACTTCCTTTACCATGCTGCCTGAATGAAATTAATAACCTGTATAATTAGTGAGGAGCATTGATGATTTAAATAATCGGTGATGTCTAGCATTTTTTAAAAAGAATCACGAAAGCGAATAAATTATGCTGCTGGCATTCACACACAGAATTCGTTCAATTGATCTTCTCTTTTTTCCGTAATTTAATTGCTGCAATGCAATTAACATGTTCCAATATCGCTTATTGTTTTTAAGACATTTAAACACAGATATGTATATATATATATACATATATATACATATACATACACATATACATATACATATATATATACCTTTATAGATATATTATAGATTTTTCAATTAAATGTGTTTACAGACAGTTTGGGTGACATCATCGTGTGGGATTGTATTTTACAATTTCTCATGTTGATTCTCGTGCAAGTGGCCACCTGTTGTCTGATACTTAGACTGCTTGTTGTGGCGCAGGTCCATTCGCCAGATCCCGATAAGCCTCCTGCAAAGCGTGCTGTTGCTCAGGTGTCAAGTTGTTGGCGCACATTTGGAAAACCTCAGGATTGGATTCCACTTGCTTAACTATACCCAACATGCGTGTGCCGATTTCACTCAATGGTACAACAACCTTAGCGGCAAATGCTTGCGCAATTATAGACACGATTCGTGGCAAATTCGAGTTATTTGTTCCAAGAATGACCGGATGGTTGGCCTGTATGAGATCACACATGTAATCGTAAATATGCGGGGCTTCGTCTTCATCCTCCACCACAGGTAACCAAGAAAACCTGTAAATGTAGGAAACATCTCATTGTCGATCTTAAGATACGAATCGTGCAGACGCGTACCAAACATTAATTATATCATCAACATTTTGCACTGCAGATCTGTTGTATTTTAAGATCTTCGCTACTGCAGCTATAGCATTCTCAGTGGGATTTACGTTTTCTGGTTCACGGCTCTTTGGGTCGGATATGACCTGTACAAGCAGAGGAATTAATTGGGCGCATGTGACGGCAAACTGCTCCCCGCCAAACTAAAAAAACCAAAAAAGTAAACCACGTTTATTTGATAATACATCGAATTTATCATTTTCATTACTTGTCCCAAAACACCGCATCCATACGCAGCTGCCTGGCGCACCTCGGGCGTCTTATCAGTAATGTATTGCAACAAGGAAGGAGTGAAAATCTGTTGGTAGGCAACGCTAGCTGGGCCACAAAACTCTGCAGTTTATACAATTCAACGCCGTTATTAAAAGCTATCTCATCGGACAGACGAGATTTCAATTAAGTACATACCAATAACATCATCAAAGACACACAGCCCCCATTGCTTATCCGACCACGGACGACTGGGATCCAGCAACTTAACGAACTGGGGCGCCACCTGATCGAAATAGGGTATAAATTGTGTTGTGTTGGTTTTAAATAGAGCATGCAAAATGTCCACTATTTTAGATAGTATATAGATGTCCGTATCGTCCTGTTCGGCCAAAGCCTCTTCCACGCCGTCGTCGTAGTCCTCCTCGGTGCGCGCCTGTAATCGTTTGTCGGAGCGTTCGAAGTGTTCCGTCATGTATTTAGAAATTATTTCGAGCACTTGCTTCATTGCGTCATCATTCAAACAATTCGGACCGAGCGTCTCTATGCACTTGGCCAATGAGTTCAGTAGTTCCGATTGCACATCGGCCTCCGGTTCGGTGCCAATGACTTTGATTAGTTCGGGGCAAATAAAGAGCCACATGTCTTCGAGATATCGTAAACCCTTTATTTTGGCACAATCCAAGAGATAAGGTAGCGATTCAGCAGCAGCTGAGCGCACACCATCGTGGAAATAGAATTTCAACAGAGGCACCATTAAACGCACAACTTCCTCAGCGTAATCGGCGAAGCCCTCTTTAAGTTCGCGTGCATAACACACGAGCATCTCGCAAGCGGAAGCCTTATCCTCCATGCCGGCGGTACGAATTGCAAAGTTTTGTTGTTCGCCCAGATTAATAAATGACCAATCAACATCTCCTAAGTTTTTTTATATGCAAAGAAGAATTGTACAAAAGTTACTTGATTTTTCCAGGAGCGCAATCAGGTTATTTTTGCATTACGCCTAGATGCTTCGACGCATTCCTACAAAACGTACCTTCAATGTCTTCAACTTCGTCATTGTCCAAGAGCGCAACTTCCGGCTTCAAGGCTGCTGTACGCATTACCGGGCCCATTACCAACGGCAAATACTGCTCAAACTGCTTTCCCAAGATTTTACACATGCGTGCCCAGGCCGTGATTAAGTATGACGTTTGCGGATCGTCATCGGGCAAGTCGCCTTCACTGTGCGTCTTCAGCAACATGTCCATCACTTCACCCGCGTCGGTGATGAATTTTTCGCGCCCAACCGCCAGCCCAATCAAACTAACGCACTCAATGGTCTTACCGCGCAGCATACGCAACTCTTCAGCATTAGCGTTTTGAATAATAAATTTCAAGCACGGCATCAAGCGGTCATAATAGGTGACAAACTCTTTCTCACAAGTATCCGCCACCGATGCGATTGTAGTCACAACTTGCTCCAGGACAAGCTTATTGCCCTTCTCAACTAATTCCTTAAATTTCGAATTGAGTATGGTTTCCAATTTAGACATGATGCCATCCAAGTAACGCGTGAGAATGTTCTTCGGACAATCTTCGGAGAAGTTTACTAGGGCGGCACCAGCGTGTGCCTGCACGCGCGGATTCTGAACATCATCAAGCAGCGAAAGTAAACCAGGAACGACCTATCAATTAAGCACACAACAAAATGTTAGTATCGTATTTTGTAGCTTTGCAAATCTATGCTGACTGACAATCCACCCACCTGTTCGTGGAACTTCTTCTCGAACACTGGAGCGAAATCAGTGGACATTTGGCCAATAGCATTACAGGCCGCATAGCGTACACGCGGATGCGGATCACGCAAGAAGTTCAGTACTCCTGCCATAATCTGATCGAGCATAGTTTCCATTTGTTTATGGCATCCTTCACCAATTGCTGAAATAGCCATTAAGGCAGCGTAGCGCTGCTTCCAATCGGAATGACCCAACATGATTGGTAAAGCGTTCATCACATGAGGCAGAACAGACTTCCCTCCCAACCCACAAGCCAGACGATCCAACGACGATTCCGCAATTACATTGTTGTCGCTGTTATCATCGTCGGGCACCACATCCGAAGTAGCCCACTCAGCGTCATCGTCCATGTCAGTCATCATTTGCAGAACAAGTGGAATCAGTGCAACAATGTATTTCTCCGCACGTCTACGCACCATGGCCGGAGCGTTCTCTGCCAGCGATACCATAACTTCCAATACAAGATGGCGCCAACTATCTTCTACTTCTTGCGACCCGAAAACCTACACCACAACAAATACACATTCCGATTTTTCTTTTAATTAAGAGTACTAACACACACATCGTTTGGTTTCATTACCTTCATACACATCTCAAAAATTACATCCAGTTGCGGTCGCAAATACTTTGGACACGTTTCTGTCATATCAATTAATAACTTCAGCAAACTCTGGTCATCTTGAGCTTCAATGCTCTCCGCTGTGATCATAATCATTCGTGGTAAGAGGTCTGCAAAATGTTTAAAAACAACTGCTTCCTTCTCCTTGTCGTGGTTTAGTATAAATGCTCCCACAGCACGTACAGCTTGAAAGCGCACTTCAATGTCAGCGGCTGAATCGAGACTCTTGGCTAGCATTTGCTTGATCAAATCTAAATATTGAGTCTCTTGATTGCCAAAAATCGCCGGCACGCTTGCGAATATACGCAACGCTGATTCTTGCAATTGAGCCGACGCAGAATTGGCGCATTGGAATAGAAATTGTAGAAAATCTGGCCATTGGTTGTTACCATCATCATCTATGAGATTACGAGCTGCTTCGGCAACAACTTCGCAGATTTTGCGACGTAAGTTCGGAGTAACGTCTTGCTGAACAGCCAAGAGAATTTGTTGCAAAAGTTGCCCTTGCGACTCTTGTGGGAGCTATGATCGAAAAAAAATTGCATCCATCAAAATGTAAGGTCAAAATGCGATGGATACGAGTACCATAGTCAGGCCAATATAATTTTCTTATACGTATATCATTATCGAAATGTGTTATCTATCTATTTTTACTCATCACCCACCCATTTTTTTTCCTATTATCACATTCTTCTTTATATTTTATACAGATGTAAACTTATACTTCTACACTATTTTCAATTGTAAATGAAATGGAAATGAGAATAGAACAAAGGTAAACGAGATTTTCCATATAAAAATGAAAATAGAACAAATGTAAATGAGATTTTTAATATGAAAATGAGAATGGAACAAATGTAAATGAGATGTTTCATATGAAAAATAGAATAGGACACGTGGAAATGAAAAAGATGAATTGGAAATGAGAAAGAACAAATGTAAATGAGATTTTCCATATGAAACGATAATTAAAAAGGACTGGAAGTTATTTTTGGAAACAACGACTCACATCCAGTGGACCAAATGGTCACTTAATCGGAACCCAAGGAATTTTAAAAATGGACCGACATAGGGGATCCTTTATATCGGCAACTGCTAGAGAGTGGGTCCCAGATCTGATGTCGAGGTACATTGCCTTTCAATTCTTTTTCATTTTCATTTAAATAAAAATTCTCGTTTACATTCGTTCCATTCTCATTTTCATATGGAAAATTTCGTTTACATTTCTTCTGTTCTCATTTTCATATGAAAAGTCTCGTTTACATTTGTTCTATTCTCATTTCCAATTGATCTTTTCTCATTTATATTTGTTCTATTCTCATTTTCATATGAAAAATCTCATTTTCAATTGACCTATTCTCATTTCCACAAAGAAAATCTCATTCACACTTGACTTATTCTCATTTACAATTGGAAATGGTGTAGATCGGTTTTGGAAAAAATTTCCGTCATCCTTGTCAAGTTCGGTTTGGAGACAAACCGGTTTTGGCGATGTGCCATCTTCTCATACTTCTACCTGTATATCCTAGCGCAGACTTGCGATATCCTAACCAAAAGTGATTTATTTCCTGATTATTTTTTAAAAGGAAAAGACACTGAAACCTGTCTGACACCAGAACAAACTTGACAATAACAAGGATGACATTCGAAGACACGTCATCATCTAACCTCTTTGGAAACTCTACGAATATCAGGACAGGGCCAATTTCGTGTTTTGTTATGAATTTTGCCAACTTACCTCTTTATAAAACTCCAAAAACTCGGAGGTAAACAGACGCCGCAATAGAACAGCTGCCATTTGACGAGCCTCTTCAGATTGTTGACCATTGTGCAGAGCAGCCAGCAAATGCGTTACTTTCACATCTCGTGGTACATTGTTATATGTATCCTAAAGTGGTAAAATTTGCGTATTAACTTAAGAATCCATACCTACATACGTATGTGTGAGTAAAAGTGTACATATACGCATAGTACATATATGTACGCATATAGTATAAAAAGTGAGGACGTGAATTGAAGACAAAAGTGCTTAAAGTGATCGATGTCATGCTAATGCGGCATGGCATGATGAGATATTAGTCAGATTATTATGCACATGTACGTCCCGCATAAACCAAGAAATCGATAAGAAGTATATAAATATAAACCTATAGCATTTGACTTTTGCTATCACATTATATCAAGCCTCTTCTCGGAAGTTCTCATGCATGCACTTTTTTCTATTTCCGTTTATAAAATATCGCGGTGCTGTGAAAATAATAATTTTTCAATTTATATGACTGAAAATTTGCAATTCTAATGGCTGCAAACTTTGTCAAACATTAAAACAATTAGTAATTGATAAAAAGAATCGCATAGGAAACCCATGCGGTCGCGAATTCGATAGGATTTTAAATGGCGAAATATAAAATACTATAATCGTAATATTTGCATTATATGAGCTCAAATCGGACATTGGAAACCTTTATATATACTTTGTTTCGGAAAATTCGTGCATTTTATTAGATATAAATTTTGGAAATGTGACTGGCTTATTCGCCGACCTACCTCTGCCTGTTGCCGAACGTCATTATCGGTGGATAGTAAGGAATTCAGCAATTGTTGAAATTGAACCTGATCGGCAGCCATCGTTTGGCCTATTTTCACAAAATCTTATTACAAATCCTGTATCAAATGTTGAATTGGATGAATTGCAAATATTTTGCAATGCAATGCCGTATCAAATAATGTGAAATAATTTCCTTCCCCAAAGTCCACACCAACGAGCCACACCAATCACGAAAACGAATCGAGAGGGAAAAACGTTAATATAAAAGAAATAAAAAACCACTGTTGCAGTGAAACACAAAAACCGATTATGTAGGCCCTACTTACACTAGCTTCTATGCCCTGTAAAATTTTGAAATAGGTATTGATGCTTGCGTCACCTGCCGTGCTCTTTTTTAATTTTCTCACTTCTGATTACACGATATCTCTCGATGTGGCGTGAAAATATTAGTTACTGTTTGGTACATTTACTTTTTCTTCTCATTTTCATTTTTTTCTGTTGTTTACTGACGTCTTCTGAAGACAGTTGCCTTAACGCAAAAGCATTTTAAATACATATTAGGAAGTAGAGCATAAAAATTGTTAAAAATCTTATTTAAAATCTTACGGAATGTTGTAGTGACGGAATGACAGGAAGTGGAAGGAGGAAAGTTGTTATAATTTGAGCATTACCTATTCACTCACGCTCCTCCGCAACCGTATACTGGATTTTATTAATGTACTATAGTTGCCTAAAGTCACCCTATTACATTGGGCGAAGTTACATTGCTAATTTTTGATTCACCAATTCAAAAAATTTGTACCTTTCTAAGTCCCTGTCTACACGAGTGGAAGAATAAACGATTGAGGATATAGATATAGGTGGGATATAGATAGCAAAGTTGCGCCGAAAATCCAACTCAAAAATAAAAATCGGTGGAAGCATGCCTGCTTATAACACTTAATTCTCAAAACCGAAACAACCCGGCATACGAACCGATGCATCGTGTAGCCATAATGTTTATGGGAAAGACGTTCATTCTTCCACTCAAAAGGACAGGGACTAATACCTTTCTTAATACCTCTTATGCTCTTTGGATAGATTTCTCCATAAAAACAAAACAATTTGATAGATTGGTCAATCAAAATTTGGAATTGTAACTTTGCACATTGCAATTTTTTTATTAGCCAAAATGTTTTTGTTCTTGTTCCTGTTTTAGTGTATAAATCTGTGAACTTCTCTCTCAGAGAATCTCTAATGAACTTCTCTCATTCTAGTCGGAATTTGGTCAGTCAAACTAGTCGGAATTTGGTTCTAGGAAATGTGACATGCGTTTTTTACATAGACACACTATGTATTTAGTAGTATTTATTAGAGGTGTTGTTTATTAAACATGTTATAAAATTTGTTTTATATTTTCTAATATTAATTTTTTTTAATCTTTACTAAGAAGTAATTTCAAAAACATTTTCTTGAAACTCGGGTCGTTTGTAACTTGGCTATATGATTATGGGGTCTTCTACCTTCTTGGCACTAGTATTAGGTGCTACTGGCAGCCACAACTGACAGAAACCAAAAACAACAACTACCTACTCGCTAAACCTGAATTCAGATAGAACGCGATTTTCGTTACGCGTTGCGGGACGATTCTTTCGACCGGTTAATATGCACGGAACTCCTCCCATAAGCTGCTTAGACAGCAAAACATCGTTGTTTACCTTCGCCGCGACTAACTTTTCGCGGCACAGTTCGTTGTGAAAGTTAACAAAATGTATTACTGTTGTTAGTGTTTTGTTAGTATGTGAGCTCAGTTCTACAATTTTTAGAGTTGCCAGAGTTGAGATTATCAGTTACCATTAGACAGTTGAAAGTTTGATGGAAAAATTTGCGAAGTTTTTCCCCGCAGCGCGAAACGAAAATCGCGTTCGGTATGAATGCAGCTTAAGGCCTCAGTCGCGTCCATCTCATTATTTCTACTGCAAATAATAAAATTTTGGTTGCAGCTAAAAATTTCCTTTGAAATGTCGCTTCGAGCCTGTTGCTACAAAGACTGTGAAAACTACAGCATTAACAATGCAACATGCGACGACTTTACGCTTTTTCAGTTCCCGAAGGATGTGAACCGGCGTAAAATCTGGATGGAGCTTGGTCAAGTTGATTCGAGAATTGCACCCCATGAATTATATATGTGCTCGGATCACTTTGACCGCAGGAAGTATATGTCTGTGAACAAGCGTAGAACAATTCTTTTGGGAAATGCTGAACCGTTTCCATATATCGCTAAACCTATTGAAGAGAACTTGCTTGTCGCAGTGGAATCAACGAAAGAGGAAGAGGATATTCAGTGCGTTGAACAGGACACAGCCTACATGTTCTTTGAAGATGACGAAGTGGAAGTAGGTACAAATATTCAAGTACAAAAGAATGAATCCGAAAAGCAATTTCAAGTCGAATCTACTATTGGAGATGACGACGAGGAAAATCTATTTACATACAGCGAAATGAAGACCGGGAGTAGTGCTGTTGACGTAGAGGAAATAGATGGTAAGAATGATTTCGTATAAAAACATAGTAGCTTATTTGTGGCACTTAAAGATTATTCTTGTACTGGAGCGGTTTCGAAAGTGTACAAACTATGCCAAAATCCTGTGGTAACGCTGAACAAGAAACGTAGAGTTATGGAAATCGTGACACCTTCGACGCAAAAATCAATCAAACATACCGCAGAAAATAGCCTAGTAAATTTTCAGGTCAAGCAAAAGAGCCAATCGGAAACAACAATTTCCATACCGGACGGTAACAACGCTATGGAGACGGACATCGATGAGAGCACACTTATAGACCCGGAA
Source organism: Conops quadrifasciatus (assembly GCA_949752815.1). Classification (NCBI taxonomy): domain Eukaryota; kingdom Metazoa; phylum Arthropoda; class Insecta; order Diptera; family Conopidae; genus Conops; species Conops quadrifasciatus. Next base: position 11,147,545 of record OX457078.1, on the reverse strand, counting down.
TTTGTGAGCACCTTTATTTATAAAAGCGAGGAATATGTCCAAATGCCAAAAGAATATTTCCTGAAAGATAAATTGAACCTTTTGTGGAAAGCTAAGAAATATGAAAATGCACTAAAAAGTATTAAACATAGACTGAATGTATTGGATCTAAGTTAATGAATTGGGCAAATAAACAGTAACTTACAATAACATACAATAATGAAAAAATTAAAATTCTATACATGAGTATTTTTACATCCGGACATCAGCTGGTATCCTATGCGCAATGTTTGGTGCAAGAAACAATAATTAAAAAGAGCTGTCTGACAATTCTATTCCATTCTCATTTTCGTCATATTCTTCGCTGTCTTCTTCGCTTACATCAGTGGTATTTGGTGCCTGATAGGCTTTTCGCTGCAGCAAGGCAGCCCAGGTCACCTCGGTCTCACATAAAGGGCACTGACCCTTAATAGGTATATAATGACCACGACTATCAGTATCCGCTGCAATCAAATAATTCGCTAAACAAATAATATGGCAAGTAAGTTTGCACAATTTGTTCAAGCAGCCAATACTGCTGCGATCAGGAAATTTTATTGCTTGCATGCACAGATGGCATTCGTTTGTCCAAACGGGCGTTTGCAATGATTCGGCTTCACAGCTGGCGATATGACGATGGCGGTTGGTTTTCGATAAGTCAATTTTCTCGTTAACTATCTGAATGTGCGCTGGAGGGCGATCTGTGAGCTTAAATATTACTTGTAATTTAAAATGATTTAATATATTAACCTCGATTGTTGTACCTCGAAGTCACGTTCAAATTCAGCTTCCAGCCAGTGTATAATTAATGGCAAGCGATTCCATGGACCCACTTGTAGCATCCGGCTTAATATACGGAAATTGTATTGAAAATAACTCTCTTTGGGCAATCTACGCTTTAACTCTGGAAAAATTTTTAACCGCGATGACAGCGTCGGTTGTTGCCATGCCCATTCAAACTGGAAAAACTTTTGCTTTTAGTATCATTTCGGAATTTATTAGACCATATACTATCCCAGTTGGATAAAATTTCAGATAATCTAAAAGTATCGGAAGCTTGTACTTTAATTATCAATCTTGCAACAAACAAAATTGTAACTGTTTACACTTTGGCAGCTCTTTATCTGTTCTTTGCCTGATTGTTGGTCGCCATTTAAACCTTTTGAGATATGTATATGTATTACCTGCAGTGCAGCAATGTTGTTGGGAAATCCGTGCACTATCAATACCATTTTCCATGGTCCTTTGTTATTCGTTTTCCTGGCACCACCGAATTCTTTGCCGCGATTGTGTTGATTTATTCGTCGGCTGGGATTAACTGTGAAGCCTATATAACATTTTCCGTAGTAACGTTTTTCGGTGCTCTGACTGCTTAACAGGTAAACTCCGTAAAATTTGTTGCCAATGTTATTTTGATTTTCTGACATAATAGATCATTTATTTGTTTCCGCTTGCTGCAAACAACAATAGCAGATTGGGTTTATCACAGTATAAAGCGTTTCCCAAAGTGTGGGTCGCGACCCGACACCGGGTCGCAGAAAAATGCAGCTGGGTGGCAAAAATTTTAAAAACAAAGAATCTACTTATAACATTTTGCTCTAAATTCAATATTTTTCTAAACTTTTTCAAGTACTGCAGGTGGCAACTCTTTACCACCATTTCCTTTAAGTTTTAAATGAAGATAATGGATTGTCCTTAATTACTTATTTTTTTGTTATATAATTATTTTGCAATTTTTGTGTATGAAATAAACAAACAAATGACTTGAATTTTGATTTTTATTAAAAAATAAAATTTGTTTTGTAAATAAATATTTTTTTACAAGGTGGGTCGCGAAAAAATTTAAAATCTCGTACCGGGCCGCGGTAAAAAAAGTTCGGGAAACGCTGCAGTATAACAAGGTTACGTATATGTAAAATTATATATGTAAATATGTAAATAAATAAAGAACCCTGATGAGAAACCCGCGGGAGAAACACCTGGGAAACGTTGGGGGAAAATACGTACAAAATAAGGTGTAGAGAACATTGGCCAAAGTAACCTGCAGTCTGAAAGGAGACAACATCAAATTCATAACATATTAACAAGTAAGAGCGTTAACTTTGGCCTGGTCGAAGCTTATATACCCTATACACCCGCATCTGTCAAAGTGATAACAAAAAGTGGGTGACAACTACTTTTATTTTATTTACAGGTAGTAAATTTTGATATATTTACTCGTTTACAACAACGGCTTTCTCCACAAACACCTCATTATATGGTATGGTATACCAGTGAGCGGACCACGCCCATTTTTTTGAGTATATTTTAGTCTAAGATGGTGGACTCGAAAATAAAATTTTACCTGCAAATACTGGTCCGATTTTCCATTTCCAATTTTCAATACCAAACACCGTAGAGTATCTTTAGACAATTGATTAAAACAGTAAATTCAATTTAAAATTGTATTATCTTTTATTAAAGAATTTACGCAAGAACGTGAATCTATCTATCTACCTATCTATCTATCTATCTAATCTTATTAAACGAGCTAAAATTGTATATATATTTGCAGCTTTTTTGAGGTCGAAAACGGCTCTAAGGATTTCTTTGATATTCAGATATTAGGGAGATTGAGAGATTGCAAATCGATCTGTCGAGGTGTTTTTTTCTTAAAAATTTATTTTTGGTGGTTTATTTTCTCTATAAAAGTGGTTGATCAACAAGTGTGTAAATAATTTATTGAATCTATTGACATTGTTTTGTTTTTGTTTTTAAATTTTTTTCTGTTCTGAAATAAAATGTCAGTATATATTCTAATTTTTTGGTTTTGTTTTGTAAAAGTTAAAGAAATTTATCAACAGACGCCAATGTTTTCAAGGAAAAAATGCTTATAAAAATTCAAAAAATGTTTAAAGTATACAGGCAAAGTGTTTTTCCTTCGCTTAGAAACGATAGAACGGCCTTTTTTTTACTATTGACACTGCAAAAAATCAAACCTTTTTTCTTTTATTTTTAAATTTTCTCGCCCCATTAAACCTAATTCATAAAACTTGTCGTAATTCATAATTCATAAAACTTACTTCATAGAACTTGGCAACGTTCGGAAAAAAGTTCCGAGCAACTGCTCGGGGTCCCAGGTTCTTATAAAATTATGTTTGATGATCGAGTACTCGTTTACGGGAATATTAATATCGTATTAAATAAGTTTTTACACAAAGTCGTTCGTTTACGTTGTGAATCTTAAAAATAAAATTTCTTCCGATTAAACCTTAGAGACCGTTTATATGTTTGAACTAATTTTTTTCCTGCAAGTGATTTTTAGCTTTCTTGCAATTAAAAGATAAAAAATAAAGATTCAGATTTTCACTTTCTGTTTTACATTTCATTTCTAATTTAGCGGTAATTTTACATTTCTAATTTAGCGGTAGCAGTACGCGCTAACTCTAATTAAAAATAATCTATTCCAACGTGTAATTAGTACATAATAATTACTCTTAAAAGGTTCATGAAGAAGACGAACTATTGAAACAATATTTTAAATGTTTTTTGCTTTCTTAACCGACCTTAACTAATTATGTAAAAACATACACGAGTATAACAAATTATTGAACGCAAACGGGAAATCACTGTATCTTTGGCCCCAAGGTCCCAGTGGGAACTGTTGCAACACCGTTGAACTGCTGTTGTTGTTGTTGCTGGATCGGCTGCTGAGCTGCTTGTTGCATTGGCAATTGTTGCTGTTGCTGCTGGTGTATGCTATTGCCGATGCCATTCTGTATCACAGAAGATTGTGTGTGCTGTTCTGTGTTTGCCTCGCAAACTCCACTCGGTGCAATTGTTATTCCAGGATTTGTATTGTTTACAGCATTGAACATTTTTGTACGCTTTCTGGTGTAATGCTGCCATTGAAGAATAACTTGATCATCAATAAATTTGCAGCATTGAGCGTTCACAATTTCACGCCTGAAATGTTCGTACTGGAGCAGATCCAAAAAATACAAACACATGGGATACATGAGATATTTTGCATATTCAGGTTGCTTCCAGTATTGCAAGTATTTTAAGTAATTAACGAAGGTCTGGTCTTTGAAATATCCGCGCTGTGCAAGAACTGCAAAAACATAATTCTTAAAGTGCTGCTGAGTTTAAGAATATTAAATAATGTAGGTAAATATTATATAATCCACTTACAATTTAGATAGTTCGGATTTGCTAGACACTGTACGAATTCTAATTCCACTTGCCAACGTAATTTCTGTTGTTCTTCCGATTCGATCGCGGCTGAGAAAGAAGAAGTTGGACTTGATGATTTCCTTGAATATTTCTATACCAATAACTAAGTCTTCGAGTAAAAAACTCTACACTAAGGCAAAAGCAAAATGGATGTTCTACTTACTCTTACCCTTTCCATACATTTTGGCCATGGCGAAAGGAAAGTTGGAAAAAGGTTTGTTGGCGCTTAGCGGTGGATGTTGTTTGAAGTGTTACTATTGGTAATGAAAGTGTGGTGGTTGGTGTTTTTAGCGTTTTATTGAGAATTGTTTATATTGGGCGCACTTTTTTCATGTACAATATACGGCAAAGAAAAAGAAGAAAACAAGTAAATAAAAGTTATCGACAGTTTTCACACATTCAAAATATTTTTTATAAACATATTTTTTGAATCCTATACGCTGGCCGAATTTTTCAGTTAGAAAATAGACCGTCACTGAATAGTACCTACAGCATTTCCTCCCTCCGGTTTACTTACCTTTATTTTAAATAGAAATTATAAAATTTTTATATGAAGGCATAAACTATCTGCCAATCCATATGTATACTGGTTCTCAGATTGACAATGAAAAATCTATCCGCAATAGAGGAATAAATGATTCTTTTGGCTGTCTCCCTTTAGTTACCAATTCATTAATATACATATTTCAATAAATATAGGAAAAAACCCCGGGCTTAAGTTTACCGTTTGAACCATGCCCCAATTTTTTTGCATTTTTTTTTTTTGTTGTTTTTTATGAGCTGATTCTGTTCCAAACCCCGAAATGTTAAATTAGTTACTTACGCAGAACTACGATTTATCACAACGACTAATATTTAATTTGTTTATAACCGTTTCCTTAGTATATTTTACAAACCATATGAGTTCATATCCTTACGACTGTTCCAAACAACAATAGAAAATTTTAATGCTGGTTGGAGCAGAAATAAGGGACTCTTCGGTCTTTCAGCTGATTAGTAAACTATACACCACCATACACTTACTCAACTCAGTGGGTTTCTTCGAAAATAAGTTGAAATTAAATTTTTGAAGGTGAAAAGAAAATTTGTCAATGGGATGCTGTAACCATTTGACGAGATGAAATCATGAAATTTTTTTTTTTGTTTCCCATAAGAGCAATGTAATTTTTGACGTTTGTTAGCGGTAGACTCCCGAACTCCCGAACTACTCCCAGAACTACGCCGCCGTGGTTCTGTCAACATCATTAAATGTGATTTAGCGCGTTTTTCTAAACGCCTTGTAGTACGTTTAATATGCTGTAAACATGCGAGAAAAAACATCAACAATCCCATACAAACTGAAATCACGCATTTGGAAACCATTAGCATTTCGGCCAAGAGCGAAGCAAATACGAATTCACAATTCACCTCTAAAAAGTCACGAGTTTTTAAAAAATGTTATACCACTGAATATCACAGCTGATCGTTTCGTCAAAATAACATATATATTATTGTTGTATGGTCAGACAAAAGGCAAATAAGGGCGTGTAAACGTTTTTCAAATGTGTGATTAGAGAATCGAGATTAATACTACATACTTATTAATGTGCAATATTTGGAATCATTAAAAAATAATGTATTTATTTGAGCATTAAATTTTATTTTATGATTTCACTTGAATTTAATTGTCTTTATTTGTATATGCAAACAATTTGTATATGCAAAGCATCAACTAATTTGTCAGGCGACGTTCGTCGTGTAATTTCAATTTCGCAACCCTGCCGCAAAATCATTTTAATTTCTTAAATCCTCTTTTGCAACCGTGTTGACAACAGTGTGACAAACTGTACGTGAAGCTTATTTACAAAATTCTCCAGTAGCATGGATTTTAATAGTCCAAAAATGGAGGAGCATATGCATTTTATTTGCCCTGAATGTGGTATAGAACTTCCGACGCAGATTATTTGGAGAAAACACTTAAACAACACGCACGACTACATCAGAAAGACTGTGGACGTATTTAATTTTAAAGAGATTAATGATCGTTACCACGAGTGCAATGAGTGCCACAAATGGGTGGCTAATGGGAATCAGTCCATCACAACGCTCCAATATCATCGCATCTCGCATTTGCCCTTTAATCTAACTTTTAAGTGCAAGCACTGTGACATAGCTTTTGCGCGCAAACGCTCACTTTGTGACCATCTGTATGAGGAGCACAAACATGTGCTGAACACAGGGTACAATGGGATAGCCAGGGCCGATAGTAACGTAACACCACCTAGCAGCATTATGGTTCAACCGAATGTTGGAAGCAACTTTGAAGAGTTAATGAAGCGAGATCTAATCAAAAACAAAAGGGAGCACGGAGATATAATCCAGAAAGCATTGTTAGACAGTCTAATCGATTTGGAAAACGAAACATGTGCGGATGAAAATAAAGGCAGTAGTGACAATGACGCTCTCAACCAAAGCCTCATCGATTTAGAGGCAATATTGAAAAATGATTTGGATACCCATAATTTTTTAGCTCAGCAATACACAAATTCCCATCAGGAGATTTATCAGAATGCCGTACCTTACGATGAAGAAAATCTCACCGACATTGAGGACAACGAATTATTGGAGCAAATATGTGCAGACATTTTCGAAGAGGTTGTCGAACCGGCTGAAATCGGCCAGGGTGCACACGGAGGGCAGCCGACAACAAAGAAAACCAATTCGCCTTCCGCAGACGTCAGTACAGACTTTTCGCCATCGAAAACAGATAAAACGCACTTGGAACCTTATGAGGAAAAAATAATAAGCATTGAAATCGATACAGTAAATGAAAGCGAAAGGCGCAATATGTACAGTTCGCCAAAAAGGAAACGACTTAAGCTTGATCTTCCACCCAGTGACACTGCCCATATGGATCTAAAGTTAAAAAAGTTGTTGGAGACTTACATCCTTTATCTATGTCCCGAATGCGGCCGGGAGTTTAGGACACAATCCGAGTGGCGTGATCATGTGTTCAAAGTGCACGATCTCACCAACACAATGTACGCTAAATTCCAAGCACTAAGGAATGGAAAATCGCACATGTGTTTGGATTGCCGAGAATTGCTGGTCAAGGCCAAGACGCAGGATTTACTGCGTCATCGGTTTACGCATATGCCCTTCCAATCCTATCTAAAGTGCACATTTTGTGCAAAAACTAAGTCCAGTAAACCGAAAATCATGCAGCACTTGCAGGAATTTCACACCGGCTCTTGCAAAGAGAAAAAGTCTGTGGCCACTCATTTCAAATGTTCACACTGCCAAAAAGCATTCCAAACGTATGCGCGCTGCGAAGCACATCGACAGAGCTGCTTGGCGGCACACAAGAAATCTGAGTCAAGACCAACTGACTTGAATGTAACCAACCTGAATTTAATTGCGCATTTAAAGATGATGCGAGCGCGTATGAGAAAATTGAAGCGCGCGGATAATACGGAAGCAGGAAAGCCAGCTAATAAATACTTAACCATGAGTTAGTATAATGTTTAAAAGTATTTTCGAAATTTTTGTCAAAGCATAAATGTTGTTAAAGATGTTTTAGTAGTCGATTTAAAGAGAAATAAATGCCTATTTTATCTAGCCGCATACTTTCCGATTCCCACAAACCGTTGAAATCATCGTTTCAGCATTATTTAGCAGCATTTATTTGAGTACTAATTATTAGAAAATCTAGTTAAGGCTTTCTTCGTTTGGGTTCTACGCTGCTGCGTTATTTTCAAAAATAATAATTGATTAATCTGTACTTACAGAGTTCAGGAAACTTTGTTTATATTAAAAAATTTAGTTAAAATGATTGTGTCCAATTTATGTATTATCAGATCAGACTATATATTTATTTAATAAACACTTGAAAAACTTTCACTTCTCCTTCTCAATGTACCAACTGCAGCGAAGGTAAAAGGTAATATGAGTCGTTGATTTCGAACGAGGCAAGTCCCATTTTTGTTATTTGGAGATACATATCTAGATTTGAATTTTAAACCTAATACACTTCTATTGATAAACTAAATTTTTGCTTGCTCTTTCGAATAGATAAAAACGATCTTACAAAAACAATAGCTCATAATTTTACTAACTTCCAATAAGTCCTATCGCCCTATACTCCAAAAGAGCACGCCCAACATCTACCTCAAGTGTTAGAAAATACTCCTGGAATACTCAAAAAACTCAAGCATCAATTATTTAACTCAAATAGTATGTGAGAGATAGTTGCACTTGACTCCACATTACTCAGAGCCACGTTTGCCAAATGAGCCTCATGGCGACGTAGACTACGCTTGGCATTGGCGGTAAAGGTTACCAAATTTCGCAACACTAACGCCGCGGTCAATCGAATGCTCTTTGTGACAGGCCCCTCGTTCTCGTCCATCAACTCCTTGGGGTTGACGAAGTCGGCCGTATGGCGCTTGATAGCATGAATCGCTGAGCTGCCAGTGGATGGCAAGGAACCCGACGATGACGTGGACAGTGCAGGCGATGCAGTACTACCTCTCTGGGAGGCTTCAAGATTACGTACAATAGTGACTGGTGACTGCAGGGGCTGCGGTGCGCTGGCCACACCACTCTGAATACGCCTTTGCACGGCATTGCGCAGACTGTCCACGGTCAGATGACGATCTAGTATATGCGTCATTAGGGAGAAGCGTTTTCGCGGGATACCATCACACAGTCCGGGCCCAGGTCCCCACTGGCAAAATATTTCAGCACCCGCTTCCAAATGATCGGGGCAGTGGGCCAGGCATGCGTGGTGATGCAAATCCTGAACTGACCTGAATTTACGGCGTGGACAGTTGCGCCAGTCGCATATGTATAGCCAGTTCGGATCGATTACCGGCTGTACCGTGGCCTGCAATTGGGGAGTAGCAGTAGGAATAGCTGTACTTGTGGTAACAGCTGAAACAGGAAAAGTTGACCCGATTGGCTTTGATTGCGTTGTGTGTACGGGTACATCAATGGGTTTTGTTTCTTTACTTTCGATCTCGTATTTCGAAGTGTCTTGTTGAGATTGAGCAGCAGCAACGCCTCCTCCACTAATGGATATCGGTACAAGTGGAGCAGTAGTAGTAATTGCGGACGTAGTTGCTACAGTAGTAGGTGCAGTTCCTGGAGCTGTCGAAACTGTTTCAGTTGTTGAGACGCTGACCGGGGTTGTCGGCCTGGAGTTGATGAAAGGCTTTCCTGCGGTGGAAAATACACTTTGCGTTGCCATAGTCGATGGTCCTCCCGCCCCTTGTGGGGGCGACGCCTTACAATGTTGTGGTAGTAGTTGCTTTTTCATCGTTGATACAGCAGCCTGCGCCGGCGATTGTGTGGGCATTTGGGTGACCTGTTGAGGCTGCGGCACAAACTTCACGCAGGACTGAAACAGAGACGGAATTGCATCAGTTGCCTGCAAAAATGGATACATAATTATTGTGATTTTTTAAGCAGATTTAATTCAGAAAAAACAATTTATGTAAAAGATTTGTCAATTATTTCAATTATTTTCACCTTTGAAACCGTCTGTTGGTGAGAATGAATGGCAGCACTGGCGGCTGCTTGATTGATTTTCTGCTGAATGATGGATGACGATGGTGGTTGTTGTTGTTGTGTAACTGCTACCATTTTCTGCGGCTGGAGCGTCGTTGGCTGCGTTGTTATAATTGTTTGTGCATTTAATTGACTTTGTTGCGGCGGCTGCTGCTGCTGCTGCTGTTGTTGTTGTTGCAATGCCGGCTGATGCGTTTGTGTTATAACTGTCTCCTTGATATCAATGGCCCGCCCACCCACAATAACTTGTCGCTTCTCACTCGGCCCGGATATGATGTGTTGCTGGATGATGGACTGATGCTGCTGCAATTGCGGTATTTGCAGCGGTGTAGCGGTAGTGAGGGCCGGCGCCGTCTGTACTATCGAAAGGGACTTGCCCAAGCGTGCAAGGGCGGCTGGAGTCAACTGGTTCGGGGCCTGACAGTGCGTCTGCACCGTTGGTGCACCGATGTGGACATTCGGATTGTGCAGTTTAATTGTCGCCGGAATGTGGTTTAACTGCGACAGTAGTGAGGGCGAAATCTGCCCCGCTTGTGGCGTTGGATTGTTGCAGACTGAGACCGTTGGTGGCATCAATTGCCGCTGAAGCATATTTGGGTTTGTCTGCTGAATGTTTGTGGTCACCGAACTGACTGGAACGTGTTGAAATTGCGTAGCAGTTCCTAGTTGGGGATTGATGAAGATCTGCTGTTGGGAGGGATTGGTCATTGTTGGCGGCTGTCGTTGCGTCACGAGGACTTGTTGCCCCTGTGCTGTGGTCATTAACATCTTCTGGCCACTGCCGTGGTGGCCGGAAGCAATAATTTGCGGTTGCGATGATTGCGACCCGAGCGTCTGTTGTTGGAGAATTATTATTGTTTTCGTTCCGGCGGACTGTTGTTGTGGCGTTTGCGTGACGAGGACTGTCTGGGTGGGCTGTGGCGGAGGGACTGGCGCGGGCACTGGTGTCTGCTGGGCTACTAAATACGTCTGGCCCTGCGGGTTGGTGGCCAAAACGTACTGAGTTTGTTGTTGCTGAAGGGAAACCGAAACGGAAACCTTATCAATTAAATCGTTTAAAATAATGGCCAAACTAAATGGCCATTAGTTGATAGCGCCTTATTTACCTGGAGAACTTGTTGAATTAACTGCGGTTGTTGCTGGTCTAATGATTTCGATTGCAAGATAACTGGCACCGTTTGCAGGCCTTGATCGGTTTTGATCGTTGCCATCGCCGTCGGTATCTGCTGCGATTGCGACGTTAGCTTTAAGTGAGGCCCCGGGTTGCTCTGGAATAGTAACTGCCTCTGCACGTTTTGCAATGGAACACCTGTTGCTTGTATTGTGGCCGGTATGATGACGGATTGGTGTTGGCTCTCTTTCGTTTTTATTACAGACGCGGCGGTGGCGGTGGCGGCAGGTGGTATATCTTCCAAGTCTTCATCCTCAAGAATGGAAGCTGCCATTTCGGCATAGAGATTGGCCGCATTTTTAGAGGGCGTGACTTGCGTTTCGGTAAGTTTGACAGCTTCAATAGCTAAACGTTTCGCCGGTTCTCTACCGCCAATGGCAACGGCAGACTCGTCTGCTTTCCTTTTGGCCGGATTAGATGTGCTCGGCATAGCCGGCTCAGTATGTTTCTTATCCAACCTGTCAACAATTTTTTGATTGGATATTATCACCGGTCGTCCACCGGAGCTATCGCTGGACATATTTGCCGTGCCACCGCCGCTGAGTGGGGCCAATGGCGGTGGCGTTGACTCAACGGGGTGGTGCTTTTTCTCATTCGTTGTTTGTGTATTTAGCGGCTTAATGGTTGTCTGTCCGACCTTCAACGGGGTGTTTTGCATGAGCGGATTGTTGACTAAGGCACTGATCGATGTGCTGGCCACTTTAAGGGGCGATGGCTGAGCTGCTACCACTGTAGATACTACCATCTCCTTTTGCTTTTGTTGCCGCTGCGTAACCTTGTTAGCCAGCAAGCTTTTTATAAGCGAGGACGAAGGCTGCTGATGGGTTGAGAGACCTGATAGCGATTGGGTTGCTGACGTCGTGGAATGGGTGGCAGTTGCCGATAGGGATTCAGTGCTGGTCGGTCCTAAATACGAACTACATGCTAAGAATTTAAGAGATATTTTTTAATTTATTTAAGACTAGCTGTTGCGCGCAACTTCGTTCGCGTGGAATAGTGCTTGCTCTAACTTAGTTTGATTTAATGATATACGATATGTACACAACACAGTCGTTCGCTTGCATACATACATATAATATACACGACACTTCTTAATTTGTTAGGAGAGGACCGTTATAGGATTGCCTTGACAACTCGAGGGCCCCTAAAGATACTTCTTGCCTGTTTGTGTCTAATCACGATATAAATTAATTTATTATTGACATCTATTCTTCCCTGCACAATGTTTACTCAATGTAGAATTGAGATTAAATTCCCCTACAATCCTTCATCTCTTATTAAGAGGTAGACTTTTTATAAAATAGACAATAGGAGTACCCTATGTCCCTCCTCAGGGTTCCAGCTATCTCCACACCAAAATCGGTGCAGCGGTTTAGCCGTGAAAAGGTAACAGACAGATAGAGTTATTTTCGATTTTATAATATTAGTATATTATATATTAAATTATACTTATAGATTTTCCATAATTGTACTTACGCAGAGAAGCTTCTTCTGCCGGAGTCAGTGCTTTGTCAGTGTTTTGTGGTGCACAGAGTGCACCGACTGATACAGGATTTGCTGTTATGTTTGCAGCCGGCTTTGGAGTGTCCAAAGGAACCGCGGGAATGGCCGAAACATTTGTGGAAGAGCCTAATTCTTGCGCCTGCAGCGGATTTGTCTTAGCGATTGTTGAGCTTGAGCTTGGACTTTCCACGATTGCTTCTTGTTTCAGGACCGGATTGACCGCTATCGGTACCGGATTGAGTTGTTGCGCTTGTTGTTGTTGTTCCGGCAATAGTTTTGGTTTCTTTTTAAGCTTACGCACCGGACTACCCACATCCAAACACTTTTGCGGTGTTTGTGTAATCTTTCCTTGAATTGGCAACGGCTGCGCACGCAATCTGATTGATACGTAATACAATCCAGGCAGCTCTGACCCATCGCTCTGCTTAACTGATATGGGGCCCACATTGTTTGTGAAAATCAAACGCACCAAGCGCGGAAACTGCGTGTGCGTAACGACGGAATGTTTACCCGACTTTTGGCAATGCGATAAGTACATGCGGTATAATTCTTGCTGTTCGACGCGGCTGTCCACTGAGGCAGCGCGATCGAATGTTGCTCCCAACCAGGCCAGTGCGTACTGTTCGTCGTCATGCGAGGCGCCAGTGCTACCCGCAGCAGCTGCGTTGGTCTGCTGAGGGCAGACATTTAATTGTGGAACATCGACAGTTGTCATCTGGTGCGGTTGTTGCATGTTCTGCTCGGCGTTCGCATGCTGCGGTGCAATGTTCGTGTGCTTACTTTGAATAGCAGCCACATTTTGTAGGTTGGCAATGTTTTGCGCCACCATTGGCAGCATATTGCCAGGGACGGTTTCGACGACGCGCATAAGAATGCAGCCGTCGGGGCCATAGGATTGAGCTTCGACAGTAATTAGCGACACCAGTTGATCGACGACTCCTCTGACCTGCATAATTAAATGGCAAAACCGTGCACCCAGAGAACTCAAGGCGTAAATGGTCTCCAGTGTATAAATGAGTAACATGATGTCATTGAGCGACAAAAACAAGCAGATTGTTTGGTAAAATTTCAGGTTGAGGCATTTAAAGATGTGGTCTTCATTACCATCTCGCTGGCACAGTTTGTACATGATTTCTAAACTATTGATGATTACGGCTCGGTCCATACCCTCGACGCCGTCACAGAGTGTGGCCATTAAACTGCGCGAAAGTTCATCGGACGTCGGATCGAGTAGGTCTAATTCAGTGGCGACATTGCCGGCAATATCGAGGGCTTGATTGTGCACGTTGCCTGAAATACGTAACAGAAATTGTACTTTTAGTAAACCCGTTTCGCCACACCCTTCGTCTACCTACACCAACGAATATTCGCGCACATAATGACGAACCGCATAAAATTACGATTTTTGGCAAACACGTGCAGGTTTTCGTCGAAGAAACTCAGGTTTCGTAGTATCGATACGATTTGCTGCACACGCTGGCCAACATAGTCTTGGGTACCCATTCCCCGACCGAGGTTCAGAAAGTCCATGTCTAGGCATTCTTCAACGGGTGACTTCGGCCACTTGGGCAACTCAAATTCAATATTGTTAGGCGACAAGGAATCTTGTCCAGCGGGTGCAGCTTGTTCAATGCTACACAGCTCTAGTATTTGTGGCTTTTTGTACAGAAGGTCAGTCCAAAATCCCAACAGCGAATGACGGCGCACTTCTTTGTACACATACTGAAAGAGTTCGCGCAAGGACGAGTCAGAAAAAATTCCGGCATGTGCCAGCAGCACGTCCAGTAATTTAGGAAACTCATTCAATTTGAGTGTGTGTTTGCTCTCGTTAGCCATTAAGGTACACACGTTAATACCAAAGTCCTGCTCGTTGGGAAGCGGAGATATTAGGGAAAGCATGAGCTTCTCGTATGGCGACGGTTTGTGTAAGTCCAAGGACATTTTATACATTCGCCTGCGGTCCATATTGACGATGTGTTGTCGATAATTGTACGTCATTGGAACAATATTGACTCCGACTCCGTTGCCGCTCAGTGTAGACGTGAAGAAACGTCGTAAACGACCTCCGTCATTTGAGTCAGATACATCAGCGGCATCGACTTTGTCCGGATCTTCGCCAAAAAAATTCAGGCGTTCATACTTTTCCAAGAAACGTCTGTAAATACGTTTGATAGCGGCAGATGCATTGACGCATTTGTCTCTGAAGCCTATTTCCGGAAGAATATCATCCCATTCATCACGATTGTTTACCTTAAGAAATCCACCCCGTTCGGTAACTTCATTATAAAGCTTATGTAAATCGAATATCTGTCCACTAATTTTTGGGAAATGCGTAATTGGCGTCCTAATTCACACAAGAACAAGACATTAGATGTTATTTTCTATTTTTATTACATACATATACAAAATATTTTGTTCTTTCAACTTCCAAGCGGTTTATTTCTACAAGTTTTTTTATACATTTTTATTATTAGATATTGTTTTTATTATAAGCTACCATTAGCGAAATGAAATATTAGTTTGCAGTTTGGCCTAAATATTGCTATATTTTCTTGGAAGTTAAGAGAATTTATGTTAACTAAGTTGAACAAGAAACTTTTTAAGTGTTATGCACTAACCCTCTTTTTTCATGAAAAAGCTGAAGGTCTTTGAGGAACTCTTCAGGAGTTTTCGACTGTAATTTTCCCTTCTGTGCAATATTCTCATTGCTGGGCACTATACAGGATGCCGTCGGAAGTACTTGCGAGTTTCTGGGACGCGCAGAAGATCCTGGTGTATTTACAGATTTGAGCGGTGTCCCACTACCGGTTAAGCTGTTGGAAGAATCACTGTGTCCAGCGCACAAAGGTGCCGATGGCTTAATTAATTCATTCGACATTACTTCCATATTATTTAATTCACCGCCATTACTTCATTAAAAATTTTATATGTGCAATTCTTTTCATGATGAAATGTTACAACTAATGCAATGTTGCACAGATATTAATGTCAAACTTTTTAGTGCGGTTTCTAAAACAGGAAATTAATACGCTTCCAACGAAAGTTTTGTTTACAGATTGTAGAGGTTAATTTAAAAAGTAAATTTCTTATTGTAGCAGATTTACAGCAATATCTAAAATACGAAAGTTAGATAATAAAGTTTCAACCAAATATATTTTCTTAAAACATCCTTTTATATATTACCTCAGAACACCCAACTGTATAACATGAGAATACGCTGCCGTAAACAAAACTACATATTTACACCGAGGCACCTCAAAATTTTTTTTTGGTACATACCTCAAAAATAGCGACTATGTATTCAATTTATATCGAAAACAGCTGACAGGACCGTGATTAAATTTACCAGGGCTAATATTTACTAATTTTACGCTAAATTTACATCCCAAAATCGAGGTGTAAATAACGTTAATAATTATTCATACAAAAATTAATACGAAGTTTACGCCGAATTAAATTTATGCGATTTAGATCATTTGCCGCCGAGTTACGTCATGACTCGTTACGTCAAACTTTCCCGCCTAAGAATGTGTGAAAACAAAATAAAATTTTTTGTAAAGTTGACACACGTATAGTGTATGAACATGCAGTTATGTTCACCAAATGTCATAAAACTATGAAACTCATCCCATATGTTTACATATATTTCAACTTTTCTTGCGTGAGATTTCTGACGGATACGCACGCAAACGGAGTCTATGAAACTGAGCCTGAAAGTGAAGTTATTTAATAGCACCAGTACCCCTGTAGAATGCAACAAAGTTCCTGGTGTTGGTATGCAGAGACCTGCGCCGATAATTTGAAAATGATTTTGAGCCGCCGTCGACTAAAATCGCTAAGCCACCGCCGCCGAAAATTTAATAGCTTGTCTCGGCTAAAAAACAAGCCCCCCGATTAGCATTTTAAGTTGGATGGGAAGGAAACAATGGCCAGTAAGATTATGCATATTTTAAAATATTGTAATTGCCAAACCACGACTCTCTCTCGCTCAACGACATTCTTATTGCCAAACATTTTTAGAACATGTTATATAATTTCACGCAGATATTTCCAAGAATTGGAAAATTGGCGAGCAAAATTTTAAGCATACCTGCAGCGAGTGCCTCACCTGAGGAAGCTTTTTCTAGCGCGCATCGGCGAAAAGATCGAACCTGGATTCATCGACTATAAAAAGGGTGTTGTTCATCCATGACAATGCAGACGTTGTAGAAAGTATGTATTTAAAGTAAAAATGTAATGGATCCAAAACGAATTCTTCCGGACCAGAACGATTAGTTCCTGACATTGCAGCACATTCAACCATCTTTGAAGCAATCTTTCAATTTCTACTTACTCTTGTTTTATGCTGAACGCCTCGAAGAAAGTGAAAGAAGAGATGTTCAAGCGTTAGAATCCTTCGTGCCTCCGCCGGAAAGTCAACAAAGCATTAATTACTATGGCGTGAAACCGAAAAAAGTGCCCAAGTTTATTGACGATGTAGAACATATGAATTATATACGAATCGCTAATTTTCTGTTCTGATCCGATTGCTCAGAAAACTGGGAACCTTTCTAAAATGACTAATTGCTTGTTCGATGATGATGGACACAAGATTATCAGTTTCTATGACGCTTTCCTTGGTATTCACATGCAGCTAAAGGTTACAAATAAGGAACCATCACATGAAGACCCGGTAGTTGAGAACGCACCTGAATTAAGGGATAGTATGCTATATTTGAATCAGGGAGAACCTCTAAGCAGAGATGACGATAAGGGTTTGGTTTCAAATAGTGGTGTGTAAATAGTAAAAGCTGTAGTGATAAAAACGTAAATAATTTTAACCTCTACCCGATTATCGGATACTTCGTTGCATGATCCTTCCTGTCGATCAAGGCAAATGGATATAGCCTTGTTCGACAAAAAAAAAAAATGTTAGTGGCTCTAAAGGGAGGGAATTTTCAGGAATTTATTGAAATAAAGTGAGTAAGCCTGGTTTAGTAATGCAATTTCCCGATTTTATATCACAAATCAACTAACAGCTAACTCAGAAAATGTAGGTCTTGGTAAATCGCATTTTAATGTTTTTTGTTTCAAGTGGTACTGAGAAGGCGGGGTATTTTAGTTTTTATAGCAGGTAGGTTTCGAGACTGCCAATTGTTTGGCATACTTATCTTATTTCCGTAATAACCCGAGTTGTGACAATCTTCTTGACGGTGTGCTATATATAAATATACATATATTTATGTTTTCACAATAAAAACACGTATCGTCGTTTAACCGCGCACTAGCTCCGGCATACCTTCGATAATAATCTGCAGTGATTTTAAATCTTTTGTAACTGTGTCGGTAAGAACCTCCATAGCCTTCTGCTGCATTGCTAGAAAGGTTTTCATTTCATCCTCACATTCTTTATCAATAGTATATTCGCTGCCGCTACCGCTCAAGGCGTATTGATTTCGTTGCATACGCATTTGTGATAATAACTCACTGAGTCGTCCCTTCGACAAAATACAAGAAACTTGAAATGCATTAACATTTTTATTATTATTAAAGAGGCTTACTTTGAATTGCGTGGGGGCTGATACCAGAGCTTGCATGTTTTCCAACTTGCTACGTAACGCTTCCTCTTCGGGTGTGAGAGCCAATCCAACTTTACGCGTACATTCTTGCTTGACAATAATCTAAGATAATCAACCCATAGGTAATGTTTTGTGATTTTAAAGCTTTAAATAATCGATATAAAAATGACAAGATATTTTACCTTTAATATCTTGTGACTCAGTTCGGCCAAGTTGCGTTTGTATTCCATAATCTTGGCTGTCGCAGCAGCATGTCGCTGACGAAGTTCTGCCAGATCTCGTCCGACTTTTTGCAAGTACAGTGCATGAGTCTCTGTTTCATGTTCTTGACACTTAATACGCCATTTTAAATCGTTAAAACCAATCATGGGAACGGGTATAAACTTTGTCGGGTCAGGATTGTCTAACTTTGCTTGACGCCACATCCTGGGATCAATGCCTTTGGGTGGATTTTCCAAATATTCTTTCAGTTGATCTTCATCAGGCAGCACTAACGCCAAAGCCTCAAAGATGCAAAGATTGGCTAGCTGTGGCTTTACATTGGGCTGATTTAAATAGTTGGCCAATTCGGTGGCCAAAATCCGCTTTGATTCGTTTGGTACAAATTGGGATTTCTCTGAGACGTAAATGACAATTTGCGATTTTTTCTCTTCGTGCTCTTTACTTGTTTCGATGTTAACTAATAAATTAGGTTTATTTCCAATCACATTGTTAATTGCGTTAATAATCTGTTGTTGTTGGGCTCTGGAAGTCATAAAGTCGTAAAAATTAAACAGCAATTATTTTGCTAACTAACTTGACTTCGGTGAGTGGTTTGCTGAAATTAAGCGCTACTAAACCCATTTTATTATCCTTGCCTGGCAGACGACTGTAACCCATAGCCTTGAAGCGGCACAGATAATTATCTGGCGTTATGACCACTGGTGCTGCATTTTGAGAGTAAAATGATTTGCCGGTACCCCACAGGGCCTGCAAATAATTCCACTTCGCAATGATCGTATCCCGCTCGTCGCCATAAATTGAAACATTGAATATGGATTGCGCAAAAGCTTCATCTGGGCTGATGGGCGGCGCTTGCTGTTGTGGTTGGCCGAGCATGAAACTCGTACTGCCCGTAAAGGCACCGAAACCGGGCGTGGTAGTAGCTGTTGGCTGTTTGCCGAAGCCTATATAGTCCACGTGTAGTTCATAGTAACAAATCAAGTTAATAAAAGCGAGTGAATTCTTACTTGTCCCAAAGCCTGCAGCTGGCGCTGTTGCTCCAAAGCCACCGAAACCTGTTGATTGTGTACCGAAACCACCGAAAGAAGGTACTGATGATGTTATTGCTGTTGTGCCAAAACCACTAAACCCGCCGCCTCCTCCAGAGCTGCTAGCCGGCGTTGTTCCAAAAGTGCCAAAAGCGGGTGCACTCGTTGCTCCTGTTCCCAGCCCAAAGCCACCGAAACCGCCTGTGCTAGTATTAACGCCTGCCGTTTGGGCAGCTGAGGCAAACATAGACGGGGGTGCAGAAGTGGTGGCTGTGTTTGTGCCAAATCCACCAAAACCTCCTAGGGTGGGGACTGCAGAAGTTGCCGTTGGTGCGCCAAAAGCACCAATTCCCCCAAGTGTTGGGGCTGTTGTGGCCGTTGGAGCTGCGAAGCCTTCAAGAAGCAAAATGGATTAATATATATGTCGTAAAAAATAGTATTAAAAAATTACTAGTTGATCCAAAAGCTGGTGTTCCACCAAATGCAGGAGCAGCTGAAGCTGCCGCTGGCTGTGCTCCAAATGCTGGTGCCGTCGTATTCGGGCCAGTTGCAAACGATGAAAACAACCCACCAGCTAACAATAAATAGAAACGATTTAGAACTGCAAAATCACTTTATAAAGAATTACATTTCGCTGGTGTGCTGGTAGCTCCCAAAGTGCTCCCGCCAAAGAAAGACATGCTCGATATCTATAAAAATGTTTTTATGTATTTAGCTTTTTGTAATAGACCACTAGTTGGATAACGTTTTTTCAAGAAAACGCGTTATTTCTGATCAAGTAACAAAACGTTTCTCTTCGATTGTGCTTTGCTATGTGTTATTCCTTGATTCGTATTTTTGATCAACGAAAAATTTTGTTTAACGTTCGCTCATCAGAGACCTGTGCGAAGGGTTGAAAGCCGATTTTGAGACGCCGCCGATATTAACGCTAAGCCGCTACCGCCAATAACTGTATAATTTGATTCAGTAAAAAAATAGGCCGCCGACTAATTTTGTTTAGCCGCCGATTATCATTATCAGTTGGATGTGAAGGAAGAACAGAATATTTATTGTGGTTGTGTGTGTGTGGTTCTTGTAAACAAACCAAAAAAGAAGAACAAGCAAGCGATCAAATTAGAAATAGAGCAGTAGATGCCAGTTTACATCGACTGGAGGGAAATTTTATTTTTTTCTCGTTTCCCATAAGAACCAATGTAATTTTGACGGCGACTAGTCGCCAGCAAGCTGACTGTGTTTGGGCTATAACACGTGTGACAGCGCTTCTCTGAGAGCGAAAAAATAGAGAAAAAACCAGCAAATTCCTCAGTAATTTGAACGTCGTGTGAGTTGACTCATGGTATTTTCTATAAAAAAGCCACCTTTCAGAATTGAAATTCAACTTAAAGAATTGGTAAGTATGAGATATCAAATTTGACCGATCAGATGTAGGAACGAAGTGGAACGAACTTTTTATCTCTGATGGACGTATTCATTCTGTCTTGTTGTTCTTTCCTGTAAATTTTGAAAATCACAAAGCAAAATCGACCAAAATCACTCTGTTCGTTTAATTTGGTTGCTAGACAGGAGTTTAAAAAGGTGCCAAGTATTTAAAAAAATAAAGGAAATCTATTTTGTACGTGATAAACGTCAAGTTTCGGTCGCTTTTTATAGTAGTCAGTACTAGGTGTAATTTTTTTGAATAATGGGAAGTAAACCCTGGAAATTCGATACTCACATCAGGGATTAGCAACCTTTTTTTACAACGAGCCAGCTATAAATTAAGAAATTATTTATTATTAGTTAGATAAGATCATTAGTTAGATTCTTAGCCGCATGTAAGAAACTAAACACTGAATAAACGCAAATTATTTCTATTAAAATAGAGTATCAGAATAATTTAAGTGGTCCATACACGAAAACAATATTTGCGCAAATCGGCTGTTGCGTTGATCAAAATGTGGAGGCCTTGAAGGGCTCGACGAGAAATGGTGGCGGTGGCCTACTACTGCATAGCTTACATATTTATACAAACTTTATACACGGTTTTAATTTAACTTCCTCCTTTGATTTGATTTTTATCTGCAGCCATTATGTCCGGGCGACAATTATTTGGTAAGCCCCCCGTTACAGCGCTTCAGGAGTTCTGTGCTAAACGAAACTTTGCGCTTCCTACTTACGATTGGATTGATTCTGATAAGGGTTCCTTTATTTGTAAAGCTGAAGCGGCATCTACCGAAGCCTATGGTTACGGTCGATCTAAGCGAGAAGCTAAGCATGATGCAGCATCGAATGTCATAAAGAAAATCAAATTAATCTATCCGGACATTGATGAAATTCCACAGGCTCCACACGTAGCGACGTCTACCACTGACATGATTATCACTCTCAGAGACTATTGCGTTCAACATAATCACCCTCTGCCCACATTTGAAATTGTTCAACAAACTGGTCCCGCTGAAGCTCCCGAATTTACAGTTCTATGTGCATTGTCCACAATTAAACGCTACGGGAAGGCCAATAACAAAAAAGACGCTAGACAAAAAGCTGCTCTGGAAGTGTTCAAGCTTATACTGCAGGTATATATGACACACATTTAAGGTTGTACTGGTTTGTGCTGAGCTACCATTACTATTTATTTCATAGAATGAAACCGTGGAGCACCACATGCAAGTTGCTACGCTTGAGAGTAAATTTGAAGATGTAGAGACAGAACGTTACCGCAAATTTAAAACCTACCGAGAACTAACAGACTCAAAAACCGGTGAAACTCCCGGCGTTTTACTTTGCGATCGCCATAATTATTTTGCGAAATTTTTTGATGAACTTAAATCAGAAGCGCTTAATATTATAAACGAAGTGCATGAAAATGAAAAGACGCAAGCATTGAAAATACTGAGATGTTTAAAGATAACCCCGAAAGTTACTGTAATGCCAGTGGAAAGCACAGTGGAAGCATTTTTATTTATTGAATTTAATTGCGAATATGATGTAGTGTTTGCTGGACCGGAGAGCCGCATTTATAAGGAAATTGTTAATTACTTTTCTGATATGCTGTATTAAGCATATATTCGATTTAAATAAACATAATAGCATAGTTTTACCTTACCTTATGTGTATGTTGCATTTAAATATATACTAATTTTATTAATATTAATATATAATAAAATTATTAAATACTACCGTTGCTTAAGTTGCAGTACCGCTGCACCAATTTGCACTATTTTTATTCTTCTAAGCGAGTATTCTTTCATTAATAATTTGTAGGTATTTTCTCCGCAATAAATCACAGCCATAAAAATTTCAGCAAGATCCAACAAAGATCAAAATGCAATGAAGACAAATCCCGGTTTTCAAATGCATTACTGCGTTTTATTATTATTGTTAGTATTAAATACAGCATAAGGAAATTAGCTTAAATATTGTAAAAATTATGTATACGTAAAGTAACTACTTAGCGAATAACTTTATAATTATAAAGAGTACCGAAACAGCCAATACATGCGCATACGGCGTCAGACTTACTTTTTAAATCTGTGTACATATAACAAGTTTACATTTGAATCATCGAATAGTTTAGAGATATCATGTCATAGCTTTGTTAGCTTGTAGCCGATGAGTTGTGTCTATTTGTCATGTTTCTTTAAATGACGATTTAGACTAAATTTCAATTCAAACTCTCTTCCACAAATGTCGCAACTAAAATTTGGTTTTTTCGAGTGCACTACGTCGTGGTGCTCTCGCAATTTTTCAACACTGTCGAAAGTGTCCATGCACTTAGCACATTCGAATGTCGTAAGATGACTTAGTATGTTTACTTCATCCATACTTTCGTTTGTTGCTGTATGTGTTGCACCGGGCAGCAGCGGCTCGTCGGTATAATCTGGATTGCCAACAACATCCGTTGGAACATTTGCTTCTGACTGTTCGTAATTCTTGAAAAATTCATTGTCGCAGCACTTGTAACTGTTGTTGAAATCACTAACAGAATCATTTTCGCCCATTGTCGTCTGGCATTGTTGCAAATGTTGGTCTAGTTCGTCGTGATTCAGAAACGCTTGATGGCATTTGTAACAGGATTTGAGGAGTTCATCATTATCGGGCGAGGGAATTTCATCTTTCACCCCGCCATACACATGATTGTTATATTCCTGAATTGGTTTGCTTAAATTATTACTGCCTTCGAAGGGGTGCTGCTCATCCATATGAATTTCCAGCTCAGCTTGATGGGAGAACTTTGTATTGCACAGTGAACAAAATACTTCAATGGAACTATGTGTACTTATTTCTGCAGAGTTTTTAATCTCTATGCTTCTTTCATTGAAATGCATCAACTTTATGTGCTCATTTACATCATTAGAGCTTTTGAAAACTGCAAAGGAATAAATCTTATAAGCATATAATCGTCACATCATAGTAGGCGTTATCACCCTCTCATCTATGTATATATAGATTAATTAGTATTCTAAAAGGTCGACATACTTTAACACCCTTATTCCAATAGACGATATCGTCCCAAAAAGACGACTTTTGTTTTTGTTTTGCATATAAAAACACGATTTTCGGAACGATATCGAGCCGTCGATACAAAGTGCTGCTATAAAATTGTATATTGAAAATTACATTTGAATTTCGGATGTATGATAATTGTCTATAGAACTCTGCTTTGTATTTTTATAAAGTCAAGTAGATACAATCAAGTAGTTTAATAGAACAATTCATAACGATAATTAGTTTAACATTAATAATGAAATTTGAGCACAATTTGGTTCTACAAAAATATACAATTGTATATTCTTTGTTTTAACCCACTACACTGTATATCATGGCATCTATTTGTGAAGGTTAATTTTAGCAACTTCCAATAACTGCAGTTTGTTAGCTGCTTAAGACTAACGTTAAAAAAGTTTCGATAATATATTTGAATTTTTGCGTTTTGCGAAACCACCCACCTTTTGTACAATAGGTGCATTCAAAGAGTGTATCGAAGCCGTGTTTTCTCATATGATACTTCATCTTCATAAAGAGCACAACTACAAAAGGAAAGCAAAGTATCGTAAATATTACTGAAATGACAAATGTGTACCAAAACTCTTGACTATTACATTTTCCGCATATTGCACAAGTGTCCTTTGAATGCATCTGACGTACATGATCCTTCAGTACTTCTCGAGAAGTGCAATAAAAACCACATTGAACACACTTGATATGTTTGTTCAGCTTGTGCCATTTAAGATGAAATTTCAGGCGTGCCGATGTCGAATTTTGAAACGTTTTGCCACAAATATGACACTCCATATCCTTTATTTCGTGCACTCTTTTCAAGTGCAAACGGTGCAGTTGTTTATTTTCCGAAACGCAGTTACAATACTCGCATTTGAATACGGCCATATTTTCAGATATTGTCTCTTCATTGCCTCCTACTTCGTTGGCTTCTCTACATTCTTCCAGAGCTGACAGATTTGGGATATCGCCTTTAGGTCCCAGCTGTAACGCTGGCTCTACGGAGTTAAGCTGAAATGCACTTCCAATGTTTTCTGCATTGCAGAGCCTTTGATCATCGCCCTCTATATTTGTATTTGCCGTACCTATTAGGTCGGTTGGTGGTTCTGTTGGAACTGTGGCCTCTTCTATTATTTCCTCCTTAATGGGACCATGTGGGATGTTAAATGACCTATCGAATTCGGTGTCACTTAAGTCATCTACGTAAATAAAATCTTTAGCTTCGATCTCGTCAGGGATTTCAGTTTTAATTTGTATGGTATGGTTTTTTGCTCGCGCATTGTAAAAGTGTAGTAACTGCTGTTGTATACTCAAACACGACTTTCGAAAATTGAAAATTTTCTGAAATTCGTGAATGCAACCCGTACAAATAAATTGAGGATATCCGTCGTTCTCGTTGATCTATATGCAATAATTTTTATGTTATAATGATTTGCTTTGGAAATAGAGAAATCTATAAATACTTCAGCTTTCCAGGACGATAACTCCAAGCGTATATGCATCATCTCCGGATCATCTACTGCTGCTGTGAATATTGGTCGGAGATAGCAAGAACTGGTTAGGAAGAATATACCACAGGTCCGACATGCTTCTATACTATCCATTAGATCAATATCATTATCAAAGGACATTTTTTAAAACAATTTTATTAGTTAATTCTAAATACTTCAAATTCAGAAATTCAAGCGTTCAGACTTGACGTTTCTGTCGTCGAGTCTAGCGTGATGCCAATCTTCAGATCAGGGTTAAAGAAGAAAAGCAACAGAAGTGCGTTCAGTAAATCAGTAATGAACACGGAGGACCACGCTAGCTGTTAGTTAAGTAGGTAAAATAGTTATTCGCATTGGAAGAAAATTAATTAACCATACCAAGAAAAGAGGGATTTTCAAATGTTTGCCCTTAACAATCAGAATTCAAATGGTTTTGATTTACAAGCATTACGGAAACAGCAACTTTCACGACCCGGATAATAAGATTTTACATAATTATATATTATATAATTATATTTTTATTATATATATATTGTATAATTATATTTTACATAAAGGAAATATATACATACATATATCCATTTTCTTCGGTCTATGAAAAATAGCCATACAGATAATTAGGAAAAGAAATAAAGGACATGAATATATTACAAGTAAACCCAAATAAAATATATAAAAAAAAAATATTCTTCTTTTTATATTTCGCTATAAGGAATATAAGGAACATAAAGTAATAGCGAAACTGGTCGCATAAAATTAACGTACAAAATAGAGAACATGTTTTCTGAAGTCTATTATAGGCGGTGCTAAAAGTAAACAGAAATTAAGCTTCATTATCGTTGAGTTCTGACATTAGCTTAAGGTTGATTAATGCCATTATAGTTGAACCTTAAATTTCAATTGAAGTTTTAGTGATAGGTCCTATCAGTAGAATTTTACTGAGCTCTAAAATTATGGTAGACACATAGAACAAAAACAGAAAATAACTTCCGTCATTTCAGAAACAGCCTGTTCACAAAAACAGATGGGAATCTGTCTTTTAATGTTTCTTATTATCTTGATTAGAATTTGTGCAAAGGAAGAAATTATAGTAGTTCGTTTTTCATTGTCGCACTTTTGTGATGTTTATTTGTGGTACCCAATATTTGAAATTTAACTTGATTTTATTTCTGGAAATTTGCCATAAATAAGAGCAGAAGAAATGAGGTAAAGTATTCACAGAAAATACTAAACCCCAAACAAGTGAATAACGCCAGCAATACAAAGCCATAAAAAAGTGAAGGCGAGTGTGAAGACAAGCGTTGAAAAAGCTTCATGGTGGTGTCGCCATTTTAATGTCGATGCTGTCAAAGTGGTGGATGATGTATTAATTTGATTGTAACAATTGAGCAATTTTAAGAAGTTTGCCTGCCTCTTTGTGCCATAAGTAAAAATAGTGATAATCCGAAAAAAATTTAGACTACTTTTTCGCATTCAGCAATGTCGAGGAAGATAAAAGAAAATGTTGCTAAAGAAACCCAACAACAACAGCCGCAACAATCCAGACTTGTTGGCAACAACAATGTCCTAGGAGGATTCAGCTCCTTTGATAGTGATTCCTTGCCCGACTACTCGGAATTCGATTCCGAGTCTGTAACATTGGATTACTATAAAGAAAGGTAGCTACAACAGTCAGGTTCTTTATGCTGCTTGAACTCTCTTATGCTTAATTGTGTTGGAACTGGTCATTTTATTCATTTTGCAGTCACAATACATATAATATCGTTGTAATGTTGTACTTGAGATAATTACGCTAAAAATAACCTGCTGCTCTTCTTGATTTGTATTTGTGTTTATATACATTTCTGCAATAATCTATTTATAACTCTGACTATTTCATAATATCACAATGAATAGTTAAACACTTTTTGAAATAAGCTTTTAAAAGTGTCTTCACTTTTGACTTTAAATAATGATGAGTGTGATAATGACTGATCGTGATACCGAATCGAAAATCGGTGCACAAATACTCATACAGTTTGTGTTTCATGAGGTCCGCTGGAGTTTTTCTGTGGGGGAAATTCTGTTGGGCTTAATTAAAATATCCGAGTTTAACTTGAGAGTTTTTCGGGGAATATTCGAAGATTAACACAAATTTTTGATGCCAAATAAAACAAATTTGTTAGAAATACATTTATCGAAAGTGCATTTATCTATCCCAAAAACCATGAACCCTTTTATAAAATAACTGTCCAGCGGAAGCATGTCGTTCGTTCCACATAAACAGCCCGAACTTTTGAAAACTAACACACGCTTCTTTCTTGATTGTGTTTATTGACAGATACTATTGAATGTGCGCTTGCCAGAATTAAACATTGAACCTCTAACGCACCTTAGATGCATTTCTAACTATCGCCAGTTATAATAAATGATAAACAAATACAAATCAGAGCAATCCGGAAGTTTGTATCTTGTAGCGAATACGCTATTGCACCAGCCACCATTAAGAGTAACCATTAAAGGTACATTAACAAGCTACATTATCTGCATTGAGAGGACATAAAAACCGTATAACCAAAGGTACTTTTTTTCATTGCTAATTCTTGAACATTCATTGGTTTTACATCTGGTTACGCTGCCACTAGTAATTACAAACTTATTTGAAATTTATAGCTCGAGACGTCCATCACCATCGAAAATGGCACCCACAACAACCATAGAAACAATTACAATAACGAGACCGTTAAAGGTAAAATTTGAAATTTTATTGAATATTCGAATGCATGCAAGTCAGGTTTGATTTAATTTCGCAGGTTATTGCATTTATTTGCGGCGTGATCGTTGTTGTTTTAATGATAATGGCCCTGGCATCAACAGATTGGTTAATGGCAGAAGGTTGGCGCCAAGGGCTATTTGTCCATTGTATTGAAGAAGACATACCTCCGCTTCCCTTTAATATACATGATCCGCCGGGCTGTTATTCTAGCAGAGATGTCGGTAGGTTGAAAATTTTGTTTTTGCCATCTCTGCTTCCGATCATTTGCTATCTCCTTCCTTAGGTTATATAAAAGCCACCGCAGTTCTTTGTATTATTACACTGATAACAGACGTCATTGCCACAATATTAACCGGCCTTGGTTTGAAGACACAAAATCATAATTTAAAATATAAATTCTATCGAATCGCCGTTTTGGTGATGCTGGCATCGTGTAAGTAATGAAGCGATCACCAAGGTCTTTGTTTCCTCCTGTATAACTTTCCCTTACGCTAAATAAGCTCGGAAAATAACTATCCAATTATTTTATCTTATCTTCATAATTCCTAGTGCTTGCAGTTTTGTCAGCGTTAATAATTTATCCGGTGTTTTTTGCTGGTGAACTAAATATTGGTATTGCTTTAAAGTATTCTCCAATTATTCGAATTTGTAACCCCATTTATCTCCATCCTTTGGTACTGTAGCAAACCGACTAATTTGGAAGTTCGGCTGGGCGTATGGCGTTGGCTGGGGTGCAGCCATTTTTTTGTTCGGCGCTGTGGTTCTCTTGCTGTGCGACAAGGAGTCCGAAGAGATCTACTATAAGGAAAGAAAAATTGTGCATGAAAACCAAATGCGCGCCTAGGCCAGGCCGCACGACCTGCCTGACGTCGTTCTTTAGATTAAGTATTTCATTATATTAAATTGTTATTAATATAATTCTAACACAAAGCAACGCACTAAAATCGTCGTCATCACCATCATCATGATGGCCATCCTCAGCATTGATTGTAATCTGTACCCCTTTTTGTAAAAGCCATTATTTTAAATGGAAAAGAGCACGAAAAGCTAAACGAAAAAAATGTGCACGAAATATTGTATGTCGGTCGATGTTGTGTAGTATTGAGCAGTCGTCATCAATTAAATTTTCGGCAAAATTTTGGAAAAAATATTTATAATAATCATATGGATATGTTTATACTAATTTATTTGCAAATTTAACAAACATGTCTATTAACGAATATTTAACAAGGCAAACAAATTATCGTATAATTATAATAAAAGAAAACCTTTTACAAACCACACGAAAATCGACTTCAAATAACAACAACAAAACTCAAGCATTGCTTTCACACCAAAATTCCACAACTTTTCAACCGAACAGAATCATCAATTATCATCAACTTTGTGCAAAAAATTGTGTTCACAAACGTTTACACTCAAATCATGCAAACAATATATAATGTTATTACTCTTTTTTTGTGACACATATTTCTTTAAATCGCACTAGTATATACTCTATAGTTATTAGTGTTTATACATTGTTCCTTTAACTATTTTAATTATTTCATTATCAGATTCTATTCTCTCTATTTTGTAGAAATAGTGCGTAAAACTATTTAATAAATAATATTTTTTGTACAATTTTGTATAGTTTGGATCGACCGAGCAACCATCCTTATTAATAACACATACATACTAGTACGAGTATTTGTGAATGTATTTGTTGTGTTCAAATGTTATTATTGTTTTATTATTTTTAAGAGTGGCAGCTATTTATACATATTTATATTATATTAATTTATACCTGAGTATTTGTAAATCGTTTTATGCCATCAATACCACGGCATTGCATTAAGAGCATTAATGTTACCTTTCTGATTATGATTGTTTTGTAATATCATCACCAATTTTGTCTTAGTATAACAGTCAATGAACAATGTTATAATTTGCGTATTTTGTATAAATATTCTTGTTTACAAATCTGAATTTTGGTTTTTCATTTCTTTATTTCTGTGTGTGTGTGTGCTAATCCAGACAGACAGGACAAAATCGCATAAAGAACTCCACAAAAACAGGTTTGAGTATATTTAGAGTTTTTCATGTCTATTTTGCGAGATTTATTTTATGAAATTTAATTATTTAAGTAGATATCTCTCCCCGCTTCTTTCTATGTCGCCTCTTTTTATTTTATTTATGAGTATATTTTCGTTTTAAAATTTTAATAAATATGCGCTGAATTAATTAATTAACTTCGAAACTGCCAACCATAAACGTTAATATGACTACAAATAGCCAAATTCATAACCGCGTATTTTCATTTCAACTGTATGGCAGCTTCTTTATAACATAAAGACAACAGCAACAACAATACTTATAGCATTACCAAAACCATAAAAGAAACCATAAACAAAAAACAAGAAATAATTTATAGAATCGTAGGCAGGAACGTGCGGTGGCAGTAAAAGCAAAAGAAAATAAGCAAACTTATTAGAAAAAAACTTAAATAAAAGCTACGTATTATAGAAAGTTATAAATTTATTAATACATTTAATTGCAGTAAGTAATGCTTATTATTACGATTGTATTACATTTTGTACTAAACACGTACAGGATCAACAAATTAAGAAAATAAGTTAAAATTAAACAAATTAAAAGGAAAACCAAATATAAATAAACAAATAATTTTTGAACACATAATTGATTTGAAATAATTGTCTACTTTCAACATTGCATTGCATTGCTTCAATAGTTTACCGATTTGCGTTGTATGTACCATAAGTAATTTAGAACTTAACAACTATTGTTTGCTTTCTTTATCTCTACCGACAGTGATTTGTACATAAAACCGAAAATTTACCAATTTTTATTTATCTAATACAATATATTTTATATAAAACTAACCATCTAACGCCAATTAATATACATATATCGTACAAATACGTATATATAAATATATATATACTTTATATAGTACGTCTAGAAGTGTATGCTACTTAAACACAAATAATAATGTATAATTAATTACAAATTATCAGATAATTAATTTCTGCTAAGATTGTTAAATAAATATGTATACATACATTATGTGTCGTCCCAATTTTAAGTATAAAAACCAAGACTTCTTTTATTTAAAAATTTTCGCCAGTTTATTTATTTATTCCTTAAACCATGGAATGCAACAAAGAAAGCAGCCTTTCCGCTATATTGCCAACCTAAATGGGCGTGATGGATGATACTGTAGCAACCGAACTTCGCACGTACGCATACGCCCCAGAAATAACCAAACAGGACAATAGTTGCCCGATTTGTCATTTATAAGAATGAGCCTACAGTCTACTAATGAATTAAATCATTCTTCATCATTCCAACTTTTTGGTCCATACAAATCGAATTGCTTATACCAATTGAAATATAGTTAGAAGCTTTATTTTATTCAATGTATCTCATACATAGCTTATATATATATATATGTTTATAATTGCAGCTAAATCAAAACCTGTATGCTCGGATATATTCTAAATCGCCTTTACGGTTTGCATCTATCCAAGAAACGTGGATACAAACAGACGTCTCTAATGTGATAACGATTGAGCAACCAACATAAAAATCGTTCTAAACCAAGACCGTAGCCTCCGTGTGGTTGCGTTCCATACACACGCTGATCGGTGTACCAATAGTATGGTGCCGGATCGATGCCTTCACGTGCGTAGCCTTTCAGTAATTGTTCAATTTCGAACATCCTCATTGAACCGCCTACGATTTCGCCCACGTTCGGCAGCAGAACATCCACGCTCTCTGTTAGGCCTGGATCATCTGCGCAGGTCGCCATGTAAAACGACTTTATGTTAACCGGAAACCTACAGAGCATAATGGGCTCGTTTATAGTGTCAGTAATTTTTCGTTCCGGTGCTTCCGGAATGTCTTCTCCAAATTCATAGAATGTACCATCGTCTTTAGTAACATTATTCTCTTTAAGCCATTCAATAGCTTGCCCGTAATTCATGCGACGGAATGGTCTTTTGGGGGCCTTAAAATCTGGGTTGAGATCTTTCACCAAATAACCCCACGGAGATTGAAGCACTCGCTCGACTACGTCGCACACTAAATCCTCCAGGCGATCAAGTAAGTCCTCGAAAGTAATAAATGGACACTCGGCTTCGATATGCGTGTACTCGGCTAAATGGCGACGTGTCCTACTCTGCTCAGCACGATAGCTCTGAGCTATGCAAAAAACATCGCCGAGTGCAGGCAAGCAGGTCTCCAAATAGAGCTGGGAGCTCTGGGTTAAGTAAGCCTCTTCGCCAAAGTATTGTAGCTTGAAAAGTGTGGAACCACCCTCTACTTGCGTTTGTACTAAAGTGGGTGGTGTCACCTCATTGTACCCACGTTCAAAATAATGCGACCGGAACGCTTGCATTACGACGGAGCGCATTTTAAGTATCTTGGAGGTATTTTCGCCTCTTATCATTATGTGCCTGTTATCCAGCTGCACATCGGGGTGAGCTTCCTCATTCAGAATACTTTCTGCACCACCAGACGGCGCAGTCCCAACCAGTTCCCAGTAGTCCACCTTAAGTTCGTGACCACCAGGTGCTGATTTTCCTTCCGGAACTACATTGAGCACGCCAAATAGCAGAACGGTACTTTCAGTAGTCAGTATTAGGGCTTCATATGTCTGACACAGTAGATCCGTCAGCACACATTGCAAGAATCCTGTTCCATCGCGCAGTGTAATGAAGATAAGGCCTTTGCCTTGTCGACGTAGTCTGTGCACCCAACCGTATAACTTAACACGTTTATCCCGATTTTCTGCTCCATCCAAAATGCGTATCTTTTTAGCCACCGGCAGTTTCGAATCTTGGGAAATCTTGATTTTTTTAGCTATCTCCAAATTTTGCATACGTTTCTCTGCATCATCGGCTTCACGTTGTTGCTTTTCACTGTTTTTGTGGCTCTCCCGTACAAAAATCTTCTGGATTTTTTTGAGCTGTGACTTCGCTGCAGGCTCGTACAGTTCTTTCGAATTTTCGTCTTTGCAGTCCACGTAGATGGTAGGAAAAGGTTCTTTCTCGGCATGCCGCATGGCTTGCAAGATAGTCTTATAGGGTTTTGTCTCAGTGCCGTCACCAGATTCATCGCTACCATTTTTTTCCGATGTAAAAAGTGCAACTGATGTTTTTGAAAAATCCATATTTGTGCCACCAATTTATATTAATTCCTTGTGGATTATTTTTCTATTTTAAACGACGATCTCAAAAGCAAAATGCAACCCGAATGACTACCAGAGGCGACGGTTAGTGCAGGTATATGCAACCTTTTTTTTAGATCCGGGTCGAATCAATCGACGTAAATATTAATCCAGGTCAAATCAATCGACGGGGTATTAACCAATTAGCTGCCAAATTTTTTTTTTTAAAATTCTTGCGAAAACTTATATTTATGCAAACATAAGTGTGTAAAAATATAATTATGATCAAATTATGCTTTGTCGTTAAAATATTTACATTTCTTTTCCATTTTTTGTATTTTATAAATTCTTTTTTGTATTTTATAAATCCATTTTTATTTTATATCCTTTTTTGTATTTTATAAATCCATATAAATCCATTTTTTTATTTTATAAAGAGAGCTGCCGCTGGTGCTGTGTTTATACGAGTATATTTAAGCTGGAGTTTTATATAGTCTATTTACGTGCGTATTCGTCAGAAATTTCATGCAAGAATAGTTGAAATATATGTAAACATACGCGATGAGTTTCATATAGTCCGTGCGTGTACAACAGTAGTTGTTATAATTGTAATAAATTTCTGACGAATACGCACGCAAACGGGCTCTGTAATTGAAACTCCAGCTTAAATTTATAAACAGAACAGCAGCGGCGGCACTCTTTCTGTATAATCTTATGGGATCATTTCTCCGCTTTGCCCCGCTAACAGCGGCGTGATTCTATAAATTCTATCCAATTGCGCCGCTTCACCGCTGGTGCTGTGATTATACATTAAGGCAGCAAAATGTAATACAATCATAAGGTCTGGCACAAAAAGTAAGTTCCGTAATAAAATTTGTTTACCAGAACCTATCTTGAAATTCGTCAGTTGGTGACCCCCGGTATGTAGGTTGCCAAGCACTGCTCTGAAGCATGACGAAATCTGCAATGGTTATTCATCAGCCAGGGTTGCTGTTAGTTCGTTCCAATTGGGCTTTATTATTTTAGTTAAATAAGTACATAATGACTATTAAATGATATTGTAAACTTATCTGAAATATACAGATATAATAATGACGTTTACTGTAAACTAAAGCTCTTGCGAAATTGTAATACCAACCTTAATTTGAAAGCATTATTCTGTAACAAAAACATTTTGGGGCACTTTACAATTGACTCTCGTAGGCGTAGCATCAAAAGTGAAACCAATATAAATGAATGTTAATATTTTATATATACATGTTTTATTTTATGATGTTTATAACAGTAAAGTATGCATAACTACAGAATTATAGCAATTTTGGAAACAAGTTTGCGGTATAAGGATAAAAATATGTAACAATTAAATTCTTTACAATAAACTTATCTGATTTTCAGTTTTTATTTGCAATTAGTAATAGTATATTTAATGCTGGCTCAAAAATTAATTTCAATACATACTCACAAAAAAAAGTATTTTCTTCCCTTTTAAGTTTGAATTTGGTATATGAATCTTGTCATAAAACATAGGAGGGCAATATATTGTACAAACAATGGATTGATTCAATTTATCACCAATTATATTATGTTTGGAACTTATAAAATTTTGGATTTTGTAACATAAAACTTTATTTTATTCTTCTACAACAGTCTTTATTTTTCATATCTTGCTTTGGATAATATCGTTTTTGATTCACAATATTTTGCGTAATTACCACTTTGTTTGAAATTGTAAATACAATCAATATTTGTCCACAAATACAGTTTTTGCTTTTTAAGTGTAGAGATTACAGGTTACTAATTGCTAATGCTTTAAATAGAAATATTTTTATGGTACAGCTCGAAGAACAGCTTTAGAAACTTTGTATACGTAATTAATATTTAACTCAATAATAAAATGAAATCAACAACAAAAAGAAGCTAATTATTTCCTGCACTCATGCACTCATAATTAAAATGTGTCGCGTACAAATTGTATAATAGTATAAATGAATGCAATGGAATTAGGAGGACATATTATTATATCTTAAATTGCTATCAACACTTCCACCTATGGAACTACCAGGTTCAGGTGCCAGATCTGAGCTCGAATTTGAAAATCGACGGTGTATAGGAAAAACGTCTCGAATACTGTCTATCAAACGCTGATGGAATGTTTTATATTCCATATCCAACGATTGTGTATCACCGAAATTAAAATCGGCCACT
This sequence comes from Conops quadrifasciatus, assembly GCA_949752815.1. NCBI lineage: Eukaryota > Metazoa > Arthropoda > Insecta > Diptera > Conopidae > Conops > Conops quadrifasciatus. Next base: position 11,112,184 of record OX457078.1, on the reverse strand, counting down.
TCAACAGTAAATCTATGAGGAAAAATTCAATGACGTTAATTTAATATTTATTCTTTTGCTCTCCTCGCAACGTCCTACCGATTTTGGCTTTGAATATAGTAAGAAACACCAAAAACAATCAGAATAACCGCCACCAATGTAAATGAAACAGGCACAACAACGACCGAGAGCTGCGATTGCTTCTTGACTGAAACATGATGCATATCATTAGAACAAGTGTGTGGGTGTGTTTTACAATTGATTTGGTTGGTACCTTCGTAAATATTGATTGTAACTTGGTTCATGGTCGAAGAGACGTCATTTCGAATAAAAAACAAAACTGTTTTACTGTCGGAAAAGTAACGATTGAAATTCAATTGACACTGATCCAGAGAATAATAGGTTCGACAGGTTTCGTTGCCGGTTGCATTGTAAGGTGCTATATGGATTTCAATTATTGTCTTTTCAAACTTATCTTAACTTATCTTTAAGGTGTACGTACCATTGTAGATTGAAGTGCAGTACTCCAACGATGCTGAGCCTTTGCATTTGATCAGCAACCTTAAGATGTCTCCGTGCTGTAACCAATTCTTGCCAGTGGTGGTGAAATTAGAAATCGGGGCTAAAAAGAATGAGAAAGAGAGAGAGAAGACGCTCATTGTTATGATTGTAAGGTGCATATTATAGCAAATTCTACAAATTTAAATTACAAAAAATTATGCAAAATTATATGCAAATTTACGCAGATTCTCTATTGTATTGTCTGAAAATAGAATCCAATTTATTTTGATTGAATAATTTAAAACTTACTCTTAGAGACTACTCGATGTCTGAAGTAGCCATAAACCTTTTTATTGTCCTTTGCGACAATGGATTTATCAACGCAATTAAAAGCAGCTGGAGGTTCTTGTCCAGCTTCTGAATATAAGAAATGTGTGATTTCTTTTACAGTTGACTTCTGCGTCTTACTGGTGGTTACAGAAGGTGCTTCCTTAGCAGTTGTAACGTTTAAACCCAAGAGGGCGGCATTGGCAATGACGCTTCGACTCAGTGCCAACTCCGAGGCCTCTTTATCGTCGCCGTAGTTCCGTTTAGAACGGCTCACCCTTAAAGCTGGAATGCTGGTTGTACTAGGTTCTATGGTGGTGATGGGAACTGCACCGCTGCTAACCATCAACAACGGTAGTGGTCCAGCAGTTGTTGTACTAGTAGTACTGGAAGTAGTTGTTGTGGCTGCAGTTGTTGTGGTGGTTGTGGTTGTAGTAGTACTAGTTGTTGTTGTTGTGGTAGTCGGTTCTGGTAGTTTTTCAAATGACGCCACTACTAAAACTTCGATTTCGTAAATTTCATCTTCCTTTTCATATACTGCCTCATAATTAAGACTATCTGACACACCTAAGAAGGTGCAATTTCGGAACCAGAATGTTTGAACACTTGTTGCATTACGCTGTAGAAAGTCTGCGTCCGTTTGCTTTAGTGAAATTGTGTGATTAACGGGCACCTTGGTGGCAACAAATTCTTTTTCTCTGGCTAGACCATTTTGTATTAGTTGCATTTTTCCAATCAACGAATCGTTTAATTCAAAGTTCGTATGACCAGTCGCAATTGGAATCCAGATTCCAATGTAACTTTTGTCTACACTGAGTGTTACGCGATATTTACCCGGCTGTGTTTTGGTACCTCGTTTATATTCTATTGACCAATTACTGTAGGGCAGCTCCGATTGCAAGGCCTGAAAATGTGTTGAGATAAGAATATTATAACTCTATCACAACAATAACAAGGAAGTAATGATTTTATTTAATTTTTTGTACATTTTGTAATAAATAGATCAGTTCTATTGACCGTAAACTGGACTCCAAGAAAGGCAGAATTAATTCAAAACAGCTTAGGTACATTCTATTTATGCATAGCTTTCGCTGTGTCTTCGTCCATAGACAGAGGAAATACCTACCGTGGAATGGACTGGTTTGGCGTTATCTTGCCAATTGTACGTGTATTTGCCATTCGGGGCGATTTGCCCACCATCGTAGAGGGTGGCAGTGAAATTGATTGTTGCTCCCAAGACCGCTGATCCAGAACTTCTTATCTCTACATTAAAAGCTTTCACTGCAAATGATGAAAAGTACGTAATATCGTTCATTAATCATTCCCGTTTACAACAACGCAGATGAGAGGAGGGCGTATACTAACTGATAATCGAAAGCGATATAAGGGTTTATACTGTTTCTTTTAATTATTTTACACAAAAGACTTGCCTAAATTGAAGACGCAAAACACAGAAATGATAATATTCAAATTATCTTTCATTTTAATGCTGCTGATTGCTGTTATGTTAATTTTTCCAATTCTATTCCGTTTTACTCCTTGTGATTACTTCCGTAGCTTTGAGTTTTAAAGAGAAATTGCACTCAATTTAATTTATCACTAGTTGAGATTTCAATATTTATTATCTGAATTATTGCGCGTAAGAATTGAAGAACGTATATATTCCACATTAATGTATCCAAACTCTAAAGTGTTTTGCAAATAAAATGAAAATACTTGGATCCATCTCTTACGAATTTGCTGACAATTATTTGACAATAGTTAGCAATTTTTTTTTTTGCAGTGTTGCTATAGCTTAAAAATTAACCATTAGATATTTTCCAAGTTAGTAAGTACCCATTACGCTTTTAATAATAATGTTAATACATGAGCTTCATGAGTTTTAAAAAGGAGCGTGCAAATTGAGTCGCTGGGTACAATTAAACTAATGCTAAATTGAAAACTTCCAGGAAATTCTGTGAAATATATGGGTTTTTGGATTTTAAAAAAAATTTCTGCCAACAGTACCTTTTTACTAAGTTCTGTTTTCGAATGGAGTTTTCGAGGAAGCTTATCTACCTTGTGAAAAAAAAATTAGGTTAACAAAAACAGAGGAAAAGGTGTGTAATTAATGTTAAACCCTGTTTTATACATAATATTTGAATAATAATGCTTATAATATTTACACGGACCAATTTTCGATTGAAATGTCGACTTTTCAAAAATTCACTGAAAAGACGCCGAAAATAAGATTTTTGTCCACACAAAAACTGTCAAACGAAAAGCAGCTTCTCAGCGTCTTTTCAACAAAAGTCAGGAGCAAACATTTTTATGATGCTTTTATTTTTCTGTTATTCATATGTGTGTATGAAAAATTATTTTGAAAATACGCTTTTGTTAATTCTTTTGATTCAGCTTTTGGCGTGTGAACACCAAAAGGGAAAATTTGAAAACATGTATTTCTTCCAATCCAAAATAGCATTTGACTGAACGTAGTATAAATAAATAATTGATATTTATGCAAATAACTTTATTGCGTTTTGACCTTAATAAAACAGTGTATGTAGGTTTTCAAACAGGTATATATTGCCATTCGATGAGTTGCCAACACAGCTTCAAGCTGTCAAACTTCGTCTGACAATTCTTGTTGGCAGGGATTTGTATATAGAGCTAATTGGGATCGAAATTGGAATTTTCTTATATATAATAATGGCGAAAAACGTAAACTCAAAAGGTGTGGTTATTAAAGCGGCCTATTCGGACGTTAACAAATTTGGTCAGAATGGAGAGTTTGATAAAGCAATGAAGGCTGTGAATCGCAGTAAGTATAAGATAGATTTCTAATATAGTTAGGCTTCTAATATAGTTAGGCTTCTGTATGACGTGTAGGAATAGGGCTATATATAGAGGTATTCGCACCTACTATATATTTTCTAACCGGTTAAAATTTTCAATCTTAGTACTAGCGGTTGCTCCTGATGACCACACTGCACTGCATTGTAAAGTAATCTGTTTGATACAACTTGCCAAATTTGAGGAGGCTTTTAAATTCATCGAGAAGAATAAGTTGACAGGCCAAGTTTTCGAAAGAGCCTACTGTGAGTACCGACTCAATAAACCGGAGAGTGCATTACGAACTATTGATAATTCTGGAATTAGTCCGCTGCCACCGAACCTAAAGGAATTGCGAACCCAAGTGCTTTATCGCTTGGAAAGATACGAAGAGTGCTTCGAATCTTACAAGGAAATTATCAAAAACACTAACGATGATTTTGAAGATGAACGGCGCACTAATTTAAGTGCAGTAGTTGCGAATTTGGCGTTAGATGAGGTAAGCATTTAGAAAACAAGTTCATCAATCTGGATTAGGCTAATTGGACACTTCGACTAGTCTAAGGAAATCCCTGAAATTCCCGAAGAAACTTACGAGCAGTTCTTCAATGGCGCCTGCATTTTATCTAATCGTAAAAAGTATGCAGAAGCTGAACGCAAATTGCGGACCAGCGAGAAGCTATGTCACGAGACTCTGGAGGAGGACGGTGCCAGTGAGGAGGAAATCCGCGATGAATTGGACACCATACGCGTTCAGCTAGCTTACTGCTTACAGGTGCAGGGCAAGCAAAAGGAAGCCGGTGCAATTTATGCGGAATGTTTGAAAAACAAACCCAAGGATCCGGCATTAGTGGCCGTCGCAAGTAATAATTTGGTGGTGATTAATAAAGATCAGAACGTGTTTGATTCAAAGAAAAAACTACGATTGGCCATGGCTGAAGCGTGCGAGGCGAAGCTAACGACACGCCAGAAGAAAGCCATAGCGCTAAATAATTGCCTTTTAGCTTTATTCACCGGCTCCAGTGATCAGACTCAATCGTGTTCGAAACTAGTGCAGCAGTATCCTGATTTGGAATTCGAAGCTTTGTTGATACGCTGCTCCCATTTATGCAAGGATAAGAAACACAAAGAAGCTGTGGAGCTCTTATATAAATACACAACGGCCGACGAAGAGAAATCCTTTGCTTCCAAATTTGCCCTTGTGCAACTTTTGCTTTTACAGGTAATCGTCTGCAAAAAAGCATTGCATTGTATAACGTTTTATGAAAATTCCATTTTGCAGGGTAATCGGAAGGAAGCTATCGATGTTCTACTCTCACTTGGAGAGGAAAAATATAAGCCGGGCATTGTGTCGGCATTGGTTACACTCTACTTGGGCACCGACAACAAGCCGGCTGCATCGGCCCTACTAAAATCAGCTGTGGATTGGTACAAGAGCAACAATGTACGGGCGGCATATCTTTATCATAATTAAAAAAAAATAACGTTTTCCTTTCCCAAATTATTGATCTCGAACCGCAGGTAAGTAGTGGAGACCTTTCTGATATGTGGCGGCAAGCGGCAGAGTTCCATCTACGCGGAGGCGCCACCGAAACCGCAGCCAGTTCCTTGGAAGAACTTTTGAAGCTAAAGCCTAACGATGTCAAGGTATTAGCTCAGCTGGTTATAGCTTATGCACAATTCAATCCGAAGCGTGCATTGGAGATCAGCAAAAAATTACCTAAATTGGAAACATTGACCACGGCATCTGAGATTGACGCGCTGGAGGCTGCCAACTGGGTCATGTCCACGAAGGCAGCTAAGAAGTCAGCCAGTGCAAAAATTGAGCAATCGCCAGGTACGCCCGCCGCCGACAAGCGCAAATGCCATAGGCGCAAGCGCAAGGGCAAGCTTCCCAAAAACTACAATGTCGAGGTTCAACCGGATCCGGAACGTTGGCTGCCTAAATACGAGCGTGCCGGCTACCGCAAAAAGCGAGACCGCCGTGCTAAGGATATTATCAAAGGTTCTCAGGGAATGTCAACGGCGGCAGCAGATCAATAGTAAGATTATAAATTAGTAAGGGTTTTTTTGGTTTCTTTAAATTTTTTTACTTGTTCGTGTATTCTTAGCGATATGTCGAATCGAGCCAATTATAGTAAAAACTCGCCGGCAACACCGGTTTACCAGGAGCCCACGCCCGGACCGAGGCAACAGCACCGTAAAGGCGGTCACAAAAAGAAGAAAGGTGGCAGGTTCTAAGCCTTCAAATTCATTCATCGATTTGTGACTTTTGTAAAGCGTGTTCTTACATATAAAAGTTTCTTTAATTTTTGTAAAGTTTCAGTAAATTTATCATCAGCAACAAAATGTAAGCGAGTAATTTTTTAATTTGAAAAAGAGTGTTCTCTTTATTAGAGAAATCATTTTCTGATACTATTCATTCATCGTCATCTTCGTTATTTTTCGTTGCTTTCTGCTTATCCGTTTCGGGTTCTTCTTGCCGTCTTTCGTATGAATGCATCGATAACGTCTGCAGCCAATTCACCATGGACTTCTCGGTGTCCTCAGTTTTATAAATGTTTGCGAAAATGAATTTTTCAATAAACTCCTTAATGTGCTCTTCGTGTTCCTCCCAAACAAGTGCTTTATGTATACCATCGTTTCCGTAACGATCATTATAATGATCGTAATGCACTGTATCCAAGACCAAGCCCAAACCTGGCGCCATTGGCAGATCTAGGCGATCTTCGGTGAATGCACGCTCCATGGTGGCCACGGCTGTGTTGCCACGTACTATGGCAATGACTATTCCAACCATTTTACGAATCTGATGCAGCATGAAACTTTGCCCCTTCACTTTGAGTGTTAGGAATTCAATGCCCTGCGGACTAACAAATGGCTGCGAGCATTTGAACGACATTATGAACCGTTTGGCAGAAGGATCGTGAAAATTTCTAGATGGTCAGAGATGTTTGTCAAGATGAAAAGTTGCTTGAGAAAAATTTTGACAAAAAGTTTTGACCTACTTGCGACTGGTAAAATTGTGGAAATTTTGCGTGCCCTCGAACATTTTAAGCACATTGCCGACTTGTGTCAGCGTATCACCGTCTATTCGATAAGTTGATTGACTGGCTTCCGAGTTGTCGCACTTGGCGAACGCAATGGAGGGCAAGGTGTAGGTATAAGTACGCGCATTGCACTGATCTTTCGCATTGAAACCCTTGGTGACCCGTTCGACCCCAAAGACTCGTATCTGTTCCGGCAAATCTGAATTCAATGTCTCAATATTGAGCTCCTCCGCTATTTATAATTATACGTTCGTTTGAATTACTTCAATTCAAGACATTTTTAGAGTATTCACTTACGCAGTTTTACGGAACATACTTGCCGCGCAGCCGAGACGCCTTTGTCTGTGCGAGCCGCACGTTGAAAACATGCAAACTGTGGTTGCTCGAAGCCCTCAGTAGTGATCCAACTGTGCTTATGCATCGCTTTAAAGAGCTCTTCCTCAATGGTCGCCATTCCGGGATTGCGTTGCATTCCAAAATAATTTACTCCCGAGTAGCCCAAGAGAATGGCCGCCTTCTTGCGTTTTATCCGCGTAGTTGGATCGAAATTCGCTCGTTTGCTGGCCGCGTCCTCGTCTAAAGCATCCGAACTATATTCCACCCATTTGCGCTTCTTTAAGTCTTTCTTAAATTTCTTAACTTCATGCAATTGATTTGCCGCAGCTTCCCTCTCTTCCTTTCTATCATTTGCTAATTGTTCCAACTTATCCAGTGCTTCCGTCATAATTGCAGCAAAACCTTTGGAGCGTTTTGTTGGCGTGCACAATAAATTCTTGGTCCGAAGAATCGAAAAAAAGCCTTCTGTAGGGATGGAAAAACATATTGGAATTTTCGTATCATTAGTGAAAGATCGCTTTGTTTTACCTGTAAAAAATATCTGCTGCCAATATTTAATTATCATTACCACAGCTTTATGAAGTTCGGAAGATAAAGTTGAAAACACACACGTGCGACATTCTTGAAGTGGCAAATGGTTAAACTGAGAAAAGGTGCCTTATTTTTCATTAGGCCGAGTTAATGTCAGCCAGAGTAACCGATATTGCTCGCGAGCAAACGATATCATTCATAATTTTCCCTGGCAACAATAAGTTTCATTAGTTCCACAATGTAAGCTCAGTGGTAGGGTATTTTATTGATGAATGGCCTTGCACACACGAGAACAATTCTGCATGAGGGAAAATTTTTGCTTTCGTCGTCACACACGAGATAAACAAAAGTTGTGTAGAAAATGTATACGTGAACCCACGCTAAGTAAAATTGTGTATGTATTAGTTTTGTGGGCAGTTCATGCAGGCCTTAGAGCGAAGAATTTTTATTACACGAATTACCATTATCTCCATTTATAACCCCCTCGCCCACCAGCGACAGTTTAATTTATGCGCTATTGTTCTCGTGTGTGAAGCACCAATAGGAATGTTAATACCTTTTTGAAGTAAGTATAAAAAAATAAAAAAAACTTTTAATAACTATGGCAACTCCTAACAGGCATAAAATTTTTTTATTTGGATGGGATGGATGTTTGTGGTGAAGGATTGAAGTAACAAAGAAAAGAATATTAAAAGTGTTATTTATCATGGATGTCGTTGGATACGCTAGAAATTGCATAAAGTTCTTACAAGTTATTAGCTCTGTAATGGATATCAGTTCAGGAACGTTTTTAATCGTAAAATTTTCTAGGTTATTCAACCTGGAGTGCTGGTGCCTGGAATTCAAACACTATTCAATGTTCAGCCGGTGCGGCACCGAAAGTCTAAACATTGGAATCCGAAATTTAAGCGCTTACGAAGGGAGAAATTTGTCAAAGTAGAGCTGCCGAAATTCAACGAAAAGCCCGGTGAACTATCCGATGAGGAAATACGCAGTCGTATGAAGGAACGAGGTGTACTGCCACCACGTCCCTGGTTAGAACGGCCATTTCACATCAGCTGTACGGGCGGCATATTCGAGCAATACGTTCCTCCGGAGGGTGATGGAAAGAAATCGATTATTTCATCAACGGGCGCAAAACAAAAATTTGAGTTTTTAGAGAAGAAATCGAAGAGCATGCTAGCGGTTCGCAAGATTCGCACCTACGAGGAGGACTTTGACACCAATCTCTTCGTTCAGCAAGCTCAGGATATTTACGTTAATGCGCACAGCCTTATGGCAGCAAAAAATAAACATCAATTGCGAGAATGTATTACGGAACGTTGCTATCCCGAAATGATGCACAATGTGAAGGACAAAACTATACATTGGAAATTTTTGCAATCACTGGAGCCACCAAGATTGGTTCATGCCCGAGTAACTGATATAATCACCAAGGAAAACCTGTTTGCTCAAGTCACTGTGCGATTCCATACGCAGCAACTGTTGGCCATATACGATCGTTTCGGCCGTCTTATGCATGGCAGTGAAATACTGGCGAAAGATGTACTCGAATATGTGGTCTTCGAGAAGCATATTTCCAACGAATATGGACAGTGGCGACTACACGATAAAATTATTCCCGACTGGTTGCCGCCGAAGCAGCCAACGCCAATAACCTACCGCATAACCGATGAGCCTGACAGTGGAGAAAAACACTTGGATCAGGTCGAAGAAGCACATAAAGATTTAAGTGTGAAAGAAGTTGAAGCGGGCGACGCTCAGGGCACATCCTCTAAGGATAAGTCAAGCAGTGCCACTAAATCCATAACGGTTTGATTATTGTATCTTTCGCATCATTACTGATCAAGAAATAATACGATAATAATATGCTGTTTTTTGTTTAATTGAAATAAAGTCTTTTATTAAATTCTTTAATATTTGTATTTATTTTTATTATTATACGATAAAATGCTATAACATCACAACATTTTAGCTTCAATCAAAAGTTAAAAAGTGTTTGAATCTATCTGTATATATGTACAGCTTACTTAAGCAATAAAATACTTGCCAACAATTTACACTACTATGGTAAAATATGACTTAAAAAGAAATTCTTGTCAATAATGGTTTATACAAAACTGCTGCTCGGCTCCTCAAGGTAGGCGCACCGAGTGCCTTCCGAACTCAAGAGTTTGCGGTTAATGTCAATTGGAATCTTGCTCGGTATTAGTGCGCTATGGTTACATAGACTGATGTTACTGTTGTTGTTTTTGGTGTTGTTTGCGGTGGAAGAGGAAATGGAATGCAGTCTCTGAGATACCTCGGCGGACGGTGCTGCATTGTGAACACCCCAATTTGATGGTTTTATTGGTAATACTTTAGGTTTTGGCGGTAACGGAGGAGGTCCTCTGGTGCTAACATAATCCGATTCGAGGGTAGATGAATTTGATGTATGACTGCTGTTTTCCTTTTTGTTGTCCGCGCCGTCAATCTTAATCGGCGAAATGGTTGCTCTGTTGTTTTTATTGGTAATCGATAGCCTCGGCGCAGGTTGAGGACGTCCATTGGCAATTGCAGATTGGAACTCTTCCGCTGTCGCTGTAGTCGTTGTCGACGTCGCCAGCAGCGACCTATTGACGGGGCTCAAGTTCGCACGCACTTTGCGCAGCTTGTTCGCAGCGCTTAAATTTTCCTTATTCTTGAGAAAATCTGGCAGCTCGATATTGATTTCAGTGCCACGTTGGTCTTCCAGACGTGCCAGTTGTGCGCGTTTCAGGCCTTCTAGCAACGCATCTGTGAAGGTTTGGATGGATGGATTAGAACATGTGAAGAGAAGACGGCAAGCCAAACACACTCAGCTTACCCTGGTTTTCCGCCACGCGCTCGGTAACCTGAAGCTTCACCCCGGCCTTTAGCTTGGCAATAATGGGTTTCTTGACGCAAGCTGTGGCTGCTGCGTTTGGCATTGGCGCAACGTTGTTGCATGACTCTTCACAGTTAGTTTGTCGCGCTGGCGCATTTATGTTGATGGTTTCATCCGAGTGGCTGCTGCTGTTGCTTCCGATGGAAAGCTGCTGCTTATTTGTTTTTTGCTTTATTCCTACCGTGTTCGAGTGGTGCCTGCGCTCGAATCGCGACGAGGTCTCTGAACCGCAATCGTCAGACTAGAAACCAAATCGAACAATTTAATTAGCAAAGCGGCCGTGGTTAAAGAGGACTACTCTGTGTCTGTCTGTGTGCTATTTTCTTACCTTCAGTGAACACACGTCGGCGGCGAGTTTCGCTGTTGGCTGCTTTTGCGCTAACAACGCCACTGAATGTGTCTCCACTTTGCTCTGCAACAACTCGTTGAAAACCTTGTTTGTTATTTCATCTAGAGTGCTCTGGTTTGGGTTTGCTGCAACGCTGGAAATGTTGTTTTTGGTGGCTGTGGTTGCGGCTGCGGCTGCCAGCTTTGTGTTCGGAAAGGAGACACTTTTTGGCAAAGTATGCTTTATGACCGATGACTTGGTGGTTGAGGGCTGCAAGCCATTCTGATAATCGTGGGCTGAAAGCGACTGCTGGACTGCTGAACCCTTCGTAAGCACGACCTGCAGCCGCTGACCGTCAGCCACGGTTACAGGCAGTGAGAGGTCGACTTGCTCGCGCGTATCGCGCAACAGGACCTGCACCGCATCTATGCAGTAACTGTACTTCTGCAGAATGGGACGTATTACTTCATGCAGCTGCTTCTTTGGCTTGCTCTTCACTGAGATCACCTTCGGATCCGGCAGATCCAGTTTGAAGGCTACACGCTGCTCTATGAGCACCTCCTTGCCGGCGAGAGTTTGCAATGCCGAACTGTGTGGATCGATGGACTTGGTGCAGCCACTGATGACCACATCGTAAAATGGGTAGCTGAGACCGCGCTTCTCCAGCAAACGTTCCACCAGTTGGCCGACTGTTTCGCCGGCACGTGTCTGCACGATCGTTGTGGCGCCATCACTCAGAATAACGCGACACAATGAGCAGGGCTTGATTTCTTCCAATGGGCGTGTGCTGTTACCCGGGATGGTAACGCCGGGCAATGCGTCGAAGCTGGACAGCGAAGAACGTGAACTATGTACGTCGCTCGTGGAGTTTTGCGTAGAGGGGATTTTCAGCGAGTTGCTCGATGACAATTGAGGCAACTTAGAGGAGGACGTGCGGTGCCCTGCCACGGCGGCGCTCAGCTTACTTGCGCTGGCTTCGGCTTCGGCACGATCACGAGACTTACAGCGCGTCTTGCGATGCCAGGGCAGAAGACTCTTACGACGCCGATCTTCGGCGTTGCTGGCGGATTTCTTCAGCTGCAAAAAATCATCAGAAAAGGACCTCAGTAAAGGGAGAGAATGTGTACAGCTCTCGTTGCTTACCTTTGATGTGGATGCTGCTGCTGCTGTTGGCTGACAATTTGTCCTCAGCAGTTCGTCTAAGTCCTCCGCTGTGTACGGCAGTGGCTGGTTCTTCGTCTCCGCCTCCAAACAGATCTTGTACAGATCAGAGCGTATAAAACGCTGATAACTGTCGAATTTCATTAGGTTGAATATCTGCTTCTGCGCCTGTGCGAATATGTCGCGTTCGGCGCTCTGCAGCTTCTCCTCCGTCAGATTGCGCGCCTGTGAGTCCACGTTGACCGGTTCGGCGGAGCCGTTCGCAAGATGCTTGGAGAATATGGCCATAGCTTGTGCGGCGCGATCGGCTTCGGAGTCCAGATGACGGAACCGTTCACACGCTGTCCAGAAGTAAATATTTTCAGCGGAAAATTCTTTCTTAAGGAATTCGGCGAATGTGTGTAAGCCAGCAGGATCTTCCAGCAGCCTTTCGAATGATGTACCCCACGCGGCTACGCCGACAGGACCGTCATCCGGCGCCGCCGACGATGACGACTTGCCGCCGCCGGCCTCTGTTGAATCTGCCGCTGTTGTATTGGCTGCGGGGATAATGGTACTGTTGGTGGTTGTTGTTGGACCAAAGTTAACGTGAACTTTCGATTTGATTTTATCCAATCTATTGTCAGCGGCAGCAGCGGCGAAGATTTGCTGTTGGCTTCGTGTTTGCTTCAACTCCTCCAAGTAGTTGTCCATTGATTTGATGTAAACGTCATTGTCGGAGGCGTTCATCGAAGCAGTTCGTCGCATCAAAGGGCTGGGAAATTGTTGGCAATTGATGTTGTTGATGTTGTAAGTGATTTGTTGGTCGCGGTGGTAGTCTTGGTGCTTGTCCGAACGCGGTGTGCGAAAAGATGACTGGCCCCAAACTCGTCGGAACGGCGAAGCATTGGAAGGGAGGGCTCGATTCTGGAAAAAGATTAAACAAATTTCGATTTACAACAATACAGAGATGAGATTTTTAAAAGGAAGTGTACACATATAGCCCTGAGAATTACTCTCGAACTGTCTTACAATTTTTCCTGATAACTTAATTTGAGAATCTTGCAGAAAAAACTACTGGAAATAACTCATTTGATCCACTAAAAGGGGTTCGAAGGAATGATACAAAACTATCGTATAAACAAATGTTATACTTCCACGAAGCCAAAAAAGATATGGTTACGCAAACATGTCACGAGATCACATTACGACGCTCTTTGTGAGAATGTGAGGATAAAAATAATTACCATAAAAAATACAGGCCGCATAAAAAACAATGAAAAAAGTTTAAAAACGTTTTTAAAGTTGTTTCTTTCTTTCTTCTTTTCGTTTTTTAGGCGGCAGAGAAGTCTGACAGTGCGGTAAAGAAACCTTAGGAAGTTTTAAGCTAAATAAGCGTAGAAGGGAAAAAGATTTGATCATGGTTATGGGTAAATGGGTACACCTTGAAGGTTATAAGTATGAGAAGAAATTATTTGAAGGAATTGAAATTTTGAACGCCGAATTTGGTCTTCTAAGAGCAAAAATCAGAGCATTCAGAAGAAGCAATGTTTTGATCACTAGAGTAAAACAAGCTATGAACATGTCAAGCGGAACACCCTTCCGTGGCCCAAACAACCAACTGCCGTAGTTCGAGGCTCTAAATATCGTGCGTATATCGCAAGCGGGGATAGTTACCTATGGGTCACTAGAAATCGAAAAGGGAGGGGGCAAAGACTAGAGAATCCAAGACATAAAGCTTGTAAACAACAACTACAATTTCTATTTGAGCGTTTGTAAAGTTAAGGAAAAAATTGAAGTATGTACGATTTACGACTCATTTAAGGTATAGACATCAGTTTGTCAACGACTTGTCGTCATTGTACTGCGTGCATTATATACCGTCCGGTGATGTCTAATCATTGCTGGGACATGCACGAACACGACTGGAATCACATGAGGCCAGACAGACAGAAGTAAGTGTGGACATATACGGAGTAATAAACGAGCGGAGAGTGTACAGAGCGACGCAGGGACGCGCGGACGGAATGTGCTGATGACCACCAGGCTCAAAGACATACAGACAGACCGACGATACCGACTGATCGGACGGATCGAGATGGATTGAAAAAAAGCAGGCAGATAATTATATATTATATGTAGACATAAACAGAAAGGCGAACTGAAAATAAAAACAGTTGGTTAATATAAACACAGGAGGCATGCACGTAACTACAGACAACAGACCGCAGACCACAGACCAACGAATGGAGACATTATTTGAAGAAGAGGCCACTACTCGTATAAAACTCTTTTGCAATTGAAGTAAGTCTTTTCATAATTGCAATGATTTTCTTATTTTCATGTCCACCATTTTTTCCGAACATAATGACACTGTGAAGAAAATGGCATAAACGACATAAACTTAAGGCATGAAATGAAGACTTGTAAACAGGAAGAACTATGACATTCTTTTCTATTCTTCTCTCACTCTGTCTCTCTATTTATCGCCATATGTATATCTTTTATTCTTCTTATTTAAAAATTTCAGGTGTGCAAATTTATGAATATGATCTTTGTGGCATCAGCAAGTATTAACCTTTGCCTGCGTAAACCCAAATTTAAACAGTTTCTTTTCGCTCATTTTTTTATGTTAAAATGAGATAGTTAGTTTTTGAAATTTGTTAGTTTTGCAACCTTTTTGTATGGATAATATTAAGAATTTAAAAATTTCGTTTCGTCTGTGGTCGTAAGCGTTAAAAGGAATTGTTGTCTCAACTGACTTTTGACATTTCTTAAATTAATAATTGATAATAATTAAGCTTTTCCTCTTCAACTTTATTTTATTATGGATTAGGTTTATGGAAAAGTATAATATACTCTAATTTTCGTTATTCATTAGTTAATTACCGACTTCCTTTCAATAGTCGTTGCTTAGAAATCAGTTTTAAATTGTCTAACAAGTTTCTATGCATTTTCTGTTTGCTGTTTTCAGCGCCTGGTTAATTTCTTTCCATAGCCGTCTCTCTCTCTCTCTCACTCTGTCTGTTTGTTTATCTGTTTATCCGTTCGTCTGTGCTTTTGTTGTTTTCGTGTGATGATCGTTCATGCTTCAAATTAAGCTCAACTTACGTTGTAATTTTTTGCTTCCTTTTTGCGCTTAATTCGTTCCATGTGACCTCAATATGATCGGTACATACGGTTTTTTCTTTGAGTGTCGGGGAAAAAAATGATGAAACAACAAACACAGCAAAGGTTGTGAAAATTGTTAACATTTCTTATCATTTTTAAAATATATTTATTTCACTTTCAGCAACAAGATAATGAGGTTTTTTCTTTTGTCAAAATTATTTGCGAAATTATTTGCTTAGGATAGTAAAATCCAGCAAAAACACAAAAATAGCTGTTTTTTGCGGATATCTCCAAAACTAGAGCTGAACGAACACATGTATAGACCTTCGGAAACCAAAAAAATGTTAAATAATTTACCCTTTAGGTTACGAAACGAGGCGAAACGTAGCTTTTACTGCTGGCGGTATTTTATATGGGCGGTTTTTAATTGAATAAAATTGACTGACGGTAAAGAAAGGGTTAAAGATTTTTTAATCTTCATTTTAGATAAATGGAGAATAACTCTGCTGACTCATAAAAACAAAGATGACAACAAGTGTTGAATGTATACGACTACAAGTAGTTTCCAGATCGTCTTTATAAGGATGTCTTATTGTGTATAAGGCTTTATCAATAGTAAATTACAATATTGAACTTCCAATCATCAAAGCGTCAAAAGAGTTATCGATGCATCACCCGATATCTACACAATAACAACAAATCTATTGTCATAGAAATACATGAAGGTTAGACTGTTATTGCTTGTGGCCACAAAATGTCTTCACTTTTATTTCTTGTTAGAAAGAAGACAAAGATCGCTTGACGCAGAGCAATACAATCAATCGATCAATTGTTTCAATATGACGATGTTATCGATAAACAATTCACATATTCATACCAGACAACATACATACACATATCCATACTTAAATAAATAGAATTGAACCCGTCGAACAATGATTACGCACATGTACGTTTCTATAGTGTCGTACGAGTACAATACGAGTACCTATGTATCATCATCATCATCATTTTTCATCATCAGATTCGAGTACATACTACAAAGATCGTACTGAGTACAGATAGTAAGTGAAGAGATAGAGGAAAAAAGTCTGTGTATAGTTCAATTATTCAATTAAAAAGTCACAGAATTTTTTTATGCAAATGTAAATTTAAGCAATAACAACAACAACGACAACAAGAGTCACCACATTAATAACGTTAAAAGCTATAGTGAAAAAAAGTATAAAAACAAAGTCTTTAGTAAGAAAGATCTCAACAATAGAGAGAGAGAGAGAGCACTGTAGAGACGATTTCATTGCTGTAACGTTTTTTTTTTTGGTATTGCACAATATACTGAAAGGATAATAGTACTGATATTTTGTGATTCAATTATTGAGGTTTATGAGATATCTTTTAGAGGGCAAGCGGGTCGGTCACTTTCTGGTAAGAATACCGGCAGGAATTAATAAAGCTTTACGAATTTATGAGTCTAAATTTGGGGAATAACACATTAAATATTGTATCGTATAATAAATATCGTACCAAAAATTTCAACTCTTTTGTAAACATCTTCTTGATGTCTTAATGATACGAGTATATAAAAACTCAGTACTTTTTGTACCTCAAAAATTCGTATAATTTTCACAGGTTTAGGCATTTTAGTATCTCAAATGATTTCATTAATATTCTGTACACGTTCTACAAACAAAATTTTAATGATTTCTAAAAAAAAAATGTTCAATGTACGAAGATATAACCGGTTTTTTATATAATTGTACTTCAGTTTTATTACGGTTAATGAAGAAGAATGAAATTCTATATTGATTTCATATCCACATTCGCAGACTTACTGCGAAAAATTATGTCATAAGATTTATACGCCAAAATTTTCAAAGCCAATGTCGCTAATAATGTCGCCAGCCCGCATTGTCACAAGTCCATTTGATTTTTACCTTGAGAGAAGGCGAAATGGGCTCTGGGAGAATTTCGTATTGTTTTGATGATGATTGTAAATCGGATTAAAAGCATAAAAGAAGAGCACAGTTTTTAAATGTTGTGTGAATATTTTTATTTGTCACAATGTGGCGTTGCGGCTTCTGTTTGATTTGTATCGTCGATAATCTTGCGTATTTACCATTCAAATAAATCCTGATGTGGTTATAAAATGTTTAGCATGAAATTGTTGTGCAGGCTTTTTCGAGAATTATTCCATACATTTTAGTTATATTTCAACATTTTTTTCCTAGAAGCGTTACACTGCGTTCGCTTTTATTAAAGGTTAAGAAGTCACACGCGAAATTAATTTTAATTAAAATAATTTCATGAAACAAGACCAATTATACGTTATGAGAGGGATGTTTATGTTCCCCTTTTCTAACATCAACAAAACAAAAAAAGACGGTGCCACGGTTTGTGCACCGCTGTCCATACACAGCGTTGCTCCGTAAGAGCAAACGTCAAGAGACCGACTGACTGATTACTGCTGAATCAACCGAGGTCTTGAACAGACCATCTCATGCTTCAACTTTGAGTTAAAGTCATTTCTATTGTACAAAAACCAGTGTAAAAAGATACGTCTTTGTGAGATACCGATTTGTTCGTTAGAGCTCCATTCCAGAAAGCTTTTCGATTGAGCAGTACAGAGTATGCCATCTGATCAGCAGGTTTAGAAGTGGAATGGACTCAAGCTTCCCACTGGTAAATCGTCGCGCAAGAAAGAAACATTGTTATCGAATGTATAGACGTATGTTATTCGTTCTGACGTCAAATCGATTGCATGCAATATTTTTTTATCATGCAAAAAGAAATCAATATTATACAGATATTGAAAAAAGATTTCGGATGTATACTAATGATATTACGTCACGAGGTAGACTGAATATGACAATTTACGATATCAATAGCGTATTAAAATATGTATGCAAATGTCAAAATCAATCTTGTATTTAAAAGGACTATTGCTTCAATAAAAACGGATTGGACGGACACAAACTTTCGACAGCGTTTCAATAGCATAATCAAAACAGAATTTTATGAGATATGAATTTATTTTAGGATGTACATATGTAAATACTTATACGGTAAACCCGAGTATAATTTACATCGTTTTCCTAACGATAGATCTGAGTTCTTTCTGAAATTTTCCCGACGAAGATCGATTCAAACCCACATAAATCTAAAGAAAAGTATTTGGAAAGCAATTTCGAATTTATGCGACATTGTCATGTGTTATTTTACCAGTGGGTTATCATTGTCTCAAAGTGGGGAGCACTAAGAGAGAGTGCGTGACAAGAGAGAGAGAGAGAGTTAAGAGAAAAAAACTATTTAACATGGTTAATAATAAAATTGAGGGTGTTAATGGTGGGGAGGTCGTCAGTGAGGGAGCGGTCGGCGATTGTTGAGCTTACTGCTTTTAAAACGTGCTTACGCTCTCTTCGCTTTGAGTGAAATTTTAATGAATTACTTCATTTTTTGTTTTAAATGATCTTGGCTAACCTCTTCCTCTCTCTCTCTCTCTCTGTCTAACTCTCTTTGAACATGTTGTAATCTGTAAAAGTATTTTTTAAGCTAATGAATTTATTCTTACGGTTTTTGTTTCAATTTGAATAATTTTATGACTTCTTTAAGCTAAAAGAAACGCGAACCATTACCCGTGATGTAGTTCTCAATGTAAAAATAAACCACAACGCCCCTGTTGTTATAGATGGAGCATAAAGGAAGGCTAGAAATTCGTTTTAGAAGAAGAAGAATGCCATTACACTCTTCTAATGTTACACTTTTGCGATTGTTTTAAGTATGTAATGTCAAAAAGCGGTTGCAATCAAGCTGTTGCAATCATCATTTTTCACAGTAACGAATACTACGATGAAAACGCCTAAGTTGAGAAAGAGAGAGAGAGAGAGGGAGAGAGAGAGAGGGAGAGAGAGAGAGAGAGAGAGCGAAATTATTCTTTCAAGCGGTTAAAATACCATACATTTCAAATGTATCAGCAGTATTTATTGCATGCAAGCATGGAATGAAACTGATAAAAACAAAACAACAAAAAATGTTTATGAGTGCATTATTTATAAATACATCTACGCGCGTCAAATGGTATAAGTACCGCCGTATGTGTTTAAAGCACAATGAAAAAAATATGTGTAAAAATGACAAAATTAATTGCATCAAAGAATGCTGGTTGCTGGCTGGTTGGCGAGCCTCAATTAAATGAATTGAATAATAAAAACGAAATGGAAGAAGGAATCACTGACGGACTGACTAATAGAGAGTCATACTGTTCTGCTCTCTTTAATACGACATGACATATTCCGTATACAGTAGTACGTTTCTGTTATGGGAGATATAGTCTGTTTTACAAGAGTGTTTTTTTAAAACTTGTTTATCTAATTGTTCTTTCTTAACCCCTTTTTTATAATTATTATATAAATAGACATCGAACAATTTTTTAGAAATTTAATTTTTTAAGAAATCGTTTTAATTTTTAGAAATCGTTTTAGAAATTTAATCCTGAAGAGAGGTAAGTATTTAACGCCACAACTCCTTGAACGATGAATAAAAATTGTGCTTAAGAATAGTTAGTTACCTGCATAATGTTGCCAGTTAATAGCCCTGACTCTTTCTCATGAAAGAGTTGTGTATTTTCAGAGCCACACGACAGAGCCACAGAGCTGATAGAAGTCGCTTCAATTTAGCGTTTAATTTAATTAATGGGTAAAAGTTAGCAAATCAAAAGAATGGATTGAGCATTTAATTGATTGTATCCGGCATGTTCGGAAGAAGAAGACGGTTGACGTTGCTGACACAAACGATGCGGGTAAATCGATGAACTTTTTGTCATTGAGAATAGTGTTCAAAGGAGATTTTCAGTAAACAAAGAAGTAGGAATGATGAATGGCGTGATCAGGCGAATATCATTAAACATGATGTTCATAAGTTTAATTGAACTGAATAACTTTGAAATACTCATTAAAAATAAGGTCCGATAAAGAGGTTATCGCATAATTTTCAAAGTCAAAGTCTTCAGGTTCAGGGTCTTAAGTCAATTCGCGAACACCAACATCATCAGCAGGGCTTTGAAAAACCTAACAAAACCTCACAAAACCTACTCTTTTGAGTACTTTCCATCAACGCATTAAAATGCATTTAGGATTACTAAATCGTTTGGAATGAACAAGGGCTGCTTTCGTTGTTTATCGTCGATGGTTATAAGACACGTGCTTTCAGCCAATATTTTCTTATTACAGCCAATATTTACATTATACGCGCTGAAAGTGATCGCCTCACTCAATCGCCTTAAAAGATCACCAAGTGGGTGTAAATTTGCAAAATGTTGGCCTTTTTTAGTGTTCAAAAGGCATGAAAATGAAGGCATGCACGAGTTTCTCTATCGTCTACCGGTCTGTCTAACGCTAGACTAAAAATAATCCATAAAGAGCTGAAAGTACTCATTAAGGAAGCAAATCGAAAGTGGCAAAAGCCTGGACATGAGCTTTTTTGAATGTAGAAATTGTTAATTTGTAATTGAATACTGAAAGCGGTGTTCGTTTTCGAAAATCCAAAGTTAAGCCAATCATAATATTGCTCTCTATAACTAAAAGTGGAAAGTTGTTAAATTCTCAATTTTTACTATATAAAATTGTATACAATTTTTGTCTTTATTTGAAGAAATTTTGAAGATTTATTTTTTTTCTCTTATAATTTTAGAGATAATTAAGTTAATCTTGAATCAATAAAAGTGATATGAATTACTTCTAAAAACCTACGAATTATTTGGAATAATCAATGGATTGATTATAAACAACAAAAGTCAAGCGATCATCGATTGCGATATTTCTGTGAAAAATGTTTTCAGAAATGACTCACTCGTGGGACTTCCGAGCTCTTGAGATTTGTAGTATCGGTCAACACCTTGCTGGACTGTTTGACAGAGGCTTTGGATTTGGACACGTTGATGATTTTGCTGTTGATGCCGCCACCAGCAGAGTTCAATCCGGGCTCAAAGTTATCCGGATCACTGATCGAACGGCGCAGCTTGGTGATCGAAGCGCGTTTGGCATGAAAGGAGCCGCGTATAAAGCGTGCGAATTCGGACGCTGGATTACGAAGCAATTTCTGGGCTTGAGATGGCGGCGGTGGCGTGACCTTGAAGCTGGGAATCAGTGGAGCGTGCATTTCGAATGAAGAATCCGGTGAGTCGTTGCGACTGTAATAACTGCCAGTGTGGCTGCTGCTGCCGCTGGCTTGAGTGAAATTCGAGCCAGCCGAAGAAATACCATCATCGCGCTCATCAAAATCTCCACCATTATCTTCTATTATCTCCCCGTGATCAACACCGACACCGACATCGACAGCGACATCGACATCTTCATTATCATACTTGAGAGGATGACATATTATGCGAGCACGTAACAGTACCGGTGAGCTGTTAGCGCCAGCGTTTCTGTTTTGTGAGGCACAGTCAACGTCAATGGTTTGCGACGATGCAATTTCCTCCGGGAATGTGGACTTTTTTTTGGGCGTGAAGAATTGCAAGACTTTCACAGCGGAGCGTAGGCTGGAACGTTCGGTGCGGCCGCGTTGTATTTCCGGTGGTGACGTTGCCGCCTGTTGCTCCGTGCCGGAACTCTTTTGACAGCCATCTGAAGCGGCATCGCTGCAGCGACCGACTTGACTGCTCGATGACAATGTCGCCTTATCTGATGATAAGTTAATGGATTTCTTGATGGATGGCAATAGTTTTCGGCAGAAGGATGGCGAGCTTTTCGGCGCTGTGCATCGCGATGCTATCTGACATGTTGGCGAGGTCGTCGACGATGCTTGGCGTGCCTCAAGTTCGCGTACAAACTGCAGCAGGTTCTCGCGATCCAGTTCGGTGACGCAACGGTGTCGTATTCGCTGCGGACTCTGTATGTGCTTCACCTCGAGACTGGTGTCAAAAGTGCCGGAATCGTTTACGTTGCTTATGGACTGAACAAATCGCTCGACCATGTCGGCTATAGATTGATTTGTAGATTCGTTGTTGATGTTGTTGTGGTCGTTGTTGATGTTGTTGGAATCGTTTGCAGCAGTGACTTTAGGTCTTTTCGCTGAAGACGATCGAAGACTTTCGATTTGCGAAGTATTTGAAATTGATGATGGTTTTTTGCTGGTTTTTCTAATCATACTGCAAAGCAAATAGCTTTTAACAATTAAATATTTTCACAAAAAAAAAGTCAAATTGGCAACAGATTTGATTTTCCTTTTGATTTTATTCGCAATAATTGCAAATATTGCTACGAGGATATGCGTTGATTCGAAGATTGTGTGCTCTTCGCTTGTTCTCGCCAGACTGCGACACGGTAAGACTTTGCCTTAAAATGAAATCTTTTCGCAATGGTTGCCCGCGTTGCGAGAAAAACTGGAAAAGTTTCGTACGCATCGATGGGTCGATGCCGAACGACGACGGCGCAGCAACGAATTAAAAGCCGATCTATGTACTTCGAAGTACTCGATGGATGGCGGCGGCTAAACGATAACCAGGGGCAGCAAAGAATTCAGCAAGATCGCAAGCATGCGCCATCGAATTGGAGGAACAAATGAAATGAAGGAAGTAACTCTTGGAGTTCACGTGTGTCGTCCAGTCTCTGTCATTTTTCAGTCTGATAAAGAGTCGTAGTGACGTAGTGTAAAAAAATGTACATACGTGCGTAAAACGAAAAATATATTGTACATATCTATGTACGCACGCGGTAAATTCGTGACCTATACGTCCACTCATTCACTAACAATTCGTTGTTTTTTTAATTGCGTACATATCATGGAAAAAAATTATTGTCTACAACCATGAAAAAATATTAGCTAAGTTTGAAGTAAATTAAGAGTTTACTTTTAAGAGTTAAAAGAGAAAAGCAAATTCTTCGAACGAACGAATTTCTTTTCGTTCTTCTTCATTAAATGAGCCGTTTCCTTTGAAAGTCCTGTAAGTCCATTTTATGAAAAAATGGAGTTAATGATGAATAAACATTTTATTCTGGTATAATCTTTATATTGAATATATGTACCTTAATATTCAATTAATTTAATTTATAGACAAATCTTTTTAAAATCTATACAATTTTCTTAAAACAAAACATCCTTTCCATAAAAATTGCATTGCATTTAAAATTGCATTGTTCAAAATGCAAACCTGTAAATTGCTCGAAATAAAAAAGAATGGACTTACGCCACTTTCAAAGAAAACAGCTCAAATGTTGTTTGGAGACAAACTGATTTTGGCCTTGTGCCCAAATCTTTGTGTATTTCTTCTTCATTTTCAACCGAAAGGTGTTTTTTAAATAACTTTTATGCAGTCACTTTCGTTGGGCGAATATTTAGAGTAAGAGTGAAATTTTGGGTATGACATTTTGGATAGTAAACGTGGATGGATTTACATGGGGTAAATTTTGATTCAGAATACATGAATAAATATCTTTCCGATGGTGTAAAAAAATTTTGTGGTGGTAACTAGTCCCCCTTTGGTGTTGTCCAAATGGACCGTGTTTGATATCAAATTAAAGCTCATGCTGAGTGCTATCATATTGCATTTTAGTTAAGTGTAGTTCTTTGCAGTGCGTTTTATTTAAAAAAGTTATTATTTTTAAAAGTTTTTTTAATATAGCGTTATTATTCTTCTACGAACAACGAGAGATTCTTAATCTTGCACATAATCTAACAAAATCCTCAGTAATAAAAAAAATTAGATCTGTTATTCTTATTCCTAGAGTCCATTTTATGGAAAATGTCCTCCAGAGAGTTGAGACGCTTTTCATTCTTTATTAAACGACAAGCTGGTACTTTTCGAATAAAATAAAAATATAATATGCCTGATTTTTTATTAAATTTATAACATAATTTCTTTTTGGGATAGCTTTATATGTGGAATGAAGGTAAGGAAAACAGTATTGTGCGTGTCTAGAGTTATCCTATCAATTTTGGAGTTTTTGGTGTTATACGTATGATCCATAATATAAAGTCCTCTACAAAGATTTCTCTTTGGGTGTGAGATTTGACATGTTTTGCATACTTAATAAAAAAACTATATGTACTCGGAAGCAGAAACACACTGAACGACTAATGATGATTTCACCGTAATCAAATTGTCAACATTATCTAAAAGTTGAATGGTTTTGTTTATAAGTTTAATGCATTCATGCACAAGCATGATGAATACCTGACGGTAAGTAGATAAGTTTTGAAAACCTGTTGTTGTGTACATTTTGTTTTTGTTGTCAATTCTGTTGTTGTCGACCTAATAAGGTAATACGTATTTTTGAGGTATATGTTTTTATTTCAGTAAAAAAAAGTTTTTTGTCAAAGGGTCGACTGCTTTAGAGACAAGTATCTATCGTACCGTAAACGAACGTAATGAAAGAATACTTTGAGAGGCGTGGCAACGTATGTTCTTTTATAATAGATAATTTGAATGCTAGTATTGCTTTTTTGTATTCGAAATAAGAGACCAAAGGATGAAAAGAGCTTTTGCTTTTGTTATTTATTTCATGGAGAGGAATTTTAAGGAAGTTCATTTCCGTTTCTTTAATTTATTCTGACAATGATTTGAAGAACAGGCAGAGGAAAACAAAAGGATGAAAGAGTGTACAGTTTTTATTATGAATTTTTTAAAAATTAAGAAATGGCTTCCATGAAGAGTATTTTTGCAAATTTATTTAGTTACAAAAACCAGAATAAATCATCCCATAATGTTTATTAGAAACGACTTGAGAGACTTATTTATTTCCAAATTATTTTTCGCAAACGAATTCGGCACACAATAGAAAATCAACACATATCTCCTCAGCACTTCAATAAAAGCAATCAAGAAGATTCCACAAAATGTTCGGCGCTTCATGGAAGCGCTCTTAGCTAACGATTCGGGCGCCGGCAAGCTGTTTGCAGTACCACTTGGAGCGAATTCATTCTTATTGCGAGTAAAATCGAATTCCGGGAATGTATTTTTATCAATGGACGCTCGGAAAAAAAAATAACACTAAAGAAAATCCAAGTATGTATATATGTACATACATACATATAAGCAAATATATACACGCTCTGGAGAAAATCATTAAAATAATGAATAAGGAAAAACCGAAATAAACAAAATTTATCAAATTCTGAATTTTCCCGGCATTTCGCAAAAGTCTAAAAATAGACTGGCGTTTATGTGTTTTTCCGTGTATTCTTTATTTATCTATTCATTTATTTATTTTGTACTTATTGCGAGCAATTTTGATGATCGTTTTTATTGTAATCGATTATTTTTTTATGGCATTCATTAAAATGTTTATTATTCACTTTTGTTAATAAATGCGAAATAGTACCATAGAAGTGATGACCGTGTTGTTTGTCATTTGCTTAACCGTTAACCGGTTCTTTGGAAAATTTCATAAAGATCGAAAACTTTTAAAAAGCTGTTTTTTTTTTGAATTTTTGTGCAATTTTTTTAAACACTTTTATAATTTTCATTGCTATTTATTTTTTGTAGAAATATTTTATTAATCAATTTTTGAAATATTGTTTATGAAAATCCTTTCTTTTAAGGTGTCACAAACGCGAATCGATCGAAGCGCGATCAACGAAATGGTTTGAACTTGGCTCATTGACTGATTCAACTTGGCTAACAGCGGTCGGTATCAAGTGACGTCCTGCTGACTGACTATGACTCAACAAAGTTAAGTCACGGAATCAGCAGAGACGGCAGAAAAAGCAGCAGTAGACTGTTTGCGCGCGTAGTCATTTGTGGTTACCCTAATAAAAAAGACGCACACATACACACGCATAAACATTCACATTCACAGCAGGCAGGTTGTGTGTAGCAAGTGCACCTTTTGGTCAGGTGCTATTGCTTTTTGTTGCTGTCATTTCATTTAATTTCATTCGATTCCATTCAATACGATACAAAATAAGAGAAACTATTGAATGCATGAGTATTTATGTTAAATAAAGACCAGCTAAAAACCAAACAACAACAACAACAACAACAACAACAACAGTAATAACTATGCATAGTTAATATACAATATTAATAAAAATAAACGTGCTACGTTAAGCTTTCGCTTTCTGAAATTTCTTTACATTTCGATCGTAGAATATGATTGTCTGAATTTTAGTGAAATAAAGAAAGGTCCGTCCAAAATATACGCAACTAGATGAAAAGAAACGAGTAGGTAAACGCCGGTTAACCTATTCTGCAAGCAATTGACAACACCGAAATTGATTCTGGCAACCATAATGGCTTCGGCCATAAAGTCCGTCAGACTTCGACTTCAACGTATTGCTATGGCCCTGAAAACGTCGACTCTATTAAATTTACTGTACCAAAATGTAAACAAACTGCTGTCAAATGGGCGGACGCAGTCGAAAAGTTAAGAGTTCAGCAACTTTCGACTTCGACTTTGACGCATGCTTAGCTTATGGGCCGATGCTCGTAAGAAAGCATACATTGAACTCGATTTGACAGTTCAGAACTTCGAAAACTGACGGACGGACGAACTTGATGGGCCGAAGCCATAAGCATCTTGCATAAGCAAGACTCGTTAAAACGAAATAAAGGAGAGGGCGAAATGTGCAGTTGATTTTGTCTCGTACAAAATCAGCTGTTCGTGGGTTCCAAGCTCTTTCAGCATCTCATTTTGAGCAACCGTAAATGTTTTAATAGAGTGACGTTAAGTTTCAATACAGAATTAATTACTATCGTTCTAACTATCATCGCTCTACTACCATTAGAGCGAAACAAAAAAACAACAAATCGTTAAAGTCGTCGGTTTCCGGTTTTCTCAAAACGGAAATAACTAAGAGTTTACTAATCTTGAATGCTATTTAACTCTACTGCTGTAAAAAATCAGTCAAGTGAAAACCAGAAGATTTCTTGTAGGTATAAGAAAACCAACAAAAGTTTACCTATGAGTTTATATTTTGTTTCTGTAACGATTTTTTTGTTCATTTACGTTTCACATCTGGCCAATTTCGAAATAAGTCTGAATTCTACACATTATACTCGAGTATATACACGATTAATCAATTGTCTTTTAATGTCCGCGATACATTTTTTTAAGTATTTCATAACCAACAGTGCCCCATTAAATCCTATGCAGCAACCTGAAGACTGTAACAGGTCTTTTGTGCAGCGAGCATGACGACGATCCGTCGCAAATGACAGGTGCTTCAACAAACAACACATGCCACCACATGCCGGTACCCGGGAACCGCCGGAAACTTAAAGAAACCGGAATAAACGTTATTTTCTGTTCTGTTAACATTTCTTTGACAGCAGTATCCCCGTAAGTGTTATGGGAGGATATTTGAAATGTACAATACACATTATATTTTATACTGAATACACAAATAAAAAAAATTCAAATACCTAAAGAAAAATATCACATGCACAGAAGCGGAAAGTACAAGTATATAGATAGTAATTTGGTCTTTGTCATATGGTCAAAGGATATAAAATAATATACATAATATGTATATAATATTTTTGTATATGCCACAAAACAAAGTATAAACAAAAACAAAAGTATATGCCATTCTTTCTATTTTTGTATATGCCACAAAACAAGAAAGAATGTAAAAATCGATAACTCTCGTAATTAGCTTTTACTTTACAATAACTTTTAAATACGCAACCAGCGAGGTATGGGTTAGTCTCTTTGATCCTATCATGACTATGAGAATTCATAATTAATCAGTTAATTATATTAAAATGAAGACTTTCCAATATTTAAAACAGGTTCAACATTAGGACTTCAGTCAATTTAAAAACAAATGTGCAATGACTCAAGAACAATCTTGGCAGAATTCAAAATTCGCGATAGGTTTCGAACAGATCTCGTATATTGTATAAGAAAGTAATTAAAATTGATATTATTTTTATTATATATTTTATTAATATTGAGATTTTTAATTAATATTCAAAACTCTTATCAAATTTTAACCTTTCAGCTATAAAGGTTCGTTAGCCTTTACTAAATCATTACAAAAGTCTCTACTGCCTGGCCACTTAATATTAAAAAAAGGTCTGTTTGTAGACCTTTTAAAAAATTGTTAGGAAAAACTTCGACATCAAGTCTATTGCAATTTTATTAGAACTCACCGAAGCAGCATTATCCTCAGAATATAAGCCACAAACTAGTTCCAACATTCCATTCAATGACATTATTTGTCAGTTTTTTTAGAAATCAAATTTTTTCCTTTGGTTTTTGATAATTTTTCATAGCAATTGATATTTTTAATTTTAAATTTTAATTAGCATTATGTGTACAAATCGTCTGGTAATGCCAATAAGTTATATTTCACAAAGATTTTTTCAATGATTTTAAGCGTTTGAGTGCTGATGCACTTATGCCATGAACCTCGTTTAATTTGAGAACAAAAGAGTGTAATGTTCTGTTGATTGGCTGAGACATTTTTGATAATAATTTTTGTATTTTTTAAAAACAAATTTATATTTTTTTTTTAAATTATTATATAGCTTGAACTTTTGTTTATTTGTTTGTTCCTTTTTTAACTTAAATAAATGTTATTAATGTTTAATTTAAATGTTATAAATGTTATTTTAACATCTTGTGATTGGTAGAGCGTAAAAATGGTTATTTCAGTACACGATAAATGAAGTCATTCGTACTTTAATACGACATATCATGATATCATATATAATGTTTAATAAGAAACATTATACATTTTAATTAACATTATTATAGGTTAATTAAAAACGACGGACGTTTACTAAGACCGTAGTTTTTGTTAGTCGATGATAAAAGTTAAGGGTTACACTAATTGCGATTACGACTCAATAAATGCTCACTTCTGTCAATGAAATTAGATTGAATAAATTTATTGAGCTTGAGCGTGGAATGTGAAGTAATTAAAGCTTGAAAATGCTAGAATGAAATCGCTGCAGGATTTGTTTTTTTAGATTTTCAAATGAACGTATCTATTTTTAAGGTTTTTCCAATTGGAGAACGTCTGAATGAGACAAACTGGCGGCGAATAAACAATCACTTTAGACAACAATTTTAATGGCGTTACTTTTCTCGGTACTATTTGGAATATCTGTACGAGTACGTCTATTAATCGGAAAAGTGTCCATCCGTATGTGTACCGTATTACAGTGAAAACAAATAAAATAAAAATCTGGGACGCGCACAACTCACGACTTTGGCTATTTATATTGAACTAAGTTGTCACTTGTCGTAGAAGTGATGTCGCCTAAAAGTTAGATTAATCAATTATGGCTTTTTTCCTCTCTCCTCAATCAATGTGT
The DNA here is from genome assembly GCA_949752815.1 of Conops quadrifasciatus. Taxonomy (NCBI): domain Eukaryota; kingdom Metazoa; phylum Arthropoda; class Insecta; order Diptera; family Conopidae; genus Conops; species Conops quadrifasciatus. The sequence continues at coordinate 11,082,905 of OX457078.1, read as the reverse complement.
GTTACTTTGTACGCTTTCTCTGCTCACTCAATAATTCTTATCATACTTTATAGATAAGAAAATACTCGTATGTATATATTATCGCATGTACGTATTAAATAAATATTCCACGTAATTTTGCATCTGTTTGCTAATAACAACTATTTTCGGTTTGATATTTTATGATGATCAATGTTGTTGATTGTTGCTATGTTGATACTTGCAAGGATTTCTGCTCTTGTTACTTATCGCTAATAACCCATATTTCTTCAAAGGATGGCATAATGTAAGTTATTTTTCATTTAATTTAAACTTTGAGATTTTAAATCTTCGCAATTTCCTATTAATGCTTCAATTTATCTGGAGATGGATTAAGTACATTTAAACCGCAGGCTTAGTAGGTACATACATAAACCATTGCCGTAGGCTTAGTAGGTACATAAACCATTGCCAACAAAAAATGTGGCACAGACTTAGTAAGTACTCAAACCATTACCGCAAACATTGTCAACAGAAAAATTGCCGCAAACTTGGTAAGTAAACAAACCATTACCGCAGAGTTAGTGGGTACACAAACCACATGTCAAGAGCAAATATAAATTCCTACTTACCCCCAAATCCGGCTCACTGTTAGTGGCTTCCAAATGCGCTGCATCATCTTCAGCATTACGACGTTCGAAGACAGTGCAATGAATATCTTGTAAACTGCTCCATGATCCGAAATCATCCTGCACACCACCCTTCGCAACACCGCGATAACCCAACGACGAACGACGTGAGTGTAGCGATGGGTTCTTAATTTGTTCGGCTCGGTTCGCTTCTTCGATCTCAACTTTGTTTGTTGTTGTTGGGACACCGTAAACCTTTGGGCTTAGTTTGCTTGGAACATTTTGTAGCGAACACCTTAATCCGTTGCGACTACCCTGCAGAAGTGAATACGATGATGATGATGTTTCGCCAATGGTGTTTCGCGTAATAGGTAGGCCCACACTGGCCGGATGTAGGAATGTATCGAAATGTTGTGGCGCCAACTCTGAAGGATCTACTTCAATGGACTGCGAATACAGCTGACTGGTCGAGTGCAGCGATATATCATCCATTGACATTTGTATGAATTTCCGTTGCTGTTGGTGCTGCTGCTGCTGCTGTTGTAGAGAATTGCAACTATTCGAGGCCGTTAAAGAGAACGTCTCTTCTGGCGCTCGATCCATTAGGGTGAGCACATCATCACAGGATCGTGTGGCCGTCAAACTGGATGCTGGACTTCGAATAAGATTAAAGCTTGCCAATAAATTGGGCGCATTGGCGGAGATTGGCGCCGTCTTCGGATCCGGCATGGCGCGCACAGTTAAACGCTTGTCACTCTCGGCGGTATTGTTGTTCGATGCCGTTGTCGCTGGTACATCAATATTATTAAAGATTCCCAGTGGGCGAGCGATGCGAGCAGGCACAACGCCTGGCATCAGCTGAGCGGCTGGGAAGTCCACAACCAATATACGATCCAAAATGTTGGTGCAATCATTATGGAAACCGATGCCCGAGTCTGAATTGGACGTTGTCGTCGAAACCTCGCTGTGATTGCTGGGCTGTGGCGAGTGCGCTTGCGCCATTTCATACGGTATAGCACGCACATCGGCCGAGCCGTAACGGGATGCGGACGGCACCAGTCGCATGGTATACATGCTGCGTATAAGATTAACAACATATTCTGAGTTGTTGGGAAACTCCAGGCAGAGGCTGGTGATGGGATCTTTAGTGCATTCAATCCGGAATTCATGGGCACGCTCTGCGTGCGCTGCATGTGAGCAGAGCTTTGTATCAATAATAAAAACGTGACAACTGTGAGAGATATTGATGCCGCCCTCACTAATAGAAATATTGTTGGGTTGGACTCTCGGCCCGACCGAGACTGCCGGATGGATGGGTGCTGGCTGAATATTTGGCACGTCTTCTTCGACCTCATCCTGTTCGTCATCGTCAGCGTGCATTGTGTGCACCGCACTCGTGACCAAGCCAAAGAAACGATTTTCGCTTTCCGATGAAGAACTGACGTAGTTCAAGCGCGCTGCAGTATAAGATGCCAAAATGTTGCCATTGACGGCTTGCAGCCGCAGACAATCAGGGAGTATGGTCATTAGTACTGTAGTGGGTTGGCGCTTCTCCTGCCGTAACTTCCGGATGCATGAACGCACTGTCTGCAGTTTAGAGCTGTTCGAAATTTGACGAGGCATCTCAATGGTGCCCAAGTAGCCGACAATTGCACGGTACTCCAAGGCAGCCTGTGGCGGTTGGCGCGTTGGCACGCTCACCATGGCGCTGACATTCGAGATATCATTCGAAATGATGGCATTAGCCTTTGGTATAACATCATACGCAGTCGTCGTGGGCATGGGCGGTGTGAGTGATGGCGGCGGAGATTTGTCGCGACATGGTTGCGGCGCCAAAGGTATCAAGGGTATGTCTTCAATGACAGGACGGAGTGCCATCGTGCCGGAACAATTTTTTGCCGGGTCATTAACACCAGCACCGCCGCCGCCAGCATTGACATTAACCATTTTCATTCTATTTTTCTGTGGAGAATTTCGCAAGCGGTTCATTTTCATTTTGTGATGTAAATAGCTTGGCTTCGCCCGGTTACCGCTACTACCTCCACCGCCATTACAGATATTTGCATTCACCAACAGAGCGTTTTCCTCGTCCGAACTGTCTGAGAAGTAATTCTCGGCAATCTGCATGCGTATGCTGCCAAACGAATTGCCGATCAACTGCACGACCGTCTCATGTGGCAACTTCGAGACACTCAAATTGTTCACCGAGATGAGGAAGTCACCAGCACGCAGCCCGGCTTGATCGGCAGGAGAATTGGCGACGATGCACGACAGTCGGCAAGGTTGTTGGCCAGATATAGTGAAACCGAAGCCGTTATAGCCGCGACGTACCTCCACGGTACGTGTGCCGTAGTTGGGGCGTTTCTTACGCCGACGCTGTTGCGCCTGCACAGGCGGATGATGATGATGCATGCTACTGAAAGCAATCGAAGATTATAAGTTTTCGTTATTTATTGCCGAAAATCATCTCACCTGTCTGACACTGCAGTTATTAAATACTACTTTTTTCCAATGTAATAACGAAAAAATACCATTTTGCTAATGAAGGACAGCAGCTAAGCGCGGTTGTTCTGTGGCATTGTGTGCGTAAGCGTCGACAGAGGCTTTGGAATGCGCAGAGACGACGTAGCGAGCAGGTAAAATCCAGTTTTATTGTCAACTTCTGCGGTAGATGACTTCTTAATTGTTATTTCTACACAACTTCTGGGTGAAATTTTCATTGTTTGTGCTGGGAAGAGCAACGAAGACAATTTTTGCAACAAATTCAAGCATTCTTTACAAATAACACAAGTATTCACAAATAACACAGCACAAATTCAAGTGTTTTTTAACACAAATACACTATTCCGTGGATTCTTCTTTCCTCTTTTCATTTTTCACTACCGCAGCATTAGAAAGATTTTCTTTACTCATATTCTATACATTTTCTTAACTTCAGAAGGAAATTTGTATTTTTTCATGTAGAGGTGAAAACGTTTGGTTTTTTTGTTTGCGCGACACAATCGAAAGTGTCAACAAAACGAGTACATTCGGTACTGGCAATTTCGGATTTGTTTCTTGAATGAATTAAAGGTTACTTTGGAAAATTACAAATGCAATTGCTAGTAAACGTATGCAGCTCGATGACAGCCCTGCTTTTATGAATTTTACCAATTAAGTGGCTTACACATCGGACTTCACTGTATTTGAGGTGAATTGCTTAGAAATTTTCAAGGTGAAATTGGTGCCTGACAATGCTACCAAGTTTTCCCCAACACTCGTAAACTCAACTAATTATGTTTTATTAAGATTTAGAAGAAACATTAAACTTTTGATTTTATATTATTTCAGTTATGTAATTAAATTCTTTAATCGCAAACGAAAATGTAATAGATAATGAACTCTTGTTCTATAAATGTTTGGAATCACGAGTATGATATTAAAGCGCCTTTGCCAAATACAAAAAGGAGATTATCGCTGCATACATTTTAGCATTTTTATTAGCATGATTTTAGGCGAGTGATTTCAAACAGGAGAGCTCAGAAGCGTGCTGCTGTTGGTTAAAAGTGAAAAAGCATTAAAGATCCTTAGGAGGAAGGATTCGACAAAGTCGTCGAAATAAAATTATACGCACAACATGTCCATACATAAAGCGGTGGTTTTATTTATTCATCTTCATTTTATATTGTATTCAATAAGTATTAAATTTGGTTTGCTTTTCCATCATTTCATATTAATTACGTTACTGCGCTATAAAGTAATATATTAATTTTAGATAATAATAATATGGTATTTATTATGTATGTTTTTAAGTAATTAGCAACATGATCACCATTTCAATACTATCGCTTATATTAGAATGTATTCAGCTTAGAATGTATGTATGTACTAATGCATAATCATAAAATGTTATTATTCATTAATAATACAATATATGTATAAAAATCGTGTACAAATTGGATATGATTATTTTACATTTTGCTTATGTATTTTTTTCATTTATTTTTGTTTTGAATATTTGGAAAATTTTATTGAAATATGAATTATGAATTTTAAAATGCAAGTAGTAAAAACAGGGAGGGAGGTTTTTTTTTGGAAAACTGATGTTTTTTTTTGGAAATGTGAAGAAAATTTCTGCAAGAATTTAAAATTACTGTAAAAAAAATCGGCTAAAAAACTATATACTTAGATATATAACAATTATGTAGGCAGGCAGGTGCATGTTTGTGTGTGTGTGCATGTTTAAATATGTATGTGTGTATAACATATAATAAATGTTTTTCAGTATTTTATATTTTGTTTGATCGTATGCTAATCAGTCTTTTTCAGTAATAAAAAAATTATTAAAAAAAAAGCTTGTTTATTTGGAAAATAATTAATTGGTTTAGAGTTTTTTAAGTTATTTCCAAATTTTCTCTAACATTTTTCACTGTGAAAGCGAGTCGGTGCGAGGAGATAAAGGTTAAGAATCAAACAATTGCGTTGCAAATTTTAATGTTGTGTTAATGCGAGTACATTGTATGTGTTTTTATGTACCTAGGGCTGGAGAAAGTGGGATGGATATATGTATATTTTTTTTTGGTTTTTGTTATGAATGGAAAAAAATTGAAAAGATTTTTTTTTAAAATTTCTTTTCTGTTGCTTTTATTAGTTAAATACTTGTATGTATTTATGTTGGTTGTTCAGTATCAAGTTCTTGCAGTTGTTGTTGTTGTTGTTGCTTTTGTTAAATATAACCATTGTACAAAGCTTTAGTGATGTTGTCTGTCCGCCTTTTGTCTGCTCTTGTTGTTGCAATAGTTGCAGATATCGTATATGTAAATATTAGTTCAAAGAGATATGTTCAAGCATGAGGGTTGTTGTTGTTGTTGTTGGAATGCTGTATGATATTAAATTAGTGTCTGGTAAAGACGTGTTTGGACTTTCGTGACTTTTGGATACCTACTCCTTTGTATTTGTATAATGAAAACAAGAGAATATTATAGAAAAAATACAAATTTAATTTTTAAATAGCAGCAAAAAAAAAACAATACTCTTTCTTGTATTGCCAACTTGATAAATTGGTCACGTCACAAAAGGGGCCTGCTGAAGAGGGCACGATTATTCAGTGTCCCTATTTCTTGAATGTTGCTGATTCCATTTAATTTTTTTATTGAATTTAAAATTGCTAAATTAAGAAATCTTATTGATGTATTGTTCGACAATATTGCTCACGTTTCATGCGTTTAAAATTAACACATACTTCGTCATAGTTATTTGTTCGCGTGATTATTTTTATTTTCTCGGTATACTGAAAGCCCTTTTTGAGAAGAAGATTTTTTGGAGAAAACGTGTTTTAAAATTGTTTGAGCTTTTCAAGTAAATTTCCTTGAATTTTTCTTTGAATTGATAAAACCATAAATATTAATTGATAAATATATTATACTCGTACGATATAATAATATTATATTGTGTTCTCTTGCTTTTTTTTACATTTGGGAATTTTTTTTTTTTTAAATACATTTTTTACGGAAATTTTTTAAACGTAAGTATGTACTTTGCAAATTTTTTTTTTAAAAACTTTTTTATAGTTACTCAATATAATCGAATAGACATTCATAGCAAAATAATTAGTAATCATTTAACTTTGTTTTCACTAATGATCATTTGTTAAATTTGCTGCTCTTCTCGTAGCAGCAGCGGCAGTAATTTCTTTTTCAAAAATTTGTAGCTCTGTTGGTTTTAATGAGGTTAAATTTTACGATATTTCTTCTGTCAGATTCAGATTTAAAACTAATTCAATTTATTTTTATAGGTTTTAAAATTATGAGTATACATTGCTAGAAGCAGTATTCTTAGCACAAGCACTTTTGTAATAAGCAGAGGCTAGATTTTACATTGGTATTGAACTATAAATTCTGTATACATATACGATGTATGTTTGTGTGTGTGTGTGTGCAGTTGTGAAGGCAGGGTATATATTTTTCTAGCTAATGTTTCTAGAGCCTGTTGTTTGCTTTGGTTTTTTTGTAAAACCAATTAAAAACCATGAGCGAATATAATAAATCCTTTTTTCGAGTAGCTTTTGCGGATTGAAATTCATTCTTACTTTTTTAAAAATTTTCCTCTTCCTCTGACTTAGCCTTTTTCCAGCTCTATAGACGTGAAATGGGTTTTAGGTTTGATAAAAAAATTTCTCTTTCTCATTAAATTGTTTAGTAAAGTGCGAGACCACTTAGCTTTCTTTATATTATTTTTCGGTATCAAAATATAAGAAACGAAGCATTTATATTTATTTAATTTACTTAAAAAAACAAATTTTTGTTATTTAAATTAATGAAAAAATAAAACGTTAAAAAAATATGTATGTATAACAAATACGAATTAATAAAAATCAATTAAAAATCAATAAAAAGGTACAAAAAATTAGTATGAGAAGTGGTATATTTTAAAGGGAGGAAGAGGGGCGGGGTTATTCCAAGGTCTAAACTCTTATCATTGAAATTGCTTTCTTTTTGTTTTGAGGCTTTAGCTTTCTTAATTTTTTATATTTAAACGACGACAAACTGTGAGAGATTATAAGCTAGAGACTTTAAGCTCTATCGCGTGAAAGCCCAAATCTCGTAAAATCTCGCTCGTCGGCATCACTAAAAGTCCCATTGTTTCCAACCAAGCTTTGTTAAGCATTTATTCATAATAAACAGCCATAATTTTTGCTTACAAATCCTAAATACTTTGGGATTTTGTGTTAATAATAGATAAATGATTTAGACATGTTAGAAAAAATTATAAAAAAAAATAAATAAAAACAAAAACTAAATAAAAAAGAAATAAATCAATAAATTCGGTTCGGTTGCTTCGGTTAAAGAATAGCTCTTGGTTATTTTAAAACTGAAATACGGAAACTTCTTGACTAAAGAGTCTGTCCACTGCTCATTTCTCGCCTCGATGAAATCGAGATGAAAACGAGAATTTTCTCGTCTCGTGCGGCCTTTTTTTTACATCGTACTTATATGCATAAGTGTACATACATACGTACGCAATGCGTTTCAACAGTGTTAGGACGAATGTAATTGAACACTAATAACGGTATATTTCACGCCTGGCAATGGATAATAAACGCTCGATCCACATTACTCTTCTTTACACCAAATAAATTTGTTTTTCAAAGCTTTATTAGACAAAAAAAACATTTAATATTAATACACTTTTATTCTATAAAATAATTCCGATAGTAGTAGTAAATTTACTTACATACGAGTACATACAATACATACATACATTTTTCTTATTATTATTATTAATTTTATTATTTTCATTATTATGCTTTAGAAAAAGATTTAAGCAGTAGCAATATTTTCATGGTTAGACAGTTACAAATACAGCAGTGTATGTTTGTGTGGGTTTGTATACATAAAGCGAGGGTAAATAATTACTGTAGTATAGGTTTGTATGTATGGCTTCATATAGAGAGTGTGTATGCATGTATTTCAATCTTGGACAACTTCTTCATTGATATGGCTTTTCAATAATACAAATTCTCAGATACGATACATCGCATTGACTACGTCATTCGTTAAATACGAAATTGTTAATAATGAAATATTTTATACGTCAGCAAGTATGTATGTATGTGTGTGTATGCATAGGATGATGATATTGGAAATTATATTGTAATAATACAGCTTCATATTTCTTATTGAAATCTTACATTTTTAAAAGATTTCCTTTTCATTTTGTGCATCTACGTAGCCTTATTTATCTCTTCTCTACTCTTCTCTCTTTTATTTCTACAAGTTTAATTTTATATTTTACACTGATTATTGTACATTTACATTTTTAATGGCATATAAATTGAGAAGAGTTTTTGTTTGTTTTTTAGAATAATTTAAACTTATATCGCTAACTAAAGCTAAAAAGCAATTTATATGTAAATAATTGTTTTCCTTTCCATTCCTATTTTGTTCATGGCCGGTCAGCTAATAATTATTTAGTTCATTTTGTGCTTTTTAACGCTCTTCTTAAATACATTTTTCTTTGTTATAAAGACAAATTTGTCGTCTTGTTTTGTGGCTGCGGCCCATAAAGTCCGTTAGACTTTGATTGTGATTTCCACTTCACCGTCCACGTATTGTTATGGCCCACTGAAAACTTCGATTTCATCCAATTTACTGTACTAAAATGTAAACAAACTGCTGTCAAATGGGCTGACGCAGTCAAAAAGTTAAAAGTTCAGCAACTTTCGACTTTGACTTTGACGGATAATTTGCTTCTGGGCCATTGAACTTGATTTGACGGTTCAGCACTTCAAAGTCGAAGTCTGACGGACTTTAGGGGCCGAAGCCATTACTACGAGTAGCGTTCTGGCAGCGTTCAGAAATCTCCCTCTCTCTCTCTCTCTCTGGACACTGATGGACACATATTCTTATAAGATAAAACAAAAAGCTTTGGCATTTACTGAATGCATTTGTAGTTTCATAGGATTCCTTTTTTGAAAAGACTAATTAAACTAAAGAAAATGTTACTATTTTAATTCTACAATAAGCAAAAACAATAAACCTTACTCGTTGGCAGAGCCAGATCCAGCGATCTGAGCTCGCTTGAAGAGAGGCTTAAAAGTTTAGTATAAAACAAAGCGAGACTCGTACTCTTTCGGTATAAAGCAAAGAGAGCGCATTGTTTGTGTGTGCAAAAAACCACGGTATGCTATAAACACATACAATGTCGACATTTGCGGACATTTGCCAGTGTTTTATAGCATTACGAGTGTTGTTTGCTTGACAGCAAACGACTTTACTGCTCGTTGGAAAAAAAAAACAACTAAATTTCTCAAATAATATCGTTAATACTGTGATATTCTTCACTACATTGGTATGTTCTAATCTGAATAGATTTGCTATAGATAGATAGTCATGATATGTTCAGTTTTAACTGACGCGGAACTGTAAAAAGGGCAGTTTCGGTATTTAGTAAATCGGTTGAGGTTTTACCTTTAGTGAAAGCCTCAATTTTTTTTATGAAAATATGTTTACGAGTATGTTTTTAAACAATTTAAATAAATTGAGAATTACTCGAACTTCTTCGGGTTGACTTGTTGAAAAAAAAAGGAAAGACTTTTATGTTTATTATGTCGGCGGAATTTCTCTTAACCTAAAAATGCTTCCTGTGTTTATTTCTCTTAATTATGATTTATGTATTTCGTGAGTGATAGCGAGCGAACCTCTGCGTCGATGGTTTAATATTAACATGCTGACGCGTCTTTGTAACCGATTGGCCGATTGTGAATTTTTCACGCCCTTAAAATCCAGTCCACAAAACACAACTTAATTAACTCTTTAATTAGTACGTTAGATAAATGTAATTAACTATAAATACTGCAGAAACATTCTGCCCTTCAGTTTATGTTGCTTGCCGTCGCGTAAAGGCTGCAATCCTGATCGGAAGTCATCGAATAGTTGGCCGAATCGCGATCCTCCGGTATCGAGGAGCCGGCCAAACTATTCTGCAATGGATCCTGAATTATTTTCGAGAATGCATGATGGCCGGCACCCAGTCCCAAATGACCGTATGGCGACTCTGCAGCCGACAACGTAACGTGCGGCAAACGTCGTAAAAAGTGTGGAGTGGAATAGCGTACACCGTTTGGTAGAATGGTGTGTGGCTGCGGCTGCGGCTGCGGCTGCTGGTGTTGTTGTTGTTGTTGTTGTTGAAGCTGCTGCTGCTGTAGAGCTTTCGCAGCGTTGGCGGCTGCCATAGCAACAGCCGAATTAGCATAATTGCCAACTTGAGACTTAAATTGGCCAAAAGAAGAATTCTGTTGTTGAACCGTTGTCGATGACGGCGAGTTCGCGTAAAGTGCTCTGCCGCCACTGCCGGTGTTGTCAGTGCCTTCACTGTGTAGTTGTTGCTGTTGCTGTTGCTGTTGTTGTTGATAGCTGTGACAACCCGCCGGCAGCGGCATAGTGCTGCAGTGTGTGTAATCGAATTTCTGTTCGGGAGCGGTACGCGTCAGCGGCAGAGTGGCGCTATTCGCGCCTCTATTGTAACTGCTGGCATCGGTGATGAAGCTAGACATTTTCATGTTGGTGGAGCGGCCGTATGGTTCCTCTTGTATGGGTGGCTGTGGTGGTTTCGCTGGCGGCTTGCAGGCGGCACGTGGTCGAATGACCACCTCGACGTCTCGCTCCTCACCGGAATGAACACCACTTGAGGACTCAGAGGGGGCGCGTTCGGGCGGAGAGGTTGTGCTCTCGGTGTCGCTGCGTGGACTTAGCGCTTCGTTGGGTACGCCGGAATCGGCACGACGTAGACAGCGTGGTGTGGAACTTGATGCGATCTAGAAAAGGCAACAACGCGGTGAGAAATGAAGAAGGATAATTTCTAAAAGGAAGTACCAAAATTTAGTAAAATTATTATATTCCAAACAGGAAAAGAGAGATTTTGGAAAAAAATAAATGCACAGAGAAGAAGAGAAAAAGAGTTAGTTTAAGCAGAAATAACAATTTAGGGCCACATCTCAATATTAATGCAACAAGTATTGATGAGTTAAAGTTCATTAAATTGTTTAATGCGAGCAATATCAGAGGCACCTCCGATACCTCCGCCCTTCAGCAACGCTATGGAAAATGAGGACAGTTTTCGAATAAGGACCGTTTCGAGGATTAGGATAGTCCGCCTATTTCAAGCTCACTTTGGAGAAATAAATTTGGAAATTTATTTTTCATTTATTTTTCATAAAAATCATCTCAACCGTTTGAGATTCAAACCGCTCATGTCATGTACTCAATGCGTTTCCTCGAACAAAGGATATAAAAAAAAGAGCTCTGACTCGAAGGGAGAAAAGAGAGCAGAAAAGAAAAGGACAGGACGTTTAAGAGAGGTACATTATAATAATTGAAATCAAATCGAGATTTATCTACAGCAGTAACAAGCACCCAAGCTCCATTTCCTCACGCTCGCACCCTTTCGAAAGGATTTATTTATGTTGTTGGTTTCGAACTGAATATAAATCTCTTGCTTGAAATTCAGTATGGAAATCAGAGAAAAGCCAGCACTCAATCTTAGCTTCTCTCCGAGCGCAGGCAAGCCACAACATACCCAGTAAGGCCGCAGGAACCACAATTGCAACACACCCAGTAAGAACACAGAAACGAGTGGTATCGTTATCATGTAACGAATCGAATGTACTCGTAACATTGAGGAGCCGTCGTAATATTAGTACGATACGACTATAAGCAAAGGCTTCGTAAATAATCTTTTAAAAGATCATTTTTACTGATTACTTAATTTCTGCTGTTAAAAAAAAATTTCCAAAGCTATAAACCTATCTTCCTCAAAAGGGCATAACAACCCTTATAACTCTTACAGAGAATAAATGGATGTACAATTATGGCTAACTCTTAAGTCATAATCATACTTATGACTTAACTCTTAAGTCATACATTTCATCGTTTTGCTTTTCAATCTGGAGTTTCCGCCGCTGGTGCGTTCTAAATTTCTAGCGGGGTTGCTTTCAAACACTTACGTGTGCTTCGTTAGTGTGCACGGTGACCGTTACCGGTGCCAGTGGGCTGACTAGATGCTCGGGCGATGAAGACAGCTGCATTATTTCGGGTACTGCTTGCGGTGCCATTCCAACGGGGGGTCGTGGGGGCGCAGTGTCGCCGGCATGTGGTGGCAACGGTGGTAGCGGTGGAGTCGGTTCCAGCTCTCTGGTCGAAGCGTATGTCACGCTGTCGTCTCGTACACAAGCCAGAAGCTTGCCCTCCTCGGATGTGTTGTCATCAACGATGGCACAATTAGCGTAGTCGCCTGACATGATACTAACTCCCACCACAGACGCGCCGCCCAAGGTGCTGATGCTCGATTGGGCGGTGATGGGCGGCGGCGGCGGTGGCAGTTCGTCGTATTCACTCAAGTGTAATATTTTTTTCGTAAGTCCACCATTACCTTTATTACCATTGCCAGTAGGCCCACCGCCACCGCCACCGCCACCGCCACCGCCACCGCCACCGCCGCCACCGTTGCCTGCCGACGACGCCGCAGCAGTCACCACCGCCACCGCCCCACCAATGCCGATGCCAATGACGGTTGCTGCTGTGGCGCTTCTTAGTGTTGCGTAGTCTCCGTCATCAATTTCCCCCGGAGTACTGGTAAAACATACCGTGGTTCCACGGGACGAATTGCTGTTGTTGTTGTTGTGGTTATAAAGAAGGAAGTTTGTATTTGTTTAAGATTATCGGTAAGAAAAAGTATGTGCAGGCAAAAGTATCTAATTACTTAAAGTTTTCATATTTTTTCTTTTAATTTTATTGTTTTTGTCTTTTAAAAAAAAGAAAAAGAAAATGAAAAAGTACTTTTGATGCAATGTGATGCCCTGTGCGACGTATAAAGGTATAAAAAAGAATTAAAATTTTGCACGCTAAGTCATCTTCTGTTCAAAATTAACTTAACGACTAATTAAGTTTTGAAACCGAATTGAAAAGACTTCAAATGATTCGTAACATTTAAAGTTTTAGCAAAGCTTCAAAGTTTTTCTTTAGGAAGCAAGAATTTTTTATCTATGTTATCTAAGTTATCTATGAAAGTTAAAAAATATTTTTGTGCGTTTTTATTGTTATGCGGTTCCAGTTATCCGCACAAAAACAGTTTTGAGTACAAGAAGGCAAGAGCCATGAAAAAATTAATAGTAACCATATAGTTTTTACATGGAAAAGGGAGCTCTTGCCATGTCCCGATGCCCAGCTGGGTTGGCGTGTTCTTAAAAGATTCTCAATCTTTTACTCTCTCTCTCTCTCTGGGTAAACACATACAGAGTTGTCTCCATAAATGTGGAGAGATACAAATGTGCAGCAGCAGCACACAGAAATTGTACAAAATCTTATGAGTGCTGCCCTGAAAAATAGATTTTTTTACGGCAGCAAGGCTTTCGCACTTTTTCTCTTAAAAAATGTTGGCACTTTTACCGAGAATCCGACAAATTCTATTGGAAAATATACGGCGAATAAGCTCCTCTTCAAAGACGAGAGAATGGAATACAGAATACAAAAACAAATAGCCGACTGGCTGCCGCTGCTCGGATGTACTGTGCTGAGCAGCGGGAGAGAGAGAGGCATGCTGCCGCTGCCTCAATAATGTTTACCGTGTAAGTTTGTCTGAAATACGTAAGATATTTCCTATGTTGACTCTTTCTTGATCAAAACTTGGCACTATTATGAAATTTCTTACTGGAAATATGATGTGTGCGCTTATCAAAGGCTCAGCTATCAAAAGTACTTCAATTGCAAAAAAAAAAAAATAAACATAAATTATTAAAAATCTGGCAAATTTGTTAGTAATAACAATTTTTGTTAGTAAAACTTGTTATTAAATGATGCTTGTTATTAAATAAGATTAAATATACAATAAATTTAAAAACAGGCGACAAGCGGAACAAAATAGTTTCTTATACGGCTTTCTTTGATGATATCATCTCATTAAGTTAAATAAAAAAAAGTCTAGCATCGCGTAAGTACGTAAGTACTCGTATGTGCGATATGTTATGGAGAGTCTTTGACAGGATGGTGCATGAGAAAGTGCTGCGTGTGAATAACTATGAGGGCGGTGTGGGTATAATTTATGTGGGACTTGTCAGTGTCAATGTCATATCAATGTTGGGAAAGTAACAAAAACAAATTCAAATCTAACTTTTAAAAATGAATAGGATTGTGTGTTAAATATGTATTGTACAATACAATATTGCGTATTAAATATTGACAAAACAAAAGAAAACGTATATGTATCGTACTTCACAACTAAGAAAACACAAACGTTAAGCATAAAAATATTGAAATACGATTATAATGAAAAAGGAATTAACATCAAATTCGAGATTAGTGACAAATGGCGGCTGTAAGAACGTGCAACTTAGAGAAACGAGGGAGAAACAACAAACATACACACACACAGAAACATTTAAACGACCGACTGTTTGGGCAAAGAGGAGAAAACGGGAAATCATTTTAGCTAAGGAATTTTTTGACGGATACTACTGTCTTTCCAGCTTATGCTGGAAAAGAACCAAACAGTCGTCATATTTTCTATTTCTAATTATTCGTTGTTGTTGCTGTTGTTGTTGTTGCTGGTTTGTAAATTAAAACGATTTTTTACCGCTTGCCATCGTTTTGTTCTTGATCACCAATAAGTAGGACATCATCAGACGTACTCGGGACTTCATTGAATGTGACTTTCAGTTTGGGTGAGCTTGGTGTTAACTTGGGCCAATAGATGTCATCCACGCCGCCGTCGGTGCTGGACGCTGTACTCATCATGCTCTTCTGTTCGATGGCACCACCTCCGGGTAGGCCGCTGCCGCGATTTGTCATCAAAAGTGGTTGGGTTGAGGCTTTCGTGATGCCGTACGTATCGATCGGTGGTAGCTTGAAAGTCCAACGACGCTTTGCGGTTAAGCCTAACCAGACGACAATCCACAGAAGTATATGCACCACGCTGATGAGAGCTAAAGAGAGCAATAAATAATTAATGATGATACAAAAATTACATGCACGCAAAGAAGCGCTAAAGAAGCTCTTAAGTTCTTCCAGAGAGTAGAAGAATAAATATTAATGAAAAAATAAACAAATAATGATTATGGAAACGTAAAATATCAATTCTAATAAGATCGAATATTAAGTATTCATTTCACGTTTTGTTTTGGTTTTTTTTTCATATTTTTGGGCTTCTGCCTACGATGCAAATCGTAGCGCATTTACTCTCTATTTTATGCTCGCTCTCTTGGCACGAAGCTACCCAGTAGAGATTATCTTCAAGAAATCATGTGCGCTCCATCGACATGCAGATAAGGTTATACATATATTATAATTAGACAGTGAGTGCATTTTCTCGATAAAGACCCATATAGTCTTCACTTTAAGTTTAACTTACTTAGTCTTAACATGAACTTACCCGAAACGAATGTCGTGCAATTTAAATTATTCCTGTAGGTGGCACTCAGATCGTTTAGTAGCGGTGCCTTTACCACCGCCAGTGCCAGGACGTAGCACAACGAGGCGCAGTGAGCGAAGTAAATCCACGTCTCGCTCGACTTCATGGTGATTAACGAGCGATCACGCATTTTGGCCGCCAATCTTCCATGTCCGTAGAGGTACATAATCATGGACGACGCAATCAGCAAGCACGTCGACAGCAGGAATAGCGCTATCGTCACCACCGCGTTCAGAATGAGACCGGAATTTTGTACCGGCATGGCCTCGCTGTACACTTGCAATTTGTAGAGATTCGAGACGCCAACGTAACTGAAAATGATGTCGAGGGCAGAGGCAATCATTTGTACACTGAAGACGGTGGCGAACGGTTTGGTAGTCGTCCAGAAGACAGCCGGATACCGAACGGACCACACCAGAAGAGCGAACAGCAGATTGACAAATTCAGCACTGGGTGGTTGGGCGAAGACAGCCACATCGATGGCCTTCTCAATGCCGAAAAATATTTGCAGCATCCCGGCAAATCCATCCAGGCGCACTGGAGCGCCGCCATCAGCATCGGCACTGGTTACAGCGCCGTCGGCGCCAGATGCAGCGGATTTGTCGTTGATGACATTGGCAGCGGCTGCGGCTGCGGCTGCGGCAGCACCAGCAGGAGTTGCAGTCCAACGACTTGTGGTCGAGGCGACACTGCGGTCCTGGTCGGATTCATCGTCAAAGGAAGGCTCATCGCCAATTAAATACTCGGGCTCGATTTCCACTTGCTGGAAATCATTCTGAACGTCGTCGGCCCGGCGCTTCACCTTCCGCGAGCTGCTGGTTTTGATTTCGATGATTTTGGAGTTGCTGGCGATCGGCGTGGAGGGAATAATCTCGGGCAGCCGCTCCGGCTTAACGATGTGAATATTGCTGTCGCGTGTGGTGCTGCTAATGGTGGCGGTGGTTTTCGGGTGGTACGCCGAGGTACGACGCCCCGTCTCGCTCTCTTCTGCCTCGTAAGAACCGGCAGAACCGTCGACGCTTAAGCGCTGGGAGGCAGAGAATTTGCCGAGCGAACCGGTGGCCATGGTGATGTCATCCAAGCTATTGAAGTCTATTGATTTCGTGAGACGTTCCTCGACCATCAGACGGTCGGCGGACTCGGCGGAAGGTGAGGTGCGCGTATCGGCTGTGTGATGTCGCCGATGGCTTTGGAGACGCTGACGGTGTTGACGATTTGAATGCTTTCTACTCGTTTTGTTTAAATGATGATGATGGTGTTGTTGGTGATGATGATGCTGCTGCTGATGATGCTGATGCTGCTGATGCTGATGGTGTTGGTGTTGGGGATGAGCGGTGGCGGTGTTGGTTGACGTTGAGGTGGAGGAAGTGCCTTGAGTGCTGTCGGTGGTCGATGGTCTCGATGATCCTGTGGTCTCAGCATTGCTGAGGCTAGTTGTTGTTGTTGCGCTCGTGGCAGCGGAGGAGGATGTTGTCGAAATGTCGCCAGTCCTGGCGGAATTGGTGGTAGTGATGGGTTTCGTTGGTGCGAATGCTGGTGTTGTGGTCGTCATCATTGGCGTTATTGTTGATGTTGTCGGAAGAGTTGCCACCACCGGTCCATCATCAATTTCCAGGCTATTGCTGCGCACTTGAGTGCTCGGTTTCGTAGCGGTCGCCGTTACGGCCTTTGTTGCCGCGACCTGTGTTGTTGAGGATGATGATGATGGTGATGATGATGCTGTCGATGTCGATGGCGTTGATACTGGTGGCGGTGTTGATGATGATGGTAATATTGTCGTTATTCCTTTAAACTTTCCTAACGGCATTGCCGTTGTTCCGTTTGCCAGCACTTTTGTTGTTGTTGTTGTTTTTCTTGGTGTCGTCGAAGGAATACGTGATGTCGTAATTTGAAATGCAATGTCCTCGATTTCCTCTGCACTGATTCGTTCGCCGCTTCGGTTAATATTCGCATAGTCCTCCCGTAACTCGTTCTCCCCGCCCACCTCTTCGCCGTCCATTAAATCGGGCACTTCGAAGAACGTCTTCGTTGCGGTTTTCTCTGGCTTTCCGGAATTTATATCAAGCAGATTGTTACTACCGATGATGCCGACGCCGCTGTTCCCAATGGCCGTAAACATAGTGTCATTATAGTAATCTTGTTCTTCTTCGTTGCTGGATGAGTTCTGATACGGTGAATTAACCACTGACATGACGACCAAGTTACGTCGACTCACGCTAATAAAATCCAATTCGGAGCGCCAAATGTTTTCTAATGCAGGCAAAGAGAAGAAGAAGAAGAAGAAGAAGTAGCAGAAGAGGACCAAGATATTTATCAAGTACATACACAAATGAGTTGGAAGAGCTACAAGAACAACGATGTCAAACATGTCGTCTTGTTGCGGTTTTATGCTGATTAAGATGAAGTAGTTCGTAAGTTAAACTAATATCTGTACTTAGTACTTGGATTGATTGATTGATTGATTGATCGACTGACCGACCGAGCACTCGGCCTCATGAACGAACAGATTTATTTAGTTTTGCAAATTAAGCTTAAGTAACGGCCTCAAATCAATCTGAGCTGATTTTCTTTAATTAGTAATGAATCCATCTCTCACTCTATTCTCGTTTACCAAACGACAGGAGGCGACTCATTAGGCTTAGGTTACCCTTTAAGATGACATTATAATGAAAATAATTAACTAACTGCCATGCATAACATTTGTCATGCTCTTCTTAATTACGCAAGAGCCAGTAGAAGGCGTAGTCGACATTTTTTATATATAACGGCTGCGCCATTTTTAATGTGAGTATGTAAAGATTGTATGACTATAACATTTATCAACCGATTGACTTGTTTAAGCATGTTTTTGAAACGTCAATTCAGTACAATTTTAACTACAAAACGGTTTATACCAAAACAATGCGTCAAAATAGTGACGCTGTACATTGATTATAGTCGTGGATATCGTCGAAAATCGATCTTGGCCAAGAAGCACCGTCTGACAACAGTATTCGTCGTTTGGTGTCGAATTTTGTTGAGGACGGGATAGTGGGAGATTATCGATATGCCGTTTATCAACGCCCAAGACGTTCCAATGAACTGGTTGAAGCGGTAAGAGAGAGTGTTGCCGAGAACCCACATGTGTCTTATTTGGCGCAGTGGAACTACCTTGCGGCACATTTTGAAGGGTGGTTTGCATTTGTTTTCGCATAAAGTGCAATTGACTCCAAGAATATTGGCCACAGACCGACCACATTGCTTGAAA
Organism: Conops quadrifasciatus; assembly: GCA_949752815.1. Taxonomy (NCBI): domain Eukaryota; kingdom Metazoa; phylum Arthropoda; class Insecta; order Diptera; family Conopidae; genus Conops; species Conops quadrifasciatus. Next base: position 11,064,131 of record OX457078.1, on the reverse strand, counting down.
TATGGCCAAACAGTCACATACCGACATAAAAGATGGCACACTCGTATATATTTTTTTTCATTTACGGTTTTTTTTTTATATTAGGTTTTTTATAGAAATTAATTGAATTAAAAGCGGTTAAATCACAAATCGTTAAAATCTGTAAAGGAATGAATAACTTATAGACGATGAAGTAAGTCATCTGTTTTTTCTACTTTTTCAAATTTGACATTGAAACTCTTTTTTATAGTACCGCCTAAAATTATGCATCACTAAATTACATGCTTGAATTTTTTACAGCGTGAGCCGCGCATGTCAATTGTTTTATCGTTTATTATTTACTGATTTTCATCCACATTTTTTCATTATTTATGTACTTTTAAAAAATGAAATGCATTTTTAATGAAATTACACTTTATTTTAAAATGTTGTGATAAATTAAAAAAAAAACAAAGTGGTTATGAGGCCTTTTTAAACGCAGTTAAGGTTACAAAATTACATTCAATTACATTTAAAGGTAACAAAATGCAGCAATATTTAAAGTTTGTCAAACTGTTCAGTCAATGTTTATGTTTTTTAATAACTTTTTATTTATTTATTAATTATCTAGCAGAAATTAAATGACTCAAATCGAAAATCAAAACAAATGGAGTAATTTGTTGGACCTGCGAGCCGTAGATCTCCAATACATTCAAAATTGCCGGGATTTTTTGCTTCTCTTGAGGAGTTTTTAAAAAATCTTTTAACATAAATGGGTCGAAATGTGATAAAAAACGTTATGGATAGTGTTGCTTAATGGTACACGATAAGACTTACTTTATCCAGCACGCGCTGCTTCAAAGCCTTTGTGCCTTTTAAAAAGATCACTTTTATTTGAATAACTTTACAGCAATACGTAAGTATTCTTTTAGTCCCGAAACAGGTCATTTCCTTAGATTTTCCCCTTTTTCCTTGCCTTTATTTACAACATTCTATCTCACTTATTCCAGAGCGAACAAAAATATGGTTGCAAAAAATTATTGCAAATGGTTGCAAAAAATGGTTGGACGAAATGTTTTTCTAAAGCTCTTAAAATACTCGTATTTTCTTTGAATTTTTTGTCGCTAAAGTGTGCGTTTGTGTCTGTGTGTGTGTGTGTGTGTGTAAAATGAGGGAAAATGGTGTTACTCAAAGGACAACAACAACAACAACAACAAGTGTATACGAGTATTTTATATATCCTGCAATATTGCATTGCAGCCAACGCGTGCAAACAACACTTGATCTAAATAAATCTTTTTGGCGATAAATGAACAAGCGGGAGAAATCGTGGAGAAGAGTAAAGATCAGGTCAAAGGAGCTGCTGCTGCTGCTGCATGAATGCAAACAAGAAGAAAGCAACAACAACAACAACAACAACTAGTCCTGTAGTCCTTTCAAATAGAAAGGAGCAACAGAATGATAAACAAGCAGGACGTGCTTATCACACGCACTTATCATATGTGAGAGCAGCGCTGGATTTAATGAGGTAGAATATGGGCCAAGGGACCTGATGGCACTGCCGATGCCGCCGCGTCTTCTTGTGTAACGGCAACTATATCTAATCCTTCGTATTAACACAGTGAGAAATAAATAGTACGTGTACACACACACACACACACACACACATACCCATAGCAGTACTCTCCTATCCTAGTGGAGCTTTATTTGCGGTTGGCTTGAGTGCAGTTAGAAAAATGCATTATATCGTATGAGAGTACAATCGAGCACCGACGGCAGGCCACCGCGCTTCTATCGAGCGTGTGTGTGTTGGTGTGTGTGTGTGTGTGTGTGTTGAAGCTAGCATCTATATAGGTTTCTGGAATATCAGTCTCTTTTCGTCTCTCGGTAATAGCGTCAACAGATGCAGCAACTTCAATAAGCAGCTTAAGAAGCAACAGACAGAATGAGCTTCAGTAGCCAGTAATAACTGACGCCTGAGCGACCAACAAAAACAACGAGTAACGCCAATGGACGTATAATTTTCCAGCTTAACTGTTAAAAGGATACAAATACAAACAACCCAAATAACAACAATCTCAACGAGCTACCAGAGTAAGCGGAGAAGACTCGTCGAATGGAGAGAAAAAAATACAATATACGAGTAGAACCTCAATACAACGAGTATTAAAGTCGCTTGTTCGCTGCTCTTCATGCGAGCGACCGGAAACAACGGAAAAGGAAGGGAGCGAACCAAACTGAGGCGAGCTGAAGCGAACGTTGAGAAGTTTGCAATCAATGGCAAAATCAAGATGGTTGTGCAAGCAAGATGGCGCTGCGCTCGTGTGAGCAGCAGGAATGGACGCCCTGTCGATACTCTGGGGCTCTTGGAAGGCAAAGTTTTATGATGGTGGTTTTTTTTTTGTGATTTCTATTTTTCTATTTTTCTATTTTTCGCTGCTCTGCTTTTTCATTTTCTGTTTAATTTTTATTTTGTTGTTGTTTACTTTTCTATAGAAGTCGTCCTGTCCTATTGCTTTACTTTTTCCCATTATTTATTTGTTGTTTGTTTTTTTTTTTTTTTTCCTTTAATTTTTTCTGATTTTTCCTCAGCTCTGCGGTTACTTGCGGGAGGTTGTGGTTTTTTGTGGCCTGCTGCCGTTGACTTCTTTTATAGGTCGTTGGCAAGCAACGTCGTCTGACACCACTCGAACATTTTCAGTCTTGAGTAAGCGTAAATGTCCTGCTGGTGAGCGGTTGAGTCGATACCTACATTTTCTCGAACATTTTACAGCGCCTTTAAGTAGCTCAGGGCGCTTTTTATGGTAGTATGAGTGCGGGGGAGGGGAGGGGAGGGGAGGGGAGGGGCGTTGGTTGTAAAGGGTTGCAACAAAATGGAAGGATCACCTTTTGGATTAGAAGTTTAAAGCGCCCTCATGCAGCTAAACACAGCGTTTTATTGCTTTTTTTTATTGATAATGTTGCATGTTTTCAGCTTTCCGTTTTACAATCTTTCTTTTTCTTGTCATTTCGTTTGGACTTTTTTTATTACCTTTTAATTTCTACTTTTATGCCACTGCCACAGACGCCGTTTTACCTCCGACTTCCTCTTTCTGCCAGCAAACATTTTTCCTTGCACTCGAATCGAAAGATTCAATCATGAAACTTAACGGAATGGAAGATTTAAGGATAAAGAGATCGTTTGTGGTGCTGCTGCAATTGACTAATTGAAATTCCAGCTTTCTCTGTCGTTTTGCGATTTGATTTAATGCTCCTGGATGCCTTTGGCCACATCAGTATAATGCTCTCGAGATCTAGACGTAACGCCATTAAAAAAGCACTGAAGAGATTGTAAATTTTAAAGCGTCAGAAAAATGCCGTTGCACATTTTCACGTTTAATATTCGTGAAGCATTAGTTTAATGCTCTGGACAGAAAAGATACTACGCCTTTTAATAGCTGTGAGCAGATTAAAAACCTTTCAGCGCCGGAAAGATTTATCAAAAGGCCATGTCGAGTCACTCTCGACAAGAAATCAAATGTGAAGAGAGAGAGAGTTGTCAAGCAAATCGTTCTCAAATTGCATTTGTTCTCTTTCCATTAATTTGAGCAGTGGACAATAAAGCCAAACCGCAATGGCCCAACGCGCCATTGCTGTTTCGGCTTAAAGACAAATATTTTGTTAAAACTTTAAAGAGACCCTTGAGAAATCCTAAATCCTAAGAGAAAAAAAGTTGCTTAAAAAATGTCAGCAATTTTAGGAAAATATCTCTCTCTCTCTCGATAAAGTCTTGCAGCAACCAACAAAATACTCTTTAAAAACTGAAGATCGAAGAGAAGCTCTTTAAACAACGCTCTTTAAGCAAAGTTTTCACTCGTCGGTGGTAATGAATGTAATCCTAGGTTTCGAAACACCCACAAGCTGTGGATATCCATAAAAAAATATAATATTCACAACTCATGATTATTAATATCGTATACGAGTAAAAGGCTGTAATGAGTTTGTTTTAGCTCCGTCCAGGACGTTCTTTTTCGCTCTATTACCTTCTCCGTTTTCCGGCCTTCAATCTTTCCCGCTTATCATGAACGTACGATATCAACACTTCAAAGCTGTGTCTGCTGTGTCTGCTGTGTCTTTGCTCGCTTCCTTTTAGCCTGTTTAATCAGGAATTATGTTTTATTGCAAATGTTGTGTTTGGCTTTGTTTTTTCTTCTGCTTTTAACGAACCATTAAAATAAACATAAAAACTCTATGAAATCTGCAGTCTATGGGGTCTATGCTTTTAAAGCCTTCTTTTCCTCATCCTCTCCGTCCTTCTCCGCCGCCAGCCTTAAAGTGATCTCGGTGCTTTGGTCTCGGTCTTTTTTGTGTTTTTTCCTCATTTCTTGTAGTCGCGATGACTGAAATTAATTGCTTGGTCTTTACGAACGATTAGAGATAATTTTATTCATATAAACATTTTCTTTGTCTTTAACCAGACTGTTGTTAAGGAAAGGTTATGTGCAATAAATGCATAAATGAACGAAAATATAATGAGAAATTTGCAATTAAATTGAAATTTGTCTGCTCTCAGAAAACTGCTATGAAGTGAAGAGTGAAGAGTTCACTAAACTCCAAAGGCAACGAAAAAATATCGTAATTTTTTGAACCATTTTTAAAAAAACATTCATACTGTGAATTATTAGTTCGGTGACTTGTATTAATCAGCACTAGTTCGGCCAACTAGTTCATGCGAAATGCGAGCAATTCGTCGTTCAATTGTCACCGACTTGTGCGACGTTGTGTTATGACGGCGACCTAATCAGAGCGCTTTTTCGGGAGTGCTCGAGTAGTGATGGTCTTTCCTACAGGGACATATACCAACAAAACCATCCATAGGCGTGCATACTAAGGCTCTCCTCAAACACTTTTAATATCTGTTCACTTAATATTCATTAACTTAACTGTCAGTTTAATTGAATTAAAAGACTTGCACACGAAACGTTGACAATAAAAACTGATTACGGTTGGAGAATAAAGCAAATGGTTAACCAACAGAACCATAACAACAACAGCAACAATAACAACAAAAAACACCAGAAACAGCATCAACAAGAAACCAACGACACTAGAATTAACCACAATAAAAGCAAGGATTTTGTTAATAATTGACTAAAAGGGATTGTTATGAGGATTAACAGACTTGGAGTGAATTCCCTGGCGGAAGAGAGAGAGAGTGGGAGAAGAGAGAGAGAGAGAGAGAGGGTGAGAGTGAGTGTTAAGCCTAAAGAGAAACTTTAAAGCTTTAAGAGTTTACTACGATATTTTAAAATTTCTCCCTGATTTCTAAAAAAAACCATGATTGCGCTTGTATAAATTAAGAGCAAACAAATTCTGCACAATTAAACTGCAAAAAATTAAAAAAAACTCGATTTAATTTAAATAGTTCATTTTTGTTGTTGTGTAAAACTAGTAAATTAAAATTGTGGGACTTCCTTTTTGATAAAAAACACACAAACAACAAAAAGCCTAGCGGCCGCCGCAGCGCGCGGCAAAAAGCTTTTACTCCGTACTTTTTGATTGTTTTCCTCTCAATGCTTGCTGATGACACATTCACGTTTGCTTACACACACACACACACACACACACAGATTTACAGTGTTACCACTGGTATTTAATTACCTCGTGGCAGCAGGCCGTTTTCAATTATCCTGGCCTCCAAGAGTAACCGCGGCAAAAGCAAACACATCGCAATCACGATGTGGACGAAGGCCGCCGTCGGTCCGCCGTGCGTCCAGAGGGCGCGCATAGTGCCGCCTCGCGCTTCCTCTTCCAAGCCGTCGTGCGGGGCCATCGAACATCGTTGGTACTTGGAGCCGCCAGCTGCCAGCTTGATGCCGTCATTGGCCAAGTTGCCAACCTGAAATTGGAAGCAAAGCGAAATACAGTGAAATACATAGAGAAAAAGCAAACGAAGTGAATTGAGTAAATGAACGATTGAATAAATGACAGTAGATTTGTGTTGTGTGTTTTGGTGTGTGTGTGTATATAGTAAATAACGAAAAAAAAATAAGAAAAATTGTAAGTAAAAACAAAAAAACTGAAATCGAAAAATTGTTTGTCGCATGGCGCATAAAAACGTGTACCGCATAAATGCCCGAAATTGGTGCACTTCAATGACTGCCATAATGAATGACTGACTGACTGACTGAAGGTAACAACATGTTGGTGACAAAGTAAATGCACACACTTTGAGTCTGTCTAAAAACTCTAAAGTAACGAAGCAATGATTGAAAAACTCTCTCTCTCTCTCTGTGTGTGTTTGTGTGTGCAACTGATTGAGCCACTGACGGAGAGACGAAATAACTCTGTCTGTTAAAGCACAGTTCAGAGAGGATTAGAGGATTTGATTGTGCATCGTCCTCGTCATTGCCTCGTCATTTGCCTGAAGGCTTAGCTGCAAAATTGCCTCAGCGCTGTTCACAGATCCGCTCTCTCTGGCGATTTAAAACTGTCGCCAGTAGAGTTACCAGTTACCAGGTTAGTTCCGCTTTGCAGAGGCGCTTCAGCAAACTATTTGTGTTCGTAAATGTTTGCCGAAGGCAAAGACTTAGTTTCGGATTCTCGCTTTTATTGCTGCGTTGCGAGTATGTACTTTATTGATGAAAACTTTTTTCATTATAAAACAGCAGCATGTTTTTTCTTAAATTTATCTGCCGCTTTCAGTCTAACTGTTCCTTTCACCGCTTCCTCATCACCTCCATCATCATCCATGTGACTTTTAAAGTTAGTTAATGGTTTTTTAATTGACTTTCATATATCGTATTTCGGTTTCTGTTTCAATCTGTTGGATTATTGATTAATTGATAATTTATTGGTGGAATCGATTTATTTTGCTTCACTTTTGCCCGTTTTGTTGGAAATACAAATTTGCCAATCATTCTGACCTGTTTCAAAATTATCTTTGACGACTTTGTTCGTGTTTTCTACTTAAAAACAACTATTTCTTAATTAGCTGTTCGTTTCAAAATCAGCTAAATTTCTTTTAACAGCAGTTTTCACAATAAAAAAAGAGCAATGATGACTTTTTGCATCATGTAGCAGATGTTCAAGAAAGATACAATCGATTTTAGTTTGCAATTTTGTTAAAATATTGATATTAAATTCTTTAAATTCTTGATATTAAATTCTAAATTCAAAATCTTCTATATTTCATTGCTCACATTATTTTTGCCCTGGCCTTTGCCTTATTTTATATTTATTATTATTAAAAATACTATATTCATGAATTATTATTCTTGTGACACATAAAAAAGAACACAAAAATGTGTCACAATATCATAAAACTCTTGACAACGAAAGTATGACATTTTTATGGGAAAAATCTGGGTAGAAAACAATTTCAATTATATACAGCATGTATTACGAGTATTTCCCATCATGAATAAATATGTATGTAAATATCTCGTTCATTCATTTATTTGCGCATTCATTCATTCGTTCATTCAATCGCGCATTCATTCATTTGTTTATTCATTCATAATAAGAATGAATGTAAACAAACATTTTCCTCAACGGATTAACAATAAAAATTTTTATTTTAACGAAGCAATCAATCGCAATGAAGTTTATATTAAAAAAAACACTTTCAATTGTAACAGCAAACAATAATAACAATAACAATAACAACAACAACAACAACAACGCTAGCACCCACAATAATAATAATAAAAATAAGGATGAATGAAATTCAAAAAATCACTGAATTTATCATTGATTGCGGTTTTTATTTCAAGAAAAAAAAGGAAGAAAAACAAATTAATCAATAAACAAGTAAGAGCGTTATCTTCGGCCTGGCCGAAGCTCATATACCCTACACCCGCATCTGTCGAGGTGATAAAAAGTGGGCGGGTGACACCTACTTTTTTTTAATTTACAGTGAGCAAATTTTTATCTATTAACTCGTCTACAACACCGTTTTTCCTACCAAACATCTCATTATATGGTATACTATATAAGTGGGCGTGTCACGCCCATTTTTCAGAATATATTTTAGTCTAAGAAGGTGGACTCGGGGAAAAAATTTTAGCTTTATATTCGCTCTACAAGCTGAGAAATTGAGCTATAAGCATGGGAAAATTCACATTTGCTATTAAAAGTAGGCGTGGCACTAATCCGATTTTCCTCATTTTCAATACCAAACAGCCTATGATGACAAAGTATATTCGTGCCAAATTTCATGGCGATAGCTTTATTCGTTCTCCCGTAATCGTGATTTCTACAGACAGACAGACAGACAGACAGACAGACAGACAGACAGACAGACAGACGGACGGACATGGCTAAATCGAATCAGGAGGTGATTCTGAGCCAGAATATATATACTTTTCTATACCTGCCACGCCTCCTTTAATGCGTTACAAACGGAAGAACAAAGTGAATATACCCTCATCCCTTCGGGTGTAGGGTATAAAAAACAATATGAATGAATAAATGGAAAAGTTTTAACGAAGAATAAGACTCCCATGTTTTGGCCCACGATTTCTATGAATCGTTATTTATCATTCGTGTTGTCATAATCGTATGTGAGTTAGTAGAATGTATAAAAGAGTATCAAAGAATGTAAGTACTCGTATTTTTATATTTACTAAATGAACTCTTACTTTTCTCTCTTAATGGTTTGCGCATTTTATACGAAATGCTTAAGGTCTAACCATGCCTCGCACATTTACGCTTATATATAAGTCCGAAAGAGGGAGAGAGAGCCCATTAAGAACCTCTGCATTAAATACTTTTACTTTAAGTATTTTCAGTCAAATAAAAGTCTCGAAAGAAATAACATTTCTGAACTAAGGCCTAAACGTTTAAAATCATACTTTTCTTTTCAAGTTAATTTTTTGCCTAAAATTCATATTACATTTTTCTTATCTTCTGCTCTCTCCTGCAGAGAGCATTCGTTGTTGGGGCTGAAATTCAATATTTAAACGTCAGAATAGCGAGTAGCACCGAGCTACTCGTTCTGGCTCTCGTTCTCATTCTCGTGGACGTTGACGAATTTAGAAGACAATGAATGAATGTTATGTTTTTGTTTTTGTGCACAATGAAAGTCGATAAAATTGTTGTTTTTGTTTTTGTTAGCGGTCTACTCGTCGAGACTAGTTTAATACTGATGAGCTTTCATTAAAACTTGCAAGTCTTTGGCAAACGGATACCAAGCAGCAGGCAGGCAGGCAGGAAGCACGCCTGACACTCACTCGCCTGCCACTCGCCTGTACTCGTATTTCCGTAAAAGCGGAAGTGAGGCAGGCCTTCATTGTGTCTGCCTCTCAGTGTGGCTGTGAACGTGCGAGCAGACCACCATTTTGCCATAATGTTTGTTATCAGAGTTGCACAAAATTGCTCAAACCAAGCAAGCAAACGAACGTAATGCCAACAACAACAACAACAACAACAACGTACGTCTATGGTACATACTTTTGTGCAAAATGCATTCATTGCATTCATTGAATGGATTGAAATGGAATGAAATGGAATGCAATGGAACACATCGTTGCTATTTAATATTCAGTATGCATTTGTGTCTATAAATTCTCATAAGTATTTACATATATCGAAACATACATACATACATACAGAGAAGCAATCAGGCTTAGAAGCGCCAGAGCGCCGAAATTCTAAATTACGGACGGACATAAACGTCAAAATAACGTTGCATTTTTTGTCATGCCAAAAAATCGTTAATTGTAGCAGTCCTATAGTCTGTATGTACTCTGTACGACGTATCGTACGTACAGACGTGGCTAAAAAAAACTAAAATAGCAAAGCATTGAAATTAAATACATTAATATTTAGAAATGAAAAAAATTAGAAAACTACAAAGTGTTGGCTTAATTTAATACTAAGAAATTAGCACTGAATTATAATATTTTGGAACTCATCATGAATTTATATCATTTGAAATGTAAATGAATTTAGAAAAATTCCGAGGTAAAACATTTCAAAGAATTCATTTGAAATATTTTGCGTTCTGGTCTTGAATTTATTTAATAAAAATTTATGAGAAAGAGTAAGAAAGGTTACTGTAATAAATTTAAGCCTTTTTTGCGAGTTTATCATAACAATTGTTGCTTAAAAAAGTGTAAAGGTTTTGAGGAAAACTGGATCAAAAGAAGAAATAACGATTTTAGTTCTGTTATATTGTTATCTAATACTCGTAATTACTGCTTAACCGCGGATGAATGGAACCAAACCTGATAAATTATTTAACTCCTCTTTAGCAATTTAAAAAAAAAACCAACAGTCTCAAAACACTCGCGCCAAAGGCTTGTAAAAATTTATATTTTTAAAATATTTCCGCATCCAAATAGAAAAATGCAGCCCCAAATGAGGTTTTATGCAGCTAGAATTAATTTAATTAATTCTGGAATTAATCAAAGCTAGAATTAAAAAATTAATTTGTTGTTTTCGAATCGAATCGAATTTGTTGTTTTATTCAAAACTATAACACAAGCATTTTTCTTAACTCATTATTAAAAAAGAAACAACCATTTCGAAGAAACAATGAAAATTAAGTGATAAGAAATGAAATAAAACTTCAAAATATTTATATGAAATTTATATGAAATTTTGCGAAATTTATTGCTCCGTTGGCGATGAGCGTAATCGGCAACTCAGTACAATCAAAATGGCGCATAATAGGTACATATGCTTATGGCCGTGAAATATAACTATACACAACAACGCACAGAAGTATGTGTACTTATGTTACGTACGTGTGTGTGTGTGTGTGTGTGTGTGTATGAATACAATTATTTACGCATATAAACGCTTTTAAAGTGCTGCAGTTGTTGCTGCTCTCATCGCTCGTCGTTCTCATTCCTTCTGTCTGTACATACGAGTATAGAGAGGTTCGTTTCTCTTTTATAATTTTGATTGTTATTGATGATGTTTGCATAGATGTTGTTATTGTTGTTGTTGTTGTTGTTGTTGTTGATATGGTTATTTTGCAATTTATTGTCATTGTTTAAATTGGGCTTTGTGTTTGAATTGCGCTTCGCCGGCAGGCGAGGCGATAAATCGAATTATTTTGATGGCGGCTACTGTTCATTCCTTTCATACTGTATAAACGTCTAACTATGTCGCTGCTGCGCGCGAAAAGAGCGCTCGTTAAATCTTTGAAACATTTGTGGTTGTTGTTGTTGTATTAATAAGCCCTTAGTATTAACTGAATATACTCGTACATATAAACCTTCTTTAAACGCTCGCTTCGTATCGAATTCAACTGAAAATGAGTTGAATAAAGTCCTCTGCCGATGATCTCTGTCGAGAACGACGCGTTACAGTTTGCTGCTCTTGCGGTATTTTACGGTGTATGTATAAGTATGTATCTATGTACAACGAAATGGTGAATCTTTATTTAATAGACAGCACGGCCTAACAATATGAAGAAGAGGCAACAACAATAACACAAACAACAACAACAACAACAACAACAACAACAACAACAACAACAACAACAACAACAACATCAACAACAACACCAACAACAACAACAACAACAACAACAAGCGTGAGCATAATATCGTGCAAAGAAGAAAGAGGAACCGAACGTAATTTCATTTATTATGCTGATAAAAGGATTCAGCATAAATACAAACACACATACGCACAGAGGCACACACACACACACACACACACACACACACATACACAAAAAGACACCACAGATACCCGGACGGAAGGACGACGGTACATATTCATAAACCGATCTTGGTGCCGACATTATACGCAAACATATGCGCACACAGATGGACAGACAAGAACAAACAACAACAACAACAACAACAACAACAACAACAACAACAACCACCACCACCACAACCACCACAAAAAAAACATTATCGTCATCATGGTAAGCAGCAGCAGCAGCAGCAGCATTGAAAATGGTTCTGCTGTTGATTTCAAGTGAACTCGCTTTTTAACAACAACAACAAAAGCATCGATACTGGCTTTCATCCGCCCGCCTGTTGTCCATCACAACCCATTCCATTCCATTCCATTCTGTTTTGCACACAAAACGGTATCCGCAGAACCGAAATGATAGTGTTTGTTACAAATGAATTTAATAATAAGGCTAACAAAGTAACAACAACAACAACAACAACAACAACAACAATGACGACAACAACAACAACAATGACGACAAGAACAACAGCGGTTGGAAAAAGAAACACAAAATTAAACAACGAGGCTGAAGCTGAGGCTGTGGCAGGGGACGTTGGCGTTGACGGTGACGGCGGCGTTGACAGTGACGGTGGCAGTGAGGATGACAGTGCTGGTGATGGCGATGGTGAGAACGACGTTAACAGTATTGTTGGATTTAAATTAAGTCAGTAACCGAAACGAAGCTCCTCCAGTGCGCACTTACTTGGTGTTTATGAGAGAGAGAGAGTGTGTGTATGTGTGTGTGTGTGTGTGTGTGTGTGTGTATGTGTGTGTTGCATTGAAAATACTGCTACTGCTGATAGTGGCGGTGCATTGCACCGTCAGCGTTACACCACAACGTTACTACCGCTCTCTTGCGCTCTCTCGTTACTCCTCGCTACTCCTTAACAATAGTGGTGTGTGTGTGTGTGTGTGTGTGTTTGCAATACCGCCATAGTTTTTCACATTTGCACATACCTACACACCATTTAAAATGGCGCTGATTATGAGCGGAAATGAGAGCAAAACACACGAAGAAACGACGAAAAAAAAGACGAAAAACCAAAAAAGGAAAACCAGAAAATATACATACTTGTACGTTGTTAAAAAGCAGGCGACTTACTTTGAATACGGCCGAGGTGAAGAAGAGCGGCAGCAGGATGAACACCACGCCCGAGAGAACAATCTGCAAATTGAGCTCAGCCACCGGCTCGATTTTCCACTGGATCAGCGAACAGCCTGCGGGTAGAAGAAGAAGAAGAAGAGCAAGTAAGGAATTTATAATTTTTTCTCTTTTTTTTTGCGGGGTAGGGGAGGGGCGGGGCGAGGCGTTTGGTCGCGTTTTTAACGTTATTAAAGAGTTTATTATAAATTAATAATAGAATATTAAAAAATGGGTATGAAAAAGGCAGTGACGGTGACGACGAGGTGGATAAAGATAATAAAAAATAATAATAATAATAATAATAATAATGATTAATGATGGTCGAATGAGGTTGAATGTTATTTATGTTTTTGACGGCTGAAATTATAAGGATACACAGGAAAAATAGTACAGGAAGGATACACAGGAAAAATAGTACCACATAAAAATAATAAGATCTTATTGAGCTATTAAATTTTACTAAGAAATTTTATTAAAACTTACAAAAAAAATATGCTTTTTCACAGAGAAATCTTATTAGTTTCATAGAGAAAATGTAATTGTCTTGAAACAAAAAGTTAGTGTATTCGTGATTTCAATAAGAAAATCATATTATTAGAAAATACCATATTATGTATATCATATTATGAGAAAATAATTATGAAGAATTTTTATTATTTACTTCTTTTAGTAAGAAATACTTCTTATATATACAATAATATCGTCAGTGTGGTCGGAACTTTGTTAGTAATATTTTTGCAGTCAGGTTTACTTTAGCGCCATAATTTGTTATAATTTTTTCGCACTTGGCATTGTTTATAACGGACGTTATTTGCTTCTCAATTACTTTGCACACAAATAACAACTAATAGCGTATTATATTTCAGACTGTGAATATTATGAATGGCTTCCTTTTTGAATGAAAATGTGCCTGGAGAAATGCGATTGTTTTTCTTCTATTTTATTTGGTGTTTTCGCTCTGTGTAAGCGCTGTAGAGAACAGAACAATGCTCATAATGATTAACGACAATGAATGAAATTTAATGAATGAATTTCTTGCTGTTGTTGAAGACATGATTTCTTATGATTGTGATAAATGACTGAATGGCAAGACAATGATGATGGTTATGATGATGGTTATGATGGTGATGAAGGGTGTTGGTGAGGGTGATTTTGTTAATTAAGTTACATAATACTTGATGGATGATTGTTGTGATAATAATTTAGGTAGCGAAGCCTTTGATGAATAGCTTTGAGTAAGCAGGTGTCATTTTAAAGGCTGCTGAGGTGAAGGTGAAGGATATGATTAAGGACATAATGATGAATGATGCTGATGTCACACACACACACATTGTCGCTAATTATTTACACATAATGAAAGAATGAACTAATTTTTTATGCGCTCGCCTCGTTTCGAGGACGTTTCTATGAGAGATGAGTGAGTTTCTTACCCAGGAACCGATAGGCGCCGTGCACCGCCAAGTAACCCTGGAAGAGTGTCATCAGCACGCCGTACCAAATGGACCACAATGAGTTCAAATGCAAATTGTTGGTGTGATCCATCACCGGCAGCATGTGACTATATTTCGTGTGCTTTCGTTTGGCATTCATCAGATGCTGTTGTTGTTGTTGGTGCTGGTGCTGGTGCTGGTGCTGGTGCTGCTGCTGATGTTGTTGATGCTGCTGTTGTTGATGCTGTTGCTGCTGCTGCTGCTGGTGGTGATGATGGTGAAGGTGATTATGATGATGATGTTGATGTTGTTGATGACTGATGTTGCTACTAGTGCTTGTTATGATCGAATTCGTGATGCTCGAATTAAGACTCGCTGGACCATTCTTGCCCATTGCACTACTAATGTTGTTGGTGCTGCTGTTGCTGTTGTTTCTGTTGCTGTGAAGCAGCAGCGAACGCGAAGTGTTTTGTTGTTGCGTCTTTTTCGTTTTGTCGCAGTTTTTAGTTTTCTGTTTGCTGTTCGCGCTGCCGCCACCAACCAAGTTGTGGCTTCTGCTGCTGCTGCTGCTGTTGTTGCTTCTGCTGCTTTTGCTGCTGCTGCTGGTGCTGCTGTTGCTAACGATGATGTTGTTATTTTCGTAGCCGACTAAGGAGCCACTAATGGACATTTCCAGATGCGTTGAATTTCGTTTAGTTTATTGTGCTGTTGTTGTTGTTGTTGCTGCTGCTGCTGCTGCTCTGCTCTGCTCTGCTCTGCTCTGCTCCAGCCAGTCAGTATCGATTATTATCTGTCTGTTGCTGTTGTTTTTTCTCTTCTCTTCTCTTCTCTTCTCTTCTCGCTTGCCGTCGCTTGTTTATTTTTAATTATTTTTCATTGCGCTCGAATTGATTGATTCGATTGTCGTTTATTCTGTTGATTCGACGAATGAATGGCGGCGCTGCTGCTGCTGCTGCTGCTGCTGATAATGGTACACTTCGTTTTTGTTGTAGTTTTTGTTTTCGTGGCCGCCAGCGCTTCTCATTCTGTTGTTCATGATTAATGCAGTTGCTGGCTCTTGTTCGTGCGTCTATTTGTGTGCTGTGGATTGTTTTGCTGTTTCACACTTCACACACACGCCCACAGACACAGCCACTCACTCTCATCAAAAATCAAGAGAGCTCAGACACAGACTGCAAGTAAAAAAGAGACAATCAAAGAGAGAGAAATTAATCGATGATAATCATACTATTTCAGTGATAATCAAAACATTTTTACACTTCAAATTATTCAATGAAGTATTATCGCTAAAGTAGAAGGAAAGTGAGAAAACTAACTCCATTTTGTCTTCTCTTCCTATTTCTTTCTTTCTTTTTTTTATTCAATTTTGCTCGCCTTTAATTATTCGTCTCGGTCTTCTGGGCATTAACCCTTTTCTAACATCTTCGTTGCTCTCGAATTCTTTTAAATAAATACCAAATTCTTGAGATGAACTTCAGATGAATGTCAGCACTAATAGAAAAACCGAGCCGAAGAGAGAGAGTAAGTGCAACATAGAGAGAAAGAGAGAGAGAGAGCGCGCGCCTAAGAGAGTGGGGAGCTCTGAAGAAGCACGTGCTTAGAACTGACGGACAGCAGTGTCTTCAGCATAGTTTATCCAGCTCTTGTCTCTCGTCTGCTTGCCTCTGCTGCCCTGCCCTCTTCCTCCAAAAACAAACATCTTTCTTGCTCTCTTTCCCTCTCTCTCTCTCACTCTCTCCATCGTTTCGTCTAATCTTAACGTTGAGTTCGAAAAGCTCTACCGAAATAAGCATGTACCGAAAAACGAGGACTTGGCCAAGTTTAATTGAAAATGTTAAAAGTTTAAATTGCTTTTTGCATAATTTCTTTCGATATTTCTTTAAGTAAAAAAAACTGAAAGCCAAACGACAAAAAGGACAAACGACAGAAATGAATAATCAAATGAATGATCAAAGTGCAAAACATAAGCGATGAATATATGTACATAAAATAATGAGTACACAGCGAATATAGTATACATACATACATACGAGTACATACATACAAATGTATAATATGAATACTTGCAAGCAGTGAAAGAAGATTTTTTGTGCAATAAAATTTTTTTATGGTATATTTTTACGTTTTTCTTAAGTACGTTTTTCTTAAAGTCGAAAGAAAAGAGCAACAAAAATTTTCTAAAATCTTAAAACTTGAAGCTGAAACTGTTGTTGCTTTAATTCTTTAGACAAATGCTCTCAGTTTGTGTTAAAAATTCCTTTTTAGTTTTGTTTTTATTGTTGCTGTTTTTCTATTTCCACAAAAAAAAAAAACAACTCAAGTGGTATAAGAGTTTTTTTCCATTTCTTAAACATTTCAGGTTGTTTGTTTTACTTCTAATGAAGACTCTGGTCCAGAGGTGAAGCCATCCCTCCATTCCTCTACCAACCAATTAACCTTACATTCATCTCGCTCTTTGCATACCATAGAATTCAGTGCATATGCTTGCATGACATGCCGGCAGTCATTCATTGTTTGTTATTACGCAATTTTTTAAGTACAAGTTGCTTCAAAATCGTTTAATCCAATTAATGCACTCCGTTGAGCATCATTTAAGACTTTCAATTAAGAAGCTTAACCGCCTACCACGCCCCCTACTTAGCTAAGCAGCCGCTGTATGGCAGCGAATGGCACTGTACGCACTGCTTACTGGCTTCAAAATATGACAACTTTCTCTTCCTCTTTTCCGCAATGTTTCCTCTCTAGTTTGATAATTTTTAAATTTTCATCCATTATTTCTCTCTTCTGTTGATGCAATGAAAAGCTTCTTAGACACACTTGCAACGCTGTTGCTGTTGAGTTCTTTAGTCAAACTTGTTGTAAACTCTTGTGATTATATTAAGTAGAATAAGTGGAGTATCCAATTCAAAGTGATAGTTTCGCAAAAGTACCAAGTAACCACTTGTAACACGCAGAAACACTAATTGCTAAATTGATGTGAATAAGAGAGAGTTTATGCATAATCCTTGTACAAAACATCCCAGAAGGAAAATTGTTGTCGACGATTTCAAGAAATTATTCATGAAAAGGTAATCGAATACGAATCCTATAGAATGGTATAGCATTACGCAATATTGAAAAACTATCTCCTCACCCGAAGTAGTCGAAAGAAATTGTTTACATTGGTCCTTTTTTCGTTCAATTTAGATATTAAACAAAGTATAAACAGGTTCTTCCGAATAAGATGCCGGGCGGTTCGATCGATTTTATAGAAAAATAAATCCGTTTATGATTTACCGTTTTGGGCAGTTAAGTCCACATTGCATTATGTTCTTTTTAATAGTTTGTTATGCCTGTCACAAGGTCATATAGTTTTTTTCAGGGCATTTATGTTAGTGTAGAAATTCTAAGAAGAAATTAAAAATTCAGTTTTAAAAGCACGTCTAATAATTTTTTCTTTCTTAACACTAAATGCTTACTAAATTTTAAATAAAATTTTCAATTCATGTTGATTTAAATTCGTGTTGATATTAAAAGATATTAAGATGAAAACTTAAATTTTCATTTGATATTTTCCGATTTAAAAAAAAATGCATTAACATTTCGTTTACAATCTCTCACTCTCACTCACTTTTTTATACCATTTTTCCTGGAAGAGAAATAGAATGCGATTTTTCTTCTGGGATGATTAATGATTAATTTAATATAAAATAAACGCAGCTTGAAAGAATTCTCTTCTCCTTGATAACATCCAGAGAGACAGAGAGAGAAAGAGAGAGAGAGTAAGTACATAATAGGAATATCGTAGAGTAGAATGGTCATGTTCCGCTTTTAGTTTTAACCGGTATATACGTTATTGGCATTTTCAACGTAGTGGCTCTATTCAAAACCATTCGATTGAATGTGATTGTCTTGAAAAGTGCAATAGAACGGTTGGACCGTCAGTCGTAGTCGCAATTTTACCATCCGTTCATGGTAGCCTTTTTCTTTTTTTTCTTCTTTTTGAGTATTTTTAGTTTTTTATTAAATCGTATTCGTTAACTTTCCAAGAAGATTCAACGAAGATTTTCAAATGAAGTAAAATGAAAATATATTGTTTTTTTAAATGAATTCAATAGAGAAAGGCGTTTGATTTAATTTCATTTCAACTCCGGGTATTTTAGGAACGACATACAACCGTGTAAAAAAAGAAACCTATAATAAATACGTAATAAAAAAAGATGGGTTGCCCATTTCATGCTCCTTTACTATAATAAAAATAATAATAATGAAAGACCCTGATTGATTTTCCCATGAGCATTTTTTGTGTATTTTTTCTTTGTTTGTTGTTTTCGAAGGGATTGAATTTAATACGTTTTCAATTTCGAAGCATTAAAGTAGCATTAAACTTTACGTGTTACGTCTTACGCACACACGTAGACGGTGCCGATGGTATGCGTCAGAAACAGCGACAACAACAACACAGGAGAAGAGAAGGCATGCCTCTTTAATAGTTATAAACTCGTGTGTAGTTGTTGTTGTCGTTGTGGTAAATGGAGTTCGATGAAGGACAAAGAAAAGCAGCGAGAGGACGGATTTATGTCGTTTGAAAGGAGCGAGTAAAGTGAATGAGTTTGCCTGAGCAAGGCTTCAAGACTTTGTCTCACAAACACACAAACCATCGTGGGAGGAAAGAATGTGTGTTTGTGAGAGGAGAGCACGCAGGGCGTCATCCTCAAGAAACGGCTGACATTACGCTAGAGTTGCCAACGGCAGTAACAAATAATTCTATTTGCTTATCAATGCGTTCGATAGAGTGGAAAATTTCTTCACAACTGCAACAACTGAAAAAAAAGCGCTTTCAAAACCAAGAAGTCGACAAGTCCGCAAATAATTGATGAGGTCTGTTCGGACGATAAGATTGTTACCTTGAACACTTCAGGATATACGAATTTATTACAGTCAGCACGAGTAAGTTCAGGATTTTGAGATTAAATTATATTAAAGTAACATTAGTTAAAGTTTTGCTTAAATATTTTGCAAGATGAATTGTCAGAATGCTCTTAAATGAAGATTTAGAGTTTATTTTCAAGAAATGTAATTTTATTAAAATTTGTTTGGTACTAATCTATGGTCTTATATTCTAACATAAAAGTATTATGAATATGTATTGTAGAAATTTTCAAAAACTGTGTTGAAATTATATAAATGATTATATACGAGTTCGTTGGAAATTACAGCAGTGTATGTATGTATTTTACGAGGAATATTAATGCATCTAACCAACAATTGCGTTCTAGTTGGCTGCCGCGAGAGAGATGCATAGAGCTCCACCGACGCTTACGAAGTACAATGGCGGGAAGTGACCCAATTACTGGATGTGAATAACACTCGCTTCATTCATTTATCAAAATAAAACACGGCTGATTGCCTTCGTCTGCGAATGATGATAGTAATAACAATGAAGCATTAAAAAAAATCAAGAAACAGCGTCCACAGCAAGCATCCACATAATGATAGAAATACTAATAACAATGGAAACAATATAAAAAAGCTTAACAATAAAATCAATAAATAATGGTAGAGAAAAAAGGTACATTTGATACTAATAATAAAAAAAGAAAAACATTTTAAGTTAAACAGGAGAAAGGTCTTATTAAATAAAATAGTAATACTTAAATAATTATTAAATCGAACAAATAAATAAACGAACGAACGAATAAATGAATAAACGAATAAATGAATCGACGAACGAACAAACGAATAAACAAAAAATTTAACAAATGAACGAACGAAAAAACAAACCAAGCACAGGGACAAACATTTTATGACAAACTAGCGAGAGTTCTGAACAAACGAACGAGTAACCGAGTGAATAGCGATTAAGTAAACAATCAAACATTCAAACAATCAAACAATCAAACAATCAAACAATCAAACAATCAAACAATCAAACAATCAAACAATCAAACAATCAAACAATCAAACAATCAAACATTCAAACAATCAAACAATCAAACAATCAAACAATCAAACAATCAAACAATCAAACAATCAAACAATCAAACAATCAAACAATCAAACATTCAAACAATCAAACAATCAAACAATCAAACAATCAAACAATCAAACAATCAAACAATCAAACAATCAAACAATCAAACAATCAAACAATCAAACACTCAAACAATCAAACAATCAAACAATCAAACAATCAAGCGATCAAACAATCAAACAATCAAACAATCAAACAATCAAACAATCAAACAATCAAACAATCAAACAATCAAACAATCAAACAATCAAACAATCAAACAATCAAACAATCAAACAATCAAACAATCAAACAATCAAACAATCAAACACTCAAACAATCAAACAATCAAACAATCAAACAATCAAACAATCAAACAATCAAGCGATCAAACAATCAAACAATCAAACAATCAAACAATCAAACAATCAAACAATCAAACAATCAAACAAACAAATAATGAAACAATAAAAAAACAATCAAACAAACAAACAAGGACGGTTTTCTGGGAATAATAACAACAACAACAACAACAAAGTCGATCAACTAATAGCAGTAGAACTCTCATTGGCATTGCACAAGGACGGAGGGAAGGAAGGAAGGAAGAAAGGAAGGAAGGAAGGAAGGATGGAAATTAGAGAAGCTTGGAAAAATGATTAAAATAACAGCACAGACAAGAACAAAAAGAACAACAACAACAAAACATAATCATTATTTCTTCCTACGTTTTTGGTTTGTTTTTATTACAAACAATTTTTATCCTTCTTTCCTTCATCGGCAAGATTTTAATTAAAAACAAGAGAAAACTTTAGTGAAAGGCAGTCATTCGGGAATCCAGACAAAGCAAATTAAGAGATTGAGAGGAGAATGAGTTAATGAAAGAGGTCAAGTATGGCGAAAAGGGAGAGGCGGGAGGTGGAAAAACTATGTAAGGAAGAATTTAATTGGGCTTGATATTTTTGTTAGTTGATATTATTGTTGCTGTAGGTGCTGCTGCTGCTGCTGCTGCTGCTGCTGCTGCTGTTATTAACAGAGAGTTTTAATAAGTCTTAAAGCATCAAATCATTCTCCAGACAAACACATTTAGCGTTGCTAATAATCTGTCAGTTTTTTGTGTTAATATTAAAGAATATTAAAAAACGAATAAAATCGACCACAAAAAAACGCAAAACGCAATAAAAGCGCACGCACAGCTGCGTTGCTCTGCGTTGAAAATTAGCAACGCACTAACACTGCAAGCAAGAGAGAGAGAGCTAGAGAAACGTATCGACCACCACCACCAGGCGTAATAAAACGGGATACCGAGGAAGACGCAGGGGCTAAACCACCCTCCCACCACCTCTTCCACCACCCTTCTCCCCCTCCGCGCACCGCAATCGGTTCTTCTTCGGTTTTTTCGTCTCGTAGCATTTTAAGGCCTCTACTAATTTCCAAACATCAATCGATTTTTATTACCATTGCCGGCTTCAACATCTGTTGTCCTCATCGTTGTTGTTGTTGTTGTTGTTGTTGCTACTGCAACAAGGGGGAACGTTTTTAATGTCGCCCTTCATCTAGAAAGGGATGGAAAGGGCCATCCCCTCGAAAAATCCGAAAATCATCGAAGCTAAATACAATAAATTCCAATGTTCTGCTTCTGTGGCTGCGTTATTGCGTGCCGGCGTGCCGGCGTGCCGGCATGCCGACTGATGGCGGTGGTGGATGACGTGCAGCCATGCGGCAATAAAGGGGGCGCCTTTTAATGCATACAAAGTGGATTTTGTGACACCGGGGCGTCGAAAAAGGACGAGGGTGGGGGTTGAGGGGAAAGGAAACGAACATGGAATGCTGTGAGATTGTCCATAGTTATTTTAAATTCGCTTATTTTGCACTCATTCTTGCCTTGAAGTTCGTCATAAAACGGGGGCAACGCACCCCCATTTTACGCTGTTGCGGGCGGGCCGTAGCGAAAGGGAGAGCCCCTGCCCCTGCCCCTGCCCCTGCCCTACCCCCCGCCAACAGCGTCAATGCCGGCCGCTACTATTGCGTCGTGGTACTTGATTTAAATTGACTGCAGTGCGTCAAGCGTGCCTCAAATTATCACGCTTCTGCAGCAGCCCGTCGCTGTTCGTTGTTGTTGTGGTTGTTGCCGTTGTGGTTGTTGTTCATGTGTTCATTTTAATTAATTGTGTGCCATTTACGATCAAGGGAGGCCTTTTGCTTTTACTCGTTTGTTTGTGTAGAGAGAATCGTGCGTGCAAATGCAAAATCGGTGTCGCTAAATCTTCTAAGCGTTTTGTTTTTGTTGCAACGTTTTTTTGCAACATCAACAACAACAACAACAACAACAACGAGAGATGCTGTTGCAAAATTTGGCCGTGCAAGTGGTGACGGCAAAGGGAGAGGAGCGTGCAAACGTGACAACAACAAAAACCACAAGCAGGAAATTTATGTAACCTGTCAGTTTAATGGTGTCTGGTGTTGTTGTTGTTGTTGTTGTTGTTGTTGTGGTTGCAAATTTTCAGTATTTTGCAAAGCGGTACGTACTCATTCCCATTAGCGTTCAGTTGTTGCATTGTTGCTGCCAAACATTGCTGCAGGGCGCACTAGGCGGTGACCGGTGGGGCGGGCGGTGAAGAAAGTGTTAGAGAAAGTTAGAAGAGGGTCGGTCGGTCTTGTGCGCCGCAGAGAAGAAGTGGCAGATTCCTTTGGTGAACAAGTATAAAGTTCATTAAACCACTTCAAAAAAATAGAAAAGTTTTTTTTTGTTAAATCCTCCTTAAGTAGCGCTCCGGTACGTAAATGGTGTTTTGTTTGTTGTTTCTTTATTTACATTTTGTTTTTTTTTCTTGTTTATTTAATATTTCTGGGGCGTCCGTCGTCACGTTTTGCATAAATAATCTCAGGAATGTCAAGAGTATCCATAACAACGTTAGCAACAACAACAACAACGATAGCAACAACAACAAACAACTGCAACAGAAACATCAAATGGAACACCAATGGCCGTAAACAATTTATGCGTTGGCAGCGGCAATAACAGTTTGTAAAATGTAAAAATTCCGCTTCAAGCTTTTTATTAGTTTTTTTGTGGTTATTGTTGTTGTTGTTGTTGTTGTTTTCCTTTTTTCCACTGGCCAACGAGAGGAGGGCGCACGTTTTCTTCATTCCGTCGTAGCGTCGTCAACAGCGTGAGCGGCGCTGCATGTCACCTTTCTTTCGTCGCATATTTTTCGTCCTTTGAAGTTTTATGAGCGCAAAAGCTATGTTGGCGGTGTTGGCAACACTGGTTTGTGTGCAGCGCGTTGCACACACACACACACACACACACACACACTTACACAAGCAGTTACGGTTACATAATTTTCCTGGAATTAATTTCATATTAATTTGTGCAGGATACTCGCATTTAAGTCGCTTAAATTGTGGTTTCTGCTTGAACGCGTGCTGCATTCAGCCGCGCTCATTTTACTGCTTGCCGGCAAATGCGAAGAGGTTAAAAGACTGTCCGTCCGGTTGAAGAGCATTGTGTGGTGGTTGAAGAAAACAGAGAGAGAGAGCGAAAGAGATTGTGGTGGCTCAGAGGGATGAAGCCCAGATTAGTTAGTAGCATTAGATTATCTGGAGAAGAATTATAAAAGCAAATGCACTAAAAAAAATTTATTCTGCATTTTATTGCTGAATAAATTGCTCTTGTATTTTCATCAACCATCATTTAACCATCTTAACAGTTCACTCTCTGACGTAAAAATTTAGTGAGAGACACTTCTTCAACACTTCGCTGAAGGGAGAATGTTTTTTAACAGTCTGGGAGAAAGAGAGCATTAGTAGCAGTAGTCGTAGCTGTAGCAGGGCTGCCAGCTCGTAGGCAACTCCCCAAATTGCGGGGAATTTATTATCCTCTGGGGAAAAGGGGTATGAACGGTAATTTTGGGGAATTTAATAGTACTCGTACCTAAGTAAATTGTAAAAAGCGAAAACTCTACATATTGTAAACCATGCAATTATAACAAGTACTTAATTCGTCCATTTTTCAACACTCAACGAACAAGCCAAGTGCATTCTATTTAAACAGTAGAATCTATTTTGCATGCAAAGCATTATGTATTTAAAAACAAAAAATTTTACAATTGTGAAATTTTAGAGGCTTAATTAAAAAAAGTCCTCTCAATCTATGTACGTACTCGCATGACCATATAAAATAAGTTAGTAAACTACTGAGATTTTCCTATACACCTAATGAATTTTACATGGTCTAATAAAGGCCTTTGCTGAGTTTGTCTAGTCAAAGCTAAACAAATGAAAAATGTATTAATATTTATTCTTTGTATTTATTTGTATTTATTTAAATTTATTAAAATTTATTCTATATTTTTCTTTGTAGTAATAAAATTAAGTTCTAAGAGTTGAAACTGCAAACTTAAAAATAGTATATATTCCTATAGTTCCTTTTTAAATGTTCTGAATTTATTTAATTTTTCTTTGATAATTTATTTTTAAAATTTTTATTTTACTTAACTGAATAAATTAAAAAAGAAATACGCAATCATAAGTAATTTCGTTACGTTAGGGCATTAAATTGAAATTTAGGTAATTTTTTTAAGGGAAATCGGGGAATCTGAAAAATATACTTGGCAGCCCTGAGTGGTAGTATGTGGGTGAGAATGAGCGTGAAAGTGAGAATGAGTTGTTAAGCAAACATTGAAATTGAAGCACAATTTTGTTGCACGCACAGACATACATACGCACACACAAAGAAGTGTCATAAGAAAAGTTCTGACAGCTTGCTGGACATTCTAGCACTCCAGTACATATTTTTCTTTTATCAAAAAAAAGAGGAAAACTAAAGCAAGAGCATTTTTTTGGAACAAAACAGAACGTCTTGCCAACCATAATTGAAATTGAAGAAAATAAGTTTTGAGAGAGACTTGACAAGAATTGAAAAACTTCAATAGTTTGCAACAATGAAATTGTAAAAGTAGAGGAAATCTGAGATAATCGCTAAAATCATCCTTTCAATTTCAAACTTTTAATGTAAAATGTGATCTCTGAGGTAATAAAAGAATATTTGTTTTTAGAAGAAAATTTTTGTAACTTCGAAGATAATTCGCGTTAAATTAAAGAAACACAATTGAATTAAATGATGATTGTCTGAGATCTCAATTGAACAAAAATAAATTATATTTATTATAAATTATATTGTAGAATTTATTGAGTAATTTTGAGGAAAGAAGATGAATGTCTCAAATCCTGTCAAAAATGCCATACGGTTCACTTCGATTCGGCCAATTTCAATAGTATTGTGCGGTATTTTAAACCTTACGATAATTGAATGAATGGGAGAAAATTAACAATAGAACGACAACAACAACAACCACAGAGCCAACAATAGACGTCGCGACGCGTTGTCGAAATAATCGAGGGGTATTTAAGTAAGAAGAAGAGCAAGTACATACAATTTCAATAGCGCTGATGGTACATACATAGTTGCATAGAGTTGCTGCAACAATGGTAGTGGCATTTACCACGAGGACAATAATAATAACAACAACAACAACAACAATAAGAACACAAAATTAAACAGCTCTAAACGTTTTGTAAATGCCGATAATAGCGGTTTTGTACTACGTTATCGGCATTTTGCTGGCGCAATGGAACATGGTTTTACAACGAGTATACATACATAGAGTTGCCAATTACAAGAAAATCTACAAGAACAGCGAATAATTACAACACCTACCGCTGCGGGAAGGTAATCAACTACCACTAACAACAACAACAATGCCACCGACAACGAACACACAATCAACTTTTGTTAATACGTACCTGTCAACTGAACTGTTGACAGCATAATTAGACTGAACACATGGTATGCATATGATGCATGTATATATGTACACATGTATATACATATGTACATATGTAAGACTGTACATCTATGTGTGTACACGTATATTAGAAAAGTTAATCGACGACACAAAACAATCGACAAAAACTCAACTTAGCAAAGAAAAACAACACTACAAATTTTATATTAAAAGCTTTAAGTCGAACAAAGTGTTGTTGATGTTGTTGCTGCTGCTGACGTTGCTGTTGTTGTTGGTGGTGGTGGTGTTGTTGTAGTATGGCATGCAATAAAGCAAAAGTTATCTTATAACAAAAGCATGACATGCCACAAAAAGAAGTTTACCGAGTTACCGACATGCAAAATAATGTTTCAGTTTGTTGGTCATAATGTCATAATTTCCACAAATGAAAAGAAGAATAAGACACAAATAAGAAGAAGAAGTAGAAGACGAAAGAGGAGAAAAAGAAAATGAAGAACAAGTCTCTGTATTCTAAAATCACTTCTAATCATGAACATTATTAATAAATTCTATTATAAACTTTCTCTCAAGGTAAGATTGAGTTTATTAAGATTATAAGATTATTTATTATTCGCAATAAGTGTCTCGTATGACATTTCATTTAGATTCAAGAGATCGCAAATATAAGTACGACACTCAGTATTATTTTTAATTTAGTCTAGATTGTATTTGAGGCAATTTCAGTTGGTGGTACCAACACCATACAATCTAGCAACACCATACAATCACCAACACTATACAATCTACAATTAATTTACAATCGAAGTACATATAACGGTTGCGCCACCTTTAATGTCGGTATGTAAACATTGAATAACTTTAACATTTATCAACTGATTAACTTGAAAACATTTTTTTTGAAACATGATCTGTAAACACGTTTCTGAAACGTTTTGAATGTGAAACATGTTTTTAAACAACGCGCCAAAATAGTGGCGCTGTAGATTAAAACTCAAAGAATATTGGCGACAGATCTTCCACGTCGCTTGGAATACGGCCAAAGAGTCACACATCGACATAAAAGATGGCGCAACCTGTATATAATTTTGATTTATTGAAATTTGAATTTTTGTTTTTGTTTTAATTGAAGTGTAGTACGATTTACAACAAATTTAATTAAGTTGTACAATATACGAGTAATAACTCGAAGCAATTGAAGCAGATCAGATCAAGTCAGGGTTGTTGTTGTTGTTTTTCAGAATCAGAATCATTAAAAGACTCGTGAGGATGGACATTCGATGCAAAAATATAATTATAAAAATGAAATTGATTTTCATTAAATTAAATTAAATTCCAGGAAATATTAAACATATTTGGAAAACGAAACGTTGGCAGCTCTTTACGCTCCATTATTCGGACGCTCTCGGACGGAGGAACTCTCTTGCAAGCAAATACATTTTTATTGCTCCGACTTGAGCAGCAACAAACTACGAGTATGTGTGTGTTTTTTTTTTGCGGAATGCTACACACATTAACACAAATACATTTGCACAGAAATGCAAACTATGTACTCAGTTTACATTTTTTAATATTTAAAGACAAACTTCAGTGTCGGTTACATCAAAAGCCTTTTTTTTAAAAGAGATGTATAGAGAGAGGGAAGAAGAGAAAGAAGGCAACGAGTTCGTGTGCGCGCGTGTGTGTGTGGGTTTTTTGCATACTACTCACAACAGTGTCATGTTGAATGCTGCCAAAGAACCGAAGAACTTTAAGAATGTGAATGAATGAATGAATGTTGCCTACAAAGAAGCACACAAAAAGCAAGCACAGATGTTGAGTAAAATTGAAGAAAAATAGGAAACGGAAATTCGTTGCGTGTGACTCATATCCTCTGTTGACATTGCAAATGGCGACCGACGAGCGCATACCAAGGCATGCAACCGCCAACATGCTCAGTGGCTCTGAGAACTCAAGGTACACAGGTACACACGTAGTATTGTATGTATACCGACATGCATTCAAGAAACCGGCATTGAAAAAACTAACAGAATTGAAAGTTTTGCGACAAAAGAAGAAGAAACCTACGAAAGAATCAAAAAGAAAAGTTTAACAAGTAAAACATCTGCAAACTCCACGCCACAAAAAAAAAATGGAAACGTCAAACTAAAAACAGTTTTCGACGTTCCGTTGCGGAAGAAAGAAACACTATCGCAATGTCAAGGCTTATGACAGGCTTCGCTTCTTTCTTTCGTGTTTTTTTTTTTTTGGTTGACTGAATGTAAGGCCAACAACAAACAGCCCCAACAACAACAACAAATAGGCTGCTCGCCAACAACAAAAACAACAACTAGTGCCAAGTATCTTTAAGCAAGAGAATATAATTTTTTGCAATAAATGCAAATGCATTTTGCATTAAATGAATTTGTAAATGCGTATGAGTGTGAGTGTTCTACATTCTAAGAGGTTTTTATGTACATATATAAACACAAGCAAAGTGTTTGTACGAGTATTATTTGTGCCTCTGAGACTTTCACAGGAATTCCTTTTCTTGTTCTAGTTCTTCCCACAATAAATTGCGATGATTTTAATTAAAATTCAGAAAGTCTTAGTGAATTCCAGAAATACTAAGAGAGTATTGTTGCAGGCGCCTCTTTCGAATGAGACAAGGTTTTCCGAGATTCCCATAACTTCTCTCTGATGGAAACTTCTCTCTCTCTCTCATCACCGAATTAGACACTTGGGTCGGAGAATAAGATTTGCCAAATCTCGCAAAATCTCGTTAATTTCGCGCAACACTAGTAATAAAATAGGAGCAAATAACCATGAAATGGTAGGCGTTTTGCTTGAAATATGTCATAAAATTGGTAAAAGTACTTAATAAAAAAAAATATTGTCTATAAATAAGAATCTTATGAGAATTTTAGATTAAACAAAAGTAAAATAGTTACTTTTCAAAATCTTCCCATCGTTTTTTATCCTTCTTTAAAAAGCATACGATACAAAAAAATACCTATGTATGTTGTGGCTTTTGTTATGTAGAGAGCATCATCTGTCAGGCGGGAGCATCTCTCTCTCTCTCTCTCTCTCTCTCTTTATGATAACGATGCTGGAAACGATGCGATGCATTCATTCTGCATTCTCTTAAAAACTTGTGCAAATTTTACTTATTTTAGGCACAAATTCGTGACATGCTTAAATAATGCAGACTCTTTTTCTTCTTCTTCTTCTTTTTATTTTTCTTGTAATTGTACACATACTCGTATGAAGGCAGGCATGTTTTAGTGGTATGTGTGTGTTTGCGAAATTCGTTGCATGCGCTTTAGGAGTGAATGTGTTTGTGTCTGTGCGTGTGTATGTGCAGAACTACTAACAACGAACGAACGGAAGAAAAAACACAAAAATCAACAATTTGACGCAAAACAACAACAAAAACACCGTCATATAGAGAGAATAGTTAGGATATAACGGAAGCTTAGAAAAGGAAACGGAAATAAAATATTCTCAAGTATTTCCGCTGCAAACGCTTCTTACAAAAGACAGTGCGAGATAGAGCGAACATTTTGCCAGAAGATGTTGATGCTGTTGATGTCATTTTTCTTTGTTTTCTTTGCTTTTCGAACAATACATAATTCCCATGAAATGCAAATACAACATAAAATCGTGAATAGAATCCAATCGACAACAAAATAAACAGAAAAAAATTAAAACAAAATAGAAAAGAACGAGATCGACCAGAATAGAAGAAAGAGAATAGAAAAGAAGTACATATACACAAACTGAATACGAAATGTGAATGGATTTTGAAGTATGTACTTGTACTTGTATGCACGTACATACAACATACATACACACACATACACGTGCGTACATCTTCGCTGTCTTTTGAAAAGGCAGATCACAGGAAATGAAGTCATCCTTCATTCAAATGAAATGAAAACAGTCGAAATGTTGTTTTATCGAGAGAGAAAAAGGCCCCAAAAAGCGCAATAACAGGAAAGAAGGAACAGTTGCATCAAAACAATGTCACAACATAAGAAATCTTCTGACCTTTTCAGAGTCAAACGCTCTGATGTATGTATGTATGTGTTCATTTGACTGAAGAGGTCAGGTCGCGTTTACATTAGCGTCGATATTCCTTATGAAACATTAAAAAGCCATCAGACAACACACACACACGGACGCATGGTTTCACATGAGAGAGGCTGGAGATTTACATAATTTCTAAAGAGAAATATTTAAAGAGACCGAGGACCGACCACCCAATTTAAAGAGAAAACTAGCTCGATGTAAATGTTTCTTCGAAAAAGAATTTCACACTAAAAAAGGCTTTTATTGCCTCAGTATTGTTCTAAATTTCACAATGACAATACAATGACATTGGTAATAAAATTAATACATACTGAATAAATGCACATTTTTCTTATTGAGTTTAAAAAAAAAAAAAGCGCGCCCCAAATCTTTTCTTTTTCCAACCTCAATCCCAAACGTTTGCTCTAAACGTTTTCGTTACAAAAAAAGCATTCGAGTGTACAACAATAAAGGTTGTTGCTTTGTTCTGTCGTCCGCGTACAAAAACAAAACGACACCTGAACGGTGAAGAGACGAATAACTCTTAAAGACGTTAAATTTTAGCTTTGACATAGCTATAAAGTTACATTGTTATACAAAATAATAGCTTCTTTTTTTCAATAAAAACAACACGAATGGAATTTATTTTGTTGTAGCTGCTGCTCTTTTGATGCTCGGTTTTGTTGTGCTCTGTGCTTTCGACCATTTCAACGCTAGACGCTGAAGAAATGCTACACTTTGTCGTATTTAGATGGACGTTTTAGTGAGAAAGAGAGGCAGGTAAATACTTAGAAGAACATAGACGGGGACAGTCCGGGAGAAACAGGCAGACCTAACATTTAGGTTTATATTACTAACGTTTTTGACAACCGGAGATTTTCACTAACCTCTCTTTAACACACTCACCTTCTCTCTAAAAAGGAGGCACACACATTCATACTAAACTGAGCCGAGCTAAGCGGTCAGATTTTTCGGCACTTGTAGCTTTCATGAAATGTTTTCTGTTTTTATTGTGTTTACTTTTGAATGTCAAACAATAAAATGTAAAACAATACGAAATGAATGTAAAAGCCAACAACAAAAACAACACAAACCACAACGATTACAATTGCATTTAGACGTTAATACGTTAATGCTTATGTAAATACGTCACCGTGTGTGAAAGAGAGAAAGAGAGTGTGCACAAATTTTTAATTTATTCAAATGCTCTTGTACTTTATTAATTATTACAGTGAGCACAACTCTTTTAAACTCTAATTCTCTCTGATCTGCTGCGACTTTTCTCAATTATTCTTGGTCAAATAAAGCAATTCCCAACAATTTTTTTTAGATTGCGAAATATTTCCACAAAAAATATGTCTGCAATGTTTCGATTTTGCGATGAGAGTTTCGTTTCGTTCTTACATTTTCTAAGTTTTTACCTGCGCATTTTTATTTTTGCATTATATTCATTGTTTGGTGAGTTCGTATCAGTCAACTTTTTATATTTTTGTATTTATGTATTTATTTTTCATGTATTTATTTTTCTTCTCTTTTCTTTTATTTTTTTTTTTTTTAATGTAATTCAATCCAATTGAAACCATGTTGGCTTGAGCTTATTTTGCGGTCGGTTACACTCGTAATTTTATAGAACGAAACTTAAATCATTCACTTAATCCGTGATGCAAGCGTGTCGTACATACCTATCGTACAAACGTATCATACATACATGCATACACATCGTGCATAAAATACGTAGAAATAAAAATAGTAACTAGAATTAAGAAAGGAGTTTTTTTGAAGAAGAGTTGATTGACATCTCAATATAATCGATAATTCCTACAGCACTTCGTTCGTTTGTTTGTGAGTTACGTATTTTGTATTCGCTGACAAGTGCTGTCATCTCGGTATAATTTAAAATTTATTAGTATAAAAATTTTAAAATTTTGAAAATTTAGAAAAAAGCTAAAAGCTAAAAAATATAAAAAGAAACTCTCTAAAGGAAAGATGTTCTTAAGAGATAACAGAATACAAATCTAGAACTCTACCAATCCGCGTGAGCTATTCGTCTTAATTATGAATATCCTAGGAGCGTACCCTTTTAGTTTATATAAAAAGTCTCTCTTCTCACTCTCTTTGTAATACTATTAGACACTTGGTCGCCTCGTCGTTCGCGAAAGTGTTCACTTTAAACTCGTTACTTTTCATCGGAAAGAGAATGGTTTTCAGAGCTACATTCCATAATAGTAATGAGAGAGCTCCTCTCTGTGTCGTCTTCTTCGTGTGAGCCAGAGAGCAGACTGAACTTTTTCAAACGATTTTTAAGAGCTTAACCAAAATTCGGCTCCAGAAACATTTTCTCGATTTTCGATATTACCTAACCTCAATGTGCGCAGAACGTATGGTTTTCTACGTATGAGGTTATGCATAGTAATATTAGGAGTTAATAATTTGCTACAAAAAACCTGTTTTCTAAAAGACTTTTCCAAAAAAATCCATTTCACATCCTATGAATCTTTTCTCGCCGATAAATTGATTTTTAGACTTAACTAATTAATGTCAAAAGATGCAAAAATAGATATCTCGGTGAATAAAACGATTCGAATTAGAATTTATAATGAGAAGGCTGTCATGACAAATTCTGTAAGGAAGGATTACTTCATGGTATAACATAACCTCAAACCCAACGAAAAATTGAAATCATTAACAATTTCTCCAAGAGTGACGACTGGAGAGAGAAAGAGAGAAATCTATTTTTAAAAAATTTCTATTATTTTTACATTCTGTATCGATAATTATATAAGATTTTTTATAAAATTAACTAAAAGTTTTTAATTAAAATGGATACAAATAAAATTTAGTTTTGTTGAGAGTTTTGACTGTGAAATTTTCCATAAATTTATATAAAACTCTTAGCTTCCACCCTCCCCTCTCGCCACATTCCTTTTCATTCCTTCCATCATTGCCTTTAACAATAATGAAATGTTATTTCTAGCAAAATGGACCGAAAGGCATATACAGCGTGTGCTCTTGCAGTCAGCAAAGTAATGAAGGCACAGCACAGTACTCGTACATTTATATTTGGCTTGTTTTTTGAAGCGGGGTGAGGGGAGATGGTGGTTTGGCCCCGAGCGAAAGTTTTTGATTGTAAAGCAGTTGCGGAAATCGGTTTTGCCATTATTTAGAATTTTCCGTTGTTGGTTTTTGTTTTTGTGAATTAAAAAATTCTTCCTTTTCTGACTCTGTGCTCTCTCTGTAATTTCTCTTCTACACTCACTATCTACATTCCTCTTCTTCTTCTTCTTGCCACTTTATAAAACATACTCGCATAGTGTATGTTTTGTTATTGCATTTCATTCATTCATTTATTCATTCATTCATGCATTCATTTTGTTATTTGATTTTATTCTCGAGCACTCTTTACCTGTTTTCAAGCATTAGAGTAAATTTATTTTCTCCAATTTCTTATACTCTCAAGGACCTATCTACATACATACATACATACATACGCATACAACAACCACAACAACAACAGCAATAACCTTTTGAGCTTGGCATTTAATTTTCTGAATTCTAAATTGAAATTCAAATCGAAATAGTTCGTTGAGTTGAGTTGTTAAGAAATTCGAAGTCGAAGTCCAAAGACTTCATTTATTCTCATCTTGTCTCTGTACGTACGATGTAGCTCCACTAAAGGAAAGACGAAGAAGACGAAGAAGGTGAAAAACTGACTTACCTTCAAATTCAATTACCGCAGAAGTCTTCAGGCCACTTCGCGTTTCCTGAGAGTATGTTTGTATGTATGCAGCACCCACTCACTCTTTCTCACTTATTTGCTTTCTTATTCGGTCTGTAAAAAGAAAAAAAGAAAATTAAAATTTTTCTGCAGATCAAAAGTTTGCACGCAATAAGTTTAATTGCACAATAGTTAGATAATTGTTGGTATGAGACGAATAAATTTGCACTGAGGTAAATAAAAAAGATAAAATAATTCAATAATGCCTAAAGAGACATGGTACATTTTGAAGACTCTCTAAACGCTTCGAGGGCTGCGCTGACCATCGTTACTCGTTACTTTTGCGGCATGCTCTCTTCTTTCTTTAGCCAATTCTGTACAATACTATAGTCCAACAGTACTTAGTAACTTTGGCGCATATTTATAGTGCCAAGATAAGGTACACTTTAGTTACAGTATGCTCTAATTTTAAAGTATATTTTAAATTGCTTGCTATTTATAGTTATAAATAAAGTACATATACTGCAAATAGAATAGAGTGCACTTTAAAGGCAAATACAATATGATTATAGTTAGCCCTGTGACGTACATATGTTCATCATCATTTTCTGTCAGCTGAATTCAAATTGAATTGTGTACATGCTAAAAATTGGTAATTTCAAAAATAATCTTAAACAACCCATAGCTTAAACGAAAACATTCATTTTCATTTCATATAGAAATTATCGTTTACATTTGTTCTATTCTCATTTTCACTTCATCTTTTCTCATTTACATTTGTTTGTTCTATTCTCATTTTTATGTGAAAAATCTCATTAACATTTGTTTCATATGGAAAATTTCACATTTTCATATGGAAAATCTCGTTTACAAATGTTCCATTTTCATTTCCACTTGATCTTTTTCATTTACATTGTTTCCGTTCTCATTTTCATGCGAAAATTCTCATTTCCAATTGACCTATTCTTATTTCCATATGGAAAATCTCATTTAAAAAAAACTTGTCATTGATGAACTTTTGGTTCTTCCCAAAATAAAATTTCTGCTGTACTCTACTCGTACAGCAGAATCGTCAAAAGAATCACGAGTCTTGAGAGAACTTTTATGGTTTTTAAATGATATATGTAGTCTCATACTCGTGGGATATTTGAGTATTACACCCAGGGTTGCCTCTTTCGGCATGATTATGTGTTTAATTAACAATAACAATTTTAAGCGAATCTATTAAGCCTATTGTAATTTAGTTTAATTTCAGTTAATTCAATCTACTTCCAACTGATTGAAGGCAAACAATGTAGATTGAACAAATAGTAGATCTTAAGGGATTATTTCAATTAAGCTATTAACAGTTTCAGCTTTGCTGATGGGTAAGTAATCATATAATTTAAGAAGATTTTGTGCAGTTATAATTTCATTGAAGACACAAAAAAAATAAATCTAAGCTAATGCTAAACAATTGTTTCTTCCCGAATTAACATTAGCATTCTCTCACGAAATGTGTTTCCTTCTTCACATTTTATTACCATCATTATTCAACTTCCTGTCGTTTCTTTATTTTATTTCTTTTTCTTTCAAACTGACAATACTCATAAATATCATAAAAATGGAAATTTTCTCGTCCTTTAAGTAACTTTATCAAGTGTGTGTCAATTCGCCAAAATTTTATCATCGCGTCTTTTGCCTTATCCTTTTATCTTGCTGGCAGCAAACAATTTTATGCTAAATGCGAACATTTTCATTTCTATTTCGTCAACGGCATCGTCATCGGCATCGTTTAGTGTCAATGATAAAATTTTCTGCCTCACTAAACTTCAGCGACAGCAGTAGCAAAAAAGGGAAAGACGGACTACGGCTCCCTCTCCCCCCCCCCCCCACCCCACACATTCTTACACCCACCCAACCGTTTGTGTTGTGTCACTTTGTGTCGAGAGAAGCAACGGCAGCAGCAACAACAAAATGGAAATTGCAATCCTAAAACGAAAATTGTAAATGTCAGAATGATTGCGCTGTCAAATGAAGCGTACAACGAACGTTAGCGTTGGTTCGGTTTAAAAAGTAAACAAAAACAAAAAATTGGTGAAAATAGAAAAAAACTGATTTGAATCATTTGCCGGCGTGGCTGGCTGTGTTTGGTTGGAACGGGTTAAGGGGCTCTCAGGGCTGGGAAAAAAGACTCTCGTAGTTGTCAAGAGATGGAAAAATGCAGAAGAGAAAAAAACGTTATATTTAGGAGAAAAGAGATGAGAAGAGCAAATAGCAGAGAACAATTTCAAAATGAAAAACAACAAATACACCGAGAAAATATTGTTTACGAGAAGATGAAAAGTTCAAAGAACTCGAAGCAGCTGATTTTACATAAGCCTCGTTACGTACTGAATCATACATAACCATACTCGTACGTGTACGTGTGTGTATGCATGTATCGTATATATGCAAAATAAACGTCTTTAGCTTTGAAGAAAATGCGTTGACAGAACTCTAATCGATTACCAAGCAATCGAAGCATGGAAACAGTTCTCAACATTTTTCATTTCGACAAATTTTCCTTCTGGGATTAATGGAGCTCTGTATGTGTTGTATGTATGCATGTTTGTTATGTATGTTTGTATGTTTGTGTGCATATATGTATGTATATAACTACTATGTACGTATAATGTTGATGTTGATGTTGATGTGAGCAACCAAGCTGTTGTTTACAATGGCGGCTTTTCCAGAACAGCAGCGAAATGGCGTCAGCGCAAAACGTCGATGGTGATGGTGATGGCGGTGGAACGGTGAAGGCGGCTAATGTCAATTTTCAAGAACGTTGTGACTTTGATGTCGTAGTTGTTGTTGTTGTCGCAAAAGTTGTCAATTTCAATTTCATTATAATACCGTCCATCTCAACAGCAACAACACGCTTCAAACATTTTGTAATAAAAGACGTGACGAGTGAGAAAGCATGAGAAGTGCCCCTTCCTTCTGGCACTCTTTCGGAAATATTTGTATTTGTTCGTTTATTCTGAGTTTACATGAGCGTTGAAGTAACCTGAACCTTTAAAAATCTAAAAATGTTGTTTGTCGGCAATGCCGGAAAAAGCTGAAAATAAGCACTCATCTCTCCTTTCAATGTTGTTGAGAATACTTTAACGCTGATGTAAACTCGCATTCTTCTGGAAAATGAGAAGAATGAAAAGAAAGGAAAAGAAAAGAAAAGAAAAGATGAAAACAGCAATTTTGCTTTTCGTGACATCTTGAGTTAATTTCTTGCTACGTTTCTTTTTATTGACATCTTGATAAGGGTTGGTTTCTTATTGAAATATTGAATTGAATGTCTCAATGTTATTGATTAACCAAATTCAATAAAAGCCAACGTAGAATGTAATGTAAAGAATGACATTATGAAGATCTCATAAATTAATTAATAAAAAGTTTTTTGCTTGCAAAGAATTTAGTAAATTTTCTTTAATATGACATGCGCAGGAATGAATGTTCTGGCGAGCAAAAAAAAAAACCTGAAACGAAAAGGAAGAGACATCCTACATATTCATTAATTTTTATTAACTTTTCTGAAAATATTTTTTTAATTTATTGCTTGTTAATAAAAGCCAAAAAGGGGGAAGGCGGAGAGGGAGTAAAATCGAAATCGGAAAATTGATTATTATGAGGGTACCCTTAATTATTAAAAATTTTTCCCAAAGTCTTTCTTGTTTTTATATTGAAATGCTGATGATTCATTTTCCAATTTTAACAATTTGGGTGTAGCAAAGGGTGAAAAAGACACCCCTTTTCTTTCTGCGGAAGTTCTTCGTGTAAGACTTAACCGCATTTGCTTTGAAGATTGTAGAATAAGTTAAGGCTAGAATAAGTTAAGGCTGTTCACGCGTCTTCCTGTTCCGGATGGCATGCTATTTCTTGAACTCTCCTCAACCTCCGACGATTTCAACGACATTCACCCCAAAAGTCAAGCGTTACATTCTAAAATGATTAATCATCAATTCAAGCGAATGATATTATAGACGAAAGCCACAAGAAAGGATGTCGCCAGGTTGGTAAAGTGACAGGTTGATGATAAACAGTGCTAGAAAACTGTTGAATTCTGTTCCTTAGTAATTAATCCTTACGTATTGTTTATAATGTAAAAAGCCGGTGGCAACATTTTTATTTTCAGTCCATCGTTCAGTTGTTTTATCGATTATTATGGTAAAAAAAAATAGTTTATCAGTTTTTGTTTTAAGCACAAGTTTCGTTCCGCCGCCATTCAAGTCTTCCGTTAAATCCGTTACAAACTTTTTCCGTGTCTTCAGCAAGTTTTACCCTCTTCCCAACATTACCATTATCAATGATTTCCTTAACAAATCGCGTATTCATTCACAAGTCGACCGGCCCATGAATAGACAGCCAGACAGACGCGAGATACCTTTTACTCTTGTACACACACACACACACACACACGAACAAGCGCAAAAATCAATCTATCCCCGAAAGAAAATGGGTTGGCTATACATCCATCTAATTATCTAATTTGCCTGCGAAGAGCACTGTTTGAAGAAATTGGAATAGTTCAATTACTCGATTACCGTGTAAGCAAAGTGGTAAGTGCATAATAATTTTGCTGACTATGATGCTTGCGCTGGTGTTGTCTACGGCTTCGATGCTTCACTATGAGAAGAAATAGCAAGGAACAACAAATATGGTTATTCCATGATTCCGAATCCAAAAATGTTCCATATATTTCTTTTTCTTTAGTTTGATAAGTCATAAAATTTTTGAATTTGCCGCGCAGTAACTTTAAATGCGACACTGCCTTTAAATAGACTGCTGTAAAATTGGATGGATCCATCCATCCAAATCCATGGATCCATTACACCACACCAAGCAAAAAATAATGCTTAATCAGCACAAGAAATTCACTTCTTTCCGTTTTTGTTAAAATTCACAAGGTTGTCTGCTTTCAATGGCTGTCAAACACAAACAAAATGGCGCAGTTTGCTCAAAATTTAAAATTTTCAAATCTAAATAATCTAAATAAAATATAAACTCCTATAAAATATAAAATTTCTCTCGCTAACCTAAAACTGCCGACCACTAGATGCCTCTCTAATAGAGACACTATCTTCGGATAGTAATAATAATGGATAGTAGTAATAATGATGGATAGTAATAATAATGGATAGTAGTAATAATAATGGATAGTAAAAAGACTTGTCGACCTACTAAGTAATGCATGGATTCTATGACCACTGTATAATCAATCAAAAAGCGATGTATTACTTTGTCGTGCAAAACTTTACAGAGTCCACCCAAACGATTACCATTTCCTATAGCGACATTTTTCGCGCTGGGTATTCGAGTGTTCTAAACTATGCGGGCGGGTTTGTGTTTATGTGTCTGTGAGAGCGTCATGCTCGCGCCTTTTTGTTGCGTGTGCTGATCACATCAATTATGCTATTGCTGTACCGTGCGCGTATCCGACTGGCAGCGTGTCTGACTGGCTCCAACCTGACCGCATCATCGAAAGGAAGACTTAAGTATTTAGCGCACGTGAACCAGCAGAAGCAGACAACTCTCTTGTTCCCCCTTGTTCTACCACTATTTTCTCTTCATCGTCGTGTTCTTCGTCTTGTTTGCTAACAGGATGAGTTTAACTTTTAATTGGA
Source organism: Conops quadrifasciatus (assembly GCA_949752815.1). NCBI lineage: Eukaryota > Metazoa > Arthropoda > Insecta > Diptera > Conopidae > Conops > Conops quadrifasciatus. The sequence goes on along the minus strand of OX457078.1, from coordinate 11,024,717 downwards.
TTCAACACCATCCGTCGTCCATCTGGTGTTTGTTTGGTCTCGTTGGGCTGCTTTAGTGGTAATCATGAATAAATGAACGAATGAATAAGTGAATGAGTGACTACGGATGGGTGCCTCTTTCTCATGCTCTCGTATACAGTAGTTACTCTTTAGATTATGAATCAATTCAAGTGCGCCCGTGAGAAATGTTTGTGAAAAACCAAGAAATAAAAACGGATGAACGAATGAATGAAAGAGCGAAGGGTTAATATTTTAAAAAACTTAAAGTAATCAAATGAAAAAAAGAAATAAACAAGAGTATGCAAGTGATAAAAAATCGGATTGTGCAAATGAAAACTGCAAAATTATGCGTAGGCACAAATTAATTAATTAACAATATGTATATGAATATTTGCGGAAGAAATTTCGGATGTGACTAATTTTTTTGTGAATATTTTTCTCTCAATTGCGACTGAGTCATTCACCGACTGACGTTTGGTGTTCCTTCGACTTTAAACAATAAAGATTTTAGTTGGTTTTTTGTTTTTGCAAAATGGCAAGGGCTCCGGAGTCCGGAACCGGAATCGGAGCTGGTTGTTCGCTATAAAAACATACAAATTTATGTTATGCATATTTTCTTTTCTTTTTTAACCAAAAAGCCATCCCCTTAAAAACGCAGACCGACAACGTCTGGTACATCTTTGTTCGTTGCCAGAAGTAAAAGCTTTAACTTATGACTTTTACTTTTACAGCAAGACGAGAATAAAACTAATGGAAAGAAAAACAATAATACTCGTAATAATGGAAAGTCGTATGTCACTGAAAATGTTTTCATTTTGCCCTTCTTTACATTTTCTTCTTTCTTCCTGAGCCACCACTTTACAAGTATGACAAAGAAAAGATTTAAATGCATTGTTTTCACTTTCTTAAAACATAGAACAAGAAGAACAACAGGCACAAAAAAAATTTGTATAAACAACAAACAAAAAAGCAGTTACAAGAAATTGTTATATTAAAGAAAAATTCATTTTTCGTTTATTTTACTTTGCTTTACTTTTCCGCTTTTCTACACCTTTTTTTGCACTTACCTCCCCTCACAAAAGACGTGCTCCTCGCTCTAACGCTCTATTTTTCTCGCGCTCTAAAAGTCTTCAAAATGTAGAAATATTTTCTTTAGCTGAAGGGAAAACTTTTGACTTTAATGAGTAACAAACTGAAGGAGAGACCAAACAGCAACATATACATTTATATATAAAGCAGTTTGTGTATGTGTGCGTGAGTATATTCTTAAGTTAGCCCCACAGTTTATGTCCTTAAGAAAACATAGACGAATCATGCATGACACTACAACACAATTTTACACAAATGTAAATAAATGAAGACACATAAGAACACATGAAAAAATTACCACTATAGAAAACTAACAAAATAAGCATAATAAAGTCACAGTCTTTCGAAAGTGGAAGGCTTAAATTTTCTTCACTGAATCATGAACGCTTACTCATGCATGAATTATGGAACAGCTGGAAATGTGTGCATGCATTCGAATGTTGACAATGCGTGTTTGTTTGTGGGAATAAATGTTTAGTTTAGTACATGTTCATAGTAATTGTGTGCAAAACAGCAGCAACAACTCAACATCAATGAAAATGGAAACAACAACAATCATAATAATAATAAGAACATGAATAACCAACCAACCAACCAACCACAAGACATCGTATTAGCCTGTTTAAAATTTTATACATCACATAAAAGTTGCAAGAAAAATTTTGTACTGTGCTGAGCGTGGTAAGTGCTGAAGTATCACAAAGTGGTGAAAGAAAAGCATTTCATTGTATCGAAAATGCTTTGCTTACTGTAGTCATAACATGCATTACAGTATGTATGTACGAGTACATATGTGCAATACTACAAAGCGACTTCACAAGAAAATGAAATGCTTGTAGTTTTGTAAAACTTGCGAAAGGGGACCACCGAAAGAAGAAGAAGAAGAAGAAATGAAAAATATTGTAGTGTGAAATTAAGCAGGGCTTTGGAAGTAACTAAATTGAGTGTCGGCACAAAGAGATGTTGTACGAAGGCTGAAATCAAGAAAATGAAGTGATTGCAATTCTCTAAGGAATCGTTTATTGGGGGAATCTTTTGTTTCCCTTCGCTTTTGTGTCAGTTTTTCTTTTCTTTTATGATGTTCCAAGGCACAATCACAATAATCATTATTATTTCTCAGTGATCCTATTTATTCGTTATTGTTTCGTTCGTTGTTGACAAAATTAAGAACGGAATAGTTCTTCCACTCTCTCTCTTCTAAAAGTTTTATTTCTCACTGGTTGGAAGGAAGATTTTAAAAAAATAAAAAAAAATTATATTAAATAAAGTAATAGACAGATGCACAGTTTCTTAATGAAGAATTCTCTCCATTTATCAAAATGACACTTTAGTATAACAAACACTTATGTACATTTATACAATTATTTTTTATTTAATTTTCACACGAATTTCATCTTCCGAGTTCTATTAACCTTTTTTCGTATAAATCCAATTATATGTTGAAAACGGAAGTGTGTATCCTTATATATGTATGTATAATAAGGACTGAACGTCCTGACGCGTGACGTCGTACCAGTCGTATACAGCAAAATCTAGTGATTTTATTGATTCCTTTCTACTTTTTGTTTGAGCTTTTAACTAATCGGGAATCGTATCGCAAGTGTATCGATTGAATAAAGCAATAGCACATTTATGTATGTATTAAGTCGCAATAAATTACATTTCTTTGTTGATGCTTTTCCTATACATACATACATACTTCTCTCTGTCAAATGAATAGCACAAACCCTTAATAAACATGGTGGAGGCGCCCCCTTCCAGAGTGTCGGGGTGCTTAACCTCTAGCAGCGAAAAGGAAAATTTAAGGGAAAAAATTTGTCCAATGTCAAAAAAAATTTAGGGGGGTTACCATGACAGCTGGGACCAAACTGAGACATTGTACACACAAGCTAAAGATTTACAGTGTTCAGAGTCTTGATGCCACATGTTTTTATATTGTTTCCTTACAATAAAAATAAATATCCTCTCAAGAAAGATTCTTTCTATCACAAAGCAATGAACTTGAATTTTTCAAAATTTTTCAAAATGGTTGACCAAACATTTTCTACGACCGTTGTGTAGCTATAGTTTTTTCTCAGCGCTTCAAAAATCAGCACATACAAAAATGGTGAACATTTTCATCATTTTAATCAAAAATTTATCAGAAACGCAATTCGTAAATCTTTTAGTAGTGGATTTTAATATACATATGTTAATATTGAGTTTGCAAATCTCTTAATTAAAAGATGAAATATTTTCCCTGAACTTTTTTAGTAATTTAGAAATGTAATTTCTTGTTGGGTAAACTAATGAATAACCTTGCGTTCCTTACTGGGTTGTGCCTTAAACGAATTTCAATGAAGGAAAATTCTCTTATAAATAAAAAACCAACCTTCACGCCCACGCTCACTCACCCACACACACTTTAAAAACTCTCTCACAAAATTAAGCCATATGCTCTTCCACCCGAAGCACAAGCTGCTGCGTCATCGCTGCTCTAACACTAAGAACTTTTTTAGCCTTCGAAAGGAAAAAGGAAGGCATTTTCTTTTTCCTTCTGCTGATAAAGAGTCAGAAGATGATGGTGAGAGCGAGATGATACACTTGATGCGTTAAGATGTTGTTGAGGTGAGTTTGAAGTACTCCGGAGCGAGAGTTTGGGGGCTCGAGATTTGAAGCAACTGTCACTTCGGTGTCATTTTGTATTTCTTCGAACATATTAAATTGTAGTCTTGAGTATTTTGAGTTTGCATTCACAAGCAGCAACAACAACAACAACATGGATACTGACAACTTCACATACATACATAGATACAACTAAGTAAAAAGTATGCATCTCTTCAAAAGTATCCTTCTGCCGTCAACTCGGTGAAGGCAGACTGGATGGAAGCACTCTTTTCTTCATCTCTGTGTATGCAGGGTGAATGCGGCGGTGGTGAGTTGGTCTTCTGCAAACAGCAAAATAGGATCAAAATTAATGGGCCGAGAAGTGTTAAGATTAATGATAGAATGGAAGAAGATGAAAGACATCACGCTAACACAGAAAAAGAAGAAGAAGAATAGAATGGGACATAGAGACTCCACGAGATAAACACTAGCTACAATATTAAACAAGAATAAAATTTCTCTGCAGACATAAAGACGTAAAGACCAGCCGTATTAACCAGCCCCATAAAATGTTTCTTTACGAAAAGGGTCAGCGACCATTTTTTGCTCTCCAACAAAGAAGAGTAAGGGAAAGACAGCGGACATTATTATTTGTTACTAAGGTAATCCTTCTTGAAAGAGGATTTAAGGATATTTTTTTTCAAATAAAGCAAGAGCCGGTTTTATTTTTTATGCATTTTTGAAGCCAAAGGCTCTCTACACATGTTGCATGTATGTATGCATGTATGGACAAAGTTTATTTAATAAAGAATCCTCATTTTTAAAAAAATCCTTCACAAACAAAAACTAATCGACGACGTTCCTATTTTAAAATCTAAACATTCACCCAAAAAAATCGGTAATTTTTTGCAAGTTATTCCTTTTTTCCGGCAGTGTCAAAAGCACCGCACAATCATTCGCTGTCAATTTTTCCATTTTTCCGCCCGCCCACAAATATCAAAGCTTTTCGAGTTTAAGAAAAACAATATCAAATCAATAAAAAACTGATCAAAGACGAATTTGACCAACGACCATCCTGCATCCATCCGTCCATCCAAAGCCGCCGCCCACGTTGTCCACCGCACCTGTCTAACCGCATTGGCTTGCTTTAAGCTTTTAATTTATGTGCTTCACCAAAGAAAAGTGAAGCAACGGAGCAACGAGAACAGCCAAAACAGACCCAACAACAACAACATCGACAACATTCTCGAAGAGTTGAGTTGAACAGAGCTCTCTCCAAGAGACCAGAAAAAAAAGTTTTTGCACTTCTTTTAAATGTGGTTACAGCAAACACAAGTGTCCCATTAAAGAGGCGAGCACCGAACCCATCAACCACGCCCACATTGCTGGCATATATGTATATTGCCTTGTAACACTCTGGCACATCGGGCAACAAACATGAGAGCGTAAGAGAGTAAGAGTAAGAGAGTGAGTGGGACACGTTTCTCTTGCTATAGTCGTTTAAGGATAAGCATCCATCGTAACGAGAGACAGACAATAACAATGTCAGTAAGCAGTCACTGACTGACTGACTAACTGATGAAAAGACAACGACAGCAGCAGCAACAACAACCTAAGTGCATCTTTCTATTCAACATTCCGAACTGGTTGGTTCTTCAATCATTCATTGCCTCTAGCATGATGATGATGATGATGATGGTGGTTGCAAAAATAAAGATGTTTATAATGGCCATAATCATAACTGCAATGATGATGATGAGGATGATGATGGCAATAGTAATTCCGAGACGAGTATCAAGAGCACTCAAGATAGATCTCGAAACGAGTAGACGTTTTTTCTACCGAGACGATACGAAGCAAGGTTTTTCTGTCGAGACGAGATCTTGAGATGATGATTAAGGAGTTTTCAATCGAGACAAGATCTTGAGATAATAATTAAGAAGCTTTAAGTCGAGACAATATTCTTAGACCGTTATAGCCTTCTTCTGTAAAGACTATTATCGAAACGATATCTCGAGATAAAACAGGATTCTTCAGCCGACTCGTGACCGGATATTTTTCGATCGAAGCTAGATCTCGAGAATGCAACAGACTCTTTCAGTCGAGAGAAAAAGCCAATTCGAGACGAAGTTTCGCCACGAGACAGGAATCGTCAGTGTAGCGGAGAGTCCGAGGAAAAAGAGATACAGTCGAAACGAGATGTTTTGAACGCAAAAGGCCTTTTCAGTCGCAATAAGCCCCGCGAAGGAGTTCGCCCAAATCTCGCTCGTGCTCGCGCCGGTACCAATAACAATAAATGACGTTTAAACAAAGATGACTGCCAATGTTGACGATGACGACGACAGTAACTCTTAATCATGATGATGGTATTAAATGTTGATGTTGATGTTGCTGAACCATTTGCCGGCGATTTTGATGATAACCAGCTGCAGTAACAAGTTAACCATGACTTTCATAAACTGGATGAGATGCCATCAATGGAACTGTGCTGTGTTTGTGCGCGTACTGCGTCTGTCAGTCAGTCTGTCATTCTGGATGCTGTCAGACAACTTTAGTCTGGAGAATACAAAAACCTATCGTTGCTGCTGTTCGTTCGTTCGTTCATTTGTAGCTTTTGTGGGTTTTGACGTTTTGTGTTTGAAGTGGTTTTCCTTTATTGTGTCGTTTCTCTTTACCTCGCTCTCTCTCTCTCTCTCTCTCTCTACCTCTCTCTGTGCCTTTTCAGGTTGTTTAGTCCTTTATTCAGCCCTACGTTTTCCTTCTCCTTCTCTTCTCCAACACAATTTTATCCATGCCGTTGCTATGAAAGTGAAAAATAACAACAGTTTAAGGTTGAGAGGAGAAAACATTTAAGAGTAAGGAAAGAGGAAGATGACAGATTTTCTCATTTGCACTTGAAAGCTGAGTGCTTTCGCTTTTTTTTTTAATTTGTCTTCACTGCAGTCTTTTGCTCTTACAATTTGGGCAGTCTTCTTCTCTGTCATTTATTTGCGGCCAAGTTGATACCTTGCCAAAAGGAAGGAAAAAGGAAGAGGGGATTGCAAACCAAGGCAGATCTAAAAGAGAAACAAACATATACATATGTATGTATGCATTTTTTTAAGTTATTCGTTAAATTCCTTCATATTGGATAATATTTTTAATGGCGGTTTTATTCTTGTGCGATTGTGCGGATATTAATCATAAGAAAGAAACAGAGAGAGAGAGAGAGATAGAGAGATCCCCGCTCATAATAAAAAAGTTGTAATTTTTTAAATACGATCTCGCTCGATGATCATTTTGTTAACTGGCTGTCATCAGCTCGAAAACGGACAATCGTAAAGCTTGTGCTAACATTTTAAGCTCTATTAAAAATATCTCTATTAAAAATAAAACAGCTCTATTCGTATCCACTCGCTATAAAATGGTTAAAATTATTACGAATTATTAAAATGAAAAATCCTTATAAATTTTATAATTTAACACGTTTTCTAATTTTGAAGCACGTAAGAAATGTCTGCAAAAATTTGTCACTGTCACGTACCGGCTTCACGTCTTTGTGGTGGCAACACTGGTAACAACTAATTAATAACAATTACTTTGACAAAATCATTATTTGGTATTATAGAACATGGTCAGCTTTCCAGTTGGCCAGCTGGTCATGCCTGCAACCAAATCAACCAACCATCACTGAGTGCATGCAAATGTATACAAACACACTCACACACACACACACATAAATAGTATTGCCAGGTAATGCCGAAATATAATTACAAAAATGTCAACAATATGAATATTACATTACTCAAGAGTGCATAAACAGAAAGAGAAGCAGAAAAAGTAGGAGAGCGTCAAAGCAGAGGCGCAGCAAGGAGGGGATCTCTCATGCGTCCTCTATGAGTGTAGGCGCCAAATGGTCTACAAGACAAACAAGATCGTACAAAGGCAACCCAAAGATATGTATAACAAAGTGTCTACAACACTGAATGAACAAAATCACTAAAAGACAACGATGCGTGGGTATAGTTATAGCAGTGTTTAATAAAATAATTAAAGAGATACGCAATATACAAATTTTATTCCTATATTGTTTGCAGTTTGCATTAAAGTAACTTCTCCTTTTTATATCCTACACCTACATCTATCCGTACATGAAAGAATGAGAGTATATTCACTTTGTTTTTCCGTTCGTAACCCATTAAAGAAGCCGTGGCAGGTATAAAAAAGTATATATATTCTGGCTCAGAATCACCTCCTGAGTCCATTTAGCCGTGTCCGCCGGTCTATATGTCTGCCTGTCTGTCCGCTTGTCTGTGAAAATAGCGATAACGGGAGAAATAGAGCTATCGTAATAAAATTTGGCACGAATTACAGCCTTTCATAATAGAATGTTTGGGATTGAAAATGGGAAAGTTCGGACTATTCATAGGAAATATTATGTTTCCCGTTTTTATAGCTTAATTTCTAAGCTTTCAGCTACAAGCTGAGAAATTGAGCTGTTTAAAGCTAGAACTTTATTCCCGAGTCCAGTGACTTAAGCTAAAATATACTCCCAAATTGCATTAAAGTGGGCGTTATCCGCAATTTTTTCACTGACACATGCACATTTCCAAATCCAATCCTAGTCTTGATTTTTCTAACTAAATTTTTTGTCTCAAATTTAAAGCCTAACCTGAGCCTGTGTCCCTATTTTATCAGAAAAACAGTATAGTATATACGAGTGAACTCTATATAATACTATATGTGTTTCTGCAGGGGGGCACCAATAAAGTGTCGGTCCCCAGGCGCCAGTTATATTCGCTACGCCTCTGCGACTGAGAGGCAGAGAGTGAGAGAGAGAGCAGGAGAAGGTTGACAGATCAACTTATAGAGAAAAGAGCACGTCGCAAATTAACCCAAGCAAGGACGATAATCAAAACAGGATGCAACATACATACAAAAACATAGTTTTTGGGCAAACACGGCTTAAGTCTTGACAAAAGAGCGAATTCAAGTAAAAGCAAATAAGAAATTAAATGTACGTCCACGTTGCTGTCCACGAAGAGAGGCGAGATCACGTAGTTTATTGTGTTCATTCCTTACCTGAATCTAACACCAGCCGGGCATTGTTTGCAAGCGCAACACTTAAAGACAGTCGGTAAGTAGTTATTGCTGTCGTTATTGTTGTAAGGTCTTTTTCGCCTTTTCAATCGAGCCTGACTGAATTCAATTCAATATTGATACTTGTCTATAAACGTACGAGTATATGCGTAGAAGGCCTTGAAGCAGGCAAGATCGAGGAAGGGAATGGTCAGGATTGTGAGGACAAAAAGTGGAGAAGAAGAAAAGATGTTTCCAGGCAGTAGTTATTTTATGTGGAATACCAGGTCGAAAAAGAAGAAGAAGAAGTAGAAAGGAAGAACAAAAACTGCAAAAGTAATCAAACAATAAAACAAGAAAGAAAAAAGAAAATCAGCAGGTGGCATCTCAGGCTCGGCCAGCAAATCAGATGTACGATTATATACATACATACACACTCGTATTATGAAGACATATGGTCAGGATGGTTATTTTAAAGGTTGGTTGTTGGTTGGTGGTTTTTGCGTTTCTTTTTCTTGTTTGCAGGCAGGCTGTCTTTGTGCTGTTAACGGCCTAGTTTGCACCTGCCGTTATAAGAAATGTATTAAATCAGAAAAAGCAACAACAACAACAACAACGGCGATAATGATAACAACAATACCGAAAAAAGATTTTTAGAAAACTGACGATCCTGTTGATTGGAAACCTGATACTGACCAAAAAAAAAACGGCATATGTTCAGTATGGAGTTGGAGGATCACTCACCAAAGGTGACGACGACGGCGGTGGCGGTGGCGGTGGCGGTGGTGATGAATTAAAACTAAAAGCAAAAATAAAAAAAAGAGAAGCACCAGAAAAGGATAAAGAGCAGTGAGCAGAGCAGCTGAGTGGCACCGGTACGCCTTTGTGCCAACAACGAACGCATACAGAATATCGCAATTTTGTCGAACGGTGTACAGTCGCTAAAACAGCGTTAAAACGAAAGCGAATGATGGTAGTAATGGATGGAGACGAAAGCCCAGACCGACTGGGTCTTTAGATGGAGAAAAAAACAATAAATTTTTACCAGAATTAACCTGATATTTTTTGTTGAATTAACCGATTAAATACCCTGCAAATTTTCGACGACTGGTTTTTAATTTTATTGCTCTTTTGCGACGGCCCTCTTCGTCCTTCTTTGACGCTCTCCGAGTGCTCTTTTTACGTTTACGTTAACCTCAACTCATGAGATTTTCGCAGTGAGCAGAGCAGTAACGGTTTCTTGTTAGGGCCTCTTTTGTTTTTGTGGGCCCTTTTGAAAAAGTTAAAGGTGGAAACGATGCGGTCACGAGGTTATCGAGACTATTGGCGCGGATCAAATTTATCGCGGATATTATTTAAAATTAGTCAAAATGTGTTGAGTTTTGAAAGCAGCTGCTTTTAGCGGCTTGTATTTTTTTTATTTTATGTGGTATTCTCTAAAGTTGCTAAAAAACCATGAACAAGTTTTTTTTAAACGTTGTGATAAGTTTTAATTAACTTTTCATAAGTCTTTTCGTGAGTCTTAAATTTCGAGTTTAATTTATTTGTGTAGAGATTTTTATCATCTTTTGACTAATTTTGTTTTGTAAAAAAAAAATGTTGATATGAAAAAATCCATTTCATTCAACAGCCAGACTTACCATTTAAATCTCCTTTAAAATGCTGCATCTGACGCCGAGAAATATCTGAAATGGAAGATTTATATTGCGTTTAAATAAAAAGAAAATTTGTATTGACTTTAGCAGAAGAATTAACGTATATTTTAAAATCAAAAGACGTCTCGTTCGTAAAATCGGGCCATATTTTATACTCGCCGTTATTTCAATATTTCATTAATTTTAAAAAGCTAATTTTGAACTTAACTTGGAAATTTTCTTTTTACACACTCCCTACACACACTCTCTTTTTCTATCTATCTCTCTCACCATGGTTAGGTACCGCCCACCATCTTCGCTTTCGCCGAGCATCATCTTCCATAAACTTTACATTTCGTTCATTCCAAAATGTATTCCCAAAATCATATTCGCCTTAATATTATTTATAATTTTAAATTGAAATTTATTCCACAAAATTTTTACTCAACAAAAAGCCCCGGACAAATTTATTCTTCCTCTGCTTCCTATCATCCTTTCTGCGGTTTGAATCCTTAAAAACTTTTTCTCTTAACAATAGCTTTACGTAACGCCACACAAAAAGAAAAAAAGAAATCTCAGAAATGTTAAATCGCTCAAATCGCAGCACAAGAACTTTTTCCAACAAGAACTGCAAAGAGTTAACCAATTACAGGAGTCGCCATAATTTTTGTTCTCTGGGAAAAAATACTGCGTTGCTGATTTAAAATCGCTGATTTATCGCGACTGTATTTTCTATCATCGTATTTTCTATCAACGAAGTAATTCTCGTTAATTGTCATCGATTGTTTGAAATGAGCAACGCAGAATCGACGAGTATCACTCGTTGCTCTTACAAAATCGTTGAATTTACAAATTGTTACGTTCAAAATCGTTGCTTTTATTTTGAAATCTTTAATTTATTCCAAATCGTTGCTTTTCTCCAAATCGTTAGAGAATTTTCTTCAAAAAAATCTTACTTTCTTACTAATATATGTATATCGTTGCTCTACAACTAGACGAAAATTAATCGTTATGGCCTTGATAAATGAAAGGATAATCTGAAATTATCAATTATATTGTAGTACATTTAAAACCTTGGTGACTTCAGGTTTCTAAACAAATTTTAAATACTTCATACTTGATTATTTGTTACTATTTATTATTAAAGCTATAATAGTCTTGAATCCGTTCATGATAAGCGTAGTCGGCACCGTATCGTAAGATTCGTATGTTTACAAAAGAAAACTAATTTTCTCTCAGTGTATTCGGCCGCATGACGCTAATAGTGACTATCATTCGTGCTTCTACGGCCACTTATTTTCGACCTTTACATCGATCCAAAGGAACAGCGTAACGGCGGTGCATGCCTTGAACTTGAGATTTACATTATTTCAAAAGAGAATGGTGAAGGCCGGGGGAGGGGGAGGGAGTTAGGTAGGTATATAACGTGAAATCAAAAAAGGGGGTAAGTGGGAGAGAGAGGAGCGGCAGGTGGCGGTAGGTTGATGACTTGACATTTAAGAAGTCGTGATAAAAATGGTAATGGCATAAAAATCATGGCAAAAGCAGCGGCCGCAACAACAACAACAACGAGAACAACAGAAAGAAAAATAATATGGACAGCACGAAAATCGGATCGATATATTGAAAATGAATAACTGAGGGGCAAAATAAATTGAGATTGTCAGCAAAGTGACGCGAAGTGAAGTGAAGCGAAGTGAAGTGAAGCAACGAACGTATCGTACATAATAAAGGTATTCGCTTTTTTCACACGATCGATCTTTTACGTAGCAGTAAAATCGTACGTGAAAGAAAATTTTCGTATTTTATAAAATATAACAATTATTTAATAAAATAAAAGAATATGAAATTTAGGGTAAAAATAATACATTGCTGAATTGGATGTTAATAATATTTTGGAAATATTTAAAAAAACATAGATCGAGAAAACATTTTTAGAAAATTTAATAAAATTTTTGAGGCCAAAAATATGTTCAAGAAAAAGCACTCGAATATAAAAATGTTAATAATGTTAACTAAATATGTAAATAATAATAATGTGATAATTAAGCAGAAGAGTTACTTTAAAACGCATAACATTTATTGCATTCATATTTCTTTTAATTATTTTCATTTATATTTAAAATATATATATTTATTTTTATATTTATTTCATTTATATTTATTTTGAATACTTTTTGAAGTAATTTTTTTTATTAATCTAAATGTCTTAAAGCAAAAAAGCCAAAAGTAAATCAGACTCATTTCGCACCTTTTCATAATTATCCTAACAAATACCCATAATCTTCATCTTCATCATCATCAACATCATCGTGGCGTAATCAAGCCTATTCTTTCAGACTGAAGTCAGGTTAGATCCGGGCGGTGTCGACAATTTACCGATTACGTACGAGTACATGCGAATCACATAAGTATTTTATCATAAAAAGAAGAAGAAGAAGAAGAAGAAATAAAGGAGCACTCGAACTCACACAACAAGGACAAGAACCATAGTTTTTAAAAAATTACAAAAGTCACGCAAGCATACATCATGACAAGAAAGAAATCAGTAGTATTCCATTCACGTCTTCATTCATTCATTCATTCATTCAAAGACCAAAGACCTACGTCACGATTATACGTTGCTTTTGTTTTTCTATTTCGTTTTTTGTTTAAGTAAAATAAATTCGCAAAAAGTTGCAAGTGCAAAATAATTTGCATAATAATGCCAACCAACGTCAAGTTATTCGCATAAAATAAATGACAGAAGCAAGAGATAGAGCGAGAGAGAGAGAGAGAGTGAGACAGACGGACGGAGAAATGTACATACAAAAATATCTCCATATGTGTGCGAGTCCTTATGGTTCCTGAAGCAAACAAATAAAAAATAAACAGTGAAGAAACATTCTGAAATAATAAAAAAAATAAGTGATGCAAATCATAATTCATTGAACGTTATTAAAAAGATCTAAATTTATGTGAATTGGGAAGAAGAAAAAAAATTTTTTTAATCTAATATTATAATGTTTTATTAAAATTAAGACATTGAAATTAACCGGAAAAAAAACAATTCTATTGTGTTGCAAATACAATTTATTAGATTTGCATTTTTTGAGCATCTGTTTTTTTTTTTTTTTTGTTTAAATAGGAAGAAAAAAATAATTTCGACTTGAAATTTTCATAAGTAAAAATGAAAAGTCAGCACAAATGCTGCAGCTACAGCAGGCGAAAACTGTAAGAACAAATGTTGGGAAAAAATAATGTGACACCTTTTTGGGAAAGTGTCAGTTGGCAACACTTTTTTAGTATAATCGTACAATAATAAATTAGAAGTTGAAACCAGTCGAGAGAGCTCCACCAGAGTGAAACTTTTGAAAAATCATTTTATTATGCATTTGCATTGTTTTAAAATGCTTGCTACAAAGTAACGGATCCATGAAAAGTTCAACACAACAACAAAACAATCACAACGTCAAAAACAACAGGAAGAACAACAACCACAAGAACAATGAGAGTGAGTGCTCTCTCCGGTAAAGTGAAGTGCAGTGTAGTGCAGCACGGTTGACGGCTGACGCTGTGCAAGAGAATAGAAGTGGAGAGAAGTTAATAAGAAGAAGCGAGTGCTCTCACTAAAAATTAAACGAACGAACCGCAACCAACCAAACAACAAACTTGCGTTTTATAAAATGCCAACAATAACAACAATGAAACCAAAAATTGGCAAAAAATGGACAATGCAAGAATGCGACAAAAGCCAACCAAAACAGCATCAGCAACAGCTACAACAACAACAATCTACTCCACAAAATAATGACCAGAAAAAATAGCAAAAATTAATTGTTACTGCTATTGCAACAATTGCTATAATTGCAAAGTGGGCGTTGAACGAGGGGCGTAGTGTCGTGTCATCCAACTGCAGTGCGCTTGAGATTGCAAAAAACAAAAACAAAAGACAGTTTTTAACTTTAGCGACAAAAGAGTTACTAAACAAGTACTATGTACTAAAGTAATGTTTAAAGAACAAACAGCATTTGTTATTATTCGCTTTTGTTGTGTTTGTTGTTATTGTTGTTATTGCTGCTCAGGAGACAATTGAGTGTTAACCCTTTATGAACTTTTTTCTATTGTCGCTGCTATACTCTTTTTAAAAAGCAACCCACTCGTAACTCGTTGCTGTTGTTGTTGTTGTTGCTGTTCGCATTACCTTTGTTTTCGTTGGTATTTTTGATTCGTTTGTTGTTGTTGTTGTTTTTGTTGTTTTTGTTGCTAGCGCAGTTATAATAAATGTTTATAGAATATATTTCAAGCTCGTTTTTTTAAAGCTTGTTTCTGCCATTATGTACAGTAGTATTGTTATTGGCATTGTTCTTGTTGTTATTGTTGTTGTTGTTGTTGTTGTTGCTGTTGTTTTTGCTGCTGTTGGTGGTCTTGCTGTTGATGTCGCTGTCGCTGTTGTTGACATTTTGCCAACTTAAGCTCTTTGGTTAAACATCACGGATGTACTCGTAGAGTTGCCAACGCTTGCTTAGTTCTGTTATTCTGAATGACAAGCACACGCTACAAGCACAAGATACAAAGAAGCATAGGACAAGAACAAGCACAAACGGTTGGACAGACAGGCAGACAGCCAGACAGCCAGATAGACAGACATATAATGCATATGCACTCGTATAAACACAAACGATAGATAGACACAACAAAACTCGTGTGTGGTGAGTTATGTTTACGAATGGATTATTTTTTCATTCTATGATTTGATGCTATTTGCGTACTTTCCCGGCCGTGCTTTTCCGGTTTTTCCTTTATTGCAAAAACAAAACAACAACAACAACAAAAAAGTAGAAAGAAGAACTGCAGAAATTGCAACAATTGCCAGCGGCTTACAACACATTTGATGTCGTTATTTTATGCTATGTTTTGCACTCTCTTCATTCTTTAGTTAGACTCGTAGCGTCATTGTTGCGATTTTTTTTCTCTGTGTCCGTCCCACTTAGACCGCGTTTGCGGTAAAACCAGCAAACACACATACATAAACTCGAGAAAAAAATAAAATCCAACCGTATCGGATTCAGTCAAGTCAAAGTGTATACATTGCAAATTAAATGCTATGAAATCGTGTAATCGGGTTAGAAAGAAACTTTGCCCCAAAGGAGCATCATACCATACCACTGCGGTGGGGGGAGGGGGGCAGAGCGTAAGTCACCTGGAAGTCAATGGTAATGATGTTAATGCCAATTTACTATGATGCTTCTAGCAATGAGCATGCTATTATGATTTACGCTTGACTCTTGGTTTTGTTATTACGACAAGAACTGAAGAACTGAAGAACTGAAGTAGTTTTTTTTCAGGAGTGGAGGTCCGTTAAGAGGTCAGGGCGGTAGATTACCCACTAGAACCGTTATTGCTAACTGTAAAGTAGAATAAACAAAGGCTTATTAGTTACAGTTAGCCATAAATGGGTTAAAATGATTTCATTACTGATGAAAGAGGATCTCTCTCACGTAAAATGTTCTCTCACGTAGATGCATATGAATACACGTGTGTGTGTGTGCGCGAGCAGGGTTTTAAGAGCGAGTGTTTTATGAAATGAGGCAGAAAATCACATCATCTCAGTGTGCCGTCATGAAATCCAATCCGACCAGATAAATATTTTTTCTTTATATTCAACACTTCCAGCTGACTTCATTTTGATCATAAGCTCTTCTGTTATTCTTAAGCTTCTTACATTTTGTAACATTTTACAGTTTACATTTTACACCGTGTGAAATGAAGAATAAGGTTAAGATTAATTGAAAAGGTTCGTTGAAGTTATAGACGTCGCTTTCTTCTTTGCTCTCAAAAAAAAAAGTTCGCTCTTATTGACTCTCATTGAAGTCAAGATTAAAAAATATATACATACATATATCGTTGACAGAGCTAGTCAAAGCTTATGATAGACACCAAAAGTCCACTAAAGTAAGCATCATCAAATCATTATCAGGAAAACTTTTTAGCATGCTTTTAATTGTTGGCAAAATTAAATGACAAAAAGCGCTCTTAACCTTTTCTTTTCTTTATTGGTTTATGACTTCCTCCTATTTTTATGTAAAATAGAAAAATTCCTCTCGAAATTTAAGTACACTTACAAAGATTGAGCACAGTTTATCGATATCTAACGCTGCCAAAAATTCCGAAATTATTGTGAATAATTTAGTGACATCTTTCGAGCTGTTAAGTGCTCAGCCATTGATTAAGGCACGATTCAGCTGACGGTCGATATGGTCGACAACGTTAAACATTACATCAGAAAACTGATAACACTAATAAGCAGATTAAGAAGAAGAAAAAAGACAACAACAAAGCTGATTTTGTAATCATAGCTAATTATTTGAGTATCATCATCGTCCTGATTAAACAAAACCGTGTCTTTAAGTAGACGACGACGCCCTTCGCCACGCTCAACCATCTCTTTCGATCGAATGTCCAAAGACGATGACAAATCATGATAACAATCCCAAGCGACAACTGATATCGCACTCTGTAATTACGTTAAAGTCTTTCCTGCTTCTCCTTCTTCTTCTTCTCTCTGCTGGGAACAGCAGCACAGCCATACAACTGACCTCAGGACTTTTGAAGCGATCCGTTGAACAAACGCCCGCCGAATCATCATCATCATCATCATCATCATGATCATCAATTCAATGGACAGAAGACGCCTGACTCTAATGACGAATCGTTGCGTGCTGGAAGCAGTGTTGCCACTGTCACATCATAAAATTCGCTGTGAAGCAATCAACTGCTCTGAGGTGTCTGTTGGTTTTTTATTTTTACCTCCCTACAATTGAACTATCCCCTCCCTCCCCCTCCCCACCACCCACCCCTCTCTCCCAAACACTCCAATCCGTTCTAGCAGCCCTCCTCCCACTTCCTTTCACCATCGTGACTCTCTCTACTCTTTTTTCTCCCTCGAATTTCTATGATTTTCGCGCTTTTATCCTTACTTTGTACTTCTCTTTTTGGCTTTTGACTTCTTTCTTAAATGTTTAAATTTTTGTTGAAGTTTCGAAGCGTTTTTATCATTATCATCCGCTTTTCACGTTGCCGGATTTCCTTTGTGCCAAGTTAATGTCTCAACAAATTTATCTGCCCCGATCTCGCTATCGCTATCGCTACCGATGATGATGATGATGATGATAAAGCGGACTCCAAGGAAACTTTCTTTACCTCTGTCAGCACAAAGTCAAAATCATTAAATTGAAGTATTTAAAGCATGGCGTAACTTTGTTGAAGTTTTGCGGATTTAAAAAGCAGTTTTTTTTATTTTTTAGCATTTCGACGGAATTTATCAAATGATTAATGAATCAACGGAAAATGAATGAATTCGCCATAAATTCAAGAGAAAAAATTCATTCTGATCAAAGTAAAAATGTTTCTTTGTACATAATTTAGGGTTTTATTAAAATTTACAAGACCCAAAACTATTTATAATATATTTCTTTTTATAGTATGAGTATTTGCGGCGAGAAATTGCATCCAAAGTTTTTGGGAAAAATCAAAAAAAGGAATAAAAAAGTATGCATAATCCATAAACAGAGTTTATTTAAATAATTAGCTAATGTTACTTTATTCTTTATTTATATGATTCTTGTCCTTTTATATTATATTCTTTGCTCAAAGTTGTTTGAAACAGTTCATAGTTATGACTTATAGTTTTCGAGATATTAATTATTAAATCTGTAAATATGTATGTTGTTCCTGCAAAAAATTGCTTCATCAGCGCAAGAGCTCCGGCCTTCTGAGACTTACTTGAGAATGTTGCGATGACCTTGCGGCATCGTAATTAATTTATTTCTTCTAAACTCAATGGATTTTAATAGAATTATTGAAGTCATATCGATATGCGATCGATACCATCCTAGAAAATTTTCATTGCCTCGATTTTTAATTTGTTTTACTCTTTTCAATTGTCAGCCAAGAGGAAAGAGTTACTAAAGATTCTTCTGTTTCTTGCTAAAAAAGTCTCTCTGTCCCTGTCTCTCTCTCTCTCTCCCTCTAATCAAGCGTCGCAGAACCGTCTCGGCTCTTCCGCACTTCCAACGAACACGATATTTCCATTTTCGCCGAAACATTGCATAAACTTTTTCTTTCATTTCTGGTTTTTGGTTTTATTTTTTTGGCATTTCTCTGCAGCAGCTGAACAACTGCTGCAACCGAATAAACTTCAAAATTGCAAATAGCGGCGGCGGCTGCATTCTTAATTAATGCAGCTTAAGCGCACAGAGCGCTGCAGCAAAGAATTGCTGCTGCTGCGCCAGCTGTCCACGAAGAAGCAGTTAAATGTAAAATTTGAAAATATGTATAATTCTTGTTGGTTTCAGCAGGTTTTAATTTTGCTTCTCCTTTTGCTTTTTCGGTTTTCAATTTTTTTCAATTTTTCTCAGGTTTTTTTTTTGTTTTATTGCGGATTTTCGTGTGTTGTTGTTGTTGAGCAGCTGAACATTTCTGCTTCACATCCGCAACTCGTTACTCTGCAACACGAAATGAGTTCACATTCAGAAATGCATAAAGCAAAAATCTACAAAATCTATCTAATAAACTCTTAAACAGGCAGCATCAGTCAGCAGCAGCAGCAGCAGATACCAAAGTTTCTATAATTAGCAGTAAATGTATGTTGTTCTCGTTCTCGTTGGTGTTGTTGTTGTTGTTGTTGTTGTTGTTGTTGTTATGCTGTTAATGCCACTGACTTTAGGCGTAGTTCGTTGATGAGCGCCGGCCGCATTTAAATGAGCTAAAAAGTTGCATGAAATTTCTGGCATTCCGAAAACTATTGCGGAAGAAGTGAAACCGCATACATACATACATACATACATACTCGTACGTCATGCGAAAGGGAAGCATTGGAAGGGATGCAGCAGATTTTTTTCTCAAGCACTTCTTGCTTCCACACTGACGAAAATTGTGAGATCAACTTAGCCCTTTGGCTGGCATTAAAACTTGCTTACATTAAAAACGTCTAGATGAAGAAGTTGCAGGCAAAACTTTCTCCATCTGCTGTCAATTTGATGCATGCAAATGGCATGTTTTAGCTGTCAAAGAATTATACGAGTACAGTTAAGTTAGTATAATTCACAATTGCTTTATTCACACGAAGTTTTGATATAAAATTCTTTACTTGAATTAAATACTTCGGCTGTTGCTGTTGCTGTCAAATTCTGAGGGATCACAAAATACAAATACTCGCATTTTTGACATTAGAATATTGTTATACATGTATATATGTATTTCCATGTATATTCATTAATTTTTGTATTTATTTTCTTTTAATTATACGAGTACCAACATCCTAAGTTTTATCAGTGAAAAAAAAAAAATCTTTAATCTTCTTAGCCTTCTTAAGAAATTGCAATATTTTATTATTTTATTTTATTTATTTTTTTTTTTTATTTTTTTTTTTTAAAATTTTATTTTTCTTTGAAATTGCCCTCACACTTTATCGACTTCTCTTCTAAGTAAGTATGTATACGTTAAAAACAGGATACGTTCTTACAGGCTGTTATTCAAAAGGTTAAGGCAAAAGAATTGCGACATACCAACGACATATACGGTATGTACGAGATCGTATATGTCGTTTGTATGTCGCTTTTTTTCGCTCTAACCTTAACCTTTTAGTATCTTCTGCTAGAGATATCCTGAAGGCAGAGTGAGGCTTCACCTCTGTTTAGGAGTTATAAACTTTGTGCTAAACTATTATGCGTATACAAATGGCCGTCAAGGCGTTTACGCTCGTGTGTATATCGATGGAAGTCTGTATGTTTTCTTTTATGATCTTTAGGATATTTCTGTACGAAAAATTGGTGTGAAATAATGCCGAAGGATATGCGTTGCATTATGTATATTGTTTTAGCGGGACAGTTAAATTTTGCTTTCTAAATCAATTGCCCTTTCCATTAATCCTACCCTTTAAAGTATTAATAATTAAGTAATAATGATTACTACAAGTGTCAAGCTGATTACAGCTAATAATTATTATTATAACAATCATTCAAAATAATTAATATCTTGTTTCACATTCGGATAAATTTAAATGCTTCTTCAGTCTTTCATCTAAACCTCCGACAAACAAAAAAAGAAAGAAAGAATGAAAAAAAGCAAATTAGAAATTATAATATGTATTTATTTTTGTGAAATAAGAGATAGGGGCGAAAGATAGTGAGAGAGGAAGAGAGGAGGGGAGAAACCGACTCATTTTATTAAGAGTCTTCAACTTGTACGAGAGGTCCTTTAACTCTTTCTTGGGTCCTTTCTTCACATGCTCGCACAACAACTACTCGCCGTCGTTGACTCTTTGCAGAAAAAAGTCACAGAGAGAATGAAGAAAGGGAAGAAGAAAAATAGGATGTTTTAGGTAAAGTATCTGTTAACACCCAGAGTATCTCTTAGGTACGTACGTACTCTTGACTTTAGTGCTTGCTTTCTAACACACGACAAACACTTCGGCTGCGACTTAAGACTTTATGCGCTGTTAATCCATTTGTCCAGGTCGAGTATCATTAAGAAAACGGCAACAACAACAACAACAGCAGCAGCAACAACATTAATAACACTAGCGACAGCAGCCAGAGCAACAGCAACAGCTAACATCTGCGTTCCGTCTGTCTGACTAAAGTGTTTCTAACTCAACGGAGAAGAGTGAGAAGGAGAGCAGAGGTAACGACTGTCGTCGTACAAAGAAAGAAAAGAAACAAACAAATAAACAACTGAACATAAAAACTATTTCTCTCGCAAGCAGCTCTCCTGTATTTGCTCCTTCAGAGTAAGAGGCACCGACCGCCGTTTATTGTATTCAGAACTTCATACATACACCTACTTCATTATTTTTAGCTATAGCAATAAATCATGGCTTCTGAGGTGCACTATGACACACTACAACAAAATACGGTACAGTTTCATCAAACGGTTAACTCGTGACTTTCATAAATTTTAACAAGCTTCTGTCAAACGTTACTACGTTGATTTCTTGATCATAGAAACACAGTCCCAGCATTTTCTTTTAGAGACCTTTTCCTTGCAATATATAAATCAAAGTTTGCACAACTTTGGAAGGTATTGCATTTATCAGACCATAAGAAGGCAAGGCTCAAGAAGGCTCTTCTCTGCTTCCGTCGTAGCTGGCGGTAGGGCGAAGGCAGAAGGTGAAAGGCAGATGGAGAAGGAAATAATATTTTGTATTATGATTTCTGTTAGCTTTCTCTACATAGTGCTTGTTTACGAACTTAATTACGTTTAAATTATTTATTTCTATAATGTCTATAATGTCTGTAATAATTTATAGACAGACGGGTGTCTCAAAAGAGTGCATTTTTTCAATGATTATACAATTTTTTAACATAATTTAGGCATTATTTCTCGTTCTCTCGATATTAACCATTCTTGTTCTATATAAATATTATTTCGTTTATGTATGTATATGACAGATAAATTGACAGTTGTATTGGACAGTGTACACACCTGAAGAATGAATTCCATATAAATTCATTTCGATATTATGATGATGAAGTTTTAAATAAATAAAAAACCAACAACTCACCAATTGCAGAAAAAACGTGATATTTTTAGAGTAAACTTGGCATAACTTAATTTCTTTGACACGCAAAACCGGTTACTCGTGCGTTGTAACCGTTAGTCATCAATATGTTCGGTTCTTAAATTTTAAACAAGTTTTGAATTTTGACTTACTTTTCAATATCATCAACTTTGTTAGAGTGAAGTACTTTTAAAAAAAGTAAAAAAGCAGTAAACACTACTTTTTGGAAAAAATGTTTGCTGCTGTTTTTTTTAATAAAAATTCTTTTTCAAAATTTTTATATTTCTTTTTTGTTTTTTTGAACAAATTGTTTTTCAGAATTTTTATATTATTAAAAGGGTTAAATATTTGGCTTCTGGTTTTTAATAATATTTTTTTAAGTATGTATTTATTTTTATTAAAATTTTTGTATGAAGATTATTTTTATTATATGTATGTATTTAAATTTGAAAATTTTTTTTTTTAATTTTCTAACTTTGTTTTTGTTTTCGTGACTGGAGCAAGTTTGCCGACGCCGATGATTTTCAGAGTTTTTATATTATTGAAATTATTAAATATGGATTTATTTAATATTTGGCTTTTGGTTTTAAAAAGTTTTTAGTAATATTTTATTAACTATTATCCATATTTTGGACTATCTTTACGATATGATTTTTGCAGACGATATTGAGAGCGTTTTATTTTAAAAAGTATACTGCTCTAAAAAACACTTTTAAAGTCACGAAAGAATTTCAAGCGGATTTTTTGTGCGACCAAAAAATTAAGATACCAAACGGTTACCGTAACTAAGTATGATTGTATCTGTCAGATCTGTCGCTGCTGGCACTAAATTTTGCGACTCAATTTTTTTTGTTATTATCCTTTTGTGCGTTCACAAAAACCAGACTTTTGCAGCTTTTGTAGCTTTTTACAGATTTTTCATTTTTGTTATACTCGTAGTATTTTTACCAAAGGAAAACCTCTGAAAAATTAAGAACAATATGAAACCATTGAACAATAAAGGATACATTTATTCAAAGGAATGAAACAATTTCTGTTTCATGAAAATAGCAGGCATTGCATCATTGCCATAACTCAAATAAAGGACAACAAATGATGAATGCCAATGACAGTGACAACAGCCATTGTCCTAAAAAAAAAACCGAGAAAATTTCGCTAGTGTTGTTTTTTCTTTTTAAATCTTTTTGTTTGTATTTGTTTGGTTTGGTTTGTTTTATTTTTATTTTTAATATCTTTTATTTTTATTTTAATTTTAGTACGATTTAAAAAATTTTTTTTAATATTTTTAAATTTCAAATTTTTTTTTTATTTTCCTAACTTTGTCTTTGCTGCCGCGACTAGAGCAAGTTGCCGACGCCGATGAATACCAATGAATGCCAACGACCGAGTGAATGTGCCTCAATGTGCCCGATTCTCACTCGCCGCCACTTCGTGCTTCGTACGTAAAATTTATGGCCAACGCATTCGTGTCGTAGAACCCACAGCGTCGCGGCGCGTCGTGTTGCTCAACGGAACTCAACTACGACGAATGTACGTCGCTGAGAAGTGAGAAGTGAGGCGCCACCCCGTCAACGCTCGCCTCTCCACAGAGAACACACGGTCACCCACCGTTCATGTTGCTCATCCCTCCGTCCGTCCGTCCACGTTTGCCAACAACTTCTGATTATGTCTAACGTAGCTTCTATTTCAACGACTGCCTTCGAGTTACTCAACTCGAACAACACAACAACACTTCCACAACAACCAGCGCAAGAGTTTTATGTCCTTCAACACAATGCAAGCAGGATTCTCTTAAAAAGCTCTCTTCATCAATTGCTTTAAGGATAAACCGAGGTGAATTGGTGACGACGCAAGAATGCCTGTATTAGGAAAAACTTTGGTGTCGTTGTTGGCTGGCCCGCCGCTTTCTTAACATGATTGCCCATCGCTGCTCGATAATACACATGTTACACACTCAAACACTTGCATTTCGCCCGGTGTATACACACACAGTCTTCCGCACTTGCATGGAATAAAGGAGTTTTCATGGAAAACCTTGCTTGGTTTTTCGCCCACCCTTCTTTTATTATTGTTTAGCTATCGTTCTTCTTCTCTTTCTTGCTCTTGTTGAGGTCTGCGGAGTGCCTGCGATTAAGGGAGAGGCCGCCGGCTGAATTGGTCGATCGGTCGGTCTGTCGCGCCACCAGCCTGCACCGAATGAAAACTTTCGGAAAACCAAGACTGTGTGTAATGTTTTTGAGGTATAATTTTATGAAAAGCCGAACTTATTTGCTGTTTTATTCATTTATTTTATTATATTATTTTTAGGCGATTTTATTTCATTTTTAAAGGGTTGAAAAAATCACTTAAATAGATTTTATCAAGGCTCGCAGTTTGAAATTAATATTAACATTAGTCAATAATAAAAAAAAAAAAAGTTTATTATAAAGAAATTTATTTAATTCTTTGACTATTCCATAGAAATTTTGGTTCTTGTAAGGTTGGTGTTTATTTTATTTCAATAGATTAAATTGTTTGAAGAAGCCTACTATTATTGATTACTGTAGAAAATATTGTACTTATTATTTCGAAAATGACTAACCGGATTTGTTTAATCTAATGGATTAAAGTTGGTTGCAGCTTCATTTAAATGACCAAATAGATAAATATCTAAATTTGAAATAACTAAGAATAAAGAGATCTTCTATCTCCAAGAAGTTAAATGAAATACGAGCACATACAAGTACGATAAAATGAAAATATCTTGAGTACTAAATCCGCAAATCACAAACTATTTGAAGACAGAACAAAACAATAACAAAAGCAAAGATATTGCATGTACCAACGACCACCGCCATTCAAATACTCCGATTTACCGGCATCTTCTTTTGAGGGTGGAAGACTGGCTGAAAGAAGTCCAACCAACGAACGAAATGTATCTGCGTATCAGTCCATGAAATCGATGGTGGGACGGGGCGGGGAGGGCGGGTCCCTTGAATGGGATTCGGTTGATGGTTGTTCGTTAGTAATTTGCTCCTGATGCCGGCCGGTTTAAGCGATTTTTGGGGATACAGTTTTGCAAGACTATACTATATAAGTATGCATGTATGTACGAGTACTATATAACGCAGCAGAGGTGCGTGTGTGTGTGTGTGTGTGTTGGTGATTCAATGCTCTTTTCTTTCATTTTGCCGGCAACAAAACGAGCCGGCATTCGAGAGAAAAAGGGCGCTCAACGACCCATCATTTACGGAATGCGTAACAAACTTTCGAAAATCTTCTACATGCAGTTTGTTGTTGTTGCTGCTGTTGTAATTGTTGTTGTTGTTGTTGTTGTTGTGTTGTCTGAAAGGCACCCTTGAGAATTCGTGGCTGTTATTTTACGTGGATTTTCCTGCCTTATTTGCTTTCCTAACTATAATCAACCACTCTTTTCTGCCTTCCGCTCGCGAAAAATGCTTACTGTCTTCGTCGTGTCGTTTTTAGTCTGAAGGTGAAGGTGAAGGTGAAGAAGGTGAAGATGGCAAGAGGTCTCTCGCGTCCCCCGTTTTTTTTTTTTTCTAGATACAAGTAAGTGCAAGTTCCTCTGATGTGGTGGCTCCTGTTATTCGATTACAACCAGAAACAAAAGCATGCCCAAATTTACAAAGGATCTCAGCAAAAAACGCGAACAGCAAAAAAAAAAAAAGAAGAGAACACAGTAAAGAAGCAAACAATTTGCAATAAATCACCAACCAGACACAATCAGCAGACAGTCGGCACTTTTTCAGTTACGGGCCGACTGTTTTCCGGGTGGAAATAGTGGCTCTACTCGACGACGACGACGACGACGATTCACAAACTCGATAGTAGCAGTAACCGGCAATCGATGCAAGCATCAACTGATTGTTCAAAATACGATACAACAATCATTTAGAACTGAAATGATACCGTGGTCATCTACATAGATTTTATAGCTCTTTGAATGACTGGCGTTGAAGTTTGATTTATGTATGAACATTTTTTTAACACAAAAAAATTTTTAAGTTTTGCTTTTTTAACAAAGTATTTCTGCAAATTTTTTATCAGTCCACTTGTGCTGTATCACTTTATCCACAACACTTTACAAACAATCTATAGAAACTTTAGTATCTGAGATAAATATGAGACTGATGTCTCACACCACACACTACACAACAAACGGCGCTACACACCCACCGTACGCCACGAATCACTAAACACGAATGAATCTTCGTTTCGCCGCTGGACCTACCAGCAATGTCTGGTGGTGGCGGCGGTCACCAATGATGCGGCTCTTCGTCCGCCTGCTGTCGTAGTTCTCTTAGGTAGTTTTTCTGCTAATGTAATGCTCTTTCGAGTTTTACCTTTTATCTCTCACGCTCAATTTACGCTCAATTTTCGGAGTTGCAGATACATGAAGATTTTTCCTACACTCGGAAAAATGTCATTTCGAATCTCGAAGCGTATGGAAATTCGCTTATAAATTTAATAACGATTTACAATGTTTTATTAATAAATCTCGAATAAGGCTCGAATAAATCTGAATAAGGCTGTAAATTTTTTAAAAACCTTCAATATTTAAAATTACATTTTCTACTGTATTATGACAAAATTATGTAGTTTATTTTAAAACTATTTTTCAAACACAAAATACAAGACTTTTTCATTTTAGACAATCTTTGCTTTAAAAGAATTAATTAAAATTTCAAAATCAAGGCAACGAGTATGAATTTAAAAAAAAAAGTTATATAATAAAATATCGAAACTATTAAATCAACTTCACGTAAAATCGAAATGAAACATTACTTGGAAACAAAAAACACAAAACAAATGCAATTGCAATAGTTTCATTCGATACTTGGGTACCGAGATATCCCACAAACTAAAAAAAAGGTGCACTAAATGATACACTAAAAATGTTGCATAAGAAAATATTATTAAATCGAAATCTCTACACTGTCACTAGCGTTGTCACTTGTGTTGTTGTGGCCAGTGTTTGTTCGAAAATCGCTATACATCGATCTAACCAGTTCGGCGGTGAACTTATTCACTAGCTGTAATGCATCCAGCTCATTCATTTCTATCAATGAAGCGGCCAGAAATTGCCCGAAGGCCTTGTATTTCTCGGCGCTTAATTCTTGTCGTCGCTCACTCAGCACTGCCCTCCCAGATTGTCCCGGTTCTTGCTTGTGCTGTTGCTGGTGGCATTCGTTTCTTTGCACAGGAGGCAACGAGGTTGGACCGCGACTGCTGTTATTAGATTGACTTTCGTGATCGATAGTTGAGTGAGCCTGTGCTTTGAATTTTACATTATTAGCAACTGGTTGTTGATGTTCCGATTCTGTGTCGTTACTACTGAAATAATTTTTTTCAATGTCAAACACTTTTCATAATGAAAACTATCTTACGTATGATTTTGGGATTCTTCATCCTCATAAGCTTCACTACTGAAATCGAAAAACGGAAGCAAGTTAATGTCTTTGCTATGGCAGTGTACTATATCTACAAAAATTT
The DNA here is from genome assembly GCA_949752815.1 of Conops quadrifasciatus. NCBI lineage: Eukaryota > Metazoa > Arthropoda > Insecta > Diptera > Conopidae > Conops > Conops quadrifasciatus. The sequence goes on along the minus strand of OX457078.1, from coordinate 10,997,315 downwards.
TTGATTACCTAGAGTTGGAATTGTTGTTTTTCTTCATTATCGGACCAGGCAGTGCACCCCTGTTGTGGGTATATCGGTACGGTCGACGAGCCTTTATGTAATCACCCAGAAAGTTCATATAATCATACAGCGGCCATTGAGATTTTATACTCGGATCATTGTATTGTGCTTGCAATGTATCAACACGACGCTTCTCCAGATTATAACGATTTCGCAGCTGCATCATGCGATCCTTAATCAACGAGACTGAAGTGGCACCTTTTTAAACACGAACGAACGATTAATATACCAAACTTACCACTATAACCCAGATTTTGGGCCATCTGTTCCCATTGCAGATCCAAATAGTCCCGGTTGCGATAATGGACGCAGGATCTATCATAGAAAGCGGGACGGTTTGCAAACTCGCGGATGAGAGAGATGTCGAATTCATTGATTTCTGGCGGCTCATCACGACGCGGCCGGCCCCGTTTACGTTTAACAGATACTGTGTTCATTGATGGTTTTTGCTGTCGCTGGCACAGAAAATCTTTGGTGCTGCTATTAGTTTATCTCTTTTGTCGAACAACTGACTAGCTACAACCTGAAACCATTTGTTTTTATGTAGTTGAGATTTTGATATTATCTCTCTTTGGATTATTTATGTACTGCTTTGCTTAAAAATGTTTGATTACGGGAAGAAAACATTCCCGGAATAAACCCTTTATTAAAAACACAGGGCTGTTATCGACACAGTGTTGCCATTCAAAAAATATAAAAAAAAATTATAAATATGGTTACACAGAGATTTTTATTGTTTTTCAGATTTACTCAAATTTACTTTGAATTTCTAGGTCTGTCTACACGAGTGGCAGAATGAACGATTGTGCAAAAGAGAACAAGAGAAGGAACATATTTACCGTTTACAAACAGCTGGAATTTTTTTTTTTTTTTTTTTTTTACTTAGTTTTTATGATCCTGACCCCAACAAACCAAAAAAAAAATGTCGCTCCCACTTGGGGGCGGGGCTGGAGCCCTTTGAAATTTGTAAAAAAAACATCAATAACTCGAAAACCGTAAAAGATATTAGGATGATGTTGGTACCGTTAGAAAGCTAATAAAAATGTCATTAATTTATGTAAAATGACATTTTATCGAAATGACAACGGTTTTCTAAATAATCGCAAGTTAAACTTTTTAGTACTTTTTTTTTCATTACGAAAATTTTTTTCTACAAAAAATATATAATTAACCCATATAATTATACAAAAAGGAAGAAAGTAGAAGGAACAAGCTTTCTGAGAAAATTTATTTCATTCAAATCGGTGCAGTACTTACGGAGAAAAAGCATTTTTAAACGTAAGTATAAACTACTAATTTTGAATCTTACTACTATGCCTATTTTTAATAATGCGAACGTACTGAGTTTGCACCGTTGGGTTTTCCAAAATTTGAGCTATGGCGGCAGTTACCGTTATTCCTGGTATTGTGTTGTAAATTGGAAATCATATTTTATTTGTGATTGTCGATTTGTCTACGGTATGTCTGGAGCAAATTTAACTGAATTATTTAAATTATTCAATTGTGAAGTCGATGGTGAAATTACCAGAGACATTATCAAAAAATTACAGGAATGGAAGCTACTTCCTACAAATTTAAAATGCTCTAATGGACATATGTATAAATTGCGTGCCAACAACAGGTGCTTTTTTCAAAGCAAAATATATATGTAATATAAATTTACTATACTTAAAAATTAGTTTGCTTATTTAATTTTTTTTTTTAGTTGAGCGCCGCAGGCGAAAAATTTTTAAGAAAAATCGCGCGATTTTTCTTAAAAATTTTTCAATTTCAATTTTGCACAGTTTTTTGATATTATACATTGTAACTGCAAACACCACTACCGCTACGGCAACATGCCATACTGCACAGTATCAGAGTGGCAGAGTCGCATTATTGAAAAAAAAGGTATAATAAGATTATTGTAGAATGCAGTTTGATGCCAGTTTAAAAATGGCTTTTCTCCGTGAATACCGCACCGATTTGAATGAAATAAATTTTCTCAGAAAGCTTGTTCCCTCTACTTTCTTTCTTTTTGTATAATTATATGGGTTAATTATATATTTTTTGTAGAAAAAAATTTACGTAATGAAAAAAAAAGTACTAAAAAGTTTAATTTGCGATTATTTAGAAAACCGTTGCAATTCGATAAAATTTCATTTTACATAAATTATTGACATTTTTATTAGCTTTCTAACGGTACCAACATCATCATAATATCTTTTACGGTTTTCGAGTTATTGATGTTTTCTTTTCAAATTTCAAAGGGCTCCAGCCCCGCCCCCAAGGGAGAGCGACACTTTATTTTTGATTTGTTGGGGTCAGGACTATAAACACTAACTACTAAAAGTACAAAAACAAAAATCGCAGCTGTTTGTAAACCATTAATATAAGCCCAAGAGAAAATAAATTGGTGGGGTAGAGATAGCAAAGTTGCGCCGAAAATCCAACTCAAAAATAAAAATCGGTGGAAGCATGCCTGTTTATAACACTTAATTATCAAATGCGAAACAACCCGGCATACGAACAGATTCCTCGTGTAGCCATAACGTTTATGGGAATGTTGTTAATTCTTACACTCGTGTAGACAGGGACTAGGAAATGTGCACTGGCAAATTTACTTTGCAAGGTCACACTGTGTATATTTATTATCAGAGGCCACTTAATTAGAAAAGTCAAAAATTGGTTTGATATCTTGGAACTAACTTCAAATATTAATTTTTTTTAACTTTTAACTATTTACTGGCAACCAAAATCAACAGAAAACAAAAACATCAACTCCCTACTGGCAAACAAAAACTGACTGAAAACAAAAACAGCAATGGGGCAACATCCTTCATATAGTGTTCAGTTCAGTACAGTTTATTGAGACTTTAAATACAGAGTTAAAGATAAAGATTTTACATTTCTTGAAAAAGACAATCTTAGAACTATTACAGTATTATTCTAATAACATAAGAGGAAAAGTGAAAGCGCTTCATGCTAGTATGGTTATGACAAAGTAAAGGGAAGTGTTTATACATAGGTTTAAATGGAAAAAAAACACGCTTGCTCCCGGCGTGATGATTTTGCGTAAGTGGAGTTACACTTCCTTCGTATAGTGTATGTGGGTTCATAGCACATAAAAAACAAGCGTCAAAGCTAATTTGTATCAGCTGGGACAAAGGTTGTCCTATCTCATTATCTCTGGTGACTATACTGTTGACCACAGAGAATTATCTCTGTTTATTACAAAACACCGAACAATTCGCAACAGTTCGCAATCTTTTACTCCATTTATATAAAAAAATTTAAAAAAGGATCAACCTATTTCTCCTTCACCCTTCACACCCTTTATTCTTCGGTTGACAAGACGCAAAGGCAATTTTGAGTACTGGAATTTTATTAAGCAATAAGCATTTTTGCAAACAAATACATCTGTATTTATTAATTATATTTGTTTAGCGTTTGTTTGCTGCAGTAGCTAATCACCTGGTGAGCATTTTCTTTCGTGCGTTCATAAACTATAGCTTAATAAATACATTCTATATTTATATATTGAAATAAAAGTAACCAACAGTCTATATTGCTAAAAGAGTATAGTAGTTCCTACTTATTATACAACAACACCTGTGGATGGCTTTGCACCCAGTATATCGGACAACTTCTGCTGATAGCTGGCTAAAGTATTGGAGTCTAGTATGCCGCGTGCCTTGCATGAGAGCTGCAGGGCATTTAAGTATTGCATTTCGCTGAATTGTGGTCCCTTCTCAACGATATTAGTGAGAATAACCTGCAACATCAGAATGAAAGAAATTATTATGCATTATGTTTCAAGAGCATCCGTTCGTTATGCTTACATCTGGCTCCATGCAAAGCAGTTCATAGAAATGTTTAGCTTGATCCAGAGCCACCTCACGCGAGGCTGTAATATTACTGAGGGTCTGTTGAAGTGCCAGGGAATTCCGACACATGCGTTGTACGGTTGTTTGATCGATGTTTTCTAAATAGTTGGACGCTTGAATAAGTATGCGCGCCGCCAAATGTGCGAGACCCTCAAAGATGTACTAAACGTATAAAAGAATTCAAGGATTTAGTGCTTTTCTGTGCGTCTGTATGCGAAATGAGGATTGATTTACTCGAGTCTTTCTAGGATGCAGAGTGGCTGCAAAAGCTTCATCCATTTCGCCCAATAGTTTCGTCAATTTTAACACCTGTCTGTCTGGCTCAAGTGTATCATCCTTGCTAGCCATAAACGTGTTTGATTTGGTTTGAGGTTTAGAGCGCAAGTAATGAAAACATTGAACACGCACCTGTAGAGGAATCAAAGAGTTAAGGTATGGTTAGATGCGTGTAAACAAACAAACACAGTTTTGACAGAATGTAGTTTTCTGCTTGCGTTTTCTTAAAAGATTCCGACCCTCTCTGCGGTCACTTACTTCTAAATGCAGAACCAGCAAACAAGTGTTGGCCAACTCATCAAACTCAAGTGCTAGATTAGTGAGCACTTTGATGGTACCATCCTTGATGTTGATGGCCGCCGAGCACTCAGGCACTGAATTCACTGCACTCAAGCCATTCACCAAGGGCCGTCGCAAATCATTCGCGAACTCAGATATTCGACACGAAAACCATTCCATGCTCTCCTGCAGTATGGCAAGCTCCTTAAGGACGGTTATATCGGCCAGGATCTCCTGCTGTGTTATGCCTGCCTCACCCAAGTTACTGGTGAGCATTTCAGCCTCGCGTATATTTCGTTGTTGCACTTGCGCTGGACTCTCCTCCTCAGACGGTTCAAAATTGTTACGCTGTAGTTTTTTGGCTCCGTGTCTGGACCGCTGGCTGCAACTCTTTAGGTCCATCCAGTTGGGCAGAGTTCTGTATCGGAAAGGTTAGTAGTAGTCTTTTTAAATTATTCGGTAAAGATATGTATATATTTGGTTTTTTCGACGAGTCAAGAACGGAAAAACATACTTCAAAAATCTACTAATATCGTCATCTTTTAACCAAGCTACACTGTAGATGCGTTTGTCTTCAGAATCAGGTTGAACAATACCACGGTATGCCGCTTGACATATTTCGCGGTATGTCTTCAGAAGCGCACACACCATCTTCAGCAGTTCTTCTGAGTAACATGGCAGATCCTGTATCAAATCCTTGGTCTCAGCCAAACGACGCTCGACCATTACCGTGGACTGCAACAGAGGGCGGGCCAAATTCATGGACTTCATTTCCTCCGGAGTTACAATAGCGCGCCAGGCATCTTGATTTTTCGACAAGGATTCGATGGTGATTTGCAAGTTGCGATTGTGACCTTTCGTGAGGAATGTGTCCTTAATGTAGTTGTCAATAAAATTGTGCAAACTACAAGGTTCACTAGAGGTAAAAAATTAATACATTTTAGCACGACTTTCCGGCCAATGTTCGACTAACCCCGGTTTACATTTCATAAAACTTTCGATTTCCTGAATATAGCTCATTAATGGCAAATATAATTTGGTGATGACTGTTCGATCAGGTCTACAGATCAAGACGTTTTCACGTTTCTTCTCACGACCGCCACTCATGCCAGAACCAAAGCCCAAACCCAAGACATCACCCAGATTGTCATCAGTCGAGACATCAGAAGGATTGCGCTGATGTCCCTTGAATGAACCCGCCTGTTGCGCCTGTTTTTGCAGCGATGTGTGTGAGGACTTATCGAAACTGAATAGAACTTTTTTAGTGCTAAAATTAAATACAGGAAAATAATATCAATCCGAAATACATATAATGAAACCTGATCATAATTGTTGAAGTTACCCCTGCGTAATGTTTTCAGTCATACCTGGGTACCTTGCGCCTTAGAAAGTACGAATTAATATTGTTAGTGGATTGGGTGAAGTTCGTTGTTGAAGACTCCTCAGCCAAAGCGTTTTGAATGTCCAAATAATCGGTGAGGAGCAGTTGTAACTATGAGCACCCAAAGTGAATGTGAATTGAATTGAATACGAATGCGAATTTGATCGTGCGTGACCTTCTGCAGCAGCAGTACTTACCACTGATTGCGCCTGTGCCCAAAAGTCGGTCAAGTCGTATGGGTTTGCTCCCACGACCGCATATTTCTGTATAACAGCTAAATAGTTCTTCAAGAGCAAGGCATGAGTCTTCGCAATCGCCTTGAACTGTTTAAAAATTAACTCCAAAAGTGACAGCAGTGGACAGCGATCATTAGGAACTAATTTCAAGGCCACTAATTGGTTTGTTGTCTGCCGCACTACTTGCAGCAGTTCACTTTGGATCTGCATTCGAAGTGTATCCAGCGACTCTGGCACCTTGCCTAACATTCCAAAGCACTCGACAATAATCGATATAAAGTACGTCATGCTAAGCTCTGGGTCAATTAAGTCAGCATCCTCTACGACCTCCGACTTCTCCAAATCGAAACCCTGGGCCATCTCAACCAGCGCCTTTCGCACCCGCGCGTTGGCTTCTATGCGGTCCGTCGATTTGCGTTCGCCAATGTTACGCGAGAAACTAGAATTCAAACGATTCGAGTTCTGACGTTGGAAACTGGAAAGTGTTTCACTTGCGGAAAGCTGGTAAAGTTGTGTAACCAACTCTTCGTTCAGCTTAAGGTAAAGTTGACTGCGGCGCGTCTGGAGGTCATTTCGTAAATCGGCCAATCCTTCGACGCCTTCCAACTGGCCCTGAGTGAGGGCGACGGCATCGCTTAAGGCTTTGCTAGCGTGTAAATACTGACGTTTTGCAGTGTAGCTAACAACGTTTTGAGGCACTTTTCGCAGCTCGTTGCTAAAATTGCATAAAGTAAAATCATGCGGGCTTTTACAATGACTTCTAAAACCTACATTTGCTCCAGCATTTCAAGCACATACTTGTGCTGGACTGCATCCAGCCACATTTTCTTCAGCTCATCGCGGCGACACTGTAGCAATTGTTTGCAGGCTACCAAATTCTCTTTTACTGCGTGGATGCGCTCCCTGCTGGTTGTTACTTCGATTGACACTTGACTAAAGAGTGGAAGAACTCGGGTCAATTCCTGATCATGTTTGGAAACAAGCTCATTAAGGCGTAGATCAGATTTCTTAAATTCCTTTTCGATTTTTAGCTTCTCCTTTTGCCGTTCCTCAGTCGTTTCGCTAAATCCAAGCGATTTAATGACATTGACCAAAAACCCGCAGCCAGGCTAAAGGATAAGAAGAAATAGAAAACCAATATCATGACACCTTGCACCGCGATAAGCACAATCTGAAGACGCCCCTCTGGAGGCATAATAACAAAGAAAACAAAAAAAAAAGCATATTTGACAGCTCCAAACGAACGAAAGCAGAAGAAATTTTCACATTTTGCTCGGGACGATTCTTGTAAAACTTGATTTGTTTTGCAATGTGGTTCTTGCTGCCATTACACACCATATCTTTAGAATATAAATTCTGTAATTTATAGATTTTTATTTGTGGTATTACCTCATCCCTGCCGTATTTAACTCCGCGAGGAGGTTTCGTCGGCGGTGGCGTAGCCATTATTTAACTCGCTACTGATGTTATTGGTTACTTCTATTTTGACACTTTTATAAATTGAATAATTCGTTGTTTCTAAATAGAAACTTGTTTTCTAGATGTCGAATTGTATCAAGTGGGGAAAAGTAATGTGATCTGTAACGTGACATATTTTGATAACTGCCAATTTAATCTAATAGATTTTAACAAAAAACATATTAGATCTGTTTTCGTACTTTTCAAGCTCAAGCTCCAAACTGGGTGAGTAGCTTGAACATTAATGCCAAAATTGTATTAAATAGTGCTTAAATAGTGCTTTAAATGCACAGAAAAGTAAGGAAACGCTCTTTGGGAAATTGTCATTTTCTTTTCTTGGCTGTCAAAAGTTAGCGCAGATTTGACAGATTTCATGCTTGTTCTTCTTGCTCTCTCTCGAATTGTTGAGAAGTTGTTTCTTTACTTTCACTCAGCCCAAAGCAACTTAAAGTACTTGAATCTGCGTTAAGAAAAAGACATATTAAAAAAAAAACGTTTTTTTTCCACTTCGAAAAGAAGAAGGTGCAATAAGATAGATAAATTCAAAGTTGAAGGTAATGTAATGTAAATGTGGAATGAAATCTGTAGTTGTGACCATCCCTGACAAAAGAAAAAACTTTTTCAGGACGAGTGATAACCTCCTAAAAATGTTTCTTTTACTCGTTCAAATAAACCTTTCGTTTTCACCAGAGATTATGTTTTCACCTCTTGAGAAATAACAAGCTGACCATCCGTATCCGAGCAATATTGCTTCCACTCGAGATACTATTTTTTTATAAAAACCCCCGAAAAACAGAAAAAGCCAATTAGTTTTAAAAATATTCTTCGGCGCATGTCGAAGTGCAACCACCGCCATCCCCGGTCTCACTGGCAAACGTAAATAAAAATTGTTTATTTTTTAATTTTGTTATTTATTATACTTGTCTATTACATAAGTATTTTCGCATTTCGTTAATATTGAGCAACAAGAGTTTTCCACTTTTCCGATTCGAATCGTAAAACGCTTTTATCGTTGTCAAAGCTATTACTTATTTAAATAACGTTAATGTTTATACCTGGAAATAATAGCGTTTAATTGTTATAATTAATTTATGAAAAAAAACATTTTCCCAATTTAATTTGATTCTAATTATGCTCGCCGCTGCTTAAATGTCTACCATTTCTATTGTTTAGTGTGTTTACTGATGAATATGGATTACAATGACAGTGTTTAAAGGTGTAAAAACGAATTAAGGAAAATGAAAACTTTAGCTTACACTAAACTGTGTGTTTTCAAATCTAACTGTAATAAAAAAAAGGAGTTAATAAAGTTTGCCTCAATCGCCTTTGAAATAAGGTGCACATTTCAATGCCCCTCTGTAGGAATATAAAAATCCTGATTCGTGTAAATATTTTTTGGAATAGATCGTACCAAAGGAATAACAGAATTACAAATAATTAAAATGTTGTGACCATTATTACGAATTAGGAAACTGGAAATGTGGTACACGTCCATCAGCATCGAGCCACAAACAAATTGCTAAAGATATTAATAATGACAAATATTAATATTAATAATAACATAATTAAAGGTAGTGGTTTAAAGAAGACTGTTTTAACTTAGAAGTTGAAACTCAAACGCGAACTAAACTTAACTAACTTAAGTGATTCTTATCTAACAATTAATTAAATTAATTTCACATTGCTACAGTTGCGAGCACCACAGTTATGTCGTCAGGTTTTCCGCCGGTGGCATGAATATTATTCCGCCTGGCATTGATGGCGAAGGGCGACATAAATTCGCTGTCGAATGACAATGAGCGCGCCATTAACGCCAGAGAATTGGCGGTCATCTGCAACTTAATTGGATCAGTTACGCCTTCGACATCTCTCAGCACATCCAGTAAAAGCTTCTCGGGCACATTGTCAAACACACCGTCGGTTGCAACCAGAATTACGTCACCCTCCTTGACGGAAAAGCTAAGTGTATCCGCCGAGTCTGGACTGTCACTGAGGACATTTTGTCCATGGCCGGGCGGCGGCAACGAAAGTTGAAATGGCGTATTGAAGTAGTGCTGCTGCTCTTCGGACTTGTGCACAATGACACCCTGTCGCACTACCATGAAGCCACTGTCGCCAATGTTTGCCGAATACACGGTGCTATTCTCGCGATTCAACACCAACACGCATGCCGTACTGCTCCCCAATATGGGTTTCTTCTGCTCCAACAGTTCGCAGTAACTATAAGCTAGCAAATTAACGGGTCGCTGTGGATTGAAGTTCACGCAATGCACAAGACGTTCGCACGTCTTCATAAGAAAAGATGAGAATTCACCCGGATCGATGCCGTAACTGCGCCAACCTCCAACGCCATCGGCAACACCCAATACATCTGCGTTAATGGTGGAGGCCTTGAACCACGAGTCTTCGCCGTACTTCCCGGGTTTATATTTTGATGTAAGGAAATCCTTAGGGAATCCACAAACGACGGACACGAAATGAGGTCGAGATTTTGTTAGGTTTGCTGTGGGGGTCGCAGTGGTCGCCGACTCCAGCAATGTGGAGAAACCACTACGCAGTGCCCGTGATATAATCTTCGAGGTCCAGCTGAGAGAGTGCATTTTCTATATTAGTCGATTTTAAATGTTAAAGCTTCACTTTAATTATTATTTCATTTGTCGATTTTTTTGTAAGATTATCACGTAACCGAATTGTTGTTCAATCAAAATATTTTATCGTAGTGAAAAATCTATCTTTTCATCTCTTTCGTATCTCGTTCTGTTCGCACATTGTTCGTAAAAGTACGTCAAAGTCACAAGGTTTAAGTGTTGCCAACCACATGGTTTTTTTGAGATAGCTATATATTTAGCTGAATTAGGAATAAAATTACTTTTGTGTCTATAAAATGTTATATATATGAGTATACATGGTGCTTTTTTAATCTTGAGACAATAGAATATCTCGAGGCAATGTTGTCAAATCAACAAAATGTAAAAATGAAAGCAAAGTAATTCTGTTGCGACGGAGGTGACACCGACGCTCGATGCTGCCACTGTGAAAAAGGCTTAAAAAAGCAGAGCTTTTTAGCTTTCTGTTATCCATATTACTGTTGTTGTAACCATTGTAGTAGTTTGAATTATCAGCTTTTTAATTCGGAAATTATTATCGAGTGCTTAATAAATAATCAATATGTGTTCAATAAATAATTTTACTGACATTTTCCAGTTATTTAACTGAGAACCGCTTCTGGCCAAATTACAGAGGAAACTTTGCACCAATTGTAAGAATGGAAAATAATTCCTATAGATAAAACTTTCAAATGTCCAAATGGACATTTTTATACTCTCCGGCCTAGGAGAGTAATGCAAAGAGGGTATCCATTGGAAATGCACTGAATTTTATAAAAAATATACACAAGAAGTCCGTTGTAACGACTCTTTCGCTGAGGACCTATACGCGTTGAGGACCTATGAAAAAACGCAACGTTGTATAAAATAGTTTTTTTTTTATATTTATGGCTCCAAAACGTTTCTTTAAAATTCTTAAAAGATAAACATATCCTCGTATGTGTTACCTTAAAATATTTAATTCTATTCTTACCGCCACCACGCATGAAGAGCGCCTCGTGCTAAAAAGACGGTGTCATGCTTGTAAATACCAAAAGACAAAACACGGCTGTTTTAAGAAGACGGGTAAAAGTGACCTTGTGAATAAGCGTGTAAGTTTTCTTCAAAAATACACAATTTTGGATAAAATTTTATTTCACATAAATAAAATATAGTTTTAATATCTGCTTCGGTACCCATGTTATATGAATATCTTTTATAGTTTAGGAGATATAGGCGGTGAAATTTCGAAATGCTATAGCTCTCTAACTTTACGAGAGCGATCAAAATTGTTGTTGTTGTTGTTGTTGGGGTCAGTAACCAAAAACCACAACTACAATAAAAGAACAACAAAATTGTAGAGTTTGTGCAACGGTAATTTTAAGCCGTTTACTTAATAAATTCAAGTAAATTTAAAATTTAATGGTGCTTAACTTCCGAATCTAAGGTCCATTAAATTTTCCCCTACGAGAAAAACAAATTACATTTTAAAATTTGTTTGATTTGATGCACTGTTCTCGAGATATTCCATTGTCTCAAGGTAAAACAAACACCCGACATCTTCAGGGAAACCATTTCGCTTGATTTTTTATTGCTTAATTGGTAAAAAGTAAATAGCTTCTCTTGCCGAGTCTTCTCTTCTCTTACCTAGTTAAACGACAAACACGAAAAAACCTTGTGATAGTGGCCATCTATTTTTTGACACTAGATACGTTGTTTTGCAATAACACCGATGATATGTTGGGCTTACCATTCAATTATCATAAATAAGCTATTTTCAGCCTTCAAGTAAGTATGTTTTTTGGATTTTATTCTTATTTTGGGAACTTTTATTAACACTATATATTTGCTAATACATTGAAATAATGTGTGTAATTTAGAAATAATTTTGATAAATTATATTTTGTTGTATATATAATTTTTGTTACATAATAATAGTTTGTTTATACGAGTATATGCATATAATTCGTATAACTAACAATGACAAGTACCTGCGCTAGATAGGTAACATTAATAAAAATTTTAGGAATTAACAAAAATTGTTAAGATTATTAAAGAATTTCGAAAAACTTAGACCGATATTTAAAAAGGCAATATTAAAAAGTAATAACGCCATATTTTGATAAGCTCTTTTTGTTTATTTATAATTTCAGAAATAATTTTCAAAAAGTGCTATAATCTAAACGATAATCTATAATATACAAACACTTTATAATGAATCTTAATTTTTTTTTAAATAAAACCCAAAATTAAATAATTGCTTACGAATATATTATATTTGTATGTGTATATGTATGTATATATTTAGGGATATGTGAAATACATTGTGCTTGCTTTTGTATGAACATTTATTTTAATAATATCTTTAAAAAATTTTGTTTGAATACCGCAGTTTTGTACTAATTTATAAATGTTGGTCAAGATAAAGAGAAAAATTCCTCGAGATTTTTGAAAATCAGTTATAGATTTTGAATGAAGCTTCAAATTGTCGGAGTTACAGAGTTTCAACTATAAATACATATGTATACATATGTATATGTACATATTTGTTTATGTAAATATGTACTGGTGAAGGTAAAGGTAAAGGTTTTCGTTAGAAGTCCTTGGCTTCAGTAAAATTCCTGCAGGCTATCGGTACAAGGATAGGTTTTTAAAAACAAATTATATTTACAGAACAGTTTAGCAAGTTACTTTTACATAATTTCAATTAAATGTTTATTTATTACTTTTGAAAATATATGTATTTACTTAAAATAGGTGGGCGGGATATGATAATTTTAAGTCAGTTTCCTATTTTCCTCTATGTATGTAGATATTTTTCTATAATCTGTAATCTTCTTGGATACAGACACACACCATTTAAGTCTAACATGGTTTTTGTTGCTTCACAATGGATACATTCAATGGATTCGATGTCAAAAATCTTCTGCGTTGCTCTGGTGCGGCGGCCCCTTATTTATTTTTACTTCTTCATTGGCGGCAGCTCAGTATTGATGATGCTTAGGCGACGTATATTGGGTTTGTCGTAGTCTTCCATTGAGATACCTCTGGAGAGTTTACGTGTGCCGTTAGCACTATCGAAAGAACCTCCTGAGCTGGTGGAGAAGGCCCGAGTGCGATCCACACCCGGCATAATAACAGAAGTAAGAAGACCCTGACCCTTGCAGAAGAGCAAGATGGATTGAGCCACTTTGGCGGGCTTTAAGTATCCGCAGCCAGATTAAGAGATACCAAAAGGGTAAAAAAATCAAGAAAAAATAAAGAAGAATTTGAAAAGTAAATAAGAAAAAAGGTAACCATTTTTCGTTTTTAATCAATTAAAAGCTTACAGCATCTGCCAAGACATCACCGGCACGCTCTATCTTCAGTATGGTCACTTTTTCCTTTTCAATGTCGCGATGCAGCTTCTCCACCATAGAGGCGTAAGGACTCAACATGCCGGTGATGAGGATTACATCTACTTTGCAGCCCTTAAGCGTTAAATCCTTACGACTATATATTCCGAAATGAAATGAGAGCAAAATAAATATGTTTCTGTCAACGATTTGTGATTTTGTTGTGCTCGTATTTACCTCATAAACGCCTTCACGTAGAGGCCTACATTTTTGCTGTTTAATGATCCATGTAAACGCTTCTGATATTCTTGGACGATTTTATCCTTGTCCGGATTATCGCCGACCAATTGCTACGTTTGCGTGGGCATTAGAGTAGGCGTAGGTGTGTGAACGTGCGTGCCAATTTCCAATTTTATTTTATTTAATAATTTCATGTCATTTTTGACATAAAGAAATCAGTAAAAATTAAAATTTTAATTATGCAGTTTCATTGAAGTAATTAAGTTTAAAAAATGCTTGAGGGGTCAACATATTGTATGCAGATCAATAACAATGAGATAAAATGAAATTAAAAATGAATAATATAAATCATTGATCTACATTCTTATGTAATGTGCACGTAAAGGAAGTAACAAAGTTTGAATGAAAATGTATAAAAGTATATTATAACTTATAACTTTGACTTTGAAAGAATTTAAGGACACAATAGAAGCATAGAAAGTAAAAATTTATTTAGAAACATAATATACATTCATATATTTGTATGTGTGTATGTATTATAAACCTTAAATTTGTGTTTTAAAACAGATATTTATACGAAAAGTATTAACGTCAACGTCGTTTCTTAAAAACTGATTTCGTTTTCAAAATAGAGAGATCTAATGCCGTCTTACTATTATCTATGATGAAGTGAGAAAAAAACGGGCATACCTACAAAGCAAACTAACTACACTAATAAAATAAATAACGGTCGAGGTAGAGAAAAAACATTCACTTTTCTAATTCTCTCAGAGTTTTTTAGAAAATAAATTGGAAAATAAAGCAATGTGAAAAGATACTTTGCCAAAAAAGCTAAAACAATACTCATCAGCTAAAACGATCTCATTCATCAGGGACGTGCATATTTCCATACATTTAGAAAATAATGGTGCTAGAAAAATAAAGCTAGTCTTTCAATTCCAGCGAGTAGAGCTGGTAGCGTGTGAATCGTACTGTACGAAGGAGCATTGTTGAGCATAAGCCTGTATGATACCTAATTTGTTCCGTATTGTTTTTTAAGTGGCGTGTAAGCTAGATAGCTATCGAAAATCTCTCTCTTGTAAGAAAGGTATCAATAGAGATTTGCTGATACATTTCATACATATGCTTGTAAATTGTTGTGGTCAAAGATGTTTGGAATTTGCATCAAAAGAAACGTCAAAAACCATATCTGAAAAATGTTCCGGTGCTCACATTTTTCTTGTAATTTTATATCGATTGTCTACTATAGCCCATGCATTTACACTCATGACAGCGTCCATTGCTAGAGTAGTCAATCCCTTCTTTAGCAACTTTGCAAAAGAAAAACGTGAGAAAAAAGTGAGGTATCATACAGGCTTAAGTATTTATGTTCGGTCGTTGGTCGTTACATGAAATCACACGCCCTACTCGCTTAACTTGAAATCGCTCGCCCGTGACCATAGGGCGGCAATAGAAAATAATTACAAAAAATTACCTCCATAACCTTAAAATTGAAGTTAGGTGTTGATTTTTATTATGGTAAATGGTTTTTTATTTTTTCGATAATATATATTATTTTAATACATATTTTAATTATAAAGTTGTCCGCATGTAAAAAAGGGTTAACAAAAAAGAAAGAAAATGAAGAGAAAAAAATAAAAACGGACACACATATTAAAAACAATTAAATATATTACATGTTTATAGACATAGAAATTGCAAAAGAGTAAAATATTTACTTAACGATTAATATAAGGATTACTTACATGCCCAAACTTGTGATACATCAAGAAATTCTCGGCAGAGTGTGCCATTTCTTCATTCTTCCAGCTGATGAACTGTAAGCATTCGATAAATTTAGGAATATGCATTTGTTAAAACTCATTACGAGTAACATTAAAACGCTCATTTCACTTTTATTAGTCTTCTATTTTCTCTTACTGAGAAAGCTCACCTTATTTTTGAAGGATTGCATGACGCTGGCAGCACTGCCAGTGGCATTAATTAAAATCAAGCCAAGTGCCCGCGTAGGATGGGCCAAACCGAAGCGAGCTAAGACATTGGCGCCGGCTCCTTCACCCAAACCAATCACGTACTTTACATGCAAAAAGTCCAGGACCGTTACTAAATCTTCACCCAAAGTTTTCAAGGATGGAAATTGAAAGCTATTCGAGTAAAAAAAAAAAAACAAAAACAGAAACAAAAATATAATGAAAACACCAATATTGTGATAATGAGTAATAAATATAGGTAGTTAAATAATAATAAAAATGCTATATTCAATTATAATATTAATGAGAAAAAAACAATATAAAAAGGTTTCAAAGTAAAATGTTTAGTTAAACTCATTGTGTTTAATGTTATTGCAACCGCGGTCATGTATGATACCTTTTTTTTGATACCTTTTTTACCATGTATGATACCTTTTTTACCATGATACCTTTTTTGTTTTCTGTTTTAAGAGTTTTTTCAAGATTTCGAAATTACTTTGTAGCATTTATTTTCAACTTTTCAAAGTAGACAAGTTGCCTAAAGTTAGTTTTGTATATGCATATATATATATATATATATAGCTCATAGTTTATATTTCTTGAGAGTTATATACTATACTCATGATGCAACGGTACAATGATAACAATCATAAAACTTTGCAACCAGAATTCCATTCACCAATAATACGATTATCATTGTAATGCTAATAATGATAACGCATTACATCTTCTAATGATAATACAATACTACTTGTAAAGCTTTTCTATCTATCTTTTTATAGATTTCTCTAAGTAAAGATTTCGCAAACTCTTTATGTACCTGTCCGATAGGGCATCACTATTATCCGCATGACCTGGTACATCAATGTGTATGAAGCATGAACGCTCCTTAATTTCCGTCATGCAAGGACTACTAACGAATTCCTGGAAAGAGTTATCTACAAGCGAACAAGTGGAGAAGAAACGGTAAGACTTGATATTTAAGATAGTTAATTAATTTAACAAATATTAGAAAGAAAGTTCATAAAATCAGGAAAAATAAAAGATAAAGAGTATAGTATTACTTACGATTGCAGCCCAAATCGTGGACGGTAATGAAAACAGCGCGTTTCTCCTGCTGTGCTAAATCACCCTAAGGGCAGGGAGTGCCATTAGTGTAGAGCAGCCATAAAATATAGAAATTTATTAGCCATTATTTAAAACAACATAAATCAAATAAAGGAAATACCTGAACTATTACCGTAAGGTCACCGCTCTTTTCTGTATTCACCACGTATTTCTGTAGAGAAGTAAAAAAAAATTATTTATAAGACATAAATCATGTTGTGTTTGTTAAAATAAATGCTATTTTCCAAAGCCATTTATTATGGAAAGAATCTACGATTTATATTTAAAGCCTATGAGATAGCATGGAAATGACCAAATGAGATAGATACATACGTACACACTATTTGCCGATAACTAAAAATTTCATTATTTTATTATTTTATTTTAAAAATAAAAAAAAAATCCAAAATGCATCAAAGCATAAAAAAAAATATGCATAACTTACAATACAATTTAACAGCATTACAATCGTATGCTACTAGTATGTATGGTTTTTAGTTTTGTTTTAATCCTTTAACGATTTTTTTATAATTTTTCATTAATTTATTTTCTTAATAAAATCTACTGTTTTATATCGATAATAATAACTGCATCTGCTACGCACTCGATGAGTTGCTAGACGTAACTTAAACCAATTTGGTTTTAGCTATAATTAAAGCAACATCAATCATTCTCCTACTCTTACCGTTACCGTTGCTTTTTGTTGCTTTCTTATTGAAAGTAATGGAAGCTATAAAAGTGCTATATATTTTACGTTGGTATTCCTGAGTTTCGTTGCTCTCGCTTGCCTTCATTTGCTTTTCTATTCAAAGTTAATTGTAGATCCATTTGTGGTCTAAATGCAGATAGACTTATTTTCTCCTAAGAAGAGTTAACATAAACGTCGAAGTAAGACGCCAAGACAAAGAAACAATTTAAACGAAAAATGCCGAAAAATAAATGGACGCGGAATGGATGGAAAATAAATAGAATCAGCGAAAATAATATCCTCAGTCTTACGATAGTTTTTTTTTTATTTTGAAGTTCTCTAAACTTTTTTAAATGAGTTTGTTCGGTTTAAATAAATCTTTAGTCGAAAGTTCAATTCATTGGCAAATTGTGAAAATTCAAAAATTCGCTGTGAATTTAATTAGTGGCGTTTATACTATTTATCGTTAAAGCGCAATTTTAAAGTCGCATTTAGTCGCTAAATGCGATTTTATGCAAAGTCTTCTTCCACATTTGTAAATCGCCCTGTGATACGATATACATATGTACATATGTATTTATGTCACTTCATTATCGGGCAATTATGAAAAGTTATATACATACCTACACTTTTATACGAGTACAGAAGCATATTCGTCCAATGCAACACAATATAATGTAAAGTATATTAACAATTTATTGTATGTACATACCATTCGCAAAACGACATCAACGAAAAAACAAACAACAAACAAACGTTTTTGTTGTCTTTTTTTCAACGACATTTGAAAAGTTGTCGTTTTTCTTCGTTTTTGTTATTCATTGTTAGATGTTTGTACAGCAACTTTTATTGGCAATAGTTGATGCTAATCACTTCTCACTTCAGTCTTAGAAAACAACTAATGTTTGACCACAATATTTTCTTTTTTTTTAAGGTTTTCACAAGATTTCGAAATTACTTTAAAGCATTTATTTGCAACTTTTCAAAGTAGACAAGTATCCTAAAGTTAGTTTAGTCTATGGATTTCAGTTTATAACTTTTCCGTATCAAATTATATCGTTGGTTATTAATTTTGAAGCCTCAAACTCGACAACTTTTTTCAGAGTTAAAACTCATAAAAAGCATTCAATGATCTCTTTGATATTGATAACTAAATCGGATAAAAATAAGTCCGTAATACCAAAATAAAAGTATTTTCATTATTAATTTCTGCTTTTCCCTTTTTTTGTTCTATTCAAATATCCTCTAAAAAGATGATGAAATGACGCAGAAGATGCAGAAGATCGAGTACAAATAATTGTATTTAATTGAAAAAAATTACGTGTATAATAAACATCAATAAAACTGAGCAAAACTTGAGAATATCACTAAAGAGTGCAGTGTAAAATGTAATCATTTATCAAAGTCTATGATTTTACATTTTATATTCTTTCGATTTTATATGCTTTATTGAGAGAAATTACATAAACTTGTTTGTCTTATTTTTTTTTAGTATTATAATGAAGAATAAAACTAAGAAACTATCTTGGATAAAAAAGTATACCATATCTAAACAATTTTGTGGACTCGTAACTCTACTTGATTTTCATTGAACTGAAAAAGCAACAACAACAATAACAGATTTATGTAATAAATAAATAAATATGAACAGTTATAATCCATGGAAACCTAAATAAATTATGACAGATCTTAGCGATCGCACTAATGTGAATATTAGATCAACGAATAATACTTTAATGAAATACTCGCTGACTAAAAATCTAAAGCAATTTACTCGTTTTACTAAAATGCATGTACTCGCTCTTCTTGTTATTCCACAATAACAATTTTATTATTGTTTTATGCTTACTACCGCCAGTTAAAGTTTCAACGATCAATTTATACCATTGAAAAACATATTGTTCTCACATTTAATTAAGTCTTAATAAAAGATGTGGCAACAGCAACAACATCTGTACAACAAAAACAATGACGAGACTACGACACTAGCAAAACAAAACACTTAAATGATCATTAATTTAAGTGGATACTTCGAAATGTAAATTTTTTTTTTACAAAAAATTTTAAAAGCCAGAATATCAAGCTTTTTTTTCAAGTATCATAAAATCAAGTATCATTATTAAGTAATTAAGTAATAATGTTATTATTATTAGTTAAATTTTTTAGATGAATACATCGTTATTATAAGTAAGGTTAAATGATAAATGATTATAGAATATAAATATCACCTACTAAGAAAATTTCAATGTTTACAATTCGGCATTCAGAGAATACTGACTCTTAGAGGCCGCACGAATGAGATTTTCCGAGATTTAGAAGATCTGGCTCTCGTACCACCACTCGATTCTCGATCGCGGCGGGCGGGGGCTGCTTTTCTGTCATATTTGAAATGAATGAGAATCAGCGAATGAATAGAGCCTATATGTAGACACAAAAAAATGTGAACAAGAATAAAACGCTCATTGACCTCGATTTGTTAAAGTTTGTTCCTTTTTGACTAATTTTTTCCTTTTCATACTCTTGAAAAGTATTTTAATATTATCTGAATTGTGGCTTTTCTGCTTTAGGATTTTTCTTACGATTTACGATGTTATTCATGATTCTTATAAAGATAATGATTTCGATGATGATGATGATGATGGTGTTCGTTATATGATTGCTGAGGAAAAAAATAAACAACAAAATACTCGTACACTTAAAACTAGCGACATATTCTCATCATTAATTCTCACGTTTACGTTTACGTTTCAAGGACGTTTCATCAGTAAATCGCATGGAGAGAAATTTGAATATTAAACATCATGTATTTACACAAATTTGCATTTGCATGGACACGCATACTAATGAAAATGTAAGCTAAAAATGTTCTTCAGGAATTTTCATTTAAAAAGTTATAATAAAAAAAAGTGAGAGCAGAAAAGTAAGAAGAAGACTTAGGAGTTCATTTACGGCAGGTTCCACTACTTATGAAGGCAATCACAATGGGCCAAATTTTGGCCTCCGTGGACGGGATCAAGCATCCCAAGCCTTCCTAACCTAACCTAACCTAGGAGTTCATTACATTACATGTTTAAAATTAAAATTTAAAAAAAAAAGGAAATTATCTCTCTTGAACTTCTCGAATTGATTCGTTAAAGAAATAAAGATAAACAATTTTCCTACATTAATGTATCTAAAAAATAAAATAAAAAATTAAATTTTTATAAACGAATATTTCTAAAAAAAATTTAAATCAAAAATGTTTCAAAAAAGAGAGCTTTTTTAAGATCTTTTTTGTATTCCGAATAAAGCAAAAACCGATATAAAAGAAAGGCAAGAAATTGTCAGGATTTTGAGCTCGTATCAACCACAGTTGGGTCGATCCACCACGTTGATCAACCTGGTCTAACACTTGCTCTAAAAATGACAATTTCATAACAAATTTATGCTGGAATGAATTCATGCTGGTTTTCTACCAGAAAAAAATAAAAACGTAAACACATAAACACTCAGGCTTTTTTTTACTTCACAAAGGAGACGGAGACAAAGGATTCTGCTCGTCATACACAATGTTGGAGAACTTTTCAATTCTCCGTAAAGTATTGGAAAGACTGATGCCCATGAGATGAGAAAATGATCACTCACATCACTATACTGTCTAAAATTTAGATGTTCTGATATATATTCTATACACCCGAAGGGTTAAGGGTATATTCACAAGACCTGTGGTATAGTCTAAGGCTACAGTAGATATAGAAAGTTATATATATGTATATCTCTTGCTTAGAATAACATCTTAAGTAGATTTAGTCCGGTTCGTCAGTCTGTCCGTGGTAATCATGATTACAGGCGAATGAATAGAGCTTGGGTACGAATATTCTCTGTGGTTATAAACCGTTTGAGAAGGAAAATGGGCGGTTCGAATATCGACAGACATAGTAATCGAAATTATGTATATCTTTTGTAAATTAATTAAAATTCCTGAATACATTATAAAATAAAAAATAAAAGAGAGCTCTTTTAATTTAACGCTAAAATTAGAAAATATTTTAGTATTTTTGTTTAGTCGGTTTAGAAGATTTTTTAGGACTGCCTTTGTTTGTTTCTTTCAATTCAATAAATTGGATCAATGTGGTTTATATGAATGCAATGTTTTTTCAAAAGAATTGCCGTACTTTTATCGAAAAACCCAACAAACTAATTTTACGGGTACATTGCTCTCTAACAAATTGCTCTGGCACGATTCTTGACCTATCCCTACCGAAAATAAAATGGCGCCTCCACTTACGCTTATCTTTTCGCCGCAGCTTCCTTGGTGGTTGGGTGTTGTTTGTTTTTCCATCCTCTTCAAAAGTGTCTTTAGTATTCCTCAACGAATTTCTTCCTGAACTTTCCGCTTACACTTTCTGTCTAGAAAATCCAAAAAATCCCTTTCAAAGTTATTTTCTTAAACGATTTTAAGTTTTCAAAATTTTGTTCAGACGTTCAATATTAATTCCTTGAAACCTAAACCCGTCCAGTAATTTTAATCACACTTTCTTCAATATTATCTAAACCAAAATTAGGTTGTTAACTCTTTCCGATTTTACACACAATTATGAACTTTTTTGTTTGTTTTTTTTTTCTCAACCTCAATGCTTCATTATCTGGGATCTTAAGACTTTCGGTTTCTGAGAAGAGCGCGGTTTTCAGGCCAACCTCTATTAACGGAACCTCATTTGCAACTGACAGACTTCTCTTGCCACAACGAGGACATCTCCGGTAGTGGCAGCAGCAGCAGCAGCAGCAGCAGTTGAATGAGACAGTCCGATGTCGGCAGGCGCATGGAGCAAAGCAGATGAAGTAAACAGAAGCTTAATGTAGCTTTAGTATGTCCGTGAAAAGTGTATGGAACTTGTACTTGATGTACTTTTTTATTCCCTTTTTTGGGAATGAAGAAATTATTTTAAAATTTAATAAAGTATCTGTAGAAAATGTACATTGTGGAATATATATTTGCTTTTATGAATATATATTAGCTATATATTTGTTGTATTTTAGCAGGGAATGTGAACTCTGAAGGGAAAATGGATTGAGAAGAGAAAATAGTAAATAGATAATTTTAAATGAATTTTTAATATATACAAACATAATCTTAAAATTAAATAAATAATTATAAATAAAATTAATTATTACTTCCAATAATTGTACTCGTATTGTAAAAATAATAATATTTATTAATAATAATTAAAATCCAATATTTGATTTTTTTCTGTGTTTTCTAAAATATTCTACACTCAATTAATATTATGCCCTTGCTCAACTCTCAGCTGTTAAATGCAACACTTCTCTTACAACAACAATTAAAGCCAAAACAAAAGCAACAACAATGGACTCATGTCGGCCGGCCACCGGTAGCGAAAGCTTTTGTGCCATGTTGCATTTGTTTTCTATTATTGTTATTATTATTGTTGTTCTTCTTCTATTTTTTGTTTGTTAATGCAAGAAGCGGGATAGAGATTATGGGATTTAGAAGAAAGACGTAGTAGGTATGTATGTATGTATGTATGTATGGCTGTGTACATACATAAAGAGAGAAAGAGAACAGGAAGTGTAGAATATAGAGGTTGAGAGTACATTCAACTAGCGTAGGTCATAGTTTACTATATCAACAGCCTTTGCAAACACCATGCAAGACAAATTATAACAACAACAGCAACAAAGACGCTAGTAAGCGACGTGCTAATAACAAAGAGCTGATGAATTTCTGTGGCGGATTCATGAAGTATGACAGACCCACGCCTTAGAATTATGGCCCACCCAGCGCCCACTTTTGTATTCAGAATTAAAAGCAAAATGCTAAAATTGCACATTTCAGGTTATGCGTGCCACATTTGGCACAATCGACATATCGTACATATGTACGCACTTACATAGTACATACATGTGTACATACACATATTATTATCCTGACCAGTTATGTTGTTATAAGAGTAAAGATGAATGAACAAAGGAGAGAACGGCGAAGTCGGCATGTGTGATTGTTAAAGAAACAAAAGTGATTTAAGATCTCTTTTTCCTTTAGACTACTACTTGATGGACTAAACACACACACAGATACAGAGTCGTGCACACAGAGTGCATAGTGTACACACACTTCAATACGTTTCATACGTACTCGTACATACATACATACTTCAATTACAAGAGACGTTGTAACCGCTTTTCATACGTCACGATGCGCTTTTTGTAAATGCAAGTTTGAATGTATGTAGGCGACAAATAAATATGTTAAAAAAATAAAACAAAATTACCAACAAAAACAATTTAAAAAACTAAAACAATTTGGCTCGTATTTATATTGTTATTTTTGGTCTTTTAGTTTTGGTTTTCTTTCGATTGTCGAAAAAATTGCACGTGGCATAGTTTTCTTTATAAGTATTTCTTTTTAAAGTACTTGGTTCTACATATTCCTTAAATTTTATTTTAAGAAATAAAATCCCAACAAAACTAAAAGAGTAAGCCTGAGCCTCAATAACAGTTTTATTCAATAATTACTGCACCACAATTCAAATTCAAATTTCAATTTTAACTGTCAAAATCGTATTTGAAAGTCATTTGCTGGTTCCATTTTACACGATCGCTCAAATGTCCGGACTTTCCACTAAAATGTCCGCGTACGTATCAATCCAGCGCGTAATATGAATGTTCTTGTGAAGTAAGCCTAAGTAACACGCTCACTATTCTTGCATTCATTCAACTGAGTAGGCTCACTTTTCATTGCAAGTCTATACAACTGCATACTTTTGCTAGACCGAAAATGCTCCGGACCGTGAATTTCCCGATTATTTATTATTTTTTACGTCAATTTATTTTGCTCGCTCGTTTCACGTCTTTTAGCATTTTATTTTCGCAACGAAATTGTTGCTTTTTTTGTGCCTGCCAGTAATAAAATTTCATTGTTGTTAAATTCAAGTCTTTATTGTTGTCGTCGTTCATGAAATGTGTCTTTATCTTTCTTTCTTACTTTATTTCTGTTTTGTTAATATTAATGCTATATAATTAGCTTTAAATTTAGGTTTATTTTAAAGTCTTCAAGTGTGTTCACCCAATATTTTTATTAATTTACGCATAATGAGATAAAAGAATGCTAAAAAAATGAAAAATAAAAATAAATTACGAAATAAAATTCCATGAAAGTAATTTCAATATTTCATAGTATTTTTTGTATAAACTGAAATTATCTGGAATCAGATTTTTTATCAGTTTTTATATTTTAAATAAAAATATAATTAAATAAAAAAATATAATATGTATAAATAAATAATAAATAAAAAATAATTAAACTATAATTTTAATAAATAATATATTTTAATAAATTAAAAATAATTGAATAAATAAAAATTTAAAAAATTCAAATTTTTTTAATAAATAATAATGCTATAACAAGGAAACGAACTACATTCTCGTACATATTTTTAGATTTAATTTTATTTGTTGATTGTTGAAGTTATTTTGTAGAGTGTGGATATATCACGCTACATATACACGCTACCCATCATATCTTTTACTGGCATAAGTGTCAGTCGTCGTAGTCGATGAGGAGTCAGTCGTATGTCATTGCTGTTGTCGTCGAACAAAACTTCTCTGTAGAAACGTCTTTGTCCTCCATCATCCCCTTTATTTTCCTGCTTCCTTTGTCATAATGCGCAAATGCAAATTTCAACAGCACGCAAAAACTCCCGCATTTTCGAGATGTTGTCTGTCAGAAGTCGCTGGCATTTCTTGTCTCATTCTTGGTATGGTATTGTATTATTACAAGTTGAGAACGACGGCCGATAACAATGACAGCATTGTTTTTTGTAGATACGCTACACCCGGAAGGATAGAATATATTTCTTTGTTCCTTCGTCGAGTTAATAATTTAACCTTTCCGCTCTTTATAAATAAAATGGTATAAATAAACGTCTTTCAGAAAAACAAGAAGGATATTTCTTTTGAAAAATGTATGAGGGCGTAACGTATGTATGCTTTCGACCAGGCCGAAAAGACACTTTAATTGTCTTAAGTCTCTATTTTATCCCCATTTATGTTCCTTATAAGTATAAATAAAAATTATTAAAATACATTAAATTTAAATAAATAAAATACGTATTCATAAGCACCATCAAAATAATAAAAAAGTATTCCAATGATAATGTGCATACTTCGACTTTGTTGATTTCCTTTTGATCCTATTTTACAAAATATATCGAAATAAATTTTATATAAAAAATTAATTATAAAAGTTTATCCTTACAATGAATTTTAAAATAAAAAATTTACAAATGAAATTAAAAATTAATAACACAAAAAAATTAATTGAAAAAAAAATTTTTAAAAACTGTACAGTTTTATTGGGCGGGCAAATTTACATTGTTTATTTCTTTTTGATCCAATTTTACGAAATACATTTTATATAAAAAATTATTTATAAAAGTTTATCCTTAACAAAGAATGTTAAAATAAAAAATTTACAACTAAAAATTACAAATTAATAACATGAAAAAACTAATTCAAGAAAAATTCTTTTAAAACTGTACAGTTTTTTTTGGCGATCAAATTTGCAAAGCTCAAGGAATCAAGGAATCAGGATCAAGGAACTTTCAAATCATCAAGGAATGATGGAAAGAAACTTTCGTGTCTTTAACTTTTCTTTAGAAAAAAAAGAATTTTATTGTGCAAATAATTGAACCGAAGTAAATCAATATTAAACGGAAATTATTAAATGAATGATAAAAATTAAATGAAATGAAATGAATGAGAAATGAAATTTTTAATTTTCCAACATTAATATTATTAAATTCAAAATGTCATAATTTCATATTATATATTTTAAAAAGAAGAAGAAGAAGAAGACGCCTACTAAAAAATTCATTATCATTTATTTGAAAACACAAAGGAATATAATTTATTTTTTGTCTGTCAATTATATTCTTCTCAAGATTCAGAATAATTTGATGGAATTTAACAAAAATAAAAAAAGCTTCATAAAAATATAAAATGTAAACAACTCAGTCCATATACTCACAGTCAGTCCGTCAACAGGAGATAATTGAAGTGAACTATTATATACAGAAGAATTGTTATTGTATATTCATTGATACAATTTTAATCTTTTCAGTGTTACGACGCAACTTACAAGCATGACGTTTGCGCAGGAATTAATCTCATGCGAAATAGGCTTGAAGCTGGCCTTGAACTCAAACAATTTATGGACTAACGCACACACACTTTACGCTACATGAGTCAAACAAGATTAATTGATATATTCCTTGTGGCTAACAAGGGTTAATATATATAACCCTTAATTCACGAACGCTTCAACTGAAGAACAACAGCAATGAATGAATGCTTGTAAGATGTTGTACAAAAAATATTACATACTAGTTATAAATATTATGAATTAACTGATGAAATAAGCTAAAATATATAAATTTTTAATAGCAATATTACAAAAAAATTCAAAATGAATTTTCTAGTAAATGAAATTATTATTATCTTTAGTATTCTCACATACATATGTATGTACTACTTTAAAATATTTCCGAAAAAAAATATGAAAACATAAGAAAAAAACGGAAAAAAACTAATGCTGAGTTTCGAGATATTTTCTTCAAATAAGAATAGAAAATAGCAGTATAGATAAAAGCCACAAACATGGCAATCAATGCCTTTTTTCTAAATGAAATTTTTCTTGTAAATGCAACTTTCAGTGCAAACTTATGTGCTCTAGCAATTGCGCAGTTTTCCGGATGAGTCTTGAGTACGAGCAAAATCGGGCGAATTCATATTTGCATAGAATTACATAGAATATCTCACGGTTGGTCACTTGATACCTCATAGATTTTGTTTAAGATTCTCACCCTCTCCACGAGGCTTTCGGCTCGGCGCGCGAACGAAGCCCGTTTCTGCTCAGCTGTTGTGGCCATGATTGCGGAAATTGTGGAAATAGCCTGCAATAAAATAAACAAACAAACAAACAAAAAATCAATGAACATAAAATAAGCAAAAAAAAAAGATATTTCTGTTTTTAAGTTAATAATGTAGACAAATGTTTCTACAAATTAATTAGCATGAAAGTTTCAAATTAATTAGCATAAAATTTAAGATTCAGTATAATTCATAAAAAAAATAATTTTCTTTCAATAGGCCGAGTTTTTTTTTTCTGACTGAAAAATTGTAATTATTGTATTTAAGTCATACGCAAATAGTTTTCTCTTCATTTAATTTTTAATAATTAAAATAATAAAGTTATTATTTTTGCAATTTATTACCAATCATAAATTATATTATTATTCTATAGATTTTTCTATAGAAAAGAAAGAACTTTTTACGAAAATTTTAATCTTTATATCTAAAAATTTAATCTTTAAGAAACTTTAAATTGTATAGAATTTATTAGCTTAACAATAGTTCAATATTCCATATTTCTATATTCAACTAAATATTATACAATTCAGTCAGTTGCTTTCCTCAAATTGAGTGAAATTTGTTTCAATGTTTATTCAAAATTCTAAAAAAACGTACGATAAATTATAAAGTAATAACTTTTTTAGTATTATGTATAAAGCATTATTTTTTTCTGGCATTGAAAAAATAAGATAATCCTAAAAAAATATATGTAAAACAAAAGTATACTTAGTGAAAATGTTTATTACTAAAATATTTGCACAACACAAATACCAAGACAATACGAGTACTACACCTACACAATGTTTCTATATTATTTAAACGCATGTACTTCAACACATCGTATCGTAAAACTATGTACGAAGCCCCAAAATAAATTCTCACATTAACATAAAATCAAATTAAAATTTTTTTTCTAAATAAATAAGCCATCAGGCCAAAAGTATCCACCAACGAAACGCTTTTGCTTCATGCCTGTCGTAGCTTTTGAATAGTTTAAGAATTTTTTGATGTCTTTACTTCAATAGAAATGTACGTTTTTATTGAATTTAATGCTTTATATAGTTGTATACATAGTTGTGTGTACAAAGTCAACCCTCTCTACGTCAACCAATTGGATTGATCATTCAATTAAAAACGATGTTATCGATAATCGTCATTCTACGATTCGCTGCATAGTGTTCCTTGCTGTTACTTGTCGTCTAAAATTAGCACAAATTTAGTATAAAATATTCCTCCGCAATTTCACTTAACTTAACTTTAATTCAATCAATTGCATGTACATCATTGAAGCTTTTCTTTTACGAGCTTGACTCTGTTCAATATATCGAAGATTACTTTTTAGTTGGTTCTATTTAATAGGATCGCTGACTTTTGTACTTTTGAATTGGATTGAGTTTAATTTATTAAATTTATTTATATGTATTTAACTTTCGGTTTTCTTCAAATTAATTTTATACATCAGCTGGATTCAAAACTAACTGCAGACACTGAACTTCAGTGTAATAATGTTGAGAATAAAAATTTCAATTCTGAAAAATTCTTTGAAATTTGTGAAAAATACGAAATACTTTTGAAATTTGTGAAAAATACAAAATAAATTCTTTTGAAATTTGTGAAAAATACAAAATAAATACTTTTTGAATAAAGATTAAATGTTTATCAAATTAAAACAATGTGTATATACACAGAAAATTCTATAAATTATTCGGAAAATGATATAGCTCAACATTTTTCTATTTTAAAAGCAAAAAAAAAACCTCTTTATTCTTAATTATATCTTTTCGTTTCGCAGACTTTTCGCAGCATTCCAACATTTGAAATGCGTTGCGAAAAATTGCAAACAACAACAACAACACCAGTAGCTGCAACAATAAATAAACAAACACGCATGTTTTTTTATTTTTTTTTTTATTCCTTTATTAATTATTTTCACGCCTACGAATTTGAAAACCTTGTGATAAAAGTCAAATGCTCAAATGCACAAAAAAACGAAAAACAAAAAAGATAATTTAAATCTTAAATAATTATACAAAAAAAAAAAGAAATTTATAATCGCATTTGCAATGCAGAAGAGGGCTGCTGAATGTGCGAGTATATAGAACATATAATATTTTCAAAAGTAAGCCTTTCCAAGAGGTTTATTAAGTTGACAAACTGCCGAACAATCGATCAACAATCGATGACCTTACATTAGACGTGCTCAACAATTAGACGGGTGAGTTTTATTTTAGGCATTTGCCCAACACTACCCTTTGCTAGTAGGTCTACGACCTTTTCTAAGCCACGAACATGCCACGAAAAACCACACACGTAACTTCGCGACGTTTGTCAATATAGCTTTGTCATATGTCAAAATATGTACGTATGTTCGTTCCACAGGTCTATTTTACGCGTTTTCTTCGCTTTTTATAAATTATATAAATTATTCAAGTGACGTATTTTACTATTATTACGATAACTTTAAACTGCATTGTTTACGAAATATACAAATATTTTGTGTTATCAAATTATTACATTAATTCAAATCATGTACAAAACTAACAATTACAAATTGCATTGGTTGTATTTGTATCATTATGGTTGTATTGTACTCGTATTATAAATCAAACGGCGTAATTTTCTTAAAGGTTTTTATTTTTATTTGCTTGAATTTTTTATTTTATTTTTAATATCGCTGAATTCGCCAAATTTTTAATAAATTTTATATTAAGTGATCTTTTCTTTAGTTTTATTAATTGTGTAATAAAATTTAAGAATACTTTAAAATTTCATAAATTTAAATTTTAAAAAAAATATTTTTTTTTAATGTTATTTAATATTTAACAAGTCGCTCTTCTCACTGAATAAATACGTATTTTTTTTTTAAATAGTATAGAATTTTAAAATTACCTTCCTGTGTTCGCAAATCCGAAATCCGTGAATTTCCGAAATTTGTTTCCCTCAAAAATTAGCGACAATTTGCAAAACAAATTTTTTGATACAAATGCTCTTGATAATTGAAATATTTTGTAACAACTTCTTCAACTTCTTCAACTGTTAGAAAAATCGCTTGTAAATTCAAAAACAAAAAACGATTCGAAATCAATCGCACAGATTCACTCATTCACAGATTCGCAGATTAAAGAAATTCAATCTCGAAATTTAAAGGGGGTTCCGCTCGATCCCGATGCCGATACTCACTGAACGATTTCAACCGCACTGACTGAATGCTGAAAGAGTGGGCCGTTTGTGTTTTTGTAGCACAGTGGAATGAAACAAACATTTTGTGCGTATTTATTTTTATACTGCATTTTACTTATACGTTATTTGTCGCTTTTCTTTTTGTTTTGAATATTCTTTACATATGAGTATGTAACATATTTATGTACGTGTTTGTATGCACCACATACGAGTACAAACAAAGTAGTTTGTATTGTGTTGGTTTTTCTCTGGTTGCTGACTCTGTCCTCAAAACTGCGAGATTGTCATTGTTGTTGTTGTTGATTTAGTGACATATTATTGGTGTGCTTACTTTAAAAATGTCTATTTTTAAATGTCAATGGACAAAGAAAATAAACAGAGAAAATAAACAAATAATACTTTAGATAATTAAAATAAAATATAGTATATACTATATGCTATGTACTACATTATGATCAGTTAATGCAACAGTAGTTGATGTTGTTGTGTAGTTGTTTATGTTGTCAAAAATAGAAATAAAAATCTATACATTCAAACATACAAGAATAAGAGCGAGAGTAAGGAGAGTAATTTGTTGTAGTCTGCAGACATGCAGCATACTCGGTATAACCAGCCTGCTTACATACGTACAGATATGCTAGCATTTTCTTAAATGCATATGTTAAATATGTTTTATGCGTGCACTGATAAACGTAATCTTTGTTTCTTTCTTTTTTTCTATTTTTTTCCATTTTATTTTTTCAAGCCAATTCTTTCTTTTCTCTCTTCCTTCTAACCTTGCCGTTGCACTATGAGTACTAAACAAATAAAAACATTTTTTTAAGAATTCAGCAGGTACGCGGTATTCATAGATTGAGACCAAGACCTGTTAAGCCGTGTATTGGTATTATTAACAATTTTTTTTTTTGTTTACACGATTCCCATTTGTGCCACTCTTTTTAAAATTGATTGTGTTGTAAAATAGATAATCGTTATCTATTTCATAATTTCCTTCGCCCACTCTCTCTCTCTCCGATCCTACCATTCTATTTATTACACCCTCCCCATCTTCGTCTTATAGAACAAGGGTCGGCAACCTTTCTGGGGTTAAGAGTCATTTCTCGATTGTAGATCAAACTTTCAAGTGAACTACCAAAATATTCAGATAAAAGGAAGTAAAGGATAATTATCAGCTATATTCAGATTAATAAACCGAAGGAACGGCAGCCTCCGTGGCGCAATTGGTTAGCGCGTTCGGCTGTTAACCGAAAGGTTGGTGGTTCAAGCCCACCCGGGGGCGCGCGTATAAAGACTAGCGAGTTTGAAATTCGCTTTTTTTAGTAGTTTAGAATTAAAAAACCTTGTCCCTGTTGTTGTGGTGAGATGGCATTAAAAGTTACTCTGGTTTCAAACCAAAGTGTTTTTGGGGGGTGTTGCAGAAGGGGGCTATTTTTCACAACACATAATTTAATTTATTTATAAATAATGATTATCATTTATTAGATTATCAATTCTTCGCTTTTTAACAATATATTTTTTTGCATTTTCTTTCAAAGCTAAATCTATACTCGAATACATTGAATTAAGTTGCCATTCGATAAGAGTATATACACACAAACTAAACAACAAGTACCAGCTGCTCGCTCTTACTGTTGACATTCTTATTCTCGGCCAACTGCAATCCAGTTTACTTCTAGTGTCGGAACCTCTTCATTGTAATTACAACAGTCTTCTATATATTCTCTATTGCAATTTTATCCATACAATATTTGAAAAAGGATTACAAATGGCCCAATCAAGGAGTTGGTGCGGTCGGGATTTTAAGTCTCGTGTATTCGCTAAACATCCACCCGCAATTTGTTATAAGAAGCCAGCCGCTGCGCAGATTTCGACCGCTGACTACGATGATCGCCGTTTTAAGGCCATCATGGGACAATTAGTCGAAACAATTATAGTGCCCAAATGTTCTGCTTGTACATGGACAATGACTACGGGTGATCTCTGCCGCGTCACCGTCAGCGAAGGGCCACAAGTGGGCGATTTGAATTTCTGGAATATGCACAACAGAAATGAGCGCTTTTACGCTGGCAAGACACGTCAACTGCACAGCTCGCACCTTAAAGTCTACGATCGATTATGGAGCTGCTTCCCATACTTGCGGCCCATGGCGACATTTGTTTTCGATTCGTTGGCCGAGTACGGTATTGATGAGGACGGCGGAGCGCTGCACGATGTCATTGGCACACGTTGCGACGATTACACGTACAAACTGATTACGGGCCAGGAGCGGTTCGGCAGCTGCCACAGCTATCTGACGAAGGCGGTGGTCGACGAACGTGGCATGGCCGAGCATGATGTACACGATGTCTGGAATATATTTATGTGCACCGGATTTACGCGAGTAAATCTTTCTAATTCCAAACTTTCTTTTTACCTCTTTTTGTCTTCAAAAAATGTAAGATTATAATTATTGTTTTTCAAAAAAATTTTGTTTTTAGGACACTCAGCAATATTTTTGCAAGCCGACGCCAGCAGAAAAGGGTGATTTTATTGAATTCATAGCTGATATGGACTTACTGGTGGCTTTAAGTGCTTGTCCTCAAGGAGATGTTTCCATTCCTGTTGGTCTCGAAGTGCCAGAGGAAAAATGTCATCCATTAAAGGTTGAAGTATTTCGCCAATAGTAATGATGGCAATAGTTAATTATAATTACTTTATTACTGATGAAATTTTCAAAAAGTTTTTTGAAAATTGGTTAAAAAAATTAGGACATTCGACCGTGACAGGACTCGAACCTGCAATCTTCGGATTCGAAGTCCGACGCCTTATCCATTAGGCCACACGGTCCTCAATCCTGATGTCCTGAAATACGCTACATTACCAAATTTCAATGCCACTTAAAAGTTTGCCTTAGTATTTCATTGATTTACAAATAAAAAACGTTTATTTTACAAATTACAAACTTCATAACAACCACAAAAAATAAAAATTTTAATAAATTAAACTAGTTTTGTATTCAGCGTAGAATAATCTCTTTAAAATTCATTAAATAAGGAAATTTAATTTTAATTATTCCCTTTAATTTAGCGAATTCATAATAAAAAATTTATTTTCCGACCTTTCTTTAGTTATTGCATAATTACAGTCGAATCCCTCTAAATTAAACCTACTCGAATTTATCCCTTAACTATAATATGGAGCATTCCATACTATGAATTCAATTTTCTCAACCTCTTTTTTTCAATTCAATTCAATTTTCCAAACCTCTAATAAAGTCGTTTATAATGTTATGTGACTTTATTATGCATATAAATGTCACCTACCATTATATTAATATTAAAATTCCAGTATGGCTTTCTGCTAATTATGACATGGTTCCAAAAAAATACCTTTGAAACCAATATTTTATAATAGTATAAGTAGAGATGAGCGATATTTCCGTAACGGTTATTTAACAACGTGATTTAAGAATCACTGGTTTCTGCAGTGGTCGAATCTTTTACGTAGCAGTGTTTTTCGGAACCAGTCATTTTTGGGACCAATGTTTTTCCTGCAAGCTGTTCTTTTGTTCTTCCACGTTCTCGCTGTCATGGCTAACGACAGCTCGTTAATGAGATTCCTTGTGTGTGGAGGGCACACAATTGGTTGAAATTTTACTCTTATTTAATTATGTAATGATATAATTTATTAACATATTCATATATCGTAGTTATTTCCACTTATCATAAAATAATATAAAATCAAAATATGTCAATATAAAAGTGTTTAAATTTCGAGCTCTGCGTTTTGCTTATTTTTCTTAATTCAGTGATCGGTGATTTTCCTTTGGTTACTACTTTCGTGACTGCCTTCGTTATAGTTATAACTTGAGTTGGTTAAATTGTTTAAATCACGGTGTTTGCAAATTACTACGTCAAATCACCGTAATCGAAAAATAGCAGTCACTGGTAGGAACGTTGCTCAGAAATCGGGCGATCAATCAACTCTCTAAGTGGAAGGTCCTAAAAGCACTAGAAGTGTTTTGTTTCTGCCTTCTGGCAATGCTTTTTTGACATCTACAACATTTTTTCCCCACTTCAATGTGCTTACAAAAATATCCGAGTCTTGTGAAAACGTCAACGTCAAGCAAATTTTTTCACTTCGAAAAGTTTAATTCGTCTGATGGTGGTCCTTGATTTTCCTATTTAAAGTACCACCGATTTTAAAGTTATATATTTGCACTATATCTATTGTGCGATGTGCGTACGATAGTTATTTTAGATAAGAATAAAAATACCAATAGAAAAAGAAGCTTAACATGGCATCACGCAGCGGTCCGATGATCTCTGGCACCGATGGAAACGACTTCGAGTACAGACAACGAGTGGCAGCTCCTCATCAAATTAGGTATAAATCAAATATAATCTCAAAAGTTGACTTTGCGTCCAGAGACTTGACAGAAATTTAGAAAAATACATAGCAATATTCAGAATGTAAAGGTAGCAGAAATCTTGGTCACGAAATGCATATATTGTGGTTGTAAAATAGTGAAGGGAGGGAATCCCATGAAAGACATTTTAGACTGGGTGACTAGGCGGGCAGGTTGCCAAAATTTGTTTACATTTTCATTCTTTAAGACTAATTACTTAAAGAAAAAACAAATTCTCCAGTTTCGACAACTTACGGGCACCATCCTCTTTAAAGAATGTACACCAAGACCAAAGTTACGTTCTTAACGCAAAGTGAATTTTTTATTTTTATTTTATTCAATAATTGCAATTTTATTAAAATTAAGCGTATTATTTAAATTGTTTCTCTCTCCATAGTTTGCTGAACAAATCTCGACTGAAATATTGCATTTTCTTTCATGCTTTACTGTTCTTCGTAATGTTAGCCAAACTAGCATCCGATATGTTGGATCGCTTAGATATTTTCATTTTGGAAATTGAAGAATTGGAAGTGCCACCTCCGCTGTGGTGGGAGTATATTTGGTTGGGCTCTCTGTTGACATCTTTCTGGGGTCTGTCAGCTGTACGTGGAAATAGAATACGCGATATGCACAAATACATTATTGCTATTGTACTATTCAGCGTTTTGCCCTTGATGTACTGCTTTATTTACTATTCCGGTGATGTATGGGAATATATAACTCTGGATAAGGGCGTCGATTTAGACGAAACAGATATTTTCTTATGGAAGGTAAATAAAAATATACCTAACTTGTATTCACTTCCAATCAATATGAATTTCCTTCTACCTCCATCATTTTAGGATTTACCTTATGGCCTATTATGGTATGCTTTTTGCTTTGTGGGTTTTCAAATTCATGGCTTCACTCTGTACTTTTCATGGAATCTAATCAAAGCATGGAAAGCAAGGAGCGCTGCAAGGAAATACCAATAGGCAAAAGGAGCAGCTCAAATATTTAGCAAAAGATTTTAAGCATACAAACGCTTAAGGAAACACTAAAAATACTGTCCTAACAGAATGTATCAATAAGAAGCAAAGCAAAGTAACTACTATTTATGTAATCAAGAAAATATATAGTAATTGGTATAAAATACATAGAAAATTTTAACAGTTGAAAGTTTTAAAAAATTAATTGTATGTAAATATTGAGAAGAAATTTTATCGCACATAAAATCAAAGAATGAATACTAAAAAAAATAGTAATGCCGGTTAATGTTTAAAGGAATAGAAATGTTATATGGAAATGTTTTAAATGTTGTTATATTTACATAGAGAACTATAAATTAAAAATATTTATCCAAGCATTAAATTTGGAAAAAATCTTATAGAAAATCATAACATCTATATATACGAATATATATACGACCGTATTACATATATATGTAAATTGTGGAATTTATACAAATGCTATCTAAAATTTTGTGTGAACGTTAAGAAGAAGGATTCTTATGTACTCACCTCCTTTACCTCGACCCGCCCTACCTCCTTCTCGCCGTTCAATAATAATCCTGACTAACATAGCGTTTTAGAGCATACATATTTTATATCAATTAGAAACTGCCTTTGAATGTAATTTAATATAACTTTGTAGGGTTTATAATTTTTTATTAATTTAGTTAATTTACTTTATTAACTATAAACTCTACATTTGTTACGCATTGAACAAATTACTCTGATAAAAAGAAAAATGTCACGACTAGAAAAAATTAAAGAATTAAAATTATTACATGTTCTTCTGAGTGGATTTAAATATATAGTCTTATTTTTTATTAACTCTTTAGGTTTTCAAGTTTTTAATTAAAACGGTTTTGAAAAGTTCAAAAACGTAAAAATAATTAAAAATGTAGATATATGTATATACAATAATAACAATAATAATAAGATGCATATAAATATGTATCTCGTATGTATTATATCTTGTGCAGAGATCAAGGTTCTCTGTTTTTATAAAGTGTGTAGAAACAGCAATAATTTTTTAGTGATGTCTAACAACTGTATTCAGTGATGAATATCCAAAATGAAATTTTTTGTTAGTGTAGCGAAGCAATGACTTTTAACAGCCAAGGATAATCACCGATAACGAAGGGGTGTAACCAAACACTATTTTTCGGTCTTAGAAGTCAATGGACGCACTAAAAAATACTACTATTTCTTAACGGCAAAAATTATCCAGCGAGTATGTACTCGTTATATTCATATAATCAAATATTGGTTTTAATGTCACTGACCATCGACTCGTGACCGACCGTATTACTGCAAAAGTAAAATGGAAAACCCAAACTAAAGCCGCTACATTTGTTAACATCATGATTTTGTGAATACTTATAGAGAGGAACGGACGGGCGACACGCCTTAAAATTGCATAAGCTAAACTCTTTAGTTACTTTTGGTCACTCACAGTCGATCTCGCTTATCGGTTTTGTCATCGGTGCGAGCTCAAAGAAAGCAGCTATAGCAACTATAGTAATATAGCAATAATAACACCAATGTTACAAGCCCATCACACAATTTGGGGATCCTCCTATCCACGTCACTCGATATGCGAAACGTGGCTCGTTGAGTAATTTTTACAATTTATATTGCTCGTTATACGAATTAATCGTTTTGCGATGTGCTCGTTAAGCGAGGTTTCACTGTACTTATATAATATAAGCGCCTCTAGTTAAAAAAAAAAATAACGACATCTGGCAATACAGACCAGATAGATCAGCTGCCAGAATATGGTGAAAAATATAATTTCAATTTTTCTAATTGTTTCGCTCTTTTGCGCATAGGCTAATAGTAATTTTCGTCCGGTTGAAGTTATAGTTCTCTCCCTCACCCAAATTAATGCTGTTTTTGGCAGCTGCTTCTAATTCTCTTCGTTTGTTGTATTGAAAAATAAATGCATTACAACAAAATACAAACACCAAAAAACAGAAAAAAAAAATTTACAAAGGCACGAAAAGAATTGAGGAAGATAAAATATATATAAATAAAATTAAAGTTATTACGCTGGACAGTAAAGTAAAGAGTGATTAGTAAAATAAAAAGGACTTAAAACAGTTGTTCAGAGTTTTTCCACAAACACTGGGAAAATGATTTAAAAAGAAAGGCAGTTGTGGTGAGTTTCTGTGCTGCCCTGGTGGTTAGTCGTCGGGTGAACAAAGAATTTGCCGTGGACCAGAGCCGTGGACGGCAGCCGTTCATAATTCAATATAAATTTTTCACATCAATTACATTTTCCTGAATGGCTTAGGTGACCGTTTTGAGATAGAACGCAGTTCACAAAAAATAATTTGAACAAAATCTCCAAAAATTTATTGCAGACGACCTTGTGACAAAGTGACAAATAAGTTACATGAAAAAAGCGTGGGAAAATCTTTTCACGTTCGTTCTTGACACAGTAAAAACGCGGCATTGTGTTACGCGAGCAGACCAAGCGCGCTGGTTACGCGCGTTAGTGTTGTGCATTGGACTATCAGGAAAAGATTTGCCAGAATAAAATGGTTCGTCGTCGTCTACGGCCTATAAAGACCGCTACCGAGGATGAGGGCGGCGCTGATGCCTGTGCTGCGCTGATGGCGCAAAGCTTGGAAAGTTCAGTTGCAGTTGCCATGTCCAAAGCAAAAGTATTGGAAGATCAATACTTCGCCAGTCCAAAACGCAAAGATTGTAAGATCGGTGATGCAAACAACAATTCAATCAGTTCCCACCGAAACGACAACACGTTTGGGAAAACATGCCGCAGAACTCGCAAGACCAGGACATCCCCAAGTCCTGGCAATAACCATTCAGAACGAGGCAGCACAGACGGGCGCAAGATTGGTAACAAAGCTTATTTTTTAAGAAAAGCAATTTACAAATTTCGCTTTTTGTTCTTCTAGCTATACCACTAGCCACTCGCTCGCAGACGCGCACAATTGAGAACTACTTTAAAGCAAAAACTGCCTCAGCAAAGTCATCTAAAATTAGAAACGAGGTCACCGAACAAACTGAACAAAACGGTTTCGAAAATACAGTAAAAACAATAACTACCAAAAATTGTAATGACAACATCGGAGGCAATAATGAAGACCAAATTTTAGCATTTCCCATCATTTTACACGCTTCATCTCAAAGGCTTCGAAATGAATATAATAGCAGCGAGTGTGGTTCACCGTCCCCGCCCATATTGCAGAACCAGGGCAGTGTGGCTCTTGGCTGCAAAATACAGTCTGCGTTTATTTTTGAACTCAGTGAAGAGACCAATGACACCGAGCACACTCAGCTTTCCGATGAATACTCAAATGCTAGTGGAGGTTGCTCCTCCATTCCAGCCGTACTGCCCACAAAAACCGTTTCCAATTTGGGCATGCATAGCCCACGCATACCCTGTCAAGGCGGCGGCGGTGGTCACAAGACTGCGTCGTGCAGCAGCACCACAGAAAACATATTTTTGCAGGAACCCGTGTTGACTCTTGATGTTGACAAATCACCCAACCAGGCGTCATCGATTAAAATTAATAAGACTCTCGAGTTAGAACCAATTTTTTCCTCACCTCCTGCAATAAGTGCATCGGTCCTAAATGGGCACTTTAGTAAGATTGTCTCTCTGCAGTGCTCACCGCTGAAGAATTCCCACTCGTTCTTCTGCGACAAACAATCACTTCAGGCGCAGTCCGTCATGGATAAAGCAGAGCAATGTGTTATATTGAGCTCGGACAATGACAGCAGCTCGTGCGACAGCGGAGTCGCTTTCACCACATCCACCATGAGCACTATTCGGGATCCCTTATCGCCTCAGCCGCTCACTTCAGGGCCAAGCGCGATGCCAGTGTCGCGCAGACGCAAGCCAGCTACACCACATCGTATCGTGTGCCCTTCACCCAAGAAAACTGCACCACGAACGCTTTTAACAGATTATGACAGCGCATCAGCTGGTATTGCATCCTCATCAGGACATACGATTTCTGCCTCGAGCGATCAGCTGTCACCACGTAAGCCGACGCGTCGTCGTGCTGCAACGAGCTGTTCCAAGACACGACGAAGACTGACTCAGCCGGAAGAACACCAAGCGCCTTATAATTTAACAAAAAGTGCTTCAGAAACTCTACATAATGTTTACAATCATCAGGTACGTAACTATAAAAATGATAAATTGCTTTATTTCAATAGCTGCTAATTCCCACATACATACATACATACACACATACAGGACGTTGTGGAAAACTTCCGCAACAAAAAGGATAAAGAAGATAAAATGACAAACTTTGAAAACCTACAAATTATTGTTGATGAGAGCGGCGCTGAGGCTGTTTGTGCCAGCGCTTCTCCGCCTACGTGTGAGATAAGATCTGCCCAAGGTGGTAGCTTTCAAAAACTACAGCAACAACAAAAGCCAAAACCACCAGCTAACAAAGCTCCGCATAAGCCAGCAAAAGCAGTCAACAACAAACACTCCCAGCAATCAAAAGTGAAACTTCAGCAGGCGCCCAACTCTCAGCCGCTGGCTGCCACCAAGGCCAATAATCACGAGCTCACCGAATATTTTCCGGTTCGCCGTAGTGTGCGCAAGACGAAAACAGCCGTCAAAGAGGAAATGATGCGAGATCTGGAGAAGGCTATACTGGAGCAGCGTGACGAAGGGCTCAAAGTGGCGCATTTCGAGAATAAAGGACGAGGCGTTGTGGCAGAACGTCGCTTCCAACGAGGCGAGTTTGTCATCGAATACGTCGGCGATCTCATTTCCATGACCGAGGCAACGGAGCGCGAGCAGCAGTATGCACTAGACGAGAACGCAGGCTGCTACATGTATTATTTCAAGCACAAGAATCAGCAATACTGCATCGATGCAACAGCCGACACGGGCAAATTGGGACGTCTGGTCAATCATTCGCGTAATGGCAACCTTTTGACGAAGGTGGTAGTCGTGAAGCAGCGACCTCATTTGATTCTAATAGCAAAGGATGACATTGAGCCCGGCGACGAACTGACGTACGATTACGGCGATCGCTCGAAGGAGTCGCTGCTGCATCATCCATGGTTGGCCTTCTAGAAGAGGGTGACAGTGGCGATGAGAGCAAGAGGTTCTTAACAGAAGCGGGTGATAAACAACTGAGTAGGTTTACAAAAATTGATAACTGAACAGGCTGGTCAACTGGCTGGCTTACTGGATGGGTTGATCTCCACAATGAGGCTGAGTAAAATACAAGTACAGGACTTTCAAAAATTAACAACAAGCAGAATAATGCTGAGAATATTTTCTTCTTTTCTTACTTAATTCTGCGTTACAAAACGCATTGAATAATTGTAAATTTTTGTAATTCGTTAAAGACCACACAAAGAATCGGAAGGACTAATTAGGTTTGTAAGACTATCATCAAAACCGGAAAAAATGGTAAACGTTTAGTTCAAAGAAAAGATTTAAAGGAAAAACAAGAGCTCATGAACAGCTTCATTTCCAAATAAAACAACTTGATTTTGATAAATATACTACAATATAATGAAAATATATATTCATGAAAAAATTTCGAAACAGTTTGTATTAGCTTTTAAAATTCCTATAATGGAAAAACATAGAATACTATTTCGTTAATCTTTCAATTTTAATAATTAAAGTAGTTTAACATTTAATGAAAATAATTTAAGTTTTCTGTTAGTTTTAATAGGTTTTGGTCGTCGGCCTTGCTGTTACGGATTTTGGTTTAGTAGTTCCTTTTTATTTAAAATTACTACTTATGGAAATCATTAATTTTAAGACACTCAACGTAACACTACCACGCCACGATATTGCGCATAATATAACCAACAATATCATTCCAACAATATCGTCGTTACGAAGCTTGTATTTTATTGTCGAGAAGATATTCTCAAAAATTAAGCAATAAATAAGTCGTACTTGGAATGGAACAAATTCGCCGACAAGCAAGACGAAGCAGACGAAGTATACATTTTTTTGCAGAATTTCGTTTGGAAACATAAAAGCACGCAGAAACTCAATTATACTAATATATGTATAATTACATGGGATGGAATATAATTAAATGGAATGGAATAATATATAATTAAAAAGCAGTTTTGTCAACATCTTGAAAGGCCAAAGACTTTCGACATGTTTGCTCTAACTTCGGTTTTGTGTGAAAGAACCAGCGTCCTTTATGCGTCACTCTTGCTATAATATTATCTAAGTTTTAAAATCGAATATGACGGATTTTCGGCAATTGTAATTAAAAAGGAAGTCACATTTAGAAATATATATACGCATTACAGTTAAATGATATACAAATAATATATTAAATAAAGGTATAATGTATTACCAGCGTATACCTAAAAAAAAGTTATGATATATAAAAATTAAAAAGAAATTCGCAATTTTATTTTGTTAAATTTTCCAAAAAAAAAAACAAAAAATAATTAATAAATAATTATTTTTTTTCTCCTAAGCAATTTTATTAAAAAGTGTTAGTTCATTAGAAAAAATTAACAGTTTGACAAATTAATGAAATACGAATATTGACCATAATTAAAGTTTTTAGTATTTTTATACGTACATATATGCATTGTTTCTACAAAACCAGAAAAAAAATGTTTTAATGCTTCAATACGTTTTTAATTTAATTTTTCTTTAACACCAACACTGTCAAAAAAGAGATATTAAATAAAGTCTTTCATATTAACATTTTAATGTAAAATAACAAAATACTTTTATATAAAAATAATATTCTTCACTGCTGCAAATTTTATTTAAATTTAAGGAAATTTGTTTGTTTGCTTTAGCAAAGACTTCTTATTTTATAAATGAATATAATTAATATACAAATTTATACAAATTTGACACCGTAGAAATACTTTATATTACTTTATATCAATTTGTGATAAAGTTAAATAAAGTACGAGTATACATATAAAAGATAATAAAAGTTAATAAATCGTTACAGAAATTCAAAAGTATTATATTTAATGAACAGAATAATACGAAGGAGGTCTCGTGAAAGCATTAATTTTTGCACGTATTGCAAAAATTGTTGAAGTATTTGTAGTGCTAAAGGTTCTCAGGAAGACAGCAGTCTTGCTTAATAACTCTATGTTACATGGAGATGTTGTTCTATGTCTATATGTTGTATCTATGGTTGTATAAAATGTTTAGTTTCTTGATGTTCGTTAAACTTTCCGACAGGTTTGGATTCTAAAATCGTCCCAAAGCCCATGAAAATATTTCTTTTAAGTGTTTTTGACCACCGGAAATTCCAAATTAAACGAAATGGTTTTCATTTATAAGTATTTTATCATTTTATGATCAAGCTAAAACACGTTTACACAAATATTACAGCTATAGCAATTAGTATATTTCATTATAAATATTTCACACCATATTTAAAGCTTAAAATTCATTATATTTTCTATTAAAAATTAGTCATAGTCATAATAACCTTAATAAAAATTAGTGACAGCTTTTTCTATTTCAATTAAATAAACAGTTTAAGAACATTTAAAAGCTAATTTGTAGTATAAAGAAAGTTGCTCCTTAAGCATTTTTGTGCCTTAAATAATTATTAACAGTGGCAATTGATAATAATGAATGAGATAGTTATTATAACATCTTTTGTGCTTTTCGTCTTTGATACAATTCCAGCATTTGTCATGTCAAAATGAATTAAGCAATCAATTAATCTGGTCAATTTGTACTCATTTATGATAAATGCATAATGGATCTAATTGTTTTTCGTCTTATAAAAATTAAAAACAATTTGTGAGGGCAAAATAGCATAAACATTCAGTGATTATTATATTTTAAATGTTATATTTTACTAGGTTAATTGGTAAATCATTTTTATTTTCATTTTTTTGTTTTATTTGTAATCTTAAATCTTTTAAATAGCCATCATTTTAGCAGGAATGTCATTATTTCTATTGTTGCCTTTGAGCTAGTTCGTTAAGTTTAATAATTGCATTTGCCAGCAATGCATTTTAGTAAATTGTGAAGCGCAAACCTTTACAATATACTAACTGATACATATGTATGATGTATGTATAAAAATTGTTTATATATTGTCCGCAAAATACCCAAAAATGGAAAAATTTATAGCACTGGCAATGCGCCGAAATTCATGCGTAACTGCTCCAGCATTACGAATGTGATGATCGTGTGCGGACCCAAGCGCACAAAGGCTGGC
This sequence comes from Conops quadrifasciatus, assembly GCA_949752815.1. Taxonomy (NCBI): domain Eukaryota; kingdom Metazoa; phylum Arthropoda; class Insecta; order Diptera; family Conopidae; genus Conops; species Conops quadrifasciatus. The sequence continues at coordinate 10,953,183 of OX457078.1, read as the reverse complement.
ACATAACCCTTGAAAAAGCCCAACGGTCCCAAGCGCGCCGTGTACATAACAATATCCCACAGACCTGTAAATTCTCCAGGCTTGGCATTCATGGAGCGCGTTTTAAGCACATCCAATGGCTGGGTTAGGGTGGTGGCAATAGCGCCAGCAGCCAGCGAAGCAGTGAAATGCAAAAAGAGGTCATCCTTAAAGTAGCTGGTCTCCAAGAGCATGTGTTTAATCTAAATAAGAATAGAGAAAAGAAAACACATATTACGAGACAAGATTTAGCGGTCGTAGGTCTATGTACCTGATCGTAGAAAGCAATTTGACCGATGGTCATTAGAACACCGCGAGCGGTGGCAGTAGTTGCTCCAGAAAACAAACGCTGGAAACCTTCATGGCGATAGACTTTTACCAAACCATCGATGGCATTTTTATAGCTATAAACGAATAGAAATTAGAAATGATTATATCAATGTAAAATCTAAATATTTCAAAGCTTCTCTGAATAAGTACGTACTTCCGACGCTGTTCTGGTGGCAATTTGACATCATTCTGCATGCGAACATTTACCATATCCGCCGGTGTACCAACTATACCACCACAGGTGCCAGATAGCCCGGCGAGTGCAATCTTGGCGAGAAACGAGTCGGTGTTTACGTACTGCTTTCCGCTTTCATATATACCAAAACGGGTCATCGAATAGGTCATCTGCCGCAGTACCGAAGCAGACAAACCATTGTAGAGTGCAGTGAAGCCTATTTAATTTAATTCATCTAATTAGTAATCGGTTATCAATTATTAAGGCTAATTAATGAAAAGCTACAAAATCTCATAATTAAAATTAATACAAATAAATAGTAAATATTAACTTTGAATCTAAAAACAAGTCACTAACGCACCAACCTTGATCGCGTATCACTGTCGAAACAAACCCCACCACCGAAATCTTTCCACTTTGCTGCGTCTGCAGCGCCACTTTAACCAAATCCAAAGGATGTGTGCAGCAGGCAGCGCCAGCGCTTGCGAGTCCGCCGAAGTACCAGCGTCCACTGCGTACCGTGTTTTTGTCAGCGGGAATGTTAGTATTGACCGTCAACTGAGCCATGATTTGTGCTGCCGACGTTCCTCACTTGTAACTCTTATTGCTCGTAAAATGGAATGCACCAAATATCGTCTGCCGCGATGTACCCTTTTGATAATACTAACTTAACGGCCTTTCAAAACCTTTCTGAATTTCCTTTTGTTTGGGTAATTCTGCTGTTAAAAAAAATAAAATGGCCAACTATATTTTTTTTTCAAAATAATTTAAGTTGAGGTCTCCATTTCCGCTATAAATTTATATATAAAATTATATTATAACGTTATTATATCTATGTTATTTAACAATAATTAAATAATAAAGTTTTAATGCGAAGATTTTTTATTTTTATATGCTATAATTCCAAAATTTTTGCAAGAATTGCAATTTTTTCACTTCATCTAGCTTAACCTCTAGAAACCGTCGTTAGCGGTATATCCTTACCCACCCGGTGCAACAAGCAACTTGTTGTTGCTGTATTTATTGTTAGCAATCATGTATCGGCAATCATATTCGACCTTGAACTATCTAGTTCATTCATAAAACAATCTTATACATAAAATGGCCCAGTAATTCTTATTCGATGAAATAACCTTTAGGCAGAATTTTGCCCCACCGCAAACGTAGGTCGCTGAATTGTTTCTTGTATCAAAATTTATCTATACTAACCTCCAAAGAACAACCACCGGAAACAAAGCAGAAAATTCAGTTGAATATTTTTAAATTAGAGGAAAACAGAAAGCCAAACGCAACACCAACAAGAACGTAAATAACACTCTCATCATAGTCACCTTCGTTGCACTCGTTGACTGCGCTCCTTTCGTTGGGGACACTTTTAAACCGTACTCTTTTTATAGCCAGTGGGTGTCGAAGGCGTGACGTCAATTCTTTGTTTGTAATATTGGAAATAATAATCATATGTACCATGGTTGCCGTTGTAGAGATTGGTATCCATACTACTAATTTTAATCAGAAATCAGAAAAATACGTATTCTCATAGACGAAACTATTTTTAGTAAAATTTCAATACTTTATGAAACAGCATGTAATTGAACACAAACGAACAAACGAGTATGATAAACTGGAATTATATTCTTTACAAAAGGGTATATTTATATGTATACCCTTAAAAAAGGAGTTTAACCATCCTTCTTTCCCGTTTCTCAAGCGATGCCACTGACTTAGTGACCCACGAGCTAGTATTAAAAAAAATAATTAACAAAACTTTACCCACTTCTCAAAAAGGTTCCCCGGCACTGGTTTATGCGCTTCTTGGTTTCTATTATATAACATTTCCATTTTTATTTAAGAAGGAAACACTGTTTGTGGAGCTATGAATTTCTTTAAACATAAGAAGCGTCCTCTGATGGAAAATTCTTCAACCGAATTTGACAGTTCATTGGCTCGGCAGTTGGTAGACGCCATTTTTGCGCTATTTGTCGAAAGGCTCTTTCACTATATTTTTCTGCTCATAAATATTAAAAAAGGAAGCGAATTCACAATTTTTGGCGAACAGTGAATTTAATTCTTAACGAAATATTAACCATTGTCATCGCTTGTTAAACGATTAATTTATTGCGGAGAAAAGTAAGGCACGGCGGACTACACGGCGAAAGGCATACAGTGAAGTGAGTTTTATTATTACTTCATTTTGAGTATTAAAACTTAAAACTTTTGAAAGAAACTGAAATTTTTGGAAGTTAACTGAACTGAACTGAAAGTTAACAGTTGCCTCATTTAATTTAATTAGAAATTAAATTAATAACAAATAATAGTTTGGTTGGGACCGATTTTATCTTCATTTACTTGCGTTAGTGCTCCCAACTTTACAATTTTTAACACTACCGGGTAAAGAGATTTATATTTCTTCACAGGTACTCCTCACTTTACGACCGAGCTCTCTTCCGGCGACTACGTCGTTAAGCGAATTGGTCGGTAAGAGAGGAGCTGCACCGGGATTGTAGGATGGTTTTAAAATTATGCAGCAAACTTCATATTTATTCATAAATTAAACTGAAAAGGCTCATTGCCAGCCTATTGTATCTCGATTGGTCGTAAATGCGAACGGTCGCTAAGCAGATAGGTCGTGGAATGAGGAGTACCGTACATACATATTTTACGCACAGACGTGCAGTAGAAAACGCAATTTGAAAGGGTCCGACAGGTTCAAGCTTAAGTTCTCTGTGTAGAAGATGTACAGGTACTCCTCAATTTGCAAATTATCTGCATAACGACCGTTCGCATTTACGACCAAACTAGTTTCTAACTAAAATGTTGAGAATTACCTTTCTCAGCTTGATTGTAAGCTTGCAATGTAGTTTTTCAGTCAGTTTCAAGCCGCCTCGTAGTCATTTGTAACCTCGTTTTTTTATTTTACATATTTTGTAACACCAAAATATTATAGATGTCGATGAAAAGAAAAATTGTTGCATCATCTGGAGAAATTTCTAAGAGACGAAGGAAAGCTATCGACCTAGAAATGAAAACAAAAATCATAGAAGACCACGAAGCTGGCAAAAGTGTAAAACAGATATCGTCTGACTTAAAATTGGCCCATTCGACAATTTCAACGATTTTAAAAGATAAAGATAGAGTAAAAGACGCGGTAAAATCATCGACAGGTTTTAAGGCCGTATTAACCAGGCAGCGAAAAGGTCTTATTCATGAGATGGAGAAATTATTGGCGATCTGGCTTGACAACCGGATGCAAAATAATATGCCGATAAGCCTTTTAATAGTTCAAGACAAGGCACGCAGTATCTTCGAAACCTTGAGGGGACGTAAAGGCCAAAACTCGGCAGAAAGATTCACAGCAAGCCATGGCTGGTTCCAAAGGTTTAGGCGAAGATTAAACCTACAGAATTGGAGAATCAGCGGTGAAGCGGCAAGCGCGGATGGAGAAGCAGCAAAACCATTTGTTGACGCATTGGATAACATGATTAAAAAAGGCAACTACTATCCGGAACAGATATTCAATGTAAATGAAACCGGGCTTTGGTGGAAAAAAATTTCAGAAAGGTCCAATATGCACAAAGAGGTTGAGGACAGGATAACGTTGTTGTTGGGAGGGAACGCCGCTGGGATGAAATTAAAGCCTTTCCTAATCAATAGTTCTAAAAACCCACGTGCATTGAAGAACATTAGTAAAAGAAATCTGCCCGTTTACTATCGTGCAAATAAAAAGGCATGGATGACGCAACCTTTATTTGAAGATTGGTTTTTGAACTGCTTTGTACCCTCAGTCCAGCATTATTGTTTGGAAATTGGAGTTCCTTTTAAAACTATTCTCCTGCTTGATAATGCTCCAGGCCACCCTCAGCATCTGGACGATCTACACCCAGACGTAAAAGTAGTGTATTTTCCCAAAAACCTAACTGCTGTCTTACAGCCAATGGATCAAGGCGCTATAGCCACGTTTAAAGCGTTTTATTTGCGCACGACTCTTTCCCAAGTTGTAGTAGCAACGGAAAATGATGGAGTAACACTTCGTGATTTTTGGAAATCATACAGTATTTTAGATTGCATTGAAAACATTAAATCGGCTTGGGACGAAGTGACAGATGACTGTATGCAAGGCATATGGAGGAAATGCACAAAAAATGTGCCGAACAATATCGAATCATTGAACAATCTTGAACAAACTGATGCAATTGAAACAATTGTGGAGCTTGGCAGTATGCTCCATTTAGATGTTGAAGTGGACGATGTAGCTGAGTTGGTGGAACATGGCGATGAAGAGCTAACAAATGAGGATTTAATAGAATTGGAAGCGATGCAGCATGTAAAAGAGGAAGAAAAAGAAAGCATTGCAGAAGTGGAAAAAAAATTCACGGTACATGGCTTAGCTGGTGTGTTCTCCAAAATTAACGCTGCTATGGTGGAACTTGAGGCTATGGATCCAAATACCAAACGGTTTAATAAAGTTCACCGTGGAGTGAGTGAACTTTTAAAGGGCTATCGAAAAATGTATCAAGAACAGAAGAAGAAAAAAGTTCCATAGCTTAAGACAAACAAATTAAGAAATTGTAATATATATGTATATATCTTTATTTGAATAAATTAAAAATTTGTTGTATAAGATTTATAATTTTATAATTTTTTTATGCCATAGTCGGCGAAACGAAACTCGGTCGTAAAGTGAGGAGTACCTAATATTTTCGACTACGTAATGAACGATGAATTTGGCACAGAAAAGAAGAGTTAAAAAGGTTCTAAAGGTTAAAAAGGTGCAGGTTCTTCCTTATAGATATTGAAGTTTTAGTGTTTAATAATATCAATAGGTTTTGAATTTTAATATTTTTTAATAATACTTAAATAATCATTCAATCGAAAATGACATACAAGTTGAGCCCTTGGAACCTTGGAGTTTGAAGCTTCTAGCTAGTTGAAAAACTATGTTTCCAATTTTTTCATCAGAATTATAATCTAGAGTAGACATTTCAATGGTCGGACTAGCTGGAAAATAGAACCGAAAGTTTTGAGTTTGAATGTATAACTTTGTAGAATTTTCACTGTATGTATGAAGATATCTGATAAGATCCATACGGACATAAAACGAATGGATGGTGCCTCGTTGAAGACTTGTAGGAGTTCTTAATTGGATCTTGAATTCGATAATACATAACTTACAAACTATTACAAGCATAATAACAGTGTTAATAAGTTTGTTTATCCCTACAGACCGTAGTTAATCTAACTGTATGGTGGTGTTGTAATCTAATCCTACCCACGTCTAAACATCTACCATACGAAGAAAGTGATTCCGGGTCATAGTCAATCCTCAGCTAGCAACAGCACATTGAGATTGGTATCTGCATGTGAAGCGAATGGCCAATATACCCAGTGGGAAAGTCGAGATATCAATGCAAGAGGTGAGTCTTCTCAATATAATTCTAACGTCAAGTGATTACCACGATTATAGTAATCATAATTTTCAATAGAGTGATGTTACTCACATTTCATAATAAGCTGAATCGGAGGTTACTTTAACCTTGTATTGTTAATATTGTAGCGCATCCACAGATACCTCTCCCTGGCACCATTGCAGGGTACTGTGCTCTATTATTTTTAAGGCCCCATTACTAAATCTTTTGAGAAACTTAGAAAGGCAATCGGCCCGGCTTCTCGAGTCTGGCTGTTATTGAGTTATTGAGTAGTAAAACGTTTATTTACTACTACAGTTTATTGAGGATTTTGTGCTGTATATTTCAGAATTTTCGAATTTAATTTCAGAAATGTTCAATTGAACTTCAGATTTTTCCAAACGGACTGCTGAATAACGACATGGTCTTCAGAAGGGGGAATATACGAGTATATGTCAGAATGTTCCAATTTAATTTCAGAAAAGTTCAAATGGATTTCAGAATAGTAAATTGGACTTCAGATTTGTTCCAATCTTCCATGCTATTATTACATGAATCTCTGCTATTTGTTTGCTGGATGTTCTATTAGATGGTATGGTACTCTGTTTAATGGAAGCCTCGAAAAGGGACTAAGGAACAGAAGCAGCAGAAAACAACCGGTTCCCGGCTTTGTAAACTTGGTTGTGCTCACAGCTTTCAGGTGTGAGTCTCCAGTATCGAGCCTTGTGAAATTGATTCTGAGCATCAGCGCTCGCGCCGCCTGTTTAAGTTTGAGGGTTCGGGGTTTTTTTTAATAATGATGTGATTAATTTTTTTGCGCAAATGGTTGATATAAATGCTATGCTACGGAATGAAAGAGAGTACATATATGTATTTCTTTCAACATGAAAGAATTGAATCAGAATAAAACATCTTAATTCATTTCTATCTCTGTACCTCCTTTTATTTGCTCTTTTGTCCTCCATTGCCCTTGTATCGTATATACCAAATTTTTCACTATACATGTGGTAATAATACACGCGTGTATGTTTTTGTATAGGATGATGTTATTTTATGATTTCTTCTTTATTGAACGCTTTAAAATGCTAAAACGTTTGTTGTACAGCTTCTTATCAGCTAATGAGAATAATATTTTTGGGATTATTTAAGACATTAAGCGAATTTTCTCCTTTTATTATAAATTTAAAATAAAGGAAAAAATCATTTTACATCGAGGGCAGGAAAAATTTATGAAATACAATATATGTATATAGGCCTGTAATTTTATTTAAAAAAAAACAACATGTATATAGACGTTTGAGCTCTCTTAGCGTTCTGGAATCTACAGATTAAAGCACATTGTGCAATACTTTTTCCTCTCACTTACTTGCGGCAGCAATATTTTCAAAATTTTAAGTGTGTATCGCAAGCATTAAATATTTATCATTATATATTTATTAACAGTTGATTTCTCTTCAATGCAAAAAATTCAGTTGCAATCCATTTCTAAAACACTTTTGCAGTTTCTTAATATGTGTCAATTACGAATTTGATCTGTATAATCAAATGAAAATGGAAAGTAATTTAATTGCACTCTCTTAAAGCACTAAACAACACTTTCAAAACCAAGTAGATTCGTCTGAATGCTTGGCAGATCGATCGTTCGATTTTCTTACTTACTAAACTCAAAATACTTTGATTTCGCCTCGTGATAGTTGTCTGAGGGTAAACCTTACGCTACTGGACGACATACTCGATCGACATACTCGATGTCTCATGCCTCCCTCCTTCATCACTGGAATAACCTCATTTCTCTCACCACAAGTAAAAAGTTGTTTGTTTTGAAGCTTTGGGAAGCGGTTCAATACAGCGAGCAGCAGTTGGTTGTTAAATGATTCTTCATATTGCTTCGACCTACGTTGGGTTCGTTTTCGATTTCATGCAGTTGAATTACTTAACATTATTTTATTTAGTTTGAATTAAGCTTTTTGTTTTTTTTTTGTTTTGCTGTGTATTGGTTCGTTCGGTATTATTAGAGCATTTAGTTATTTATTTTAGCATTAATCGGTCCTCATTGTCGTATGATCGTATCTATATTTTTTCTTGCCCTGAAAAAGAGTCAATAAACTGAAGGGTTTTGAGCAATTTTTATTTTTCCTGGACTTCTTCATTTAGATTGATAATCGATCATAAGGTAAAGTTTTATCATTAAACCTTTAGAAGTCTACATTTTTGGATTTTTGTTAATTTGTCTATTTTGTGTTTAAAACTTCTATATACAGAGAGGCTCGCGATTATCCGTGCCCGCGTCATCGCGCGTGCAAACTTTCCGTGCAAAAATTTAGTTTTAAAAAAAACAAAATTATAGATTTTTTAAATTAAATGTTGAAGATAAAAAATGTTAAAATAATCGTCAACTCTAGAAATGTTTTATTTAATAATAAATACTCCCATAAGATAATATGTATATTTTTAAATGTCTATATAAGGCCAGCCCTCCTCATTATTAGCTCGGATAATCGGGAGTATAATGTATATGTATGTATACATGCTTGGTTATTTAGTGCTTATGTGAATTGGCCTGTAATTTTCTCTTCTTCTCTTTCATTTCTCTTCTCTTGGAGAGAAAACTTTTTAACTTGATCATGTTACGAGTATTTTAGTTATCGAGCTTTATTGTCATTAAGTCAATTTTCATTTATTAAAAGTTTTAGATGTCATAAAATTCTTTTTCACAAGTTTCGATTAACCCATATGAGATAATTTCAATAATGCTAATAAGATTTTGTCGTTCAGAAGTTTCAGCAGTTTTTCTCTCATAATTTCTCTGTATAACTTCTCTACAATTCAGACAGTCTTTTACAGAGATTAAAGAAATACTTTTTAATAAAATTTAATAATTTCTAAGAACACTTAATAATCATAATCTTGTATCTATACAGGATATATTATCGTATCCTGTATTTTCCTAGATGATACAGAAGATAATGTACGCAGTATGATAAAATCAAGTTAATGAGTTTTGCAATGAATTTCCATCATCCCTTATTAAAATTTGGTTAGGTTTCGTATTTTGTTGATTTTTAACAATCAACAATTGACAATTTTGTAGATTTTTAACTTTTAAATTTTTATTCAATAATCCATGAATTCATTATACCATAATATACTCGTATGTACTGTACGCCAATTTCACAACAACCTCCAATCATTTCTTCTTTTAGCATAGTAATAAAACTTTTAAAAGTTTCTATCAAGAGATCATTTGTTTATTTTGTAAATTAGTAACACATTTTTTTTTAACTCGAAATCCCTCGACCAAGGTATTGATCGCTTAGGAAGGCGTATTTTTACCATCCAGGTTTAATAATTAACGCTTTAAATAATAATTAAAAGCAAAAAACTAGTCTAAACTTAATGGAAATTTCACCAGAACTATTTTTTAATAATCCTTAGATTTTATACGCAAATTTGCCAACAGCCGTCCACTTGGCCCATTAGCTCAGTTGGTTAGAGCGTCGTGCTAATAACGCGAAGGTCGTGGGTTCGATCCCCCCATGGGCCACGAGCCTTATTTTTTTTTAAATTTTTGTGTTTTTAATTTTCTTATTACTTCTCTTATTTTCATTATCACTATAATGTTTTTGTTTAATACATGAAGTTTTTAATATTTTTATAAGATCATTTATCTATTAGTATACGTTGCTGCTTTTTATTATAAGCTCTTGACATAGCGCAAAATGAACGAACGGCCAAATTTTAGAGTAATCTAATTGGTTATTAAGAAATTTTAATAACCGACATCGTAATTGTAAAAAAGACATCTAAGTGTACATTAACTGATAAGGAACTCAGGCTGTGATGCTACAAGAGGTACATACAAGCCCTTACGCACCAATTATTTAAGGAAAAAACTCTACATCGATTTATTATTAAACAGAAATTTATTATTAAAATTTTAGTGCCAGTATAGCTGCTATTTGACAGCTTGTCTGAAAACAGAAAATCGAGAAAATAGTTCTTTCAGAATTTTATTATTTATCAGCAAATGGTTTTATACGGGGGTTATCTGTATAGAATTTATATGCACTGCTTCCATTAAGTTTTATTATGGTTATAGTTAAAATTCCGCTCACTGATTCATCGGCCCATTAGCTCAGTTGGTTAGAGCGTCGTGCTAATAACGCGAAGGTCGTGGGTTCGATCCCCCCATGGGCCATCAAACTAATTTTTTTTATTTTAAATCACTTCATTTTCAATTAAAAGCAATATAAATTGTATAACGTTCCAATTAGCAACTGACTTTATTTTCATATCATCTTCTCGTAAGGCCGATTTTTGTTTGCTGTTGATTAATACGAGTAGGTACATTGCGAACCGAGTACCCTGAGTGTTTTTAATGGCTCTGAACAGATTTTTATGGTCGCTTTAGAGGGTATTATCCCTACAACTTTAATAAAATGTAGGTATTTATTTAGGCAGTCTTGAGTGTACTTGAGTGTAATTGAGTCTTTTTTAATAGCCCAAGCAATCTTCAAACAATAGCGCTTCGAAAACGGCATCAAATAAAGAGAGAGGCAAAACAGGTAAAACAGCCCTTTATGTATTGACAATTGTTTTTGTTTTTGCAAGGATTTAATTTTGATTCAAAGTAGAAATAATAAAAATAATTTCAGCACTTAAACAAATCTTGGAGTGCTATTAAAGGAATCCTTCTAGCAATAACCTTGAACTGTATGTTCCCAAAAATTGCACATGATTTTAGGAACGTCGGAATATTCTACTCTACGATGGTTAATTTATCCGTCGCTTCCAAGCGGCGGAGAAACTTTGCAGAAGATACATTTATTATAATTGTTGTTCCTTCAATTATAATCATCTCATTTTTTATTTTAATTTTAAAATATTAATTATATTTTGATCGAATGAGAGGAGAAATTTGTTTACCAGGCGCCGAGCATTTGTGCGGACGAGAAGCACCAGCTGCACACGTCTGTTTAATTTGTGGTAATTTTTCAATTTGTGCTTGCTGTTGTTTTTGTTTTTTTTAAATTGTCGATTTTATTCCGTTCTAAATTTAGTAACTGCTTGTGTTAAGCGGTCACCCTACGAGCTGTCATTTAAGCGGTCTTCATTAGGAATAACTTGAGACATATACGAAAATGTAGCTTCGAGTTTCGGAGGAGAAATATTATTGAAATAAGAGGAGGTTTTGATAAGTAGTAGTAGCCTGTGGAGCAACTTAACCCAACACAAGCTTATTTTATTCATCAAATTCTTTTCAAAAATCATTAGCATCTTTTTTTCCTTTTATAAACTGAATTCAGTATTAACCAACAATACTCTTTGTTGTTCCGAGATGCTTGGAAATACACAAATGCATTATTCTCTTTTCATAAAACGTACTCTTTTCAATGCGGATTTCTTACCGATTGTTTGAGTTTAACTTTACAAAATTCTTACTTTTTAAATCTTATCTTGTCCCTCGTTTTTTCGTAGGCTAATTGATATTCGTCATTACTTATTCGTATTTGTTTATCATTACTCATCGGCTTGATAACTTATCGTATTTGTTAATGTGAAAATATGATATTTCAAATCGTTAGGAAACGCTAGAAAACCTGAGTTAAGAAATTTTCGATTTCGCTTGGTATTTGTTTATACTTGCTATACCTTAACTAATTTTTTAAAAAAAAAAAGGTCAGTAAAAGGTTCAGTAAAAGGTCAATAAAAATTTTCAGTAACGCTTTCGAAGACAAACGTTTTTAATGTAGGATATCTACTAAATAAACGCACAATGTCATGCCAATTATTTGCCTCAATAAATTCTTTTTTCCGAGAACCATTGTTTTTTTGCATAATCTTACTTCTTTAAAAGTCTGTGAATAAATGAAGTCTTGCAAATTAAGATTCTATACTTGGCATATTCTACTGAACTTTGACCCGCGCTTTGACAATGGCTTGCAGCTATTATTAATGAGAATGGTAATGAAGAAACAAGAATATAGAATTTATGGTTCACATTGTTTCTGGCATAATTAAGTAAAGGCAGAGGTAAACTGAACCAAAAAATAGTACATAATTGACATAAAAAAACTGATCATAGAAAATGATTTTTTTGCTCTTTATTTTTCGCACCCATAAAATAAAGAAAATAATTTTTTTGTTCGTCGCAATTTGCAGCTAGCACCTTCTATAATATATTGTATATAATTGTAATTTGAATATTCATCCAGCTTTAACACTCTTAATGTTTTAGGGTGAACATTTTTCAACAAGTTTATGAATTGAATAAAGACTTAATAAAGAAAAAAATGGTTATAATGTATTCGAGAGGAATTAATAGTAAATAAACTTGTTTATTTTTCAGCTGCATAACCAGAGCGTTTAATTCAAGTCAAGTAAACAACTCGAGCCTTCGTAATGGCTGCTTCCGTTCTCTTTGCCTGTGGACTGAACGAACAGAAACTTCCTCCTTTTGTGCATGTCAGTGAAGAATCGAACGTTGATGGCAGCTTTCTGATCAGTTCCATTCTGGGCCAGCGTTTGCGCATTTCGAATGCAGGCAGTCTGCTGGTCTGCCTGCAGCACAACTATCAACATTACTTCAATGCCGGCATGCGTCTGGGCTACAATACCAACATCTTCTTAGGTAAGACCTTGAACATCATCGATCCGCTAAGTGAAATGGCACGCAACTTCGAAGAGTCCAAGTGGCTCGTGGGTGAAACGAAAGTGGCAGACGTTTTACTCGATGCTATACGCGAACAGATTAGTACCAACTACACCAATCGAGTATCCATCACCGTCATCATCGATAATCTTTCGATACTTTTCAATTTGGGCGCTAGTCGAGAGGACGTGCATTTATTGTGCCAGCAGTTGGCGGCCCTGCCGAAACAGCACCCAAATCTAACGATCATCACCAAAATGAGCAACTGTGATCTATACACGGTGGCCGATAGCAATGTGACCAAGTTGAGTGAGTTGCGTATTCGTGTCGTCAAATTGAAGAGTGGCAGCTTTCGTGATGTCGATGGCAAGTTGAGCATTGATCGCGATGTGATTCCGGAGGATGCCGCAGTCAATCCGGCATACATGATTGATGAGCTACACAAGGAGGTGCTCTATAAGGTTAACGATCGCAATGTCAAAATCTTTAGCTCAGGCGAAGTGGGCGTCAAGGTTTAGAGTATCACTAAAAGTTTAATAAATTTAATTCAACATCATTCTATATTGGATATTTCTATTAAAATCAAATAAAATGAAGAAATAAAATTAATACTAAGTGAAAAAAATGTAAAGAAAATTGAAATTAAATTTTTATGAAGATTAATTGAAATTAAATTAATTTATGATGAACAAAAAGAGGGGGAAAAAGATATGCATTATAATTATATGGTAATTTAAATTCTCTTACTTATAGAGAAGTACATATTGTTGCCCAAAGTTAACCGGAGTCGGTTTAGTCCTTTCTGTCTGTCACTTTTCACAATAAGAAATGGAAAGGAAATATTCCGGATTTCGTAAAAAAATTAGTCGCTTTCTTTCTTTTTTACTGAGTTTTCCTTATACATATATTCATTAATTCTTGCATTTATTTCTTTTAATAATATACACATCAAAAGCTGTCTCAGTAGAAATATCTTTCACCCCCTTCCTCTTCGTTGACCCCTTTCCCACCATTTTTACCACCAACAGAAGAAAGAAGTATGTATATATGCGACTGGTTCATTCAACCTGCTTTTTTCACTCCGAAGGAAAAATTGTTTCCGAATAAAATGATTTTAATCCGATTTCGTTGAACCGAGAGATTTTTAACAATGGCAGCTCTTATGTCATGGTACGTTAGGCGTTCATTTTGTTCATTTTTTTAATCAAATCAAGTATTAATTTTCTAAGCGGTTGAATTATATCTAACTATATCTAATTGCATTGTTTTGCTGAATACGAAAGAAAAAATTAACCTAATCTTTTTGTACACCAGTTTGAAATAACATTGTCGACAAAAAATAACTTATCCTGTTTTTACACGGACAAAAAAGAAATTCTAATTTATATTATTTTGAATTTAGCTTCTGCTCCTTGTTTTTTCTCTCTTTGATATGAACCGTTTATTTTGAAAGTTGCCTAAGTCTGTTAAATGTTAAAGTCGCAAATCTAATATCTAATAATTTTTTGGGATTTTTAACAATGTTAATGTATTTTCAGCACTACGGAACTACGCCTTTTGCGAAAGAACTACTATTTTACCAATTCTATAGGAAATTAGTTACAATATGGAGCTTTTCCAAGCAACCCTAAACACAGGGTTTTATTTATAAATGAAAATAAAGAAACAAAATTTGCTAAAAATTAAAGCTTTATTTTTAATACTCTTAAAAGTTTAGAAACGACAGTACTGCTCGTCGCTCATCGCTTACGCTATGGACATTTTTGTTGTGTTCGAGCGCTAGCGTTCGTTATATACCACAGCTAAATCAACGTCTTCATCGCGGGGATATAGCTCAGTGGTAGAGCATTCGACTGCAGATCGAGAGGTCCCCGGTTCAAACCCGGGTGTCCCCTTGTTTTTTTTTTTGCCTTTTTAGAATTTAATAATTATTTTTTTTTTATTATAAATATAAAAGAGAAGAAAAATTTGTTAGTTTTCATTTTCTAAAAAAGTAATATTTCAATTTATTTTTATTTAATTTAAAAAAAAAATAAATGTAAGCAATTTCATTAAAAGTTTTTAATTCCACATACATTTTTAAAATAATCTAATCATCAGAAGCTTGCTTTTGATATCTTTAGTTCGATACTTTAAATATTCATATATATTATTTTGTTTAATATTAATTAAAAATTTTGATATTGTGCTAATTAAAGGCATTGTCTAATATAAACAATTTTTTAAAGTACATTTTGTTTCTAAATGCGAGTAAATAAAGAAAATTGCGAGCAGTTAATGATTAAAAGCCTAAAATCCTTAAAAGTAAATAATTAAAATCCTTAAATCCTTCACCTTCACATGCCATTACTTTAGGTAGCCTTCAACCCAATTGACTCTTGGCTCATCTGCTTTGCGTCGACGCCTAGATTTTCTTTTGGCAAACCACAAAAGTTCTGGCAAAACAGTAGGAAAGAGCAAACTGCTTGGGTCACATGCTGTGACTTTATGGACTCGAAACAGAAAAATCACCCACAACAACAACAAAAACAAAGTACCTACCTACTTTCTCGCCAGAGATGCAACCGACTGAACAGAATTTTATCACGTTTCTCACGTTTTAAGCTTTGTTGTTGTTGTTGTTGTTGGGGTGGCTGGATTCAGATCAGCTAAAAGTTGTTCGCTTAGCTTTTTGAAATTCAGTAAAAGTCTTCATAGTTCGCCCCTTTTTTTTCAATAAGACCATTTTAAATTATTGTTTAAAAAACCATGCATTTACAAAGATAATTTATCGAATTTCTTCGATTTCTTTTGTGATTTTTTTTCCATTTTCCTTCGATTGTGGTTTTTCTTTGATGTGAGTGTTGTTGTGCGCTTTCGTGTGGGTGTGTGGCAAAATATTCGCAGAAACACGTTCCAAAGAGACGCCGAAGAGCTACTTGAATTTTTATCTCATGACACTCAGTCTGCATCTGATACGTATGAGTATTTATAGATGAAACGTCGTCGCTTAAGCGGCATTAGTCCAAACAAGAGTGTCCAAACGAGTGTACATACACACGTTATAATCCACTTCTTTTTGTTTTGCTCGTTTTATTAATCCACTTGTTTTTGCTTGACTCATCATAATTTATGAATTTAAGTCATGTGCAGATGTTTTTCGTTCCGCTGCACTGTTCTGACCGCCACCGCCAACAGGTCGGTCTCGCTCTTACCGTCATCGAGTCTTATGCGTATATAACTAAGTTCTCAGACACATTCCTATGTTACAAATTCAAGATTAACATAAATATAACCACAAATAGTCTGAATATTTGTTGGTTGTCGCGTGCACAACTGTTTAAACATAAGTAAATTATAATCTTGTTAGAATTAAGCACAAAATAATTGAGAACTGCAAAATGATGAGGTCGAACAACGGTTTCAGCTAGAGTTTAGGAATCTGGCAGATACGACGTTTTAATATGTAGATGATTCCTTTCCTGTTATACTTATGTAGAAATAAAGTTTCAATTGTTAAATTGCTTAAAATCTTTTCTAACTTACAAGGAAATAAACATATACTTGGGCCATACACATTTTAATAATTATACTCATGATAAAAGTCAGCTCTTATCTCATCACTCTTCAGACTTATCTATTACACTTCTTTAGTTTCATATTTACTTTAAATGTTCAATCATTTTTTATGATGGTAAATACTATGGTGTTTCCATAAAATGGTTTTGGTTTGGTTATTGGTTTAGGTTTTCGAATATCGATCAAGTGTTTCCATACAAAACTAGTTTTATTTTTGGTTGTGCTGGGTTTCGCCCCACGTTGTTGTTGTTCGTTTTGTTAGATAATTTTGACAAAATATTTTTGTGTACAATATTTATCTCTTTCTACCATATTAACTATAGAAAGAACTATGGAACTATACTATAACTATAACTATAGAACTATAGAAGAGAGACTACTAGGCTATAACGTCTAGTATTTCGAACTTCAAAACAGTGTTGAAAACTGCTAAAACCATAAATCTTTTCGGTTTTGTGCAACAAAAACCACAATTTCAATGGAGATTTTCTGGTTTTATTATATCTTTCGCTGTGAAACCCAGTTTTTCGCTAAACCGAAGCAAAACCGCTTTATGGAAACATCTTATAAAACCAGAGTCCTTCTGTTGAGTGCAAATTGAAGAGTGCAGAAAGACTATCCGTCTATAAATTACAGAGCTGCTTCTGTTATGATCAGACTTGTATTGGTCAATGTTACGGATGATCGGTTAATCATTAAAAGTTGTCGACTTTTTTAATATCTCCGGTTGTGTCATGCAATAAGTCAGGTTTTAGAACTTTTTCCGTTATGTTGGTGAAACCTGTTGGCCTGTTGGCCCAACAGAAGATCCCTGTTGTGATACTGACAGTTTGTCATTATTGCCATTTTATGACTTGTAAGAACTAACAAAAACAAAGAGCAATAATACTAAGAAAACAGCAAAAAAAAAACTACCTACGAGTACAAGATGAAGCTTAATGAGGCCTATTTATAGCTTTCATTCTCATTCTGTAATTTGGAGTTTTTGTTCATAAATCTATTTACAAAAAGTTATCTTAATTCCATAAAAAGTTTTTCAATTTGTTGTTGTTGTTGATTTTCCGAAGTTTGACACGAAACTTTCTTTATCTACTGCTAACATCTGTTTAATACGCCGAAGGGCGGCTGGTGTGAAGTGAGCAAGCATCACTCCGCATGAGTTTCTGCAAAACGATTATCGCTCTTTGTCATCGTATAATCTATCAGCGATAATTTATATTCGCTGATATACATATGTATATATCATCGTATAATCTATGATTATCGCACCGCTCAAGAGTGCGATAAATAAAGAGTATCGTTATTCGTTATATTCGTTAAATAAGAGTAAATCTCTTTTTCTCTGAAGATTACATCTATGAATTTTCGATTTGAACATATATTCCGATTGAGAGGGTTCGTTGTTTTAACCGACACTTCGTCACTTTGACACTGACTGCAACAGCAAATTCTAATGCTGATTGTGATACAATACATAAAGAGGCCGATTATTGATTGATGTCTGTGATTGTTAACACTTCGTTGAGCTTCGACACAATGTTAGCATCATGTAACGAGGAATGATGATAGTAATGTTTTTTGGGTCAACGGCAGTATCGTACATATTTGAAAAGTTGAAAAAACTTTGGTTGAATAAACTTGGGTTAAATAAACAATTCAATTCAATATCTACACAAATATTCAGTCAAAGTCTATGAATATCGTTTAATCATATTACTTACGAGTATATTCGAAAAGTGTATATTGTATTTGTATATCATGTATTATTATGTTTATATTCCAAAATATCTAACTATAATAAAAATACCATTAAAAATATCAAATTAAAAATCTCAAAAATCAGCAAATTCTTTCGTTGTTGATGTTTTCGCAATTTTAATTTTGATTAAACATAATATACATACAAAATTTAATATACATACATACGATACGTACAAATATCTACTTAAAATTTTTTGGAACGAGCGAGAATTTAAATATTATGTTAGTTTCTAATTTAAAGACTTTTTTGGAAATGATAAATATTATTTTTCAAAAATTTAAATTAATTTTCAAAACAATGATCAAAATAAACTTTAATAACGATAAATAACCTTTTCAATTGCACAAACACACAAAAAATATCTTTGTATTTTCATAAATTTCTTGCTTTGTTTATTTGATATCTTTTAATGTTTATTCGCTTTAATTCTCTTTGTTAATAAGTTAAAAAGTAATTAAATTTTTTTTAATATAATATTTGTATAGTTCATGGCTAAAAATATTTGTCTGAGAACGAACATACATATCTGAGAGCTATATATTTTTGTCTAGACCTATCTAAACGAAATTATTTTATTTTTTATAAATACTAATATATGTATATGTACATACTCGTATGTACATGTATATTTTTATTTCACTTTTATTTTATTTTCACTATGTTTATGGTAATCAAATCAACGGTGTTTGTTTCAAGCGCTTTACTTGACCTTTGACATTTGCAGTATTTAGCTTTACGTTATAGCTTTTGAGAATTATTTTCCACTCTTCTATGATTGCTTGTTATTCCTTTTTACATACTAAGTTTTGTTCAATGTATAAAACAGTCTAAAGTTTCAGTCTAAACAGAAGATCTCTGCTCCTGGCAATGGTTTAACGGTTTTGATGGTCTTAAGGGCCAGATTTTTTGAAGTATTTTTTTTCCTTGTTTTAATAAAATATTCCAAACTGATAATAGACAGTAGTAGGCAGTAAAAGTAGTGTAAAAACAATATTGTAAACAATTTAAAACAACTTTTTAATTTTCGTAGTGCCCCAAATTCTGTTCGTTTTACGTATTCGTTCATCAATCGAACTAAAAAAAATTTAATCTAAAACGCAATTCTCGTACAGCTAAATATCGGCTAGTATTGTCTATAGGCCAATAAAAAATGTGATGACAAAAAATTTCAATAATAACCAATTATCTCCAAGGAATCCGCTTTCATAACATGATGAAGATGATGATGACGGTTGGAAGGGTGTGGAGGATGGGGAGAAAACGGCGAATAAAAAAAGGAACCTTCTGCTTATTGACCGTTTCGAAGGACGCAATTGGATCCTTGGTGTTATACTTTTCGTTATTCTTGCAATTGCAATTTTGTTTTTGTGATTTCGTATTGTTGACTTTATTATCATTACTAGATACTCGACAATTTATTGTTGCTGTAACTGTTACTGTTATTGATATTGATATTGTTGTTATTGTTGCTAAAGTCGTCGACAATAGCAAAAACAAAATATTAGCTGAATTTTCATTTTATTTGAAATGTATTTCACTTTATATGTTACAATCATATCACTTGAGTGAAAAAAAAAAATCACTGCCACGACCATGATGATGATGCTGATGATGATGATGATGATGCTGATGCTGATGTTGGCGAGGATGACGATGATACGAGTATTGAAGAAAAAGTTGGCGCGTCATTGCGATAGAATAATACAAAAAAGGATTAGAATCGATTGATTGATTATTATAAAAGTCATGAGTCCAAACGTTGAAATTAGTATCAACATGTTAAAAAACTGTGATGATGATGATGATGTTTGTTACAATATAACGTCTAGGATAATGTCAAGCGGTAAGGATGATTCCAATTTCTTGACACTTCAGTGCGATAGTGTTAATGAAGAAAGGGGGCGGCGTTGCAGGTAAACAGATTTTGGTGTGTGTGTGTCTGTGTGTGTACATCACTCAATTGGAGGTCATTGAACGTCCAACGTGTAGTCAAATAAGATGCCACAAAAAAAAAACCAACATATATATTTTTTTGCTCTTATTTATTGTTATTTATACAAACATTTGACTCATGCTTTCGTTTTGGCTCGTTCTGTTCTGTTGATTGCTAATTATGGTATGTATGTATGTATGTATGTGTGTATGTACGATACATACTTGTGATGATGCTAATAATGATGCTGATGCTGACGTTGAGGCATCTCTTTGGCTTGTTTTTTGTAGTATTCTTTGTATAAAGGACTTTGCTTTGGCTTCTTTTGCGTTCGATTTGTGGCAACGGCTACGATTTTAAGGTAGAGTGAAGATGCGTAGATTAAGTTGAAGTATTTCTGAAATTGTTTGATAAAATCACGCTGGTTGGCTGGATTAATGAGTTTTTAAATTGTTTCATTTTGTTTCAAACAATTAGGTTTATTTTCTTTTAAAATTTTCGTTTTTATTTTTTCGCTCTTTTGGTTTTTTGAATTTTGATTTGAAAAAGATCAAAAAATTCCATTTTTAAATTTGTGCGAATTTTCCATAATTCAATTTGGCTAAAGCGAAAAAAGAAATGTAAAAACTTTGAAAATTGTCTTTTGTAGAAGAGAGAATTTCAGAGAAAACTTGAAAAACTTTCCCGGACACTTTTTATGGTCTCATAAATCTAACAAAATCAAGATCTAACAAATTCAACCTTTATCAATGTACATACTTGAAGTAATACACTTTAACAGCTGTTTTTTTTATTAAAAAAAGGTTTTGTCTGATGAAACAACTATCATCATAATCAAACTAAACTAAATAGAAATAAAAACATTTCAAATAACTTTCCAGAGTCTATAACTCTTGACAGCCTGATACAAAATGATCGTATATCCACAATTTAATAATCTTAATTTTTTATTTCTTTTAAAATAATTTTAAATAATTTTTATTGTATAATTTTTTTTTATATTTTTCATTTTGCAGAAAAATTTATAAAAATTTAGAAAAATTTATAAATTTAATACGTATACGTATTAGATGTCTCCGGTTTTTTGTTTAATGGAGTTAATTGATTTGGCCATTGAACTAACTATACATCTGTGGACAGAGTAAAGGTATATATTTACGCCTCGTTGTCGCTTGTTCTTCTATGGTTTTCTTCTTCTTTAATTTCTTTTAATAATTATAAAAATAAACAAACCATGAAAAAGTTTAAGTTCGCTTCTGTCGTTGCTTCGACAGTTTAAACGACAATTCTTGCTGCTTTTAAATACGTTATACGACAGACAGCAGTTACTTTTAATTTAGCAAACTGGTTATTTTTATAGCCGTTAGCTTTTTAAGTTTATTTTTACTAATTAGATTTGTTGCAATGAATACAGTAGAATAATTGCTTCTCGTTCAATAACTATTGTACAAGCCAGATTTCGTTGAATAAACTTTATGGAAATATATCGTCTTTTACCGAAAAAGGGGATAACTTTTGTCATTAAAAGTTATTATTATTATAATTACTGATTTGCAAATGGACAAAACTTTTTATATGACGACTCAATATTCTACACAAGTGCCATGACATCAGAAGAGAGTACTCGTACATATTTATAAGATACCAAAGTAAAAATGAAATCAAAGAGAACTAGATAATTTCAGAAGAAAGAAAAAAATATTTATTTTTATTTAGAAATACATTTTTTTTTAGAAATACATACTGAAATTTTTCTTATATGGAGTTTCTTGGCAAGGGCGAGTGGATCCGGTAACATGGTCTAAATACGCCACTAGCAGGAGCTAAAAATATATTTGCAAGAATTAAAAGTTAAATGATAATTTTGATGGTAACTAAATGATTAAAAATATGGTTAAAGTAATGGGTTTTGAAATGAATTTCCGAATTTTTCTTCTTCATCCTTTTTTTTTCTTTTTTTTTCTGTACAATACGAATTTTAAGAATTTCGAAATGTTACGTTTAAATACAACCACTTTTTCTTCTCCCTCTCTCACTCTCTTCTTTCACTTTAATACTTTTCCTCTGTTTCGCTCTCTTCTTTGACTTTCCAACTTAATAAAACAATTAATTTCATTGACAGGAAGAAACACTTTGTGGACCAACAATAGCTTTTACGGCGTAAAAGTGTTTTATGAATGAAAAACCTGCTTCCATATACCATGTTGCCTTCTTCTTCCTTCTTTGCTACATATTGGTTCTACAGCAAGAACCAATGAAGAAGAACAGGAAAAGGCCCCAAAACCGATGAGTGGTAATCGAGCGAGAGAGAGAGAGAGAGAGGAAAAATCAATATTAAACAAAACACAAACAGCTGTTAAATATCTTAACTGGAAACTTCAACTGAATTTAGACTGCGGCGAATTCGATTGTTTTGGCTGTGACGAATTTAAGATATTGCTGTTGTTGTTGTTGTTCTTGTTCTGGTTTTTGGTGCTGAATGCTCACTTAAAAACTGAATTCTTTGAAATGTAAAAGAGTAAGAGTACTTGACAAAAAAAAAGAAAATACAGCAACACAATAACATTCGCCGCGTCTCGACTGCTGCTTCTTGCTGCTGCTGCTGTTGTTGATGGCACCTGTTTGGGGCTGTTTTACTGTTACTGCCGCTGTTGCTGCTGCTGCTGCTGCTGTTGCTGCTGATGGTTGAAAGACTTTTCTACAATTCAGTCTGATACTGCTACCGCTTGCTAACGGTTGTGTCTTTCGAACGGACTCTATTCGAATCGTGGCGAATCGAAACGCACCGGCCGCGACTCATCATCTGCCGGCCGGCCAAAAGAAGTAATAACTAATTAACGAAAAACAAAAACAACGTTAAAATCTCGTCAAACTTGAAGAATTAGTTTTAATTATTTTATATTTTTTTTTTTTTTAAATTAATATAATCATTTTTTAAATAAAATTAACAGAATAGAGGAGAGTTTTTGTGTGAATTCAAGAATACGCTTATAATATGATTGTACGATACAACAAAAATTTTTAAAAATCCTGAACTGTTTTATCGTTTTAATTAATAAATTTTTTTTCTTTTATTGATGAAGTGCTTAAACCAACAACAACAATTAGATGTAAAGAGTAATCATAATGTGAGATATTAAATAAAAAATGTAACAATTAAGAAATTTATTTATATATATACAAACTTAATTTTTTGAATAAAGTTCCTTTTTTTTTACAAAAATACTTTTTACTAAAGTGTTTTTCAACGACTTAGAATATATTGTATAAATACGATACTATAAAATATTTAAAAGGAAATGGAGAACATTAATTAAACATTAAAAATAAATATTAAAATATATAATAAAAGAAAAGAAATTTTCAGAAAACAAATTGTAAATGTATATTAAAAAAAACTGCAAATAATAAAGAATAAAAAAATACTATTTTGTGGTCTTGTTAAAGACTCTTCAAAAGTGTTTTTGTTTTAATTTAAATTTCCCGAAATCCAAATTATTTTTTTTAACCGCGTTACGAAACCGTTAATCGTTTACTTTCGTGGCAAGTAAGGATTACATTAAAGAAAATATTAGGCTCATTTAAATTCTTAAGAGTTAATCTTTTACCGTCTCCAGAGGAGGTTGCAGTTTTGTTAATAACATTTAGTTTTTTGGCTTCGACTCGGTCTACTTCTTCGCATATCATTAGGACATTATTTGGACATTATTTGCAAACGTTATTTTTTATTATTTCACATTATTTTTCTGTTTTTACTGAAAAACAGTTTGCCAATTAAAAGAAATTGTTTTGCATAAGAATAAACAATGATGAAAATAAAACCAATTTAACAATTTTCAATGCATTTTGATCGTTTATTTAAAGAAATTAAAAGACTGAACTAAATAATCATAAAAAATATAAGCAAAAATATAAATTTAAAAAAAACAGGCGAAATTAATGACTACAACAATTAGAGAAATAAAAGATAGAGAAAAAAGAAAGAAAAGTGAGAGTAAACAAATCATTTTAATAATTAATTTGTTTGAGAGGGAAAAAAAACATTATCCAAAACACCAGCAGAAATATATATACAAATATACAATATATATATACACATATACATATATACAAGTTATATATAAATAATTATTAAATTATAATTACTTCTAATATAAATATTAATATTTATAAATAAATAGATTTTATAATTATTATTGTTAATATAATATTTATAATAATTTATATTAATATTATTATTATATTTTATTAATATTAATTAATAAAATTATTAATTATTATTATTATTGTTATAATTATTATATATTTATAATAGTATATATAAAATTTATTCGTAATTTTTTTACTTACTAAATTCTACTTTTACTACTAGGCACTCGCACAAATTATTTCTTAAATAAATTAGAAAATCAACAAATAGGCGTATAAAACGAAGAAAATTATAAAACACTAAAATATTTTGCGAAACTACAAAAACATAAAAAATTATTTTGAAAATTGCTCAGTGTAATTTTTCAGAAAAAATTAGCAAATATAATAATAACTAATTACGTCAAGTGATATCCTGCAGGCAAAAATTAATATTTATTTGAGTCTTAAAAAAACAACAAGGAATAAAATAAAAAGACCACACAATTGCCCTTTTGTAAACTCTAGACTTTTCATAAAGTACTCTTGGGGCAAAAAACTGTCCCAGTGTTATATGATGAACGTTTGATCGACCGACCGAACGAACGACCGCAACATCATTAAACGATTTTCGTCTCATTAACTTTGAAAGCTTTGTTCAATTACCAAAGTTATTAAATTAAAATGACGCAGAGGAGTTTATAATGGAGCCCTCTCATCATCCACTAGAGGTAGAACACTAAAAAGCTCAAAAACCCAAACCATTGACGATATGTCGCCGTATTTAATTTGAGAAAAATAACCGGGGCCTGGAAATGCCCGAAAATATGGTAACAAAAGATACGACAAATATGTAATACTATAAAGTGTTGTCGAAAGTGAAAAAGTTCGTAATTTTTAGAAAATAAAACGCAGCGATAAGCAGCCAGAACTGCCGTAAATAAAAAGTTAACAATACTATAGTAAACACATTCGTGGAAAAACAACATCAGAAGAAGGAGAATGGCTGAAGGCGTAACGACTGAATAACCAAAATAATAACAGTAGCATAAAATTACATCAAAAATAAAAGAACATCACATCAGTAGCATACAATTAATAATAATAATAAGAAATTAACACAAGCCTGTACGGAATACTTATATAAACCAGAAAAAACGCTCCAGTAACTAAGAAAATTATGGCAGTAACAAAACATATAAAACTCTAAATGAGGAAGCTGGAATTATGTAATTAATACATTTCTTGCATCGCCCGCTTCATGTTAAACAGTTGGCAGCTCTTTCGCTTCATGTTAAAAACTTGGCAGTTGACAAACCTAAACGTAAGTTTAAGTATGCATGAGTACGAGTATAAGGATAATGTTCCTTTCGTAATTACAGTAAAGAAACTTTAGAAATTTTATACCGTTTCCGATTCGTTGTCGCATTATTTCACATTATTCAATTTTGATGATCAATAAATTGCTTGCCATACTTTCCATTAACATACGTACATAAACATACAACCGTCATATACGATACAAAGTCGTAAACGACACTTCTTTTAAATGGCCTTTTCTCTTTCTAGTAAGTTTGTAATTCTAATGAGCTTGTTAATCACTTAACGCAAGACATATTCGTGCTTGCATTCATAACGTACATAACAGACATTACATTACAGACTTCTAGTTATATTATTAGTATTATTATTACTATTATAGTATTATAATTAAAAGAAAAAAGTATTTAAAGAAGTACTAATTAAAAGAAATAGTTAAGGCCTTCTTATCAAGGTTTAATTACATTGGTCTATATTTTAGACTATGTATATCAACGAGCATTTGTTTTTGTACGTCGCGAGATTATATAAAATTTTTCTAAAAAGGTCTGATGGAATCCCCCAGCCCCCCAATGCCGCCGAAGTGATGTCAAATCAATGGACCCAAACCATTTAGAATTCGTTTTCGAATTTTGCGATACAAAATGTCAGTCACCCAGTTTTATGATTGATTAGCCCCGGCCTTTTTTGCGTATAAATAATGACTTTCTTACGTCAAATTTATTACAAAAGCTTATTTTTATAAATAAACTTAAACAAAAACTTATTATTATCCGTTAACTACTTAATTCGGTATATTTAATTATGCATAGTTTAATGACTGCGACTATAATTCTATGCTCTCCAAATGAAGGCTATAAAAATTCTTTTTGTTTTCTACATTCTGTAACCATGAAAAGAACAAGTAAAAGATCCAGTCGAGACTGCCATAAGAGCATTAACTAACGGTTGATGTATGTATGTTCTTGCTTACATTATTTACGCAACTGTTTTAATGATTTCATAACATTATCGCTCTCATTATCCACACTTTTACCCGTTCTCCAACAGAGCAATGTGTAGAGCAATGTCTACTACATTATGTAGACAGACGTGTGTACATTGAATTTATTCGTGTATGAGTGATGATGTCTTCTGAGAAATGATGTCTTCTGCGACATAAGGATAAGAAATAATACCGCCAAATTTACTTTTTATGCTCCAATTAATCTCACTTGAATGGGTTTTTCTTGTCAGTAATTTCTTATTCTGCTGGAATTTTCACATCGTACATACATACGTATATATATATGTACCTGCATGCGTTCGTATTTAAAGCCTTTGGTATTTTGGAGAAAAACTCTCTATATGTTCACTTTTTACATACGAGAATATATGTATGTACATTTATTTTAAAAGTATGCGAGAAATGTGAAAAATATAAAAGTGTAATGCTTTGTATAAGATTCATTATTCGAGAGGCCAAAAATAAATCGCTGTGTTATACCATATACATATATAAGTATAATTTTTTTAGAAAATTCTATAAATTACGTCCAAAAAATATTTATTTCCAGTAAAAAGTCTTGCAAAATCTACAACAACCTGAAAAATTTCCGATCGTTCAAAATTGTTTCATTAAAAAATAATTTTAAAATATACACTTAAATTTTAAAGGTACACTTAAAATTGCCTCAGCTTGTTTGTAAATTTTTACATTTTTTAACTGTTTCAGAAAGCTATTTTAAAGTCATAAAGCGTTAATGTATAATGTTCCCCGAATTTTGTATTTTAAACGCTTTATAACTCATTAATAAGTTTTTATGAATTAAAGATTATACTTCAAAGTAACGTATTAAAAATTCATCTTTCCAAATTCTTAAAAACATTTGTACAAAAACATTTAATTGTTAAGCGCCTTCGGATAAATGAGTTGGATCAAAAAGTTATGCGCTCACCAAATAGCAAAAATATCACAGACTTCATAAAAAATAGACAGCTCTCCATACAAAGTTCGTGCGTCTGCGGAGTTCATTACCATCTACAAAAAACAACAACAACAATAACATTTACTTAATTAGCTACAGAGCAATGAAGTGTGTCAGTGTAGAATTTTATGTTACTATCATCGCATCATAGCCAGTGACAGGAGGATGAAGTTGAAGCTCTTTTCTTTGTGCTTTCTTTAATTGTTCGGTGCTTAATGCTTTGAGTATGTAAATGCCAGAGGTTGTGTACGTTGTGGATTACAAATTCTACTCATCTGAGAGCTGGCAACGTTAAAGTGTTGAAGTATGTATACGTGATCCTAATAAACGGTAATGTAATATGGTCTTTTTGTGGTTTCCAAAATTTTTTTTTATAACGCGATTTTTTGCGACCTTGAAAATTGGTAGTCTATAAATTTTGTGTATAACTTTTCAGTTATAAAAATGCATATTTTTAAGATCAATTTTCAGCTAAATATTATATCGTATATTTATTTATTTGTATTATTATAAAAAAATAAGTATATTTATATACAATACTTATTTGGAAATAAAACTTTTACGTTGTAAATTTTAAAAACTAAGCCTAAAGCATATCAGAAATATCTATTATTTTTAAATATATTAAATAAAACCAATAAAAAAAAATTAAATAAACCCTTTGAAAAACCCTTCAAAATTCAAAAGTAGCGTAAAAGATAAAGAAACAGAAAAGAATATAAACTATTAAGACTTTCAGTAATTTTAAATGACCTTCAAACCAATTCAATGCCCTTCACGAAACCAGCCAGACCGACAAACACCTTTAAATTAAAAGATATAAAAGAATAAAAACATCCACAGTTTGTTAAACTAATTATTGCCGAATCAAGCAAAATGTTAAAAAATTAAACCAGAAACTGACGTGTCTTTTTCTCGTAAACAAAAAAAAAGAGAAAAAATGAGAGAGTAAACAAAAAAAAAAGAAAGAAGAAAGGTACTGGTATGAAACGGTATTAGAGCAGTTTTGAAATTGATTCGAAATTTAAATCTAAATAAATGCAAAGTATGTCGTGCATTGTACAATCTTTTACAGCCTTGGTACAATGATGCCTAAAACTAATAAATAATACTCGTAATACATAGTAAGAAGAAAACATTCAATTTTTAAAATGTCGCCAAAACAACAATCAATTAGACGGAGAGAAGAGAACACCATAGATATACCGGCGGAGGAACGGATAAGTCAACGAGTTTAAGAAAAGAAGAAAGCATAAAAATGTTAGTCGTAAAATTGTGGAATATAACAATTGTTAAAACAAATTTACATTGACAACATTACCTTGAGATTGTTTACAAGAAAATGTAACAAAAAAAAAAAAAACAACTACAAAATAAGAACTTTTATTGCGAACATTCAGAGCGATAAAAAACACTCGCATATAAATAAATATTTTTTGCTTTAAAAAAAAAAAATTAAAAATAACGAAAAATAGGACTATAATATAAATACATAAATATTTTTATTATAGTCGTAAATATTTATTTTAAATATTTTTCCTGAGGCTTTTTATAAAAAAAATATGTATGTTGTAATTGCTTGAAATAGGAAGACCAAAATGGTGGGGAGAAACGAAAGAAGAAGTTTAAAGAAATCAAATGCAAACGTCCTTCACACTCTTTTAGCTACTCCTTAAGTCTACTTAATTCTATTGAACCACTTCAAACTGGTAAACAGTCTGACTTTTTGCTGGAAATGCCATTAATTTTCATTAAATTGAAAATACAATTTTCAACAAATCAAAGTATCGTATATAATTTGTTTATACCATATTAATTGGAAGATAATATTTAAAAATTTTAATTAAAAAACTACAACCGACAAGACAATTTTTAATTCGATTTTTCAAAAAAAATCTGTAAGCATTAAAAGCAATTACATTACATTTGTTATTTATAAAAAATCTTTACTCGCATGAAGTAGTTTCAAATTCCACTTTTAACTACTTCGTTATTTTACTTAAATTTATATTAGGATGGGATTATTTTTAAGTTTTGAATTTACGAAATTATTTTGTAATTTCGTTATTTCAAAAGTAGCAAAGAGTTTCCTCTTACTTTCTGGAAGAGGATTTTGTCTTCTTAGCGACGAATAAAACAAAACATTTCAAGCTACGAATCGTACATCATATTAAAGATATCAAGTATTCCATTCGAATTATATAAAATTTTTTTGTAGACTATTATAGAAAGACTAAGAACGAATGCCAAGAGAACAAAATTAAAGAGGATAGAAAAGTAAATTGAAAAGTCCAACGTAATTTTGACATGAAAATTACTAATCATTTGACATGATGTTAATCAGCAAATAGATTTAGTTGATTAAAAGCTAATTGTTTGTTAACTCGTTAAGTTATTAAATGCTGTTTTTAGAATTATTACAAAACTTCTGATTGCGCAAGTAAAATCAGTTAATGAAAGTTTCATTGATTTTTTACTACAGGGCATTTGGTCCTTTTTGGAGGGCAACAGAAATTTTTTTGGAAAAATTCTCTTATAGCTTTTTTTTTATAATGGAAAAGGCGCGACAATAGCGTAAATGACGCACCATAAATCTCTTTAAAGTAATTTATGTAAATAATAAATAAACATCAATAAGAAATTAAGCCTGGAAAATGCTTTTAGTGCTTTAATGTTTCTCTGCTAAAAAAATGGAAGTCTCAAAAAAAAGGTTGTTAATTCCCAGAAAGAAATACATACGAGTATTTACAGAAATGGCTCCAAAGTGAAATGAACAGCAACGAAATGAAATTAATGGAAATTTATACTGCCTAAAGGATAAATCGGTATATTTAAACAGAAGTTAGAGAGAGATACGTACTACATATGTACGATATATTGTATGTATTTCCCAAAGAAAATAAAAAATGTCAAACATAAAAGAAATAAACCAACCAAATATAATTAGGGATATAATTAGGGATATAATTACCAAATCAAATACTGGGTTAACTGTATCAGTTACTGATACAGTTAACCCAGTTACTAATCGGAATCGAAATTATTGCACTATATTTTATGAAATAAAAACGTTAAACTTCCTTTTCAAGCTGTTTGATCCAGAAGTTCACGATTTTTTAAAAGCTCTTTTGGCCTGATGTTATTTACAAAACTAAAGTGCTAAATCATCCTTAATATAGTCACTCGCCCTATAATTTTCAGATGTACCAGAATTTTTACAAAATTTTAAGAAAAGAAAATCCATCTGACCAAAATATTTTCCAGTAGAAAAATGTCGATTCTATAATATTTAATTATACATATCGTATATACGATATAATTAAGAAGGATGGCTAATTTGATAAATACTAAAATAAAGTGATTTATTTTGAATTTAGGGCATTCGAAGAATTCAAGGTACACTTTTTACAGGTTGATCTACTAATTTATGTCAAAAACAAAAAACAATTTTAAGCTTTTTATGAATTTTTTTCATGTAGGCCATATTTCAGCAAATGCTGTGTGCTGTGTTGTTGCGTTTATTGCCATAGTGACAGATGCGTTTGACAAGTTTAGGTGTCATCTGCACATAATGGAAAAAAAACTGTATCGAAAAGAGTATTTTTAAAAAAAAGTCTCGAGAGTTGACAATAATAAATCAGCCTAAAAAATACTACCGCATTATTTTCCATATTCCAAAAATAAAATACAAAGCGACAATAACGACAAAAATATTGTCGTTTTTAAGGCCAACTAATTCAATATGGTTTTTTATCAGTTTAAATAAATACGATAGAATAAAAATTCTATTACTATAAATTAGAATAATATTCGCCGAATTGAATGCTTAATCGAATATTCTTTGGTCAATATTCACAAAATTTAAAAAAATTCAATATTATTATTATCTTTTCAAAAGAATAAAACTTTAAGGAGTTTTTGGACACCACTAAAATCTTTAATGGCAGACATTTTCTATTATATTCTACAGCTAAAGTTATTCTGAATATGCCTTTTATTTCTTATACGAGTATAGTACAATATTCTGTTAACACAAGGTTGTATTTAGCAATTCAAATTAACTTTTAATTAATTGCTGAAAGTTTTTGATCTCAAGAGACGTAAGAAAAAAAATGCAGCCATAGGTGAGGAGAGCTTTCACTTTTACGAATTTTTCCGAAAAGGGTGAGACTCAATTCTTGCACGAGTTTGAGTATTTTGGGATATTTTGGAGGGTTTTTTGTTTGTAATAAAATAAAAATGTAAAATTAAAATATAGATTGGTTTCAGGGATTGAGGCGGAAAAGATTAAAGTTAAGAAAATCACTACGAATACAAAGTAGACTTCGTAAACTTCGAATGGTTAACGATGTACGTATTTTATTTCGAATTCGCCTGCCTATTCTTGATATATACCCAATTAGAAATACACATCCTGAAATATTACCAATACTTTATTGTAGTAATTTTTTAACAACTGAAAGCAACTTTTTGAAACCAAATCCATTACATGCCATTATTGCCAAGAATTGCTTGGGTTCTCTTGAAAATTATAGTGTTGAAGCTTCTTTTAGGATTATGACAAGCGCAATTCGTAAACTTGTTCTAATTAATGTGCTATTGGGGAATTTTAAAGATACTCGTATAATATATGTATATACTTGATTTTCCATTAAAAGCATATACTTTTTTCAAACCAGTTTATGGCGACTAATGGACAGCGTAATTGTGTTTTTGTGCTTCGAAAACCGGGCGCCGGCAGTGAATTGAGAATACATATTTATTTAAATGAACTGATAATAATTTCTTCATAAAATATTCATACACAACCAAATTCAATGAATGTTTTATGCAAAGAAATTTTTCAAGTGTTCATCGAAACCGAAATGTCACCGGTATTTTCATTTGACCGGTTTTAGGCATCGCATTAATTAATAATAAAAATTTTTGGAATAAAATTTAAATAAATTATAGCAAGTAAAATAACATTATCAGAAAATAAAATCGAAAAGCTAACGTAAAAAAAAACAAATCAAAAACATGGCATTAAATACAAATTCTTGAAATATTATACAAATATCTCTAGAACATATTTTACATTTGTATAACTTTCAAAAATTTCTAACGACCAGAAAAAGAACTGCGAAAATGAAATGAAACTGCGAATATTTTATAAAAAAAGCTCTCTTTAAATTTTAACAATTTAGTTTTATTTTAATAACATTTATTGAAATTTATTTAAAACTTAATTAAAGTAAAATACAATTTGGAAAATATGCGAAAGTTTTTTTTCCAATATTTTTAAAACATTTTTAAACTTTCAAGAACTTTTTAGACCAGAACAAGAACAGATACTGCGAACATTTTATACAAAAACATTTCTTTTTAAATTTGAAGAATTTAGTTTTATTTTAATAACATTTATTGAAATTTATTTAAAACTTAATTAAAGTAAAATACAATTTGGAAAATATGCGACAGTTTTTTTTTAACATTTTAAAGCCATTCCCACACACTTTTTTTTGGTGAATATTTTACTCGTAGTATTGCAAGTAATGAATAAATAATTAGGATAATAAAAGAAAATGAAAATAAATTACAAGTACTATACTCGTATATCTTGATTATATGATAAAAATCCGGTTAAGACTTTTGAATGTGTGCGTTTGTGTATCATCAAGTAATACGAACAGAAAAAAAAATATTCGAAGAGTGCGTGCAAAGATTCAATTTTCAACACTTTTCGTAATTTCAGAGAGTACGAATTGGTTCAAAGCAATAAGGTTAAGGTTAAGGCTAAAAATTGGTTTGATAGTTTGATAGTTAAAAGCCATACAAGAAACACACGCTACCAACTGCTGAGGAACTAGAACTCAAAAAGTTCGTTTTACTCCAAAGTAGCGTATAAATAGCTTTAAAATAGCATAGCAATGAAATATAATACATAGAATTAATAGAATGCGCTATAATATAATAAAGCAAATCATTGACAAGTTTCTCGAAATTCTCATGGAGTGAACAGTGTCGTCGAAGGAGTCCGATAAAAATAGAAATTATACTTTTATTAGGTCGCAGAAAGTCTCAGATTTATGAATCTCATTTGAATAAATTGTTTACAAGAGAAAATTGAGTACATTTCAAATCATAGAAATGGTCAACTTCTGTCCGTATGGAATTGTCGTCGGCGGCTTCATGTGGTTCTTGGTAAGGTGAGGCGAAGGAAGAAGATCGCCCGAACCTTTTATTTATGCATAATATTCTGCAATAATTTTCAAGCTTATAGTTAATTTCTCATGCGTATTCTTATGTGTCGTTATGATTGTGGCGGTCATTAAACTCGACGCCATTTTAGATGCAACGCAGTGTTGTTCTCCATCTTTTTGATGTGTGTGTGTGTATAAATTGGCGTCTTCCATTTTGCAAATTAATTCAAAAGAGGTTTTATTATTATATAATCCCAGAACAAACAACAAGAACAGCAATAACAATAACTCCCATAAAAGAATTCACTTCGACCGAACATCAACGGTTTGTTGCATAATTCATTCATTCATTTATTCAGTCTATGATGCGACGATTTAATTGAGTTCTGAGTTCAGTTACATCCGAAGATTGGTCGTCATTTACTGCCGAAGGATGAGTTCAGTCGTAGTGTAACACTTCATCATGCATTCCAGAAGATATTCCAGTGTAACGGACCCGTAATTTAGTACTTGCTTGCTTTTATTACAAAAATTTTCGCATACATTCATCCTTTTTTTCTTATACTTATATTTCCTTTAATTATAACGGCTGCGCCATTTTTATGTCGGTATGTAAACATTGAATACCCTAAACATTTATCAACCGATTGATTTGAGGAGACATGTTTTTTCAGACGTCAATTCAGTAGAAATTTAACCCTAAATAGCTACACACCGAAACAATGCGCCGAAATTGTGACGCTGTACATTGAAAATAGTTGTGCTTATCGTTGAAAATCGAACGTAGCCAAGAAGCACCGTCTGACCACACTTTTCGTCGTTTGGTATCGAATTTTGTTGGGCACGGGACAGTGGGACAGATCGTCAACATGCCGTTCATCAACGCCCAAGACGTTCCAATGAACTGGTTGAAGCGGTAAGAGAGAGTGTTGCCGAGAACCCACATGTATCGTATAATCATCGCAGTCAGCATTTTGGCGTCAGTGGAACCACCTTGTGGCGCATTTTGTAGGATAATATGCATTTTTTTCCGCATAAAGTGCAATTGACTCAAAGAATATTGTCGACAGACCGTCCTCGTCGCTTGGAATACAGCTAAACAGTTACATACCGACATAAAAGATGGCGCACTCTGTAGGAACAACCAAAACTCTCAGCCGCCCCCCAAAAACTGAAAGCCATATACGCCACTGGCTGCAGATGTGAGGAAGAATACAGTTTGCGAATTCAATTTGAGGCCTAAGTAGACAGATATATGATATTACCTTTAGCAAAGTTAATCTCTTCTGCTCTTATTAGCCAGAAAAGAGGACACGGACTATTGCTTTTATCCTACAACAGGAAGCATTTGTTGTCACAGCTGTTCTTCTCATTCACAGTTTAGACAATTTTCCTGAATTCTGTGAGCGTGCACAGGTAGACAGAATTTTGTGCTGCTTTTACTAATTAAGCACGAACAAGCTCGATTCTTGTTAACCTTATTCGAAAGATGCTATAGCTTCGTAATTGCTCAGTTTTCTTGCTTCTTAGCTCCGCCCTCGTGAATATAAATTTAAAAATGATATAGATAGTTTGAAAGCACTTTAGGATGAGTTTACATAAGCGTTGAAGTACCCTTAAGCGTAAAATGAGGTTGTTGCTTACCCGAACGAATGAACAAACGAAGAGAGAAGTGTTCAGATTCCAGCTTAAATAACAAAAACCAATATTTTTACACTTAAGGGTAGTTCGGCCCTCTATGAAAACTCATGCTCACCCTCATAAACGACGTGTTTGCGTTGCGTGCTTGCTTCGTTTAATTGAATTCTGTGAACAAAGCTTCGAATCAACGATTTATTTAATAAAAGTACGCACATACATAAATACGTATGTACATATGTATAGTATGTTGTTGCTTTATGTTGTAGTGCTTTGTGGCAATTCATGTTCTGAGTGCTAATCCTGCTTTGATTATTTGCTTCGAATTTCGAGGAACTTCTCGCAAAATAAGGAAAATTTAATGATTCCAGCGAGCAACAACCGGAAAATTGGGGGGAGGGAGGAGGG
The DNA here is from genome assembly GCA_949752815.1 of Conops quadrifasciatus. NCBI lineage: Eukaryota > Metazoa > Arthropoda > Insecta > Diptera > Conopidae > Conops > Conops quadrifasciatus. The sequence continues at coordinate 10,917,710 of OX457078.1, read as the reverse complement.
GGTTGCAAATCTGATGAGGGTTCTTGCGCTACTTGAAGACATTTCGGGAAAAATAGCAGCGCATAACTTCGACAATAAGCTAAGCATAAATGACAACCGTGACAAAGTTTGCCGAAAATAATTGAGCATTTGTTGCTTGGACGCTAATGCCACCGCTCCCCCTTCCCGCTCCCTCCGCCCAATTCGTCACATTCTTTCGTCAATTTTGTGGAGTTTTTCTTTAGGTCTTTTGACAAATTCTTCTAGAGAAAATCATGGTGAGAAGCAAGAAATTTTGCGCAAAAGATTGATGTGGGGGGGGGGGGGGGTGAGGCCTCCTCACCGAACATCAAACACCAATTTCCGAAAAATAATTAAAAATCTATTTAGTTTATTTATCGCTTTGTAGCGCATTTAGTGCGTGGAGCTAAAACTTGAGACAATAAGAAATCGTATCGGGGGGCTTATATCTATCTCTGCCCCCTCCCGAATTTAAGAAACTTTTTTTCCTCCCAAATGCAGTTTTCTTCTCTTATAAGATTCTGACGTTTGACTTTAATATTGTAGTACGTCAAAGTTTTAACAGGATTATCCAAAATAAATTATAGGAACTTTTTTATTAAATAAGAAACACATTATTATTAATTTTATGGGCGTTTTTATTTAGTTATCAGTTATTATCTATGACAATTATGTGTGCAAGACGATATCTGCCAAACGACGCAAGATCATTTTATTTATTTCAACTAAATTCAACATCCACACCAATACATTGAAGGGTGCGTTGTTTCCTTCTCAGCTTGATACTCATTCTAGACATTGTTGAATTAATACACCATAAAACAACTTAATTGAAATTGTATCATACCATAATCATAAAATATAATGAATAATATAACAGCCTGTCAATTATGGCAATTACGTTGAGCTGATAACATTATTTCAGTGAAGCAATTAAACGAATTAATTAATAAAAAATAAAAGACCACCCTGCTCAAGAGCGCTCATTAAGACACATAATAATCAATCAATAGACCTCGAAACTCTTACGCACAAATACAGCCGAAGTATTATGCCGTCAATTACAGCCGTCTTCACTGAGATCAGTTGAAGAGATAATCGGTTCAATCGTTTGAATTAAACATAGTCTCTCTCTCTCTCTCTCCTCTCTCTTAAAAAAAATACTTTTTGCCAATTTTATTGGTAAGACAAAATGTTAACATCCAGTTCATATTTAAGCTGCAAACGTAACTGTCTAGAAGAAATGGAAAACCAGAATTTCTATTTTAGGGTACGTGTCTATAATAAAACATTATTAACTCAAAGAATGCTGTGTCAAAATTGAAAGAAAAGCATTTACATTCAGCAGCACAACAGCTTCAAGAACAACAAAGTAGGTATCATGTCAAACACTTTAACAATAACAATAAACAAAGAAAGTTCGATACCTTCCATTTCTCATTTTTGATGATTTCGTGACGTTTTCGCAAAAAATTCAATTAAAAAAGTTTTCAAATATTCTCTGGAAACACGTAACCAAAGCATCTAAACGCAGAAAAGAGCACAAATTGTACGATATTAACCCTAGATCTGCGAAGGGAGTAATTTGGACTTCTTCAGGCGCCCACTGACTGACTAATTGTCAATTACGTTTTTTCTTTGTATGTTTTCGCTGGAGTTTGTGATTTTGTGAAATGTTTCATAAATGTCAAAATGAAATAAGTTGCTCTAATGGTAATAAGAAGGTTGATATAATCCACATAAAATTTATAATATCAACACATTTTTATCTTTATTTTTGCCTTTATTTATTGAAGCGTTATAAAAAAGTCATTATGAATCTTAATGACTCTTAAAAGATAACGTTACACACCAAAAAAAAAAAAATCAACATAAATATGTAACTTTTTAAAAGTGGTTTTTTAAAATATATTTACCTAAATTTAAAGCAATGAGCTTGTAAATAAAAGAAAGCATTTCATTGGACCCATTGTTTAGTCAGTAAATGCTCTCCTAGTTTCTTGTCTCTTTTAACACGGATTCGTATAGCACGTCACTTTGATTGAAGGCCAATAAAGGTTAATCTTACTTTTGGTTTTTTGTTTTATTTTTGATTATGCATTCTCGACCAAAAGTCAAAAAGTTTAGTAGTTGAAGTGTTAACAGGCTTAAAGAATATTACAACAACGATAATAGTAACAACAGGAATAACAACATATCGCATAACAACATATAGTAAGAGCAGAAAGGAATGTAGGTAATAACAAATAATGGCAATAGCTCTCTCACAAACTTCTTTCAGAAACCAATTACCAACTAAGAAAATTTCATGCAAGAAACTTTCGCTCGCTGTGAACAGTTGTTGAGCGTAAAAAACTTTTATACTATGTTGTTGTTGTTGTTGTTGTTGTTGTTGTAATCGATTTCCTAAAGTATTTTATTAATGTGTGGGGAATAATTTCGCGGCTGGAAGAAAGTTTCTCTTAAGATTTTTTATATATTTGATGTTATTTTGTATATTCATTGAAGACACGGCCTGCAAATAGTAATTATTTTACTTTATCTCTGCTGTACGAGTACTAAGCCGTCTTTTGCGTAAGATTGAGGCCTTTTTTAGATGGTATGAATTCATGTTTTTACTATGAAATGGTTTTAAAGCATTTTTCCCACCGAGATAAATATTAGACAAGACAAACGCTTAACGTCTGGCCGTTATGCTTCATATTCATTTTGCAAGTCATAGCCATAGTTAGTATAGTTTGTAAGTGGTATACGAGTACCGTTCAGGTTGCAGCAATCAGCCTCTTTCATCTCATTTCATTTCACTGCACATTTTTATTTCATTTTAGTTTCAGTCAAATTAATTGCAATTTCAACAAGATTTATTGAATCAAAAAGAGAAAAATAGTACCATTTTGGTTTTTTTTTTTGTTTTTTTGGCCTTTGGCAACAACAACAACAATAACAACATGAAAAATGTTTAACTGTAATCACACTCGAATTCCTGACCATGACGCAAATCATTTCCGCTTCGTAAATTGTTTCGCTGTGTATGTACATATGAGCGCGGGGGTGTATGTATGTGTGTGTGTGTTGGTGTGTTGGTGTGTTGGTGTGTGTGTGCGTGCATTGTGTGTATGCTTGTCATGTGGCTGCATGTCTTTTGGCTTTAGAAATTCTTATACTCGTAAATTGAGTTGTGGAGCAATAAATTTCTGCTTGTTACCAAAAAAAAAAAAATGTTTCGGTTGGTAACCGTAGGTATTTCTAAAAAAAAGGAACTTATGGGTGTTCGCTTTCAATTAAGGCATAATAAAATAAGGTCAAAAAACCACATCGGATGAGGTTAAATGGCATCAATTAATCACTCGACCGCGGTGGAAGTACCTTGACTTGCAAACGACGATACACCGACTGGTGTCGATTTATTATTGCACGAGGTCAAATAACAGGGTTGTAGGCAGAGAACACCTTTTTCCCGCACGGTTTTCAAGCAGTAGACAGACGCCTTTGGTTTCAGTTACTCTGCCAAATTCTTGTGAAATTCCAAAAATTTGTACCTAATTGTTATTGCTTTTACAATATTGACAACAAATTGTTCTCTTTAAGTGTAACAAATTTAATTTTATTGCTGATCGATTGCTGTGTTTTTTTTTTCGTCGAATTCATTGAAGTTTAGTGACGTTTTCTTATTGAAATATTTTAATCATTAGTTTATTAAAATATTTCAATAAGAGATGAATGGAAAAAAGGGAGGACAATCGTTTATTTCTATTTATGATTCATGGTGTACTCGCAAATATAAATATCTTTCTAAATGTCTTCTAAATGTCAAATATAAATACTGTCTTTTAGCATTATTTTAGTGAGCTTTGTATTGCAATTTGCAAAACCAGCAAATATTACAAAACGCTCTTTCAACTTATCAACGTTTAATGCAAAATTAATGCATTTATTTGCGATATTTTCCATTCCTTTTCAACATTCTTTTGCTACATTTAAGTCTCGAGAGGTGTCCTCATGTAGTCGTAACATATGGCTAATAAAAAACACTTGTGGCTTGCTGTGGATCGATTTACGTACGTACGTACATACATAGAGAATGCCAATAAATCGTATTAGTAGTACGTATTTCTGCTTTCTGCAGCAAACATGGCTAATAGTAATTTATCGCACAGCGATTTTATACGAAAGGATTTTGCCTCAAACTTAAGCCATAAATAAACAGGAATAAAATAGCAAACAATTTTTTTTGAGGCAGCAAATTAGAATATTTCGGTTTATTCTCATTTAGAGTTCTATTGTATAAAAAGGGGAAGAACAAAACAACAAATCACCACAAAAGAGAAAGAGAAACACGTGTGCACGTGTCAGCAAAGTGTCGACAAAATGCGTTTCAGCCAAATTGTACGGCCTCGAATGTATGTAGTTGTACAGCTCTCATTTAAAATTAGCTGACAGTAGAAAAACGGACGCCGGAAGAAACCATTTAAGGAACAGTATAACGTTTGTTTATCGCTTTTCTTTTGGACGGACATTGTTGTTATTGCTGTTGGTTGTTGTTTTTGCCGGAACGAAAAGAGAAATAAAAAAGAAATGTACTTAAATCCTCAATAAAGCACTTAAAAAGCCGTAAATCTTCGTTTCGAAAAAAGTTGACAAAGTCGACAAAGTTGACAGTTTTTCCTACGGATGAAGCGTCAGTCCTTCAAGCTATTAGTTTATTACGATAATGCCTGAAATTTATCGGAATTAGGATTTATTGCACTGGAAAATATGAATGGATAATAAACGAGACATTAACGTTTATACGAATATAATCGATGGCCTGGAATCGTCCATAACTCTTTCAATTCTTTACCAATTTTCAAGATTTTTGTAGCCTTGAAAATATTTTAAAGAAAGTAAAGACGATAAAAAAAAAAAAACGAAAAAGAAGTATCTTGAGACCATAAATACAGATGTTAAAAAGTTTTTTAAACAAAAAAAAAATTTTAAAAAAAATGGATTTTGTTTTCTCATATCAAAACGTATAACTACGCCTATTTGTTGTGGCTTTTATTACATAAAAAGGGCTAAGCCTAGAGCAACCTTTAAGAGATAAATGTCATCTTGCAATAATCTGTCTATATTTTTATGTTTTTAGTTATTAATTTACGAAAATAACGAGCACAAAATTGAATATCATAAAAGTAAAAATACTCGTAATTTAAAAATAAAAAATTAAATATTTTCATAAAAATTTGCAAAATTCTATTACACTAAAACATTAATTAAAATCGTTTTTAATAACAAACATATAAAATAATATTATTGTGTTTATTCTTAAGTGAACAAAACATTTCGAATTTAGTAATATTTGTTCCTTTTAATTTTCAACATTGATACTTTCTCTTAAATAAAATAAAAATAATGTGTTTTTTAATCTTTAGAAATAATATTTTTCGTTTGATTTTTAGGAAACACCAAAAAGGAAAAGAACCATTCAAGCCTAAAGTGATGAAGAATAGAGAGAAGGAATGCCACGCACGTATAGACCATTGACAAGTCATTGCCAACGACGTTACCGTTACCGTTACGTTAACATTAAACGCAATACACGACGTTTTAAGGAACTCTTCATCCACCAGTCCATCCTTCCAGCACCACCGCACCACTTCGACTGAGGCAAGCACACCTACGCACAAACGCACCAACAAATTACTATGTCCAACTCCAACAACTCAATTATTGAGCTTCATTCATTCTCGAATGCCAGCAATCAATCATTTCCTTTGTCATCACCGAATTCATTACCTCCGTCGCCGCTCCCAGCACATGCGGCGACGGCTGCTGACTACGATTCAATAACACTTGATTTGGACCGACTACCGATTGGCCAATTGTTGCAGAGCGAATGGTTCCATCAGAATGTCAGTCAGACGCTCAACATTTCCATGGACAATCTCAACAGTCTGCTACACAATGCCCATCAATACATCATGACGAATGGTAGCAACGGCAGTGGCGGTGGCGACGGTGGTGGTGCTGGTGCTGGTGCTGGTGCTGGTGGTGTTGGTGGTGGCAACTCTGCGGCACGTGATCCTCTCTGGCTGCTGCTAACACTGACCATTTTCTATACATTAATCTTCGCAGCTGGTGTTCTGGGCAACCTCATCACGTGCATTGTCATCGCGAGGATTAAGTTCATGCACACGGCCACTAACTTTTATCTATTCAACTTGGCCGTGTCCGATTTAATTCTATTGCTCTCAGGTGAGTTAGTGCTTGCTGCGAGAGAGAATGCGAGAGAGAATGTGCCAGCATTTTATAGCAATTTGAAAATTCGTTCAGCGCAGCCTTTCATAGAACTAGAGAGCAAAAAATTGAACCATAACTAATCTAAGTGGGAGGGAGACGGGACGAGCTATTAGTTGTCTCTAGCTATTGAGATGTTTTTGTGCGAGTGTTGTATTTTTAAAGAAACTTAAAATATTGTTTCATTAAAAGTTGTCTCTATCAAAAAGTATTCTATTTCAGCCAGCGCGCTTGAAGATTATTACACCAAAATAGAAGAGAAATTAGACCACAGAATAGAAGGAATCAATAGAATAAGAATTGATATTATTCTCATCAGAATATACTCAATAAGAACTCAACGCAATGAACCAACCGACCAATTGAAATTCAAATGACAAACATATCATATTTCTTTTGTGTTTATCCAAAGGATTTACATAATAATATTGCATGAAAAGAGCTTCGAAGTAAATAAATCGAACCGGTTTTTTTTTCTAGGAATTTTCTAGCTGCCACCGAATGCGATCGAAAAAAAATCACATTTTATTACAACAATAAATTCAAAAAGCCAAACGGTTCTCAGTGACTTTCCTCTTGTTGAAGAAAGTTATTTGTTTTCAATATTATCTGATAAAAACCAATATTATTCTAAATTTGCTCTTGGGTTTTTCCATAATAAAATTTGATGGCTTTGAGAATTGAACAGAAATCTGAATAGTAATAGTAATAATAACAATCTTTGGGTGTTCATTAAATAATTGGAAAAATACCAACGTTTGCGCTATTAAGATCAGAAAAAATGAACTCAAATCTGCGCTTCTTCGCTCTTCTTTACTGCTGAAGGTCACTATCGGTTTATGGGGCACTTGAGTTTTATCATACTCAACTCGCATTAAAGCTGATCGCCTGCCGGCTGGTTATTGACCCAAAATGATTCCTTCGCTTCAACTAACAAAAGAATAAAGTGTCAATCGTGTGCTAATAAATGCGAGAGTTCCTTTGTGTGTTTGTACGAGTATGTACATATGTAATTGATGTTATGGTAATAGAAAAGAGCAAAGACTGCGTTGATATAAAGAGTCTATACAAAAAAAAAAGAACACATGTCGTATGAGTAACATTTTTTTAACCTATGAGCAGCCATCGTAAGGTTTACTTACTCTCGTGTAAAATAGGAAGGGCGGAGGACTGAGTTGTATTGAACTTTCAGAATAAAGTAAAATAACGGGTGCGCAATGAACTAGTTGAAGCGTTAAGAGGGAGTGTTGCCGAGAAACAACATGTGTCGTATTGTCACCGGGCTCAGCATTTTGGCGTCAGTGGAGCGACCTTGCGGCGCTTTTTGAAGAATGATTTGCACTTGCTTCCGTATAAAGTGCAATCGCCTCAAAGAATATTGCCGACAGACCGTCCACGTCGCTTTGAATACTGCCAAACAGTCACATACCGACATAAAAGATGGCGCAGCCGGTATATACATACATATATCGAATATTAGTGAATAAAAAGTTAAAGAAAGTGCTCCTTATTCCGTTTTCTTTATAAAAAGTATAAAGTATAAAGAATTGACTTCACAGAATGAATGAAATTTAGAAAAATTACGAGTTTTTAATAGACTAAAGAAATGTGTTTCTTACGCTAAGTTTTTCTCTATTTTTTAAAGGTATGCCACAGGAATTGTATAATACTTGGTATCCAGAAGAGTATCCCTTCAACAATGTACTTTGTAAACTGGAAGGCATCTTTTCGGAAACGGCCGCCAATGCGACAGTCCTGACAATAACCGCTTTCACCGTGGAACGTTACATCGCTATCTGTCATCCCTTTCGGTAAGTTTCGGCTGGCTGTAAACTACTTTTTAAATCGAACCAGTTCATTCATTCATTCACTGCCTCACTTTTGATTGATTGATAAATTGAAATTGATTGATAAATTCAAACTTTTGATTTGTATTTTGCAAATTTTTGATTGAAAAAAAGTACCACATCCACACCCACACCCACACATACACTGACTTGACGCCTTACGTACTGTCACGCAAAATAATTGATCTAAACAAGAAAATGTCTCTTGTCATTTTTGGTTGGACGATACCGAAAGAGAGAGGACAAGTGAAGACGCCTGTCGGTGTCAATGACCTCACGGCGGTACACAATGACGCTCAGCTCAACACAGTATTATTTCTCCACGTGTATTCAAAGCTGTCAAAGTTAGAGCTGTTCTTACGTATTACGTAACAGAGAGACTGTAAAGACCTAAAAATGTTTCAGATTTTTTAAAGTTGTTTTCGCAGCAAGAAATTGCATGATTCCGTTGAAGAAAAACTTTTTACCAAACTCCAAACTCCATAATATTTTTTTTCATGCTTGCATGCCAAGAGGAGCATGTATGGCGCTTGCAAAACATCGTGGCAAAAACATCTGCCGCACAAAATATGAGCTCATTAATGACGTCATTTGGTGCCGCTTTACTACATAAAACGCAAAACTGTATTCATGCTTTACTGTACCGTACCCTTCTCTCTCTCTCTCTCTCTGTTTGTCTTGTCTTGCAGGCAGCATACGATGTCGAAGCTTTCGCGTGCGATAAAATTCATCTTGGCCATTTGGGTTACGGCCTTTTTGCTGGCACTGCCGCAAGCGATGCAGTTCTCGGTGGTGCCGCAAAATAGCGGTCTCGAATGCACGGTAAGTGGGTAAGCCACGTCACCCACGTGGGCGACGATTCGGCTGAAGGTTGGTTCCTGGATGTCATCGAAAACAAAAGTTAGAAGTTCGAAAAAGCGAGCGTTAAATTAAATTTTATGTTTCTTACAAAACTAAAGTAAGCTTAAAGTGGTTTTCTGACTTTTTTTCAATTAACTAACATTTTTTTTTTTTTTGAATAAAAAAAGGAAGATGCTTTCGTTTTCTTTTACTTTACAATTTTCCAATTATTCCAACGCACTGAACGCTGAGGATAAAAGGAGAATAAGAGCAGCTCGTCCTATTGTGGCATTTTGCCAAATAATGTTCATTCTTGTGAAAACTGCGATATGTCTGCCAAGTGAAGATGATGCCGATGATGTCGCCGCGTCAATGTCAAAATTTACACAAGTCATACTTTAAAATCATATTTTTTGTGGGTGTTTGGGTTTTTTTTGCTTGCTATAAAAAACAAATAAATATCGTATATATATTTCTCTTTCTCTCGCAGATGGAGAATGATTTCTTTGCTCATGTCTTCGCCGTGTCAGGCTTCATCTTCTTCGGTGGGCCAATGACCGCCATTTGCGTTCTGTACGTCCTCATCGGCGTGAAGCTGAAACGAAGCCGCCTGCTGCAGTCTCTGCCGAGGCGCTGTTACGACGTTAATCGCGGCATTAGCGCTCAGAGTCGCGTCATCCGCATGTTGGGTGAGTACGAAACAGAAGGTGGCTCGTCCGTTGTATGTGTGTATGTGTGTGTGCTTGCGTGCGGTGGGTTGTCAATTGTGGTGTTGCCTTAAAAAAGAATTAAATGGAATAGAATTAAAAGCTCAACTCCTTGACCTTCAAGCACGCTAAAATGGCTAATACCAATAATGAAAACAATTAAGCAGGTCTTTTTGTATTTTGCGACAGATTAAAGTGTTTAAGAATAACGGGTGCGCCATCTTTTATAACGGTATGTAAACATTGAATAACTTTAACTTTTATGAACCGATTGACTTAAGTAAACATGCTTTTGAAACGCCAATATACAGTGCTCCCAAGTAGTGCCGCTCAAATAGTGCCACTGTATATTGATAATAGTCGTGACAGTGTTAAAATTCCCAAATTCCCAAAATACCCAATTTTTTAAATTTTGTGTATTCTTATGTTATTCTGTTAAAAACTCAAGTTTGAAAGTTCACGTGAAAAACAACGGCATATTTTTGGGGTGGAGAATAAAAAATTACGATACAACAAAAACAACCGGATTAACTATAGAAAACAGTAAACAACAACAACAAAAGTCCGTCATTGTCTGCGCAAATAGAACTCGTAAAATCAACGAACGGATAACCATCAAAAAACAAATAGATTTTCGACCAAAAACCAACGAAATTCATTTTGTTTATGTCTATTGCCAAAGACAGCGAGGAAAAACAACATTGCAACAACATAAAGTGATACAATATAAAACTAAAAAAACATCTCTCATGAGGTGCTAAAAAAAATAACGAGACTTTTTATTTTGTCTAGATTTTAAGTGAATCCAAAGATTTGATGCGTCGCCTTAAATCAACAATTTTGCGCCAGAGAAGAGAAGAGAAGAGAAGAGAAGAGAAGAGAAGAGAAGAGAAGAGAAGAGAAGAGAAGAGAAGAGAAGAGAAGAGAAGAGAAGAGAAGAGAAGAGAAGAGAAGAGAGAGGAGAATCTTAGAATTTTAAAGCTTGACAGATCCAAGGATGTACAATGTACAAACATACGCAGAAAAGGATCAAAGACCTGAATAAGTCCAATCCTTACGCGGTTACTAAAGCTTTCCTGCATCTGGACCATACGTACCTTTGCGAAAACGACCAACGACCAACGACTCTAAATCCTAACCGTTAAGTGTTGGCAAAGTTTTGTCGTGTCGAGATTTACAAAATATTTTGTAGCGGGCTTCTGTCGTTTTGGGGCGTCTTTTATTTTGCGATTAGGTACTCTTTGAAAATAATTAACATAGTCATGCCGATCTTCAAAAACGGTGCTCCCGTAAATTATACAAACTATCCATTACCACCACAAAACTATGCCGAGAAATAGTTTCCAGCAACATTTTAATAATGAAAAGAAATACGATAGAAATAAAAAAAAGAAAAGAGAAGAGAAGAGATAAAAAAAATCTCTATATATTGTTGGTAAATTTGTTTTCTCTCCATAGTTTTTTATATCTAACTACTTTTGTTTAGATGCCGAAAAGATTGTTCTCAAGGTTTCATTTTAAAATGCTTAAAATATGACATCGTTAAGACTTTCTGAGAACAATTTTTGGTTCCTCTTTTGAATGTCGAGAGAAGCCATGAATAAATATGTAAATTAGAAAACTTTTCTTGTGCCTGAGAAATTTAGGCTGCACCTAAATGTGTTGTATTTATGCCGGATATACGAACGTATTTAAACATACATACAATACTACGAGTACAAGAGAGATCATTTCATTTATGATATTATTTTATTTTTCTCTTATTTTTTTAAAAATACAATAAAGCTGTTATTAGCAAATAATTTTCATTGTCTCGAAAGATAAAGATGTCTCTATAGACCTCTGTATATGTATGTATGTATATATATATGTATTTATGGCAATTCAGGCCTTCATATTCAAAAATAATAATCAGTAGTAGATTGCTAAAGTGTTCTTTTATGAAAGTTCTGTAAAATAATTCAGTGTCTACATGAAAAATATACTTGAACAAGAACTCTTACCTACGAAAATTTCTACCTACCTAAAACTATCGATATCCGGTGACCAATAATAGTCACTGCGAATACTTTTCTGGAGCCAATGAAGGATTGCGTGAGAAAATTCATATCTTGCAAAGGATTTAGCTCAAAATTTCGGATTTGTAAAACTGCAAAAAAGTCATTAAGAGATAATTATATGCTGTTTACATAACACGGATTTATATAAATCCCAGATCTTGTTTGGATTTAAGTTAAAGCAAACGGAATCTTGGATTTATCTTCATTCGTTTTATGTAAACATCATATACGATAATTATCTTTTAATTACCTCTTTCCAATTTTATAAATCCGAAATTTTCAGCTAAATCACATTTTAAGTTTCTTTCGATCCTTTTCAAGATCCTTTTTAATTTGGAGTTGAGTTAACGCTTATCTTCTTTACTTTTAGTTGCGGTCGCTGTGGCTTTTTTCTTTTGCTGGGCCCCGTTTCATGCTCAACGCCTGATGGCTGCGTATGGTTCGAGCGCCGACGTCACTTCCGCCCTCTTCAATCAAGTGTACCATGCTCTGAATTACATCTCGGGCGTTCTGTACTTCCTCTCCACCTGCATCAACCCATTACTCTACAACATCATGAGTCACAAATTCCGTGAAGCATTCAAGGTAAGAGAGAATAAGCAACCGGGCTAGGACCCGTGCATAGCGCTGAATTAATCGATTACCATGTCATCGGCTTATTTTCCTCACCGGATCCTGGCTTTTGTTCTTTCCGGTGCTCTCTCCTTCTCCGCCCTCTTCTCCTTCCAGCTGACATTGGCCCAAAAGTTCGGACTGGGTGACACCGCCGCGAGTCAGAAGCACCATCGCTACAGCGCCCTGCTGCGCCAGAACGGATCGATGCGACTGAACACTACGGTGAATAACAATGCGTTCGAACCGCTCGACTCGTTTCGAGTCATGCAATTGCAATGTCGTGACCCAAACCACCATCTCTCTCTGCAGGACAGCATCCGCACGACCATCACAACGACGACCATCAACAGCGCCAATGGCAGCGGCATCAGCGGCGGCGTCGTGGTGGGCAAGAACAGCCGTGGTTCGACGCAGCACAGTCGCTGCGTTTCCGTGGGCGGTAGTGGCAAATCGACGCTGGCGAAGTCGCTGAGCAAAGGCGATGTTTATGTGGGGCCAGTAGTGCCGCCGCAGCCGCCGCCCCACAACAACGCACAGCATCGCATCCTGCAGACACAATTGTCACAGCTCTCTTCGCTGGGCGACGCCAACTCACTGTTGGAGGCAGACGATCTGAGTCACGAGTACTATCCGCAAACTCAGCCGAATTCGTATCGCATGAAGCCATTGCGGCGTCGTTCGCTGATCAACAACGCCCATGCGAACGGCAAGGCCGACGGACTTCTCAACGGCAGCCTCAACGGAACGGTGCACACTGGAAGAGCAGCAACTGATTTCGCAGAGGCTGTTCACACGACAATGAATGCTCAGAGCCAGCGCTATGAGAGCGCTATGAGTTCTGGCAACGAAACTTCTGCCTCGACGAAGCCCAGTGCGCCACAGCTTGTGGCTACCACATTGGTAACCACGCAAGCCGTACAACCTTTGAACTCGGTGGCCGTGGCGGAGCTGCCGGTCGCCAATGCGCCGACGAGTAGTCGCCTCAAGCTGTCGCGCATCATCAGTCGCCGACAACGTGACGTTCTCCTGGCGCAAAGTCCTCGCGTCGAGCTAATACACAGGCATTTGCCCGGAATGGGTCATCACCAGAGCCAGCGTCAGGCGCCGCACCTTCTACAAGCCGTATACGAGAAGCGAACGAGCGACAGAGCCCATTACGACTTGCTCCAGTCGTTTAGAACGAGATTCCGGCGTAAGCGACAAAAGCGTAAGTCAGCAGCATCAACGAGTGCACTCGAAAGTCTGGCGAAACGCTTTCGTTGGCGCACAAAGGAGAACACAAAAGCTGCGAAAGGCGATGGCGCAGGTGGCACGGCGCAGCAGAACTCAGTGAAGGCGTCGTCGTCGTCGTCGTCAACCACCAGAACAACGCATACGCCGACTACTGTTTTAATGCGTATTGTTTACCCGACGGCGGCGGTGTCGGCGGTGACAGCAGCGACTATGAATGGCGATGATTGCGCGCGCATAAAGGGCGAAAACGACGTACAACACATAGCGGCGAAAGTGCTTTAGAAAATATAGAAACGAAGGCGAACACGAACTGAAACACTTTTGGTCTTTCATATAAAATTGCCACGAACTTGACGCCTAGAAATGAAAGGCGGTGAATGCGTAGAAGACGCCCTAATTCTACTCTGCTGAGAGCGAGTCAAGGCGACTCCAAAATAATATTAAATGTGGGCAAAGGCAACACATTTTTTGCATTTAAGGAAACATTTAAAGGTAGAAAAATACACAAACGTTACCACTGATCGTTCCGTGCCGCTGCGAAGCTCCCCGCAAATCAAGCAATATGTAAAAATGTTGAACGTTGAAACTTGTTGTGAATTACAAATAGTTACTACAATAATAGCTATTACAAACTTCCATGTTTTCTCTTTCTAGTCTTTAAGTACGTCTATGTTTTCTAGTTAAGTCTTCTAGTGCGTCTTAAGTCTGCTAACTAAACTAGAGTAAGTTTTTAAATATGAGTTACTTTATATGAGAATACTTTATGCTAATTTTTAATACAAAAATTAAATACTAATACTTTATACTAATAAGAATATTCATTAGTATGAAATGTAAAATCTGTAGGTATTGAAAAAGTTTGTAAATATCATAACATCGTATGTTGTCTAGAAATTTAAGGATCTCTAGTTCGTTTCCCAGAAATAAAAATAACGATTAAATTGGCAGACATTAAGTCTAAGACATTAAGTCTAATCGTAAGTGTTAAAATAATACACAAAATTTGTATAAATCTTAAACAATAATAAATGTTGCGCAATAATTTATTGTATAATGTAATAATGTATACATTATAAGAATTTAATTCATGTTAAAAATTTTTATAATAAAAAAATTATGTAATTTATTCAAAAAATTTCAAATTTAAATAAAATAAAATAAAATACATACGCTTAAAAAACTTTAAAAATTAACTTTTTCTCACAAAATGCACTAATTAGTAAAAAAAAATTAGTAAAATGGACAAAAAGGTGGGCCTTTAGAAAGCCTATGAAAACCTTAAAAAAATAATAATATATACAAAAGATATTATTATAAAATATAATACATAAAATATATTATTTAATTTTTTTTTTATTTTCTCTAAAAATCCTTTTTGAAAAATTAGAGTATGGCACTTCGAAGCTAAGTGAGAATCCAATGGCGACAACGTAAATTATAACTGAGAAACCACAGCTGTAGAGCATCTTCAGAAATATGTACATAGAGTAAAGAAATTCTTATTTGATAGGCCGAAATGTGTCATGAAATAATGTGTCCTTCTTACCCTCGTCACAGTATCAAAATTTAAATCCGACTTTAGTAAACCAGCAAACAAATATATTATGCCCGGATTTGTCATGTAGATCGCAAACGCCACTCGGCTGATGTGTTGAAATACCGGCGCCTCTAGCACACGCGACCACCAACAGCCGCCACCCATTGCGTTGCCCACCATTAGCCAACAGACAGCGAGCGACAACATAATACGTCCCATTATGTAAAGGAAGGCAGAGAGAGTGTGGTCCAAGTTGCGCCATTGCATGGTACAAGCGGTACCAAGCAGTAAAACAATCGTCAGATGCCACAGTAATATGTCAGTCGAGGAGCTGATTTTAAGCGACGGCTGCTTACGTGTCACGAAACACCAAGCGCATATAGCTCCCATCAAATACGGTATACCACGGAGTAATGGATTCAAATAGATACTATCGAATGTAAGCCTCATGGCTTCGAAATTGAACTGGAATTGGTGCCTGGTGCCCGTAACCAATGTCCATACGATTTTAAAACCGAACAGTGCCACAACGCTGCACTTAACCAACTTGGGATGCCTGAGGAGTGACAGTATAGTGACAGTATATAAGAGTATTGTTATTTATTAGTTCAAGAAACGGTCTAACTCCAAGCCTTACGCACTTTACGTAGATGAAAAGCAATACAGAACATACGACGAAGTACTGCATTTCGCAGGACAGCGACCAAGTCCATGATAAGCACATTTGCTGTGAAGGGAAATAGCTCTGTATGAATAGCAGGTTTCGCCACCAGTATTGCGCACAAATTTCATCATAGCGATTATACTCGTAGATATGAAAGAGTGAGACATCTTCGATGTAGGCTGAGGAAACAGTAAATGTGATCATGGCGGCAATACATAAAGGGGCCAATCTGAAAATATGTAATTGCATCAACTTTAATTCGCTTCTAAGAACGCTAATATTGTTTTTAATTTTTCTCATTATTCCTTCGTATTTGTACGATATGACTACTGTGTTTTTATTACCTCAGATATCGATGAATCAATTTCCGGCAAAACAGTTTTATATTTTGCATAAGAGAATTTTTACGAATCGTTTGGATTCCGTCGGAATCGCGTAAGAAATTGTAGGTTAGAAGGAAGCCGCTGCAGAGAGAGATTTCAACATATGTAAAGAAGGTTAATTCACAATTAAAGCAGAGTTAACTAAACTAGAGTTAATTCAACAAATCATTTTACCTGATTGCAAAAAAAATATCAACGGAGTACACCAATAAATTCAGTAGCTGAAATTTCTGCGATTCCAAATTAGCCAACAATAGAAATTCATTGCGAATTGCGTGCACCATACAATACATAACGTGGAAAAATAGAACCAGAAAAGCTGCGATGGATCGTACACCATGGATGGCCGTTATTTCATTATCCAATAACTTCTTGGTGTTGAAGAGCTCGTGGCAATTCTGGCGGACATCGAAGCATTTCAGTAAGCTCTTTGTAGCAAGCCACATCCCTTCCGGGCTTTCTAAATTACGATATAATATTAAGAGTACACTCAAGTACTTACTGGACTGCTTTTTAGAGTCATTAAAGACCTTTCGCCTACCTCTATCGACACGTATAAAAGAGCCACACAGCAGCATTGTAGTGCTGAAAATTAGCAAAACGACAAACAATTTGAAGCTTGTCCTTTTGTAAAAATCCGGATCAACCTTCAAATCTTTCACGTACAGCACTTTCGCTTCGAATTCATACAGCTCAGCCGCTGGCAAGTTTCCGCCGCCTTTCATCAACTCCTCCACAAGTTTGTGTACCTCTGGAGAGCTGCAGGACTGCGGAAGACACAATCCCAGATGAAGAATTGCGCTTGTCCTTGTGTGCAGCTGCATTTGCCAGGGTGAGTTGTGCGTGAGGTAGACAACCCGAAAATGCATCTCAAACGGTGCCACCTCTTCCAACAGGCCAGACTTCATGGTGCGCTCAATAACATGAGACAGCGTAATAGTTAGTGGGACATTGAGTGTGTCGCACACCTCCCGACTTCCAAGCCAAAAATTTTGCCTGTACATAAATCCTAGGGTGTTCGTTCCAGACGCGTCAAGTGCTTTTGAAGTGTAAATTGTTTCGTCGGTTCAGTAGATGTGCAAACTAATGGCGGCCATGACTTACCTTTCATTGCCCACGGTCTCCTCTGCCACGCACCGTTCCTGATCTGCCGCAACTCATCGAGGCAAGCGGCATTTACTAAGCTACTATTGGCAATCAGGGTCAATCCGTACAACGCAGAAAATCCTCGTAGTGCATTTTCGTCGACATTATGCGTTGAATTCGTAATCTTGCTGGAAATCTTGCTGTTCTCATTCGGAATATTGTCAATGTCGGGCTTTACAATTTGTTCCGGGAAACTTGATGCTTTGTCGCCGCCGTTGTTTTTCTCCTTTTTCTTACTCTCTGCGAGGACGAAGCAACTGACGCTGATTGCCAGGATCAGAAGCCAGCCTACTCTCGAGCGTTGAATGGAACCGTTGCT
Organism: Conops quadrifasciatus; assembly: GCA_949752815.1. Lineage (NCBI taxonomy): Eukaryota > Metazoa > Arthropoda > Insecta > Diptera > Conopidae > Conops > Conops quadrifasciatus. The sequence continues at coordinate 10,900,083 of OX457078.1, read as the reverse complement.
TCCAAGCATTCTTTTAGAAAACAAGCTCGTTTTCGTACTTTTCAAAACTTATAAAACTGTGCGGGCTTCGTACACAGCTCACAACCGTCAACTATCACACTTAAGTTACAAAGAACTAGCTTCGCATGGCAGAAATAACTAACAAACTATTAAGAATTTATTATTGGCAAATGTTTTTATACAGGAATAATTTAAAGTCTAAATAATTAATTAATTAAGAACGATCTTTGTTCAGTGAAATTTTTTTGGGCCCAACGGTTTTTATGTTTTACAATTTTTTGCCAACTACATTAACCTTCTATTCGTTTATAGATTGCGAAGCACTGCGAAGCAGTGGTTGCCAGCCTTTTCTGATATGTGGAGTTGTTTTTTTTGTTTGCGCAAAATTTACTTAAGTCAAAATTAAATAACTCATAATCTAATAATCAACAGACAGACTAATAATCAAAGTAAATTCAAATATATTGTGATAAATTTAGTTGTTAGAATTTATAACAATTTGAAAAGAAGACAAAATTGGCTTTAGTAAAAGCAGTATAAACGTATTCATATTATTTTCTATGGCAAATAAATCGCATTACATGATATAAATTAAATAGATTATTCTAATATTGAAAATACGTTAAAAAAATAAAAATTAATACTGAGAATAAATTATTTCTATTTCTATATTCAAGATTTTTAGTTATAGTATAAATTATTCAACAAATAAATTAAATATTAATTCATGAAATTTTTGCATAAATTAACTTTAAATGGTGCAAATAATTGCAACAGTTAATATAATTAATATGTAGTTTCATTTATTTTTTTCAGTCTCTAATAATATTAGAAATAAAATAAAATATTACCCAAAAAGTTACGTACTTTTTATTAAAGTTATTTAATAAAAAGGCTGTAATAAACTATGCCTAGTTTTTATTGACATTTTTTATGGAATATCAAAAAGAAGTGGCCTACAATATTTTATCACCAACAACAACAACAACAACTGCACAATACTATAAGTTGAATTGCAAAGCAATAAATCTTCTTTCTGCGTCTGTCCCGTCTGTTTGTCTAAATAAATTTGAACACTTTAGAAACATAAATCATCATACACTTTATCCTGTTTTTGTCCAACTCTTGCTTCTTTGCTGGGCGGGGAGGGGAGCATTCAAGTTCATTCAGCCGAAGGATGTTGGTAAAAGAAAAATACAGAAAAGAAGAAGAAGACGATGAACGACCTGGTGTCTCATAATATTTTATGTAAAAACTGTTTGTTTGCATTTAGCTTAATTTCATTACTTTTACAATTTTTTTTTTTCTTAAACGTTACTTATTTTAATTTGGCAAAGTCTAAACGTTTCTTCGTTCAGAAATTTTTATAACACAATCGATTGTGGATTAAAATTGTTATTATGCAGTGCTCGGAGATGAACTCAGATTAATAAAATGTTATGAATCATGATTTTTGATGCCTCTGAAGTGAGTTTTCTTTTTCTTTCGTCGAGTTGCCAACGGTGGTATTTTTATGAGTTCGATGTGAGAATAATACTCGAGGTCAGCTCAAGTTAGCCATATTTGAATAAACATCTCTTCAATATCGTATATAGACTAATACTTATCTCTTTTGTATTTTTTTTCTTTTTTATTTTCATTAGGATTTCTTTAGCCATCCCGTTTCATATTTCTTTTTTTCATATTCTTCTGTTTAACCAATTTTTTTTCTTTTGTGGCGTTAATCTGCGAGTCCGGAACACCCCCCCCACACCCTCACCCTGTTGCAGGAATATATATATATATATATATATATATATATATGTATATATATATGGATATATATATATAAAATATACATTCACGCTTCGCGGAATACTCTATTATTTTTTGTTATTCCTTTTTTCAATTATATTTTTCTCCGATATTCATTAAGCTTCTTCATTTGTATGGAAAAAAAATATAAAAACATTCTCCACCACATTTCTTACTAAAAATCCCCCCTCCCCTTCCCTAATTTTTTGCCTGCAGAAAAATGACTGTTAATCCTTTAACAAATGATGAATATTTTTTTCATAGAAAAATTTGCCTTTTTCTTTTTGCGTAAAAGACCTAAGATTTATTTTGTTATTTTTAGCTAAAGAAAAAATCCCTTATTGTTATTGTTATTATTATTATTAGTATAAGTTTTATTATTAGTATTATTACAGTTTTTTATTATTATCGCTAACTTGTTCTTTTATTTTAGGTGACAATATTTGCCCGTATTGATTATTGAATACCTTCGCCCTGCTTTGCATTGAACAACTTATTAAATTAAATATATATTTGCAAATAATAATAATGATAATAATATTTGCAAAACCCTTTCATGGTTTTTATTTTTTGTTGCTCTAGTTTTTATTGCACAATTTAAAGTTGTACAACATGCCGCTAGAATGGAAATCCTTTTGTAAAATCAGTTTTTGTTTCGACGTCGCCGTAATCATTAGCGTTAAACGCAGCTAATCCAGGCTTTTCCGAGGCGATACTCTTTACTAAGCTAAAAAGGAATCAGGATAAAGTAATAGAACATACACCAACTAACAAACAGAAACACAATTAGCAAGATAACAATTAATGAAAATTAATGATGGCAAAAAGAGAGCATCGAACCTAAAAATCTTCTAAATAAGGTTTAGAATAGATTGAAGACATATAGTATATATATAATATTTACGAGTATATGTATGTATGTATGTACGGAATATATGTGTTGAAAGTTCGATGAACCCAATCCACCAACGCCCACGCACACAATGCGCAACGAAGAAACGATGAAAGCCCAACAAGCACTCAATTAAAATAAAAGCAGTTAATTTAATAGTCCCTAAGAAAACAAGCTAATCTTAACGTAAATACCTCAATTTAAAGGTAACAAATGGCATCCCCTAAACCATTCCAAACGATAAAGTTTAACTGAATTAATTAATAGTCGTAGATATTTACAGTCTTAGATGCAAAGCATTAAGTTAACCGGCTATGAATAATTATGGGTGGAGGAGGGTTAAAAATACCCTTAAAAAAAAGAAGGTAAAATTACACCTTATTGGTTAATGAAAAATGTACAAAATTTATGTTGCTTTTTGGATAAGTCTTTAAAGCATTTTCACTAAAAGTGAAAATAAAATTCACTTCATAAAAGTGAAAAGTGTCTAAGTGAAAATTACATAAGGCCGCGCGAACTTAATTTGGCCAAAATTGTTCACTAAATTAGACAAACGCCTTTTCCGAGCTTCTTAAACTGTTATTCATTAAGTGTTTGCAAATTTATGTTATTTTAAATTGTGAAGGTTTTGCTGTTAGTACCTATAAATTAAAAATTATTTTTACGAGTATTAAAATTGTTTTTTTTCTTTTTATGTAATTTTTAAAAATATTAGACAAATTTCTAATTTATTTCAGATTTCATTTCGAATTAAATGCATTTTTAAAAAGCATTTGAACACATTTCTACAACCTTTTAAAACTTCTAATAAAAACCACCCAAAAAGCAGATCGAGGAAGGAGATGATAAAAGACGGAGAAAATGTTTTTAAAAGGATAAAATTTCAATAACCCTTGATAAGGAATAAAAAAAGTACAGCCCATCAGACCCAACAGACACACATACAAAATGTTAGTCATCGGCTTTGAATAGGCCTCAAAAGTTTTACAGAAATTCGCAAATCAGGAAGAAGAACACTGTAAAATACTCGTATGTACTTCCTCATGATAGCAATCAATCAACTCCTCCAATTGCCACAAGCACTGCCCAGGCAGAATCCGTCACTAAAAGGGATGGCGCAAAAGACAAATGGAGTAGCTCTCAGCATTAAATTACAAAATTTTAAAGTATTTTAAAGTTTGAATAAGGATGAGAATCGGTGTTGATCTTTGAAATTTATGCAGGAACATGTTGTCCTTAATAAAAAAATTTTGAGTTTTAACTCGAGAAAATTGAATGGAAAGAATGGTGTAGCAGAGGAAAGAATGCGAAGAAAAAAAGGAGATAACAGGCAGATTAAGGTTTAAGTCGGACTAACTGCCTCTGGCGACTGGCGAATGCTCTGTTATTCACACTGAAAATATTATATTATATAAGTATAGTATGCATAAGCTTTTTCACAACTTTTCACAAGTTTTCTTTTCTTAACAATCATCATTAAAATGTCAGTGAATAAACATAATTCGAGTATTCGGTATCGTTTAAGGGCTGGACATAAGAGCAACAATTATAATAAGACTCAGTAGCTCTTGCGGTTATGATATCTCGACTCTGAGATGATTCTTAATTTCAAGTATTGTCTTGTTTTGTAAGTTGGTCCAAGACACCAACAAACAGAAAAAATGGGAAAATTATGGAAATTATGGCGTATAAATGCGGCAAAAACTTTGCGAAAAATTTAAAATTATACATACTAACGATGCTATGGTTCAACTCTACTATTGTAAAAAAAAAAAGGCGGTATTGGAAATAAACTCCCAGTCACTGACAAAGACATTAAACCGAAAATTTGATTGAACGATTTTGAATTTTATTTATGGCAGTCATAAAAATAGGATTAGACAGAATTCTGTTGTCAACGAAGAGTGATAAAAAATCATTTTCAAGGGTAATACAAAGTAAAACAATAAACAATCATTATTTTTCCTTCCTTTTTTCCTTCCTTTCTTTAATTTTAAAGAAAAGTAAATAGAATTCTACTATTTATTCTACTACGCGTAGCGTATGTATGTAGCGGAAGTCTATAAGTTTTCTACTATACTATCTTTCTTCTCTATCTTTCTTTTGAAACTTCGCTTGCCATCAGAAGGATGATAATCCTTACAACCTGCTACGACGAGCTTTAAGGAAATTTATGGCCATATTTTACGGTGTCCATCACTAGCACGCTTTTATACTCGCATTTTATTTCTTAGTATTTTTGCAACCTCGTTAAATTAATCAATCAGGCTTATATTCTTGAAGTTAGGCTCAAGAAATTGCCATGTTGTCCATCATTCAATGTTTCATTGAGGAGTTTGAGGTAACGAAAACGACTGTTTATTCAACAGTCCTTAGAATTGCAAAAGCATTTTTGTGCGGCAGCTCGTTATTCAAGTCTCGAAGGTCGTCGCCGAAATCATTGAAAAATCCATTACCTAAAAATCATTGTTAATCTTTTTTATTTCAGAGCTTTCTTCAGAGCGATGCGGTCAAGTTTCATTTAAATTCTTTATTAATTTATATCAAAAAATTGTACATATTGTTTTTAAGTAAGAAGAAAATTAATTTTGGGTAGGATTTCAAGTGAGATTGTATAAATTTTATACGAGATACTTTGAGTATGTAGACTTTTCAGAAAATCTGGCCAACTAACTATAATTTAATACTCTAGACGCGGGCACCCTTTTACTGCGTGTATTTTTTTATTAATTGTCAATATTAGAAAGGTTTATTTAGCTGCAAATGTGTAGGCTTTAATAAACAAAGTGAAGGTAAGAATCTGTTTAAAAGAAGCACATTTTTAATGGCTATGGAGGAAAATTTAAGAACTATATTTCTTGGTCTTCTTCTACCTTCTTGTGATTCTCCTTTTTCATCTCCTTAATGCAATGGGCTCCAAATTACGCCCGATGGAAACAGCTTAATGTCGTTAGCAATTACATCAAATTCTGTAAAATGTTACTTAAAAAAACACGATTAATTTTTAAAGCACCCAAAGCTTCAATTCGTAAATCGCCCTTGGAATTTAGTGGACGATGGACAATGTGGCCCCTAGGCTAAAAATTTGGGAGCCTGACTCTGAACTAAACGTAAAATATATGATAAAAAAGCCTCATAAAAGTTAAGAAGTTGAAAAATAGTCTTTTTATTTGAAATAGTATTTTCCTTGTGAAACCTTTTCTCATTTCAGCCGTCGTTATCATGTCCGTCACGTATTGAAGATTAGCATGGAAATCAATATTGCTAAATGTGATGGTGATCAATAAAGATATCCATGATGGGTATCATGTGGATAATACTATTATAATGACTAGCAAGCTTCTACTTATATCGTACTATAGATGTTTGCGGTTGCGGTGTTGCTTTCAAAGACAGTGCAAAGACAAAGACGTCGCGACGGCTGGAAACATGTCCCTTCTGATGGCAATACTCGTAATAATGCCGAAAAAAGCCTTAAGGTTGATTAGACGAAACGAAACGAAGTAAATTATTTCGCCATCTCAAAACGAAATGGTGATGATAGTCTTAGAAAAATGCAGAAAAAAATTCTAATAGCAATCAATATTAAGACTCTGAAGAAATTTAAAGGAATAATGAAGAGCTTTTAAAGTAGAAATCAGAAATGATGACATTGAAATGGATGATGTTGATTTTAGTAAAGATTCGTGGTGAAGCCACGATGTTGATGATGGCTGATGGCGATGCCAGCCATTAAAGCCAATGACAACATTAAAGACGTTCTCCTCGCATAAATAGCAATGAAGATGTTTTCTCTTCTATATTTTTCTACGAAGTATAAAATATGGGAATATTTAATTTTTTTTCAAATTATTTGCTCTTCACCTTCGTGCTTAGCTCAGCAAAAGAAAGCTAATGATGATCAAAGATTTACGATTTAAATACGTGTCAACACACTCAGATCTCTCCGCAGCTACTGCCGTTGCTCGATTGAACTGAGGCCTATAATTTTTTAGTCGTTTTTAGCCGGAAATTGTATTTGTAACCTTGCGTTTATATCATTTAGTCTTTGGCTGTAAAGCCAGGGTTTTTATTAGTCCAATCTTGATGCAAAGCTAAGCAAAAGCGTGTGAAAAGAGACAGCAGAGAGACAGAGAGAGGGTGAGATCATTAAAGAAAGTGCAATAAAAGTAACGAATAAATATAAAATGTATGGCATAAAAGTAACAAAACGAAACGACAAAGGTTTCTTCGCAATCGTTAAACGTTAATAGAAATAAAAATTTAAAAAGAAGTATATACAAAAAAAAAGGAAATCAAAATCGTTATTTGAAAAGTTTATGATTATACTCGAGAGAAAAATAAATGAAAATAGATAAGAGTGAGTAAATGGATAATGATTTATAGAAAAGATTTATTTTCATCAGAAACGAGTTCATAAGAAAATGCGGTTATAAATGCGGTTTTATTCTACATAAAAATTGTTTTTATACATTAAAAAAAATTAGAAAAAAATGAGATATTTGAACAAATATTTTAAAAATGTGCACAACCGGATAGTTGGACGGTCATTTGTCAATGCGTAAAGGCATTTCCATACTCTTAAAAACACAAAAAAATCAAAACAAAAATATTAAAAATAATTTAATAATAAAAATGTTGAAATAAATAGTATTAAAAAATGACTTCGGGCAATTAACAAATATATATCGTATTTATTCTAAATATTTTGAGGCTACACCAAAAAAGCAATTTCATGAGAGAACTTCTACAATAATAAAAGAAAATTATAAATCTAAAATGTTTCGTTTTTTTATAGTTAGTTATTAAATGTACTCGTACTACTAAAAAAAATTAATAAACTTTTATTCTTCGCGTTGGGCGTATTTCTTTTTTTGCTTTAATGGATAAAAATTTGGTTGGTCTTTCAAAGTCAATTCAGTTGGACAACTCAAGGATAAATGAATATAAAAAAATGTGAACATTATTTCGTATTCGTATAACAGTCTTCCTTTTTCCTCCCAAATGTTACTATAGATTATTATAAAAAAATTTGTTAGAGATGAGCGCGCCGCCACGATGTTTCTGGACCTTATTGCGAGTCAAGATATATATTCAAACACAAGCTAAATGCGAATTTTATTAGACGAAACAAGCCACATTAATTAATTCATTAATTAACTCATTAAAACCGCAATGCTTTCGTAAACGATTAAAGTAAAGTTCAGCAAACGTAATGAAGAAAGTTTCGCATGCAATGAGAAATTATTGTTTTATATTTAATTAGTTTAAGATAATAATCGAGATTCTTACTAAATTAACGCACTACTAGCATTACCAATTTTCTAATTAAGAGAGAAAAATATCACTATAAAAGAAAAATATTTCCAAAAGCCACTGAATGCGTTTCTGCGTTTAAGTTCGCCAAGAAAATACAAAAATATACTGATCTACGAGTATAAATATACTGACTACAATCCAGAAAGAGAAATTTTGTCGTTGTCCTCGAAATACAAAACTCTCCTTCCTTGAAATAGGAGTACAATGAAATTTATTTATAATTTTTTTTTTCCTTCAGTTGCTTTGTTTTTTCCGTTTAATGATGAGGATCCTTTAACTAATAAAAGTAATCTTTCTAATCTTCGTTGGCTGTGAAGCAGAAACAAACATATTCTTATAGAGAATATTGTGATAGAAGCTTTCCTGGTCCGGATTTTTTTTTTGTGTCGCTTGAATCCAATTAGAATTCATTATAAGTTTCCTACTCAGAACTTTATAAAATTTATATAAAACGGGTGGGCCATTATATATGTCGGTATGTAAATTTTAAATAACTTTCGACGGATTTTTCGACGGATTGGTAAACATATTTTTAAAACGCCAATTCAGTATAATTTCTACCATGAATCGTTTCACACAGAAGCAGCTTGCCGAAATAGTGACGCTGTACATTGAAAATAGTCGTGCATATCGTTGAAAATCGATCGTGGCCAAGAAGCACCTTCTAACAACACTTGAAGGTGCGTTTGGTGTCGAATTTTGTTGAGCACGGAACAGTGGGGAAAATCGTCGACATGCCGCTCATCAACGCCCAATACGTTCCAATTAACTGGTTGAAGCGGTAAAGGAGAGCTTTGCCGAGAGCCCACATGTGTCGTCATTCGTCACCGCGCTCAGCATTTTGGCACAGTGAAACCACCTTGCGGGGGATTTTGAAGAATGATTTGTATTTGCTTGCATATAAAGTGCAATTTACTTAAAGTATATTGCCGAGAAACCGTCCACGTCGCTTGGAATACGGCCAAACCGTCAAATACCGACATAGAAGATGGCGCATCCTGTATATACGGTTAAATATGCTTTAGTATACAATTTCATTTTATTTTTATTTTATTGCATTGCTTTGATCTATAAATTTACAAATTTTCCCCCAAACAACAGAGCCTAAAATGTCAAGCTCTTCTGTCTTTTAAACTTAAACTAATTGATGTTGTAGTAAAAAAATTCTTTAGTTCGAAAATATCTTTACATCTCTTAGAATATGCTAGAAATATACACCATTTTCATTCTATATGAGAATCTGTACATCTTCCGGCTCTGCCGAATCCGTTTCAGCAGCAGTTTTCTTCTTCTGCGCGGCCAACCATTGACTGATCTGTGACTTATTGTGCTCCAACCATTTAATTTTATATTTCACGGTTTCCTCAGCCTGAGCGCGCGTTCCCTCGCCTGCTCCAGCCACAGGATACTTGGCAAAGAACGCCCTCATCTCCTCCAATTTGGTTTGGGTGGAAAACTCAGCAGCTATCGAAGGAATCAGACGGCCCAAGTAGCTATCGTTGAGGCCGAAGCGTTTAACCAAAGCAGGCCAATTCTCGCGCACATAATCCCAGACCAAACTTTGGCCGATCGGATTTTTTGAGATGTACCGAAGGCAAGTAAAGTAGTCCTGTCGACGAACATTGTCTTCATTCCAAGCCAAATCGATGTATCTAAAAGACGATTTTGGAAATTGCGAAAATCAAATGCTTTGGACTTTTAGGAATTGACAAACCTTTTCAAGATCCAAGGAATTTTGATAGACGCCAAAGCTTTCATTAATTTAAGTTTTTCCTGAGCGTCAGTCTCCGCAGTGAATAGATGCCATACTTTGTCCCAAATGTGCTCATTACCTGCTACTTGCATACCGAACTTATACACCACCGAGCGCAGATCCGGACTGGGGCGAATCTGCGGTTCGCTCAACCAAGCCCGGAAACGCGCAGCCGCTTCCTCTAGAGCGCCAGCGTGGCCAAACTCGCAAGCAGAGCTCAGTATGTTCACACGCAGCAAGCTTACCGAGAATTAAAAACACTCTTAATGATCATATGAAAGACGTAAATTAAAGCGAGAGGAACTTATGGTACTTCTGTAGATGATCGCCGGACACATTCCACGAGACCGATTCGTATACGCCACTCAAAAGCTGGCGAGCGTACAGCACGAACTCACGATATTCAGCGGTCAAGTAGAGCAGTTTTCGTATAGCCTTCAGCTGAGAGTTAGCCACACTCCAAGGTACATAGTCGTGTTCGCTGCTGAGCAGATAGCGCGTCAAGTTCAAGGCGATGCTGTAGTTCAGCTGGGCGGCATCGGCCAGGGCGAAGGCGTCGTTTAGGAGGTGCGCACGATCGGAGACACTGAACAGGGAAGGGGACGACATGAGCGCCGAGGTAAGTTGGCGCCAAACATCGGGCGGATAGTTGACGCGATAGTAGCCCATTTGATTTTTGTTCACCTTTATCCAGTCAACAGGGCTGGCCACGTTGATCGTTACTACGACAATACGGAGAGAGAGAGAGAGATAGAGAGTGAGAAAGAGACTACTGAGACCTCACGAAATTCCACACTCACTCTCTTGGTCATTATAGTTGAAAATGGTCCGTTGTACCTGGGAACCGGCGCTGGTGAAGTATGTAATCGGTATGGACCATCGGTAGCTGCAAACAAAAGGTACCTACTTAGACGCACTAAGCACAACGATAACAACATGGCACAATACTTGAATGTGGTTACACCGTAAGTGTAATTGTAATCTTCTGGATTGGCGAGGAAACGTTTCTGAGTCAACTTGTAGACGGTACCATTCTGTGTTACTTCGACGACGGGCAAGCCCATTTGCTCAATCCATGTTTGTGTAATCAATCTAAGAAAGTGTTTTATCATCATACTCGTAGGCTATTATCAGACTTAAAAGACTCAGTGATCCTTACTTAATATCGTAATCGAATTCTTGCGCTTCAATCTCTGTCAGGAAGTCATCCGTTTCGGCACTTTCGTAGACAAATTTATTGAGATAATTTTCCGTCGCGTTGCGAAATTTAGCTTCGCCCACCAGATCTTCCAGCATTCGGATGACTGAGGCACCCTTGGAGTAAGTGATGGAATCGAACAGTTCGAAAATTCGACTGGGATTATCTACGACCTGAACAATCGGATGAGAGGCCAAGGTGGCGTCGAGTTTCATGGCCTTGTGCAGATCCTCGATGAGAAATTGATCAAGCTGTTTTTTAGGAGAAAAGAATAATACCATTGAAAAATTCACATAATCTTCGAGGACCATAAAATTTCAGAAATTATATATGTAACGGGTGCGCCAGCTTTTATGTCGGTATGTAAACATTTAATCACTTTAACATTTATCAACCGATTGACTTAAGTGACCATGTTTTTGGAAACGTTAATTCAGTACAAATTTAACCATCGCATCACAACAATACAACTCGCTGAAATAGTGACGCTGTACCTTGATAATAGCCGTGCATATCGTTGAAAATCGATCGTGAACAAAAAGCACCGTCTGACAACACTATTCGTCGCTTGGGCGTCCAAGATTTTTCAATGAACTGGTTGAAGCGGTAAGAGAAAGTGGGTCCGAGAACCCACATGTGTCGCCATTCGTCACCGCGCTTAGCATTTTGGCGTCAGTGGAACCACCTTGCGGCGCATTTTGAAGGATGATTTGCATTTGCTTCCGTATAAGGTTTAGTTGCCTCAAAGAATATTGTCGACAAACCGTCCACATCGCTTGGAATAGGACCAAACAGTCACATACCGACATAAAAGATGGCGCACCCTGTACATAGAAATACATATGTATGTATATACCATACCATTTGCCATTCGGGATATACTGCATTGACACCTTTGTATTCAATGTAGCTGGCAAAGCCTTCGTTAAGCCACAGATCACTCCACCATTTCATGGTAACTACAATTATTAAGGACGAAGGAAAATAATTCCTCATTAGAACGCCATCATCATCATCATCATCATCATCATCATCGTCGTCCAACTTCAAAGGACCAACTTACCCAAGTTGCCGAACCACATGTGAGCCAGTTCATGCGCCACCACGACGGCCACGCGCTGCTTATTCGCGCTGGAACTAACAGACTCATCGAACAAGAGCGCCGTCTCGCGATACGTGATCAGGCCCCAGTGTTCCATGGCACCGGAAACGAAATCGGGAATAGCTGCCATGTCTTGCGGGTGAATAGAAGAGTAAACGTTTTTAAATAGGATGCGTTTTAGTATTCGTATTCGTGCAGGCTACCTAATTTCGGTAACGCATAGGACACATTAAAATACTTGATGTAGTATTCGGTGATGGCGACGCCAGTGTCCAGAGCAAAAGTGACCTTATTGACCTGAGCCGGCGTCGAAAAGACACGCATCTCGAAGTCTTCCGCGCCGGGCACACTTCCGTTGACCGTTTTCGACTGCTGCGCCAAATCGGATACTATGAAACATACCAAGTAGGTGCTCATGGGGACACTTTCAGCGAAGCTAACTTCTGTGCGGTCATCAATCACCCTTTCATTCTGGCAATACGGAATGACGGAATAGACAAATTTTTTAAGAGTTTATCACATTAAGCATCAAAAATTACTTACTGCGATGTTCATGTTGGAGAGAGCGTGATAACCATCGCCAGTGGGATGCACCACCGTGATTTGGAAGGTGGCCTTCATCGAGGGCTCATCGAAGCAGGGAAAAGCCTGGCGAGCAAAAGTCGGCTCAAACTTGGATGTGGCAATCCATCTGTTATAGAAAGGACAAAGACGAAATGAAAATACGATATAAATATATTAATTCGTAGTATTAAATCAGAGCTTATAGCTGCTGCTTTCCTCACGCCTACCAACTACGACTATCTACCGCGCCTTTCCATTCCTTCCTACCTCTTCTCTTTTCTCTGTTCGTCGAAGTAGCTGCTCTGATAGAATCCAACGATTCTGTTGGTCAGCGAAGAGTTGAAGCGAAGACGCAACGCATAGTCGCCTACTGCTAGTGGCTGCGCGAACTCCGTAACCCAATACTCCCTCTCGGGATGCTCGAAAGTCAGCGACGGCAACACGGCGCTCAGCTCTTCGCCCTGGTCGGAGAGCCGCCTCACCTCGTCCGTGCTCACGCTGAGGTGTTTAGAATGCAGCGCAATGAATGCAATCGGCTTAAGCACTTCCAGCCGAATGGTCAGGTTTCCACTATAGGTCTTTGCCTTCAAATCCAGCTGCAGCCGCAATCGATACTGCTTGGGACGCAGCTCACGCGGCAACCGAAAAGACAGTTGATTGAGTACTTTCGATGTGGACGTCACCAGCGGCGACAGAGTGGGTGGTGGGTATGCATCACCGGCAGCAGGAATTAGCGTTGAACGACCACCGTTTAGTAGGGCGGTGGTGGTGGTGGTGGCGGTGGTCGCATTCGCACCACTGTGAACGGCCGGGTGATAACTCACAATCGGCTTCGTGGACAGCAGTAGCTGATTATGCAAATCGTCGCCGCTCGGAATCGCGTAGGCGAAGCGTCCATCAGCATCTGTCAAGTTGACACCGATGCCGTCGTCCAGGAAGGTATTCGTTGCTGCTCTCTGTGCATTCTCCTCGGCTATCTGTCGACCGACGTACACGAGCGCTCCCAGCAGGAAGGCGCACAAGACGAACAGGAAAATACAAAAGCCGGCGAGAGTGAGCAGTGCGTTCGATGGCTCTTTTCGGCGGCGGCGGCCGAGATGTGTATCCTTGATGCGGTGGTGCTCGTCCGTCGAGAGACTGGAACGCGGACGCACGGGCGGCACCTTCGCGTGGTTGGGCGGGTACATGTCCAGCGTGCGTGTGCGTGCTGATGCGATGACGCGAAATGCGTGATGATGCGACTTTGTGTCGCGTGAAAGATGCGACTTTGTCTCGCGTGAAAGATGCGACAGCGGCGGAAAGCGCTTAACGTGTCGATATCACTTGATTTTGAGAAGTTTTCGATTGTTTTTTCACTCGCATTTGTTTTAGGGTTCGTTTTAATTAGTAGCTGCTCTTAATTAGCTCTTTTCTCTTAATTATTTAAACGGAAATTGTCATAATGAATGATGAAATGTTACTGATTAAAGTGAAATAATAGCAAAAGCAGACCGCATCAGAGAAAATCAGTGTGTAACACAGAAACGTTTATTGACCATTGTACTCGCATCACATCGTGATTCGTCACACAATGCGAGTATTATCAGTACTGATATGTACCGAAATGCGCGATGATGCGACTTTGTGTCGCGTGAAAGATGCGACAGCGGCGGAAAGCGCTTAACGTGTCGATATCACTTGATTTTGAGAAGCTTTCGATTGTTTTTTCACTCGCATTTGTTTTAGGGTTCGTTTTAATTTGTAGCTGCTTTTAATAAGGTCTTTTCTCTTAATGATTTATAAAGAAGTTGTCATAATTAATGATGAAATGTTACTGATTAAAGTAAAATAATAGCAAAAGCAGACCGCATCAGAGAAAATCAGTGAGTAACACAGAAACGTTTATTGACCATTGTGCTCGCATCACATCGTGATTCGTCACACAATGCGAGTATTATCAGTACTGATATGTACCGAAATGCGCGATGATGCGACTTTGTGTCGCGTGAAAGATGCGACAGCGGCGGAAAGCGCTTAACGTGTCGATATCACTTGATTTTGTTTGCGAGTTTTTTTACTCTATGACCATTGTACTCGTATCACATCGTGATTCATCATACAATGCGAGTATTATCAGCACTCAAGTCGTCTTGACAGACTCTTTGTCACCATATTTTTCTCCACCGAAGAAAAAATAACAAAAATAAAAAGTTAATTTTTTGGGAAAAATCTTATCCGCGCTTTAGCAAAATAAAAGTAAATGATCTGAGTAAAAGCATTTTATCATTGTTGTTGTTGCTCTCATCACAAGGAAGAAGCTGTTCTTCACAACGCCATAACGTCATCCTTATTGTGTCGTCTTCATCAACATTCATATTATCTTTTATTTTTCTAGACATCATAAAAGCTCGGTTCTTTTCCACTCTTTTATTGAAAAATTTTCTAAATAAAAATCAAAAAAAAAAAATTCTCTTATTGTTCGTATTTCCTCCAAATCTTTGTTTTTCGTGTCAAATAAGCATCAGGTTTTTTTTTTTTATTTAAAATCATCTCATGTATTAAATTGGCGACTGTGCCTGCTTCTAAATGATGCAATTAAATCTTCTGCTTTTTGTTGTTGTAGCAATTAAAATAATTGTTGTCGCATGTGATCGCAGTTTTTTAAAAAAACATCATTGCAAAATTGTAATATGAAGAAAAAGAAGAAGAAGAAGAGAAACGAGAAAGTGGTTTAGGATTAAATACAAGAAGTGTAACAAAAATCTATACAGATTTTCCACATTAAATTTACTTTTTTGCAAATCAAATTCTTCTTTTTGTAAATAAAATTAACCCTTTCCAAAATTAAATTCTACCCTTTTCCAAATAAAATTAACCCTTTTGCAAATCAAGTATGTATAGGGTTTTCCAATAGGGACGGGTCAATGTTGACAGCCTTTGGCGGCCATATTGTTTTGGGGCGTCTGTCACATCTATTGTTTATAATTCAGTGAGTCATGCTAAATCACCATGGTAAATGAAACACGATTGAGCAGCACGTCCAAATGATAAAGAGGTTGACAACAACATCGGCCCGTGCTTATTGGAAAACCCTATACTTGATTTCTATAGGGGTGCATTCGATTTGCAAAAGGGTGCATTTTATTTGCAAAAGGATGAATTTTGAATTTGATTTGCCAAAAGGGTGATTTTATTAGCGAAAGGGTGATTTGATTTGCCAAGAGGTGAATTAAATTAGCAAAAGGATGAATTTTATTGACGAAAAGGTGAATTTGATTTGCAAAAGGGTGAATTTAATTTGCAGAAGGGTGATTTTTATTTGCAAAAGATTGAATTTTATTAGCGATAGGGTAAATATGCGATTTGCAAAAGGGTGAATTTAATCTGAACGTGTGTGTGTGTGTATAAGATCGTTTCGATTGTATTGCCTCTTTTACGCATTTCCGCATTAAAACTGAAATTTATATTAAAATTAAGCAGACGGTTAGTGTTTTCGATTGTTAGTCTGTTTCTTTCAATAGAATGCAATAAAATTTGATAGCTTCGATTAGAAAACAGTCATAAAATATTGGTTTTAACCATCATTCGTGGATGGTTTTTATTAGCAGACGTTTAATGAGACAGACACAAAACACATTCCGAGACATTTTTGTGTTGATGCCAAATAAGAAAATGTACTTTATGGACTTTATGGAATAGGTTATTTTCTTAAGCTATTAACAGAAATGAAATGAAATTAAATTAAATGAAAACTCAGCATTTTTCAAAATAAATATTATTTGCAAATATGTATTTTTAGTTCTTATTTTATATAAAAATCTAAGAAAAACCCCATCTATTTTTATTCAAATTCTAAGATCGACAGAAGCGCAATCGAAAGAGTAGAAAAGCACAAAACTATAGATTTTATTGTAGATAGAATAATTATACCAAAGTCATTCAGTTTTTTCTCCATAATGCTTTTTTACGCAAAATAGATATAAAAATGGATAAACTGTCAAATTTGCTACTGCTGCTGGATTTAATAATTTTTCCAAATATATTAAGTTGAAATCTGGATTTTGATTTTATTGCAATAACTTTTATCTTGATCTGATCTTTTAATTTACATTCAAATAAACGAATAACCTTTTTCTGAAATTTTGAAATTTCCAATAAACACTCTTAAAATAACTTAAAAATTAAAAGATATTTCTAGATATTTAATATCTAGATATATCAAAGGAAAACCTGTAAATAAATAACTGGCTATACTCGTATTAAAAATCATTCGTTCATTCATTTCCTTTTATTCCATTCTCTCATTCTATAGAATTGATTTATTTATTCAACTCCGTTTAGTTCAATTCAGTTCGTTAATATCTCTCACTTCAATAACTTTATTCACATTTTCGTAATTTAATTTAATTTCACTTCAATGATTCGCTTCACTTGCATTTTTTCATTCATTCACTTAACATCAATCATTTCATTTTGTATTCATTTCTTATATATATATATATATATATATAAAGACGATATAAAGACGAATACGTTATGCCTCAATTTCTGTTAAAATAAAATACTGTATGATCTCGAAAAAATTAACTACTGAAAAAGTTTAACTTCTGAGAAAGATGAACGCAATATTTGATTCAATACTTAAATAAATATTCAGTTCAATATTTAATATCCAATATTCAAGATTTAATATTTAATTTTCAACTAAAATTAACAACAAAAATGTTCATTACTCAAAAAGTTAGCATTTCGAAAAGAGGAAATGACCTGCTTCGTTCATTCTTTCCGAGATTATACGATACTGTATACAGACGAGTCAAGCCTCAATTAGTCTAGACGTGACGTGATGAGAGAGAGAGAGAGACCAAGTTTCACGTTACGATTTGAGTAATCGTTTACAGTGGCCGCCGCAAGATAGCGCTCTCTCTCTCTCTCTCTCTCTCTCTCTCGTGGTCACGTGACGTCTAAACTAATTAAGGTTTTAGTTTTACGATTATTTATGTACGATTTCAATCATTTTGATGAGAACAAAAAACAAGCTACAGAGAAATTTTTGTAAGCAAGAATATAGAATATTTCTCTCATGAACCACGCAGTTGGAAAACTCTCTCTCTTTCTCACTATCTCTCTGTCTTCTAATACATATTATTAAAACCTAAAAACTGAAAATTGTTGCTTGCTGCTTCCTGCTTTTTTGAAATGAATTTCAAATTTTGAAATATTTTTTTGCAAAGCTACGACCAACACGATACCATACATTCCGAAACAACCGCTACAACAACAACAACAAACACTACGTGCATTACCAAATGCGACTGGCCGGCGCGACATGATGATTATCTGACCATCCAGAGCTTTGCGTGTTTGGTGTTGTTGTTGTTAGCAACAACGCTTGTCATAGTCTTGTCATGATTAGCGATTTTGGCGAAAAAATCCGTATGGAATACTGTTGTGTCCAACAAAAACAACAACAACGACGAAAATTAAAACAAAATTGTGCCTGATGTTGTAAGTATTTGGAAAAGGAAAAGTTGAAAATGTACGTAAATGCAACAACGAATGACGAATGACGACGCATGACGACGCATTACAGCGCATTGCGACGCATGACAACTTGTTGACATTTAAAGTAATAAAAGATGACTATTTCACGATTGAATGGATGGTGTTGATGTACAAGAAAACTAGTGACGAATTGAAAATGGAAAATTAAAACAAGTAAAAAGCCATTTCGATCAACGCAATGCAAGGCAAGCGCATTCCTAAAAATTCAGCAAACGCCGGCATATGATTTCATAATGAGATTCGAGTACGATGAAAATGTAGTACAATGGAAAGCAACAAAAAAGGGAGAGAAAAAACAAAACGCAGAGCGACAAAAAAATAACAAAATAAACGTAAATTTCTCAAAAAAAATTTAACATTTGCTAAAATAAAAGTGAAAGTTGTAAAAGATGTTTAATTGCAGTCTTTTAACTGCAGAAAATTAAAAACATTTACAAAAACTTGCGAAGTTATAGAATGTGTACAGAAGAGAATACACCTCCTGTTGGGGCGAGTGTTACCGATCACAAGAACATGATGGCCCCTTTGTGGTCTAGAAGATATTTTGTATAATCATCGTGTCGTATGAGAAACAATTAATTGAAAGTATGTCAATTTTTAAAGAACATATTATTTTAATTGAAAAAGTAATTAATACTATTAAGTGTGTTTTATTAATAAACAAGCAATAGTCAATGTTTAATTTAATTATCAATAAAAATATAATAAATAAACCTTTAACACAAAACAATTATTATAATTTATGCATTTTAAAATGTGAAAATCTTGCATTTTAAAATGTAAAAATCTTGCATTTTATGCATGAAATGAAATCAATATAACGCAATAAAAATCCAGGGCTTTAAAATATCCTCAACAACAACAACAACAGCAACAACAACAACAAAACTCACAGGTAATGGTAAAGCCTTTGCTCCCAGCAACCAACAAATCGAGCAAAAAGTCAATTGATTTTAGTGTTATGGAAGTTTTATGAAATTTTATGAATAATAAACTGTTTCTTTTGTTTTTTGTTTGTTTGTTTTTGCCCTTTGTAACCGAAATTAGCATTCATTTCATGCTTGCACGATACGAGGCAAAGATTGCAAATGTTGCATCTACGTATGCGAGATTAGTTTCAATGTACGATTGTTTGTCGACTTTTGCTTGTGGGTAAAACTGAAAAATGAAAAAAAACATTTTTGGCCATAAAGTAATTCGTTGAATTGCGTGACGAAGGCGGCGGCAGGTGTCGATGGTGATGGAGTTACCGTCGCCTTCATTGTAATGGTTAATATTCGCATTTTACGGGCAACAAACAAACAAACAAACAAAGCAAGAAAAAATAAATTGGCAAATTATAATTATTGCATTTGGTATTGTAGATGTTGTTGTTGTGATTGCCGGTTGGCAATCGATTACGGACAATGGTCTTCGATACAAGCCTCGCAAGAACGTGAGAAATTTCTTTAAAATTAAGAGAATTTTGTATTCGAGTATACGAGTTTGTGGTATAGCGCATTGTTATCAGACAACTTTACCGAAATGCAATTATGACTATAGGTACAGGAAAGATATACGAATATACTCGCAGATGAGTCGAAAAATGTTGACGCCGTTATGGTTTCCAGACTGTTTTACCGTTTTTAATGCTCCAGATTAACAGTAACGCACTGTTAATGGGAGAAAAATAATTTTAAAGCACTCCACGCCAACAGAGTAAAAGATAGAAAAACCGCTAATAGAGAAAAAGAGAAAAGAAAAGAAAGAGTATAACCAAAGATTTGGTATTAAAAGCGAATAAACTTCCGCAGTAAAGTTTTGCCCTTAATACCGTCATTAGAAACGCACTCTAGACCGCTGAAATCGAGCTTTTAAGCAGGCTTTATGCAATCAACCTTTACTTCAAGACTACGAGTACTCTTTAGACAACAGAGAGAGTTTATTTTTTAGATCTTAGAGCATTTTAAGACACCATGAGACAAACTTTAATCAGCTTCTAGACAGCCTATGATAGCAAAACCATATACTAATAATAATATATACAATACAATAATATCTCGTTGATACGAGATTAATGTTTAGTTTTTAATTTTTCCTTTTTTTTGCAACGTTAATATGCAAAATGGTACCGATTCCATTTGCATCATTGTACAATAATGTTGACATCAATGATCTTCTTGATTGGAAATGCCACAGAAAACAACTATATGAAGTGAAAATTAACCCAATTTATTTTAATACGCAAAAAATCGTAAATGTACGTTTAATATACAAGGAGAGTACGTTTTCAAGGAGATAAAAATGCATTACTCTCTAAAAATGCATTACTCAACGATTCTCCTCCTATGATTTTTTTTTGTCGCTTTTGTATTTTGTTCAGTGCGGTTTATACTGCCGCAGTCGCCGCAACAGCAGCAGCAGCAAAAGCGGTTTAAGTCAGTGGTTATGGTGATTCATACCACACACACACACGCGTATATACTATGTAGCCTCCCTCACGCACATACTCGCACCATTAACGAGATTGCGATTAGCATCGTAAGCTATAATAAGCAATAACTTCTCAAGTAAAGACCTAAAAAAGTGGTACCAATAGTCATAAAATATGAAGATAATATCATCCACGTCATTAGCATTATCAGTATCATTCATCATCACTATCGGCTTCATCAGTTCATCTGGTTTTAACGTAGGTCGTAGCATTATCAGAGCCATCATCGTTTTACATATTAACAACATTAGGCCGCGGTACGAGATTAAAACGAGCTCTTTCAAGGGGCCCCGCAGATTTTGTCGGTATATAAAGATGTCGCTGTGCCCATTTATTTTACCTTTTTAATACAGTTATTAAAAAAACTTTTATTTTATCTCTATAGAGACATTATGGATCATTTGGAGCATTGCAAGCTACTTTGCAAAAATCTTTTTCTATTACACCGATTTCTGGTATACATCTATCAGCACCGTTAATTATCTATTGTCGTTCACTGCACTCACTCCTTAGCAGCATCATTATCGTCTTTACTATGATAATAAATCTTTCGTCATTATCCAGTACCTAAATATGTATGTATGTTTATCGTATTATCCAAAAGTAGCTTTAGGATGCCGATTAAGAATATCTGTCAAACGCCATATTTGTTAGTTATCAGTTTTTATTTTATTTCTAACCTACAATGATAGACAATTTTAACAATGGTATCTATACAATTGCCAGTGTTATTAAAATTGTAATTATATAACTCTTTACATACTTGAAGATTAATATTAAGTTTACCGCAATTAACAAATAAGAAATAGACATCAACAAACATCATTATCGTAGTTATGAGACTAAACATCAATTTATAATTTTATCACTGATGAAATTCATCTTCATCATCTTCGTTCTTATTATCTTCTTCAACACTAAACTTTATCGCGATTATAATTAAATAATTTAAAATATGCGAATGAGTGGAAAATGTAGCATGAACCGCAATAACAACAACAACAACAGCAAAAACAACAGCAAAAAAAACAGCAACCACAACAAACCCAACAACAACAACAACAACAATCCCGGCAAATATCATCAAAAGTCTGACTGGTAATCAAGAACGAATGCGAATCTCATCAAAGTTGCTACGAATAGATTCCGACGGTGGCCTATAAAGCGGACAAGTTTACCGTTAGCTCACACAGAAGCGCGGCTTCTGCTCTGGCCTGACACGACGCATCGCTCAGTGCTCAGCACGACGAACATTTGTCTCATGCAACAGACTCATTCTCGTGCAAATGAAGCGCAACGAGATTGAAACAAGATACAAGGTGGTCACAAAGCGAACGCTAATGCAATGATAATAATAACACAAATCATAATAAAAATAATACTCCCAATAAATACATACATACATACATATATTGATGGAGAGGTACTGAGTTTGTGGGACTGGGAGGAGTGGCGGCGTGGACTGATCATGTGTCAAGATTCAAAAATTTGTTCACAGTTTTTGTCTTACGCTCTTCATTCATTCATTCTTGCGTGAGTAGTTGTCTTTTTTGGTTTGCTAATTTTTTTCTCTGTCATTTTAATTAAGCTTAAGCTACGCAATGGCACAGTGGAGCAAATTAAGTTCGTTACACTCTTAACGACCGAGAGAGACTCTGGTGCATGGAGCAAGTTTTTTATGGGGGGGAAGACGAAGAAGAAGAAGAAGACAATGGTGCGGTCTGCGGTGCGGAGCGATCAGCAATTAAACGAAATTGAAATTTTTAACATCTTAAAATGATTGCAGGTTTTTGAACTTTGGCATCAACAACAATTTCAATTTAAATTCTTACGAAAAGATGGAGAGCAAAAGTTCAATATGAACAATATTTTATTGCAAAACTTATGATTGTTGCTATCGATTTTTTGTTGTTTTCCTTTCGTTTTTTTTTTTTTTTTGTAAATAAAACGAAATTAATTAATAATTTTGCAACAAGTTTGACAACTCAAAGGAAGCATTAATAACAATTTGGCAAAATTAATATAATTGCTTAAAAAAATATTAAAAATATCTCAAAAGATTCGAGAGCAAGCGCATTTCGAATTCGAACGATTGACTGAATTTTTGACTGAAAAATTTGACTGAAGATTTTTCATTTAATTAATGCGAAAATTATTTTTATCATTATTTATTATTTTTGATATAATTAATAATGTTATTAGTAATATAAAAAACAATTGGTATTTTTTTCTACTGCGTTTCAGTAAAATCAATATCAATGTATTGATATAAAAAATTGCTTTAATTTAAATTATTAATGTTGTAAAATTTTTTGAAATATTTTTTGTCGTCACAAAAACCATAGCAGTTAGTAAAAGCATCCAAAAATCGGTATCGGATCGACCATAGTCGACATAAAAAAACCTAAAAAGTTACGTTTTCAAATGGAATTAATAAACAGCTACAATTATCAAAAAACACAAAGAAAATGGAGGCCAAGTCAAGGGCAAAATAGTTTTTTTTTATGTTATATAAATAAGTTGTATCATTTTATGTGCACCGAATTGTTTAAAAGCTGTCAAAAGTTTTGTGCACACTTTACTTTATTCTAAAATAAAAGTCTGCTCATGCATCGTGGATTTAGGTCGCCAGAAAACTTGATCAAATTATTGCATTAATTAAAACTGGACGGAAACAAGGCCATGCCAATTGTCTAATGCGAAGAATTGTCTTGTGGATAAGTACTCGTATTAAGCATTTTAATTAAAAAAACAAAAACAAATCGCGTTCAAGCCAAACCCAAACCTCTTCCTTTTTTTAAATAATTTATACATAATTCATAAACAATGTTACATCAATGTGAGCACTAAGCACTGATTGATATATAGCAACTAATTTGAAGTGCCTTAAATTTGCTTTGATGAATGCACCAACGTTCATGAAGTCATACAAAAGTATTCTTTCTTTTTATGAAATGAATTAAATGAAATGAATGAATGAGTGTCGTCAAATGAATTTATATTAAATAATTAATTTAATTTATTTATAACCTACGAGTACTAATAAGTCATAAAAGCATGATTTCAATACAAATTAACTCTTTTAACTACAGAATTTATTTATTGGCATTTACTGTTAAATATAATTCCTTCCTCAATAAATCAATATGATTTCTCTGTCTGAGCTATTGTATTTACAATAAGCTTTGTATGATTTATTCATGCCTGTCTGTGTGTATGAGCTTGCTTGTTTTCAATTCAGATCATTCAAATCTTAAACATACTTTAGGTCAACAGCCGTTGAATGGATTTGCTTTGCTGTAAAGCTTTTCATTAATTAACTTAACTTCTTCTGTTACTTTCGAACAGTATAAAAAAATAATCACCACAACAATACTAGCGTCTTCTCTTTCAAATGCTGCTACCATCTGAATGTACTCGTACACTGCACACTAAAAACCAACAATAACAATATGTAAGAACAACAACAACTGCAAGGGTTTAGTGAATACGGAAAATCCATATGCAGGAAGCATCTGCAGCCACAAAGATACGAAATCTTTACTAAAATAATGGAAAAGACCAGCGTTCAAATGAAAAACCTTTTGCAAACAATAAATGAATTTCACAAAAAAAGCTCCGTTATAACTCCTAAACCAGCTCCGTACGATACACAAAGGTTTTTTAAAAGGTTTTTTTAAGAGGTTGTGGCTTATGCCATACTTATTACAATAATTATATAAATTTCAAATGAATATAAAATTGTTTTTAAAATACGAGCACACTGTTTTTCTACTCGTTTTTAATAACGGAAATCTTTGGGAGCAACAAACATCTCTGCAGCTCTGAACGAAGCAACAGCAACCGCGGCAACAACTATAGCAACGAGATCGCAGATCGCAAATTGCTCCACTTCGGGCAAAAGTTATTATTTTCTTTTCCTGTTTTCAGTCTTGCTGCTTTTTTTTTTAAATAGTAAAGCGTTAATAAAAACAAAAACAGTAAAGAAATTAATTTAGAACAGAGCAGAAAAGAAACCAGGCTAAACGACAACCAGGAGAAGAGAAGACGGCAAGGGAGGGGAGAATGGGGGAAGGTCGAACTGATTGAGAAAACGCGGTCCTTTTCACGGTCCTTGTTGTGCTATTAATTGGAAAGTTGTTTGACGCGAAGAAAGTGTGATAAACAGCGGAAAAGAGGACAATTTTTCGTACGACTTTAAGAAAGAAGTAATCGCATTAAAAGGATAAAAACAGTAAAGAAACTAAGAGAGAAAGAGAGAAGAAAAGCAAAAGAAGTAGAAGAAAAACAAAAAGCACAGAAAAGTAACAAGAATTTGTACGACGACGCTTAACAAAAAACGCTGAAACAGAAATCAGCGTGCTCCAGGAAGCCATCGACGGCTCGTCGTTGGCCTTCTTAAAAACTGCTGCAGCCACACGTCAGCCGCTTTTTTGACCATGTGACACAGCAACCTGTTTGGCAGCAAAAAAAAAAAAAAGAAAAAGCTTGTCGAGTGTGCACAGACAGACCGAACGAAAGCATATTCAGGAGAATTGTTAACGCTCGTGTTAAAGGAAAAAGTTGCTAAGAATTTAAATAAGGTATAAACAGAAAAACTCGAAAAGAATATACAAACATTAAGTATTAATAAAGAGATAATGCACTAAAGGCTTTTTCAAACACACAAACACACACACACGAAGAGTGGGCGTTTTTTTGCTTAAATAATCTCAGTTTTTTTGTTAACAAACAAACAAATCAATTCTGCACTCTTTGATTTTTTTTAGTTAATGACTTGTTTTATTGAAAAACAATATAATTCGTTTTTCGATTATTATTCTTCTGCGGTCTTTTTTGAATTTTTTTGTTTGGTATTAATTTCTTCTTCTTCCGAAATTCTACTGTCAACGACAAGACGGACTGCGTTACGCACATACTTGCGTGAATGCATTTGTCACCAGCGCATGCATTCACGACGATAGAAATCGGGAGCATTGCTGCTCGCTGCTGTTACGTGCCAACACTGTTTTTGGGTCGATCTGGACGGAGGGACGGTCGCACTTTCACCGCCGCCCGTCGAGTCGTGGCAGACAGTAAGAAATTATTCCTGAAGACACGTCGCTAATATTTAATTTGTATTTCTTTGTAAGGAATGAGTTATTTTCACGTTTGTTTTTTTTTTGATTTTGTGATATTTTACTTTTTCTCCATTACTTATTGTCCACTTTTCTTGTTGCACTTTCACAATCGCCAACCGTCTTCGTCAACTTCGTTTCATTAACTGAGCTGAATGTGAAGCTCGAGTTTATGTTGAAGCTCGGTTTGCAAAGCAAAGACCGGTTGGTCTCTTCTCTTATGTTATTTTTGCAAACATTGTCGTTGTTGTTGTAAAGCTTACACATTGCAAAAGATTACCTTAACCCTAATACGCGTTATCAAGTGACATTTCATTCTTCATTCCTCACAAAACTCCAAATCCTTCCACTTCAGGAATCCATGGAATGTTTAAAATATCTGCTTTTCTTAGCGAAAAAATCCATTAACCATCGAAATAAATTAGTTTGCTATCATTTGCCAAAGAATCGGAAAACAAACACTTAAAATTCCAAGGATTTTTCAGGTTTTCAGGTCACTGATTGCGAAAGTAATCAAGTCAATTTTACGAATATTGTGAATCCAGTATGACGAATGTCATCTGACGGTTTTATCTAACACCTGTTCACTTTTTGACCGGCAGCTACGGCTGTAGGGTATATGAGTTTCGGCCAGGCCGTATAAAAGACTCTTTATTCTCTCTTCATTCTCTCTATTTACTTCATTTTCTTTTAAATTAAATTAATTCTTTCTTTCTCTCTCTTTCTCAGTGAGTAAATTACAAGTACTGTATCGTTACGATACTTACGAGTATCATACGTAACAGTATTACTTTCGATCTGAGAATTTATTATTCACACCTGAGTTTGTTATTGTTGTTTCCATCTTTCTTATTGCTATCAAATGAGTTGTTGTTTTTGCGTTAGGTGTTCTTGGTGGCTTTTGAGCCCGCCGTTTTTACTGTTTTCACTGACTTCTGTATAATTTTCTTTCTTTGTTTCTGCCAGTGTCAGATTACTTAACGAAAAATCAACCAAATTTCACTAAATTCAGAAATTAATTAAATTATGAAATTATGAAATTATGAAATTAAATAATGAAATTAATTCAGTGAATTTATAAAGGAATTTTATTCTAAAAAAAATGTGCCCGAAACAAAAACTATCATTTTTATATGAGAATTATTAAATACACTTTTTTTTTCAAGAAGTAAAATTCAAAAAAAGGAAGAATATACCACTATAAACATTTCGATGCTGTTGCAGTTGTGCTTTATGCCTGCAGTTGAGTTGGTTGGTCGGTCACCCAAACATTCACAATCTTTAGAAAGCTTTTGTAGAGACATAGACTTGCTTCAATTACGTACTTAATGCAAGCTGCATGCCACAATGGCAGCCAACAAAAACAACAACAGCATATACCGCAAGTAGTTGTCCATTGTACTACGTATACAACAACAGCAACAACATTGGAAAATGCTCAAACAACTACAACCACAGGACCAGCACTGAGGTAATAACATCAAAGTCAAGTTCAATGACTTTAAATCCTCGCCTGGTCACGTTCGCTGATCAGCAACAACAATTCATGGAAAACCTTGTGTGAAAATCTATAACTTGCGTCATGCTTCATCGCGCTGACTTGTGGTGACAAACATCATCACCATCACCACCGTCGACAAGAAAAACGACTTCGAAAGCATTGACCTAAATCCGGAACCTTGTTCGCTTCATTTCCCGACAACTTGGTCAAAAAAGTTCACAAAAAATAACAATAATACTGAATCATTAATAATGGTGTTACTAACTAGTAGTGATAATAAGAGGAAGAGATAAGTAGTACAATACTAAGGAAACAACAAAAACAACAACAAACATAAAAGCCATCTCACTTACCCATTTTCAATCCTTGGATAACGTATATTATAATAACAAACGCTCATTAAAAGCTTGAGCTCATAAGCTTAAAATAAACTTAAAAGGCTCATTTCATTACTCCATTTTTTCGAAATTCTTTATTACGATCTTAAAAAATAACGGCTACGTCCTAATTTGTATGTACATATGTATGTTGCCCACACAAGTTGTGCATTGCAATAGATTTACAACTGTTTGTTGTTGTTGTTTCGTCAATATATTTTGGCAGAGAAACAACAAGAAACAGTTGTAAATCTATTGCAATGCACAACTTGTGCAAGCAATATCAAAATTTGAATTTCAGCCATCATCGCCTTATATCAAAAATTTAGAACTTTCTTAAACATTTAGCTGTTATTGTTTAATACTGTACTTTTCTATAAATATAACTTTAAAAAGTCAAAATCGTATTATTCCAAAAGGGGTGTAAGCCGTTTTTTTTGCTAGAATTCGAATTATAATTCGTATTCGACTTGAAATAAATCGAAAGGTCATTAAAAAATGGTTTGTTCCTACTACAGTGCACGCGCAGTAGTGTGAACACCGTAAAATATGAACACCCCAATATATGAACAATTTTTATTTTGCATTGACTACTCTAAAGAGTGAACAAGACTTAAAAGCTCTAAAAGATGAACAATATAAAACATATTTATATGAATGCTTACATATGAAAATACATAAATACATGAAATTTTTGAATTTTTTAATTTGGGGAATTCCGTATTATTGCGAAATGTGCGTGTTTAGCTTAAAAATTACAAGTTCACGCGTGTTAAGGTCATACGAATTAATTCTTAATTCTTGTGAAATGAATACTTAAACATTTTTTAATAAATATATTTCTGCATTTGGTTCTTTTTTGAATAAAATTAAATTTGGTTTCATAAATGTAAATTTCCATTTTAAAATGCATAATTAGGATAAAATGCGGATATGTTTTGCCTTAAATTTAGATATTCGCAAAAGTGAACAAATTCGAAACTGTGAACCCGCTTGGTTTTAATTAGTTCACACTACTGCGCGTGCACTGTCATGAAGTGTCATGAAGTGCATAGTCATGCACTTGCATAGTCATGAAGTTGAAATGCCCAAATTCAACATTGTATGTTTTTATACAATTATTTTGGCTACAGTCTTCACACAAAATATGGCAACGAGCAATGTTCATTATCGCATGCTTGAGAAGCACTGTCAGTAAGCTTAGTAGTTAATTATAAAGTATGGCATACTTTGAGGCTCAATTGATATACAGCTACTCCTCACTTAAAAACCGAGAGTTTCATTCCGACGACTACATCGTTAAACGGTCACGATGATAAGGGTGAACTTAAGAGTACCCACGGTCCAATGACTGATGAGTGTGCTGTTTTTTTCTCTATTTTTTCGCTGTCAAAGAAAAATTTGCCTGAAACGTTGTCAGACGTGTTTTTTTACCAATCTATTTATTTTGCAACCGTGGTCTAGCTTTTGAACGCGTGGTTCAGGTCTCAGCTTTATCAAAATTTAGACCAAGTGATTTCGGTGTTTGTAATTTATTTTGGCTCTCTTGAAGTGTTAATTTCTTTTTATATATAAAAGCAACAACAAATTTGATTTTCGTCAGTCATTTGACTGTCGTGTAAGTTAACCGTAAGCGACGCGCCTGTTAGTGCCGCGAATATATATACAAAAATAATTTTTGGCTGTGTGTTACAAGACGATAAACAGTGTATCTTTTCGAGCCCTATGTAATAGCATAGTTTCAAAAAATTCGTTGGGTGGCCCGCAAGAAAGCTAAAAAAATTGTTTTCGTCCATACAAAATGTACAGAATGCTTTATTTGACCATACAAAACAAAAACACAAAGCGAAACGCGGACAAAAAAGTAAAGTGAGAAACATTTTTTTAAAATGGATTAATTGTATGAAGATATACATACGCTAGGTCGAAAAAACGTTCTTAAATTGACCCATAATCTTCGTTATGTTATAAATTTATGTAACTCTGTTTTTTATCCAACCAGTTCGATAACTTCTCAGCGTTTTCTTGTAACCAAACAATATTGTTTTTAACTGTCTCTAAGGCGCGTTTTCGAGCGGCAGAACCTGCACCAGCTTCTGGATATTTCCGGAGGAAATATTTCATTTCTTTCAACTTTGTTTGCGTGGAAAATCGCGACGTAATCGACGGTATGAGGTTTCCTAAGAGGAGATCATTAAGACCGAAACGTTTCACTAAACGTGGCCAATTCCCGCGTACATAATCCCAAACTATGGGCTCCCCAATCGGATTGGCTGCAATTTTTTGCAAACAGAAGAAATAATCCTGACCTCGTACATAAACTTCATCCCATGCTAATTGCACAAATCTGAGGAAGAGAAATTAAATTTACTCCACAAAAATTCACTCCGGCCTGTTCTTCGCCAGCTCACCTGCTTAAAATCCAAGGCACTTGTACAGCAGATAAGCCGGACATTAATTTAGCTTTTTCGCTGGCGTCTTTCTCGGCTATAAACTTTTCCCATACTTGCTGCCAGAAATCCTCATTGCCCTTCTCCATCATACCATAGTAATAAACTGTCTCGCGTACGTCGGGGTGTGGACGCAGCGTCGTGTGATTAGCTAACCAAGCTTGAAATCGGGAGGCTGACTCACTAAGACATTCCGGTACTCCGAGCGAACAGGCTGCATTCAACACAGTTACACGTAAACGGCTGCAAAATAATTACTTGGGATAGAGCAAATTATTAGCGATCTTTTTTCTCAATACGCACTTCTTAAGATGGTCGTCTCCTACGGACCAGCTGACATTGTGGTAGATGGGCGTTAACAAAGCGCGAGCGTATGTCCTGTACTTTGAAAAGGTGTCAGTGTGCATAAGTTTATTCTTCAAGGAAATCAACTTAGAGGCGGCCACACTCCACGGCACAAATTCGCTTTCCTGGCTCAGATATTGAGTCATGTCCAAAGCGATGTCGTACGACAGCTGCGTTGAGTCCGCCAACGAGAAGGCATCATTCAGCAGGCAAGCACGATCGCCCACTGAGAAGACCTGTTCGTAATTCAAACGAAAACCATCCGCAAATGCGAACAATTGATGAATGAGACTTTAGCGCAGCAATTCAAGGGTTACTAACGTGGGGAGAGTTCAGCAGGGCCGTTGCCAATTGGTCCCACATGTGTATAGGATAGTTGACGCGATAGTAGCCGATCTGGTCATAGTTAAACTTTACCCATTCCACAGGGCGAGACAATTCAATCAAGACTGAAATGTACAGAGATTGTGATCGCGACGAGAGCAGGGAAAATGTTTGAAGCTTACTTTCATTTTGATCGTGATAAAACCATGAGCGCTGAACTGACGCATTTATATTTGTTTTGTAAGTAATTGGAATGGACCACGTGTAGCTGAAAGAGTTCGGCTGATGAACATTGTGTTGCGGTTAATAATACTAACAGATGCAGGAGATACTTACTTAAATATAGAATCATGGTAGACGCAATTGTAATCAACTGGATTGGATAGAAAGCGCCTCTGGGTCAGCTTGTATATAGTCTCAGAAATCTGCTCCACCTTCACTACGGGCAGCCCCATTTGCTCGGTCCAAGTACGTATTATGGCCTTTACATCGATGCCCAATCCCAGCTTGTCGATCTCACTCAAAAGGTCCTCGGTCATAGCATTACCATATTTGTGATGATTTAAGAAGTTCGTTACTGCCTGACGGAAGTTTTCGGATCCCAGAAAGTCCTCCAACATCCGAATTATGGAAGACCCTTTAGAATAAGTGATAGAGTCGAATATTTCGGTGATTTCGTCGGGATTTTCAACAGTTTGAATGATAGGATGAGAGGCCAAAGTGGCATCGAGTTGAAGTACTCCATGTAAGGTACCAATAATAAATTGATCACGCTAAGGACCACCAAGAAATGACATACATATGAATAAATAATAAATAGATTAAATCCTAAAATATCGATGTTACCATCTTCCATTCAGGAAATTTGGACTCAACTCCTTTATTCTCAATATAAGTAGCAAAGCCTTCGTTTAGCCACAAATCATTCCACCATTTCATGGTCACTATGGATTAGAAGAAATGGAAAATTAATGAACGGTACAAAGAAATTAGGGTCTAATAGAGACCCTAGAAATTAAGTCTAGCCCAAACCTAAATTTCCAAACCACATGTGAGCAAATTCGTGCGCTATGAAGATCGCGATTAATTGCTTGTTTACCGTAGAGCTCTCCGCTGCGTCATAGAGTAAAAAAGTTTCACGGTACGTCACCAAACCCCAATGTTCCATAGCACCAGAAGAGAAATCAGGTATGGCCGCCATGTCTGCAATACCAATCAGCTGAATAAGTAAGGAATTTTTCTTCTAATTGATGACACAAGACATATACCCAATTTCGGCAATGGATACGCAATTTGAAAGTAGTCAATATAATACTCAATCACAGCCACGCCCACTTCCAAAGCAAAGTCAACCTTGTCCAGTTGTTCGGGGGTGGCAAAAACTCGTAACAGAAACGGATCTCCGATACCACGAGTGTTGACCAATTCCTGTTTATGCGCGAAATCGGAAATAATGAAGCATGCCAAGTAGCTGCTCATCGGGACACTTCGATTAAAATACACCTCCGTATAAGCTCCCTTAGTTTTTTCCTCCTATTAGTGTTGCAGAAGATTAAACGGATTGCTACAGAAGCCAGAGCAGCTAACTAACTTACCAGAATATTCATGTTGGAAAGAGCATGGTAACCACCTTCAGTGGGACGAACTAGTATTACATCGTAGGTAGCTTTGAGAGCTGGTTCGTCGAAACAGGGAAAAGCTTGACGGGCATACGTTGCTTGAAATTCCGATGCGGAAATCGTTCTGTAAACGTTTAAGAGTTGTAAATCTGAGAGAAAAAATAGACCTTGGATCTACTCATTTTTAACTAACTTTTTGGTGCCATCGGTCTTTATATATGAAGAACTATACAAACCGACAATCTTGCCTATCATCGATCCAGAGAACATAATACCCAAGACAATATCACCACCACGTATTGTCTCTTGCAATACTACAATAAAAAATTCGCTTTGTTTATCCACAGAGAAGCTCTTCACGATATCGATTTCCTGCCGTTGGGAGTTATCGATCCAGACATTATGTATATCCAATAAATGTGCATGCAATATAATCTTGTCGGTTGGTTTGCGTATTTCGAGTATAATCTGCACTTGACCTGAAAAGTTACCCGTGGCAAGGTCGGGATGCAGGTACAAGTCATAGTGAATAGGAATAATGGTATCCGGCAGACGATAATTTATCTGACAAAAATAAAGAAGCAAAGGAATTTTAGACTTGGACTTTCCATTAAGAAAATGATTTAAATGGCTATACTTTTGAAATATACGGAGGCAGTCTGAAACGTTCTCGCCCTGACACATAGATGAGGTAAGAAACAGTAAAATCATAATTACTATCGTATATTAGAAAGTTCCATCCTCATAAAAATCCTTCATAACTGTTGATAAAATTTGGATCCATTATTATACCCCAAAATGAAAATAACAGTCGAAACAATGGATTGAAAGTGAGCCAAAAAGGGTAAAATCGGACCCACCATCAGCAGGAAGGATACTACTGTTGGCAACAGTTTATTGAAAATACAAAAATGCTTTATTGATCGATTATCTTCAGAAAGGTAAAAAATTAACTCTAAATATTATTGTCACCTTTTGGATCAGAAGAGACGAAAGAGGACTTTTCAGACCGTCCTTGTATGTAAGTACAATATTATTAATTATTATCAATATTATTATTATTATCAATGCAATTCTGAAAAAGATAAGATTTAGCTATCGTATAATGGATCGAAAACTGGGCCTCTTCTCAATATTTTTTCGATGAGATACTGTTCGGCACTATATTTATGTCAACGAGAGTGGGTCGTAATTTTTTGGAAAAGTTTAAATTATAAAAAATTCCGGTTATTAAAGAGTATAGCTGTCAGTGTTAAGAAAAAATGGCATTTATGGGCGTGTTCCTTTAAAAAAAAAGAAAGATAGGGTACTTTTTTATTACTTTTACCCTCATTTTTGCAATCCCGCCTAAACAGGGAAAGATTCCTACTCTTATACCAGTTTTTAACGTCTCGATACATAAAGCCGAGACCACAATGGCACGTTGGGCAGTGCGTGCGTTGACAGATAATGTTAAAACATGGAATCTTATGAGACAAACCGAAATTCGACCTCACGCGTTATATCGTAACTTTTTCTGAATCACGTAAACGCGCGAATCGACGGTTGAGTTTTTCACTTTTAACTATCGCGCGCGTTTGACATTTCGATATCACTGAACTACTCTGGAAACTTCTGTTTTTCACTGTAATATTTTTAAAAGTTTTTATTGGATTTCACCTTTAGCCCGTGAGTTTGTTAAGAACACGCTAATTGTTTTCATAGATGCGGAAAGAGTATTATGTGTTAGGTACGTATATAGATGGTAACAATGTTTTGCAGGCGAACGCACGCCCGACCTAACGCGCTTTTTCGTTTGGAAAAACCACCTCGTGCGTCGAGAGAGCTTTAATCCGAAAGCTTCTGCAAAGCGCCATTGCAGTTTCGGCTTAATGATTACAGAATAAACCGTGAGAAGGCAATGTTGACAAAATTTACAATTTTGTTCAGTTAATAATTAGAAATACTAATTGTAATATTGTCATCGTCAACTCGAAGAGATCAGTTAATCAATTAAAAAAGATCCTAAGAAAGGTTTAACCAGAAAATTTTTCTACATATACTAACCCTTTCTGTAGAACCGATTTCTGTTGTTGTTGACGGAAGAATAGACGTCGTTGTTGTCAATAATTCATTCTCCAGCATTTCCAGTTTTTCATGTGCTTTTCGCAAATGATTTTTCAATTGTGATTTTTCAATTGTTGTCTCAACAGTTGTTGAAACCACAAAAGTGATCAATACTAAGCCAAGAATAATGGTCATTAGCTTAGAGGTAATGAACATTTTTTTTCTCTAGTAAAAGAAACTACGTATTTAAGTGAAGACGAGTCTAGAAGAGTGCAGTCTGTACACTTTACTATCAAAAAAGGAACTGAACCGAATGAAAGAATAGCTCCTTTAATAAATTCAAAATGGAGAAAATACGATATAACTTTTATGGCCTATCCATCAGGCACTCACAAACATACTAGCAATTATGTTTTATTTTGGCTCAGTGACGGGATAAGAAATTAAGCTCTTTTGAAATTAATTTGGTCTTTTTATAAAAAAATTTTATTTGATCTCAGCATCAAAATTGCCTTTGATTTCTTTTAGTTTTCTAAATAAATATCTTTCAATTTGTTAATAAATAATCTTATCTAATTCTTTTTCTTATTAAATATTAGAATTAAAAAAAAGTTTAACCTTCAAACAACAGAGAAATAGAGAACCCAATGCTTCCTTTGTTGTTAGAAACATTTTGAACTAATGGAAATACTGTCTGTGGAGAGCGAATAGGCCCATCGACATGAAATTTGCTGCTGTGGAAATAAAAACAATATTTGTCCGCCCTTTTCAGGCAGATAAATGCATTTGAAAATACAAATATTTTTCTGAAAAATTGTGATATTTTTATTTTAGTCCAAAGTACAAACTCTGAGATTAGTTATTTTTTTAATGAAATTTTTCATCAAGTTTTCTCAAAAACCATAACAATCATTGTGAAAGAAGAGGTTATTCGGCTATTTATTTTGTGTTTTCGGAGGCCCAGATGCGACAGTTTTGTTTATCTATGCACCCCGACAAAAGGAAATAAGCCTCATTACTTTCTAATAATTTTGTTTTGAAATTCGCAATTTGCTCGTGCATTTCCAACATCCATTTTTGTAGCAAATTTTTATTATTTCAATTTGTGGAATTTAATTCTACTTTAATAATAAAATTAAAATAATAAAATTAAAATATCACTATTTCTTTCAAAAATATTTCTGACTATATATCTAACTTGTATGAGGAATCGCGTGTACATCATATAAAGTTTTGTTATCGCAGTGAAAATGAGGCTATGAAACTTCCTTATTGCACACACATTTAACAAAAGGTTGAAAGTTTTAAGTAATAAAATTTTTATCGAATTCATCTACAGAGAAAATAATAATTAAGAAAATTTTCCTTATACTACGTTTTATTCGTATCGATCCATTGATGTGCCATCCATATCGATACATTTAAAATAAAATCTAAATAATGCCTGACTTTTTAATGTCTAATGATATGCTGTTATCCACTAAAAGTAGTCCGATAACGTGTGTAATAAAATATAAGAAACAAAATATTTCCGACTGTATTTCTAATTTATATGAAGAACTGCGTGTACATCGTACAAAATTTTTTATAGCAGTGAAAATAATGCTAAGAAATTTCCTTTCCTAAGAAAATTACTTATAAGTTAATATCTCGAAGTAAAAACTTAAAAAGGACTGATCGTTCTGTTTTTTTTTCCCACAAGATAAAGTGGACTTAAATTCCTTTAAAGTAATTTTTTACATGCTATAAGATAAGAAACTAACCGATTACCAATTTTATGAAAACCTTTTTTTAAGAACTGGTTTTTGCTCTGTGACGAATTTGTTTTATGAAACCCATAAAACTTAAGCAGCCTTTCTTCCGCTTACATATTGTATATTTTTATTAAACACCGGCACAGAGTTTTCTCGGGAGATAATAATAGAGCTTTATGTAATTTCGTTTGTAATATTGTATATTGATATGTATATTAATTACTGTAGTAAATTATTATTACAATGTTATTTGAACAAATCAAAAATTTACTGAAAATCTTATTTTTTTCAATTTACAATTTCATTGTTTCTCCAACCAGTTCGATAACTTTGCAGCATTCTCTTGTAACCAAACAATATTATTTTTTACCGTCTCTAAGGCGCGTTTTCGAGCGGCCGAGCCTGCACCAGCCTCTGGATATTTCTCAAAGAAGTGTTCCATTTCTTCCAACTTGGTTTTCGTGGCAAATCGCGACGTAATCGACGGTATTAGGTTTCCTAAGTACCGATTATTTAGACCGAAACGTTTCACTAAACGTGGCCAATTCTCGCGTACATAATCCCAAACTATCGGTTCGCCAATCGGATTGGCTGCAATTTTTAGCAAACAGGAGAAAAAATCCTGACCTCGTACATAACGTTCATCCGATGCTAACTGCACAAATCTGAGGTAGAAAAATTAAAATTATTCCAAAAGAATTCATTCTGGTCTGTTGTTCGACAGCTCACCTGCTCAAAATCGAAGGCACTTGCACAGCAGATAAGCCGGACATTAATTTTGCTTTTTCGCTGGCGTCTTTCTCGGCTATAAACTTTTCCCATACTTGCTCCCAAAAATCCTCATTGCCCTTCTCCATCATACCATAGTAATAAACTGTTTTGCGTACGTCGTGGTGTGGACGCAGCGTCGTGGGATTAGCTAACCAAGTTTGAAATCGGGAGGCTGACTCACTAAGACATTCCGGTACTCCGAGCGAACACGCTGCATTCAACACAGTCGCACGTAAACGGCTGCAAAATAATTACTTGGGATAGAGCAAATTATTAGCGATATTTTTTCTCAATACGCACTTCTTAAGATGGTCGTCCCCTACGGACCAGCCGACATTGTGGTAGATGGGCGTTAACAAAGCGCGAGCGTATGTCCTGTACTTTGAAAAGGTGTCAGTGTGCATCAGTTTATTTTTCAAGGAAATCAACTTAGAGGCGGCCACACTCCACGGCACAAATTCGCTTTCCTGGCTCAGATATTGAGTCATGCCCAAAGCGATGTCGTACGACAGCTGCGTTGAGTCCGCCAACGAGAAGGCATCATTCAGCAAGCAAGCACGATCGCCCACAGAGAAGACCTGTTCGTAATTCAAAAGAATTCAAACTCAATGAGACTTTAGCACAGCAATTCAAGGTTTACTAACGTGGGGAGAGTTCAGCAGGGCCGTTGCCAGTTGGTCCCACATGTGTATATCATAGTTGACGCGATAGTAGCCGATCTGTTCATAGTTAAACTTTACCCATTTCACAGGGCGAGGCAATTCAATCAAGACTGAAATTTACAGAGAGTGTGATCGCGACATGAGCAGGGAAAATGTTTGAAGCTTACTTTCATTTTGATCGTGATAAAACCATGAGCGTTGGACTGACGCATTAAAGCTACTTTTATAAGTAATTGGAATGGACCACGTGTAGCTAAAAGAGTACATTAGATAAGCACTGCCTTGCTAATAAAAATACAGGGTGTACTTACTTGAATGGAGAGTCTTGGTAGACGCCATTGTAATCAACTGGATTGGATAGAAAGCGTCTCTGGGTCAGCTTGTATATAGTCTCAGAAATCTTCTCCACCTTCACTACGGGCAGCCCCATTTGCTTGGTCCAGGTACGCATTATGGCCTTTACATCGATGCCTAAACCCAGTTTGTCGATCTCACTCAAGAAGTCATCGGCCACAGCGTTACCATATTTGTGTTGATTTAAGTAATTCCTTACTGCCTGGCGGAAGTTTTCGGGTCCCAGAAAGTCTTCCAACATCCGAATTATGCAAGACCCTTTAGAATAGGTGATGGTGTCGAAGATTTCGTCGGGATTTTCAACAGTTTGAATGATAGGATAAGAGGCCAAAGTGGCATCGAGTTGGAGTACATCATGTAAGGTATCAACAATAAATTGATCTCGCTAAAGACCAACAAGTAATGGCATATAAATAAGGAATAAACAGAGAAAATTCTAAAAAATTTATGCTAAGATCAAAGTGTGGTAAATTTATGCTACCATTTTCCATTCAGGAAATTTGGACTCAACTCCTTTGTTCTCAATATAAGTAGAAAAGCCTTCGCTTAGCCACAAATCATTCCACCATTTCATGGTCACTATGGATTAGAAGAAATGGAAAATTAATGAACGGTACAAAGAAATTAGGCACAAGTCTAGCCCAAACCTAAATTTCCAAACCACATGTGAGAAAATTCGTGCGCTACGAAGCTCGCAATTCCTTGCTTGTTTGCAGTAGTGCTCTTCGCTCCGTCATAGAGCAAAGAAGTCTCACTGTAAGTCACCAAACCCCAATGTTCCACAGCACCAGAAAAAAAATCAGGTATGGCCGCCATGTCTGCAATACCAATCAGCCGAATAAGTAAGGAATTTTTCTTCTAATTGATGACACAAGACATATACCCAATTTCGGCAATGGATACGCAATTTGAAAGTAGTCAATATAATACTCAATCACAGCCACGCCCACTTCCAAAGCAAAGTCAACCTTGTCCAGTTGTTCGGGGGTGGCAAAAACTCGTAACAGAAACGGATCTCCGATACCACGAGTGTTGACCATTTCCTGTTTATGCGCGAAATCGGAAATAATGAAGCATGCCAAGTAGCTGCTCATCGGGACACTTCGATTAAAATACACCTCCGTATAAGCTCCCTTAGTTTTTTCCTCCTATTAGTGTTGCAGAAGATTAAACGGATTGCTACAGAAGCCAGAGCAGCTAACTAACTTACCAGAATATTCATGTTGGAAAGAGCATGGTAACCACCTTCAGTGGGACGAACTAGTATTACATCGTAGGTAGCTTTGAGAGCTGGTTCGTCAAAACAGGGAAAAGCTTGACGGGCATACGATGGTAGAAATTCCGATGTAGAAATAATTCTGTAAAGGTTACAGGGTTGTAAATCTTAGAGAAAAAATAGACCTTTCATATTAATTTTTAACTAACTTTTCGGTGCCATCAGCCTTTAAATACGAAGAACTATGCAAACCGACAATTTTGCCTATCATCGATCCAGAGAAGTTAATACCCAAGACAATATCACTACCACGTATTGTCTCTTGCAATACTACAATCAAAAACTCGCGTTGTTTATCCAAAGAGAAGCTCTTCACGATATCGATTTCCTGCCGTTGGGAGTTATCGATCCAGACATTATGTATATCCAATAAATGTGCATGCAATATAATCTTGTCGGTTGGTTTGCGTATTTCGAGTACAATCTGCACTTGACCTGAAAAGTTACCCGTGGCAAGGTCGGGATGCAGGTACAAGTCATAGTGGTAAGGGATAATGGTATCCGGCAGACGATAATTTTTCTGACAAAAAATAAAGAAGCAAAGGAATTTTAGAAAAGCTTAACCTTCTCAAAGGTAAGTGATAATGTTAGAATTTCCATTAAGAAATGATTTGAATGGATATACTTTATAAATATACGGAGACAGTCTGAAAAGTGCTTCGGCTGACACAGAGAAGGCGTTTGAAACAGGTTTCACAGTAATTATACGAACGTGGTCTGAAAAGTTTCCGACCTAACCAAGATAAAAGAAATTTTTTCCTCAAAATTATTACTATCTACATAGTCTCCTTTTACATCTATACACTTCTCCCAGCGATGCTCCCATCTCTCCAGTCCGTCCAAATAGCACTTGCCGTCTTTCTCTGCAAAAAAGCCGACTTACAAAGGTAATTTACCTTCTCATTAGATGAAAATCTCTGTCCTCCGAGTGCAACTTTTAACTTGGGGAACAAAAAGAAGCGTCTTTAAGCTAGATCTGGTGAGTAAGATGGGCGATCAAGTTCAAACCGTAATTCGTGGATTTTTGGCATGGCAATCATTGATGTGTGAGACCTCACCTGAGGTGAGATTGTCTTGGTGAAGCAAGATATTTTTTTGCTGCAAATGTGGCCGTTTTTACGCAATTTCTGCCTTGTTTATTTTGTAGAAATTACCGAAATGTTTCCGTTACTTTTTGAAAGTTTGTTTTCGATTTGAAAAAATTAATAATTAATAGAAAAATTCCCTCTGGCTCCTAAACGAGGAGAAAAACCCCGCTCCGATACGATTTTTTCTCGTCTCGACCCAACCTACACGCCCTAACATTTTGATCCATCTTATGCGGAACACCCTGTATATTTAGAAAATGTGGGATTTTGATTTATTAATTCAATCGCTAATAACGTGTCCTTCTTCTTTCGATTCACCTCTAGTTGGTGTTATTTTTCGCGTAAAGGGATCAATATTACGTGCATGAAAAAAAAAACCGGACTTATTCTATCGATTGTCAATTTCTTTATACTAACCTTCTCTGTAGAACCGTTATCTGTGGTAGCTTCCGTTAAATTTGTTACTGTTGATGCTGCGGATGTTGTTGAGACTGTTACTGTCGTCGGTGTAGTTCTTGTGGGCATGGTTGTCGAAACTTCACTCTCCATCATTTCCAGTTTTCGACGAGCCTCGTGTAGATCATTCTTTAATTGTGATTTTTCATTTGCTAAAACAGTTGTTGTAATCACTAACAATGCTAACAATGCTAAACCAAGACTAATGGTCACTAGCCTAGCGGTAATGAACATTTTGTTCTTCCAGTGAAAAGAACTATGTATTTCAGTGAAAACGAGTCTAGACGAGTGTAGTCCGTACACTTTACCAGCAAAAAAGGAACTTAACTGAATGAGAAAACAGCTACGTTTATTTATTCAAAATTTGATGATGGAGTTGATGCAGTGTAACATGTATGCCTTTATCGGTCTGTCAGACCGATGTTTTAAGTAAAAACCGCTGCCTATACTTGTACACAGAGAAAAATAGTAACACAGACAAATAATAAGATCTATTTATTAAACAATGTTGCTATGAAATCTTATTTAAACATACATACAAATAATATGCTTTTTTCATAAAGAAAGATTATTAATTTCATTAAGAAAATATTTTTGTCTTGAAACCAGAAGTTCATCTTCTTTTAATAAATATATATCATATTTTTAATACGACTATAGAAAACAATAAGATTTTCTTATTGAATATAAATTTTAATCTCTATCGTCTCTATAAAAAAACGATAATATTTTCTCATTGAGTATGAATTTTAATAAGATCGTTGTCTCTATGAGACACAATAAGATTTTCGTACTGATTTTTTTTTAGCCTCTGTTTTAAAAATTGCAGTGATTATCAAAAAACTACATCGTTTTTCTATGGTAAACATCTTGGCATTATATGCCATCCATATCAGATTGTACATTTAAAAGAAAATCCAGATAATGCCTCCCTTTCTTGTGTCTAATGATCGGCTATTATGCTGCCAAGGCATTTTGATAATGTGTGTAATAAAATAAGGGCAACGAAAATAATGGACATTTAATGTAAAGGCATACTTTGGGATAATCTTAAACCCCCGTAATTCATAAAAATTAAAATCATTAATTAAATGAAAAATTAGAAGTTAAAAGTTCCAATTGTTTTCAAAGGATATAAATCATGGAATTGGGTTTTAATAAGTAAAATTAAAATATCACTATTTCTTTCAAGATTATTTCTAACTATATTTCAAATTTTTTTTTTTTGCAGTGAAAATGAGGCTATGGAACTTTCTTATTGCTCACCACTTTATCAAAAGGCTTCAAGTTTTAAGTAATAAAATATTTATCAAATTCATCTACAGAGAAAATAATAATTTTAAAAATTTGTTTTGTACCACTTTTTATTCATATCAATCCATTCATGTGCCATCCATAACGATACATTTAAAATAAAATCGAGATAATTCCAGACTCTTTTATGTCTAATGATCTGCTGTTATGTAGCCAAGGCAAAACGATAATGTGTGTAATAAAATAAGGGGAACAAGAATAATGGGCATATGTCACTATTTCTTTCAAAAATATTTTTGAGTATATCCATCTAATCTTATTAAACGAGCTGAAATTGTATATATGTATA
The DNA here is from genome assembly GCA_949752815.1 of Conops quadrifasciatus. NCBI lineage: Eukaryota > Metazoa > Arthropoda > Insecta > Diptera > Conopidae > Conops > Conops quadrifasciatus. The sequence continues at coordinate 10,857,701 of OX457078.1, read as the reverse complement.
TTTGTAGCATTTTTGAGCTCGAAAACGGCTTTCAGGATTTTTTTGATATTCACATATTAGGGAGATTGAGAGATCGCAAATCGATCTGTCGAGGTGTTTTTTTTTTAAATTCATTTTGGTGGTTTTATTCTCTGTTGAAGTGGTTGTTAAACACGTGTGTTAATAATTTATTGACATTTATTGACATTGTTTTGTTTTTGTTTTAAAATATTGTTTATATTGTTTATAATATTGAATATATGTATATTCAAATATTTTTCTTTTGTTTTGTAAAACTGTAAGAAATTTATCAACAGATAAATTGTCCATGTTTTTAAGGCAAAAATGTTTATAAAAATTTTAAAAAAGTAAACGGGCAAAGTGTTTTTCCTTCGCTTAAAAATGATGAACGGCCTTTTTTTTACTATTCACACTGCAAAAAATCAAAACTTTTTTATGTGAAAATTTTTCGCCCCATTAAACCTAATTCAACGTTCGAAAAAAAATTGAAAAAAATGTTATGAATTGTGGAGTTTTCATCTTTTTAAATTCAGTAGTTTAGAAATGCTTAATTGTAATTTAAATATTTCAGTATAAAATCAGAATTTTTCAATTGTAATACAGAATTTTCAGTATAAAATCACAATTTTTCAATTGTAATTAAGATATTTCAATTTAAAATCAGGACTTTTCAATTGTAATTCAGATATTTAAGTTCAAAATCAGAATTTTTAAATTTTAATTCAGATATTTCAAATTAAAATCAGAATTTTTTAATTGTAATTCAGAATTTTCTGTTTACAATCAGAATTTGTCCATTTTAATTCAAATTCAGAATTGTTCAACTATAATTTATGTCGAGCATGTATGTAGAAAAAATTTAACTTTACAGGCTTAGAAGAATGTTAGATTTTTATGGGTGACTGGATGACTGTTCGATTTTAAATAGTTCACCGGACACAGGTGTCGCTTGTCCCCATGGAATTGTGGAAACATAATTTTTTGAATTCGGTTTACTTTAACAATAACTACAACAAGAAATGGTCCGAAGATAACGCACTGTTGTTTATTGCTGTGGTTATTATTATGGTGACCATTTTATTGTTACTTATATATGAAAATTACAATTAATGCTAATAAATGACTTTTCTATACTGCCTCTAGGTATCTGAATTTATCGAAGCATAAAAAGGTTGGCTTATAACTTCAACATTATACAATGAACTCCAGGAGGAAGGAATCCCAAATTAATATCAATTATTGAAAATCAAGAGCTAGCTACCTGGTCGTGAGTGAGAAAGTTTTCTTAGCCGAAGCAGGGGCTGGCCCTTGGGTTTTTGTGAGTGATTGTAAAATCCAATACCTACACAAATTGCTGTTATTTGCCATAGCTATGTGCATACATATGTTTAACCAACATAGGAAAATCGAGGGATTTTCTCAACTGCTGATAACCCAAATCGGGGTAGGCTTCGAAAGGGTACAAAAGCAATTGCATTTGAGCAATGCGAATGCATTTAATCGATTCGCTGCAGTCAGACAAGAAGACGAACGAAGAGATCTTTTCTACCAATCAATACTTAGTACATAATTTGTTAATATAAAAAAATTGGGAAATGCATATAATTATGAGTTTATTAAGTATTTTGTTAAGTAATGTCGGTCGGACGTTTGCTTGTCCCGCAGAAAATTAGAGTTTAATGAAAGATTCTATTAATCATAAGCATACTGGTGAGAATGATATATTATAAAGGATTATATTTAATTTGTGTAATCTATACTCATATAATCACAAATTCTTCTCTCTTAAAAGTTTGAAATCAATTTATCTTTTAATCAAGTGCTAACCACCAGCCTGGAAATGGCCACAACGAACTGCCGCGAAAACTTCAAATGGCGACGCTGGAACTGTCCCAGCTCAGATTTTTACTTGCGCCACGCAGCTTATCAGCAAAATCATTTGCCCCCAAAAAAAAAATTGCCTTCCGAAGATCAGTTTTGACCAGAAATCGACTGCTATAGCATTCATGAAAGCAAAACTCCGAAAGTCTTCATAATTTAAACGGTGCGAAAAGAGTCGATGGTAGTTCAAAGTTACTTAGGAGTTTTAAATCTCGAAGTAAAAATTTGAAATAAACTAAGCCTTCTGTTTCCTTAACCATAAAATAAAACTTAAATTTCATCCTTCAAATTGATAACCTGTTGTCCAAAAAGAAACTAAGCAATTACAAATTTTATGGAAATGCCACTTTTCAAAAATTGTTCTGCGACGAATTCGATTTATAAAACCTATAAAACTAAAGCAGCCTTATTGCGCATTTTTATCAAACACCAGCAGAGACGTTTATGGGCAGATAAAAAAATGGCCATTATGTAATTTCGTATGTAATATTGTATAATAAGAACCTGGGACCCCGAGCAGTTGCTCCGAACTTTTTTTCGAACGTTGCCAAGTTATATGAATTAGGTTTAATGCGGCGAAAAAGTTTGAAAATAAAAGAGTTGATTTTTTGCAGTATGAATAGTAAAAAAACGCCGTTCTACCATTTTTAAGCAATGGAAAAACTTTTTAAGCCTGTATCCTTTTCTTAAATTTTTATAAACATTTTTGACTTGAAAACATTGACATCTGTTGATAAATTTTTTACAGTTTTACAAAACCAAACAGAAATATTTGAATATACTCGTATATTCACATTTTATTTCAGAACAGAACAAAATTTTAAAACAAAAACAGGACAATGTCAATAAATGTCATTAAATTATTAACACACGTGTTGATCAACCACTTTAATAAAGAAAAAAACACCAAAGTTGATTTTTTAGAAAAAAAACACCTCGACAAAACGATTTGCAATCTTATAATCTCTAATCTCTGATAATCACTCTTAATATGTGAATATCAAAAAAATCCTTAGAGACGTTTTCGGTCTCAAAACAGCTACAAACATACATATATATAATTTTAGCTCGTTTAATAAGATTAGATAGATAGATATACTCAGAAATATTTTCGAAAGAAATAGTGACATATGCCCATTATTCTTGTTCCCTTATTTTATTACACAAATTATCGATCTGCCTTGGATACATAACAGCAGATGTTATGTTATGTTATAAGACATAAAAGAGGCAGGCAATACCTGGATTTTATTTTAACATAAATGTACCTATATAGATAGCACATGAATGGATTGATATGAATAAAAACTGGTATAAAGCAAAATTTTTAGATTATTATTTTCTCTGTAGATGAATTTGATAAAGATTTTATTACTTAAAACTTGAAGCCTTTTGATAAAATGGTGAGCAATAAGAAAGTTCCATTTTCACTGCGATAAAAAATGTATACGATGTACACGCGGTTTCTCATAAAAATTAGAAAGAACTTGGGACCCCGAGCAGTTGCTCGGAACTTTTTTGGAACGTTGCTAAGTTTTATGAATTATGTAGTTTTAATGGGGCGAAAAATTTTTAAAATAAAAGAGTTTTTGTTTTTTGCAGTGTAAATAGTACAAAAAAGGCACGTTCTATCTTTTTTAAGCGAAGGAAAAATGCTTTGCCCTGTATACTTTAATAACTTTTTCAATATTTATAGACATTTTTGGCCTTGAAAACATTGACACCTGTTGATAAATTTCACAGTTTTACAAAACAAAACAAAAATATTTGAATATACTATTGACATTTTATTTCAGAACAGAACAAAATTTTAAAACAAAAACAGGACAATGTCAATAAATGTCATTAAATTATTAACACATGTGTTGATCAACTAATTTAATAAAGAAAAAAAAACTACCAAAATGAATTTTTTAGAAAAAAAACACCTCGACAGATCGATTTGCAATCTCTCAATCCCTAATATGTGAATATCAAAGAAGTCCTTAGAGCCGTTTTCGAGCTCAAAAAGCTACAAATATATATATAATCTTAGCTGATTTAATAAGATTAGATAGATATGTATGTATGTATGTTATGTATATTAATTACTCTTATAACAAATTTAACAAATATTAATTACTCTATATTAACAAATCAAGTTAGACTAAAAAATTTACCGAAAATCTTCTTTTCTAAAATGTTTTTATTAGGCCGCTTTTGTTCATGTTTGGTACAAATTTGAAACTAGCTTCTCGATGAGCTAGAGACTTGAAGTTTTAACCATAGTTATTAACGGGATGACAATGCAATATTTAGCATAAACTAGCCAACCACGCCCACTTTAAAGCACAAAATTAGGGTGTTTTCAAAATGTCGGTACAAATTTAAAAATTGATTTTAAAATGCATATATAACTTCCCGAGAAGTCCCGAGGCTTCAAATTTTAACTTTAGCTCAGAACAAATATTGAAATTGATTTTAAACTACTTTGATGACCCCGATGACCTAGAGCTTTAACCATAGCGCAGAAAAAGATGACAATATAATATTAAACATAAAATAAGCAACCACGCCTACTTAAAGGCAGGAAATTAGGGCTTTCTTTCGAAAGAAACATAAAAGTTTTTGGTACAAGTCTTAAAATTGATTTTAACTGCCTTCCCGATGACATAGAGACTCGAAATTTTAAACACAGTTCAGAACTGGATGACAATGTAATATTAAGAATAAACTAACCATCGACGCCCACTTTGAGGTAAGAAATTCAAAATATTATATATGTACATATATATTACATATTTGACATTAAAAAATATTTTAAAAGCAATTATATTTATTTGACTTAAAAATATTTTAAAAAAAATATGTCCAGAAATGGTTAAAAAAAAGTGCGTAGTAGGTTTTCTAAAATTTTGAACTGATCGTTTGACACCTTTCAGAGCGAAAAGACATATAGTAACAACGTATACGAACTTTCAAAAATTCATATCGTTTTAAAAATGTTTTACATATATAAAAATTTTTTTTTATCTGATTAGCTTGTTTTTAATTTAATTTCATTGTTTCTCCAACCAGTTCGATAACTTTTTTGCATTCTCTTGTAACCAAACAATATTATTTTTTACCGTCTCTAAGGCGCGTTTTCGAGCGGCCGAACCTGCACCAGCCTCTGGATATTTCTCAAAGAAGTGTTCCATTTCTTCCAACTTGGTTTTCGTGGAGAATCGCGACGTAATCGACGGTATCAGGTTTCCTAAGTACCGATCATTTAGGCCGAAACGTTCCACTAAACGTGGCCAATTCTCGCGTACATAATCCCAAACTATCGGCTCACCAATCGCATTGGCTGCAATATTCTGCAAGCAGGAGAAATAATCCTGACCTCGTACATAACGTTCATCCCATGCTAACTGCACAAATCTGAGGAAGAGAAATTAAATTTACTCTACAAAAATTCACTCCGGCCTGTTCTTCGCCAGCTCACCTGCTTAAAATCCAAGGCACTTGTACAGCAGATAAGCCGGACATTAATTTTGCCTTTTCGCTGGCGTCTTTCTCGGCTATAAACTTTTCCCATACTTGCTCCCAAAAATCCTCATTGCCCTTCTCCATCATACCATAGTAATAAACTGTCTCGCGTACGTCGGGGTGTGGACGCAGCGTCGTGTGATTAGCTAACCAAGCTTGAAATCGGGAGGCTGACTCACTAAGACATTCCGGTACTCCGAGCGAACAGGCTGCATTCAACACAGTTACACGTAAACGGCTGCAAAATAATTACTTGGGATAGAGCAAATTATTAGCGATCTTTTTTCTCAATACGCACTTCTTAAGATGGTCGTCCCCTACGGACCAGCCGACATTGCGGTAGATGGGCGTTAACAAAGCGCGAGCGTATGTCCTGTACTTCGAAAAGGTGTCAGTGTACATAAGTTTATTCTTCAAGGAAATCAACTTAGAGGCGGCCACACTCCACGGCACAAATTCGCTTTCCTGGCTCAGATATTGAGTCATGTCCAAAGCGATGTCGTACGACAGCTGCGTTGAGTCCGCCAACGAGAAGGCATCATTCAGCAGGCAAGCACGATCGCCCACTGAGAAGACCTGTAAGTAATTCAAACGAAAACCATCCGCAAATGCGAACAATTGATCAATGAGACTTTAGCGCAGCAATTCAAGGGTTACTAACGTGGGGAGAGTTCAGCAGGGCCGTTGCCAATTGGTCCCACATGTGTATAGGATAGTTGACGCGATAGTAGCCGATCTGGTCATAGTTAAACTTTACCCATTCCACAGGGCGAGACAATTCAATCAAGACTGAAATGTACAGAGATTGTGATCGCGACGAGAGCAGGGAAAAATGTTGAAAGCTTACTTTCTTTTTGACCGTGATAAAACCATGAGCGCTGAACTGACGCATTTAAGTTTGTTTTGTAAGTAATTGGAATGGACCACGTGTAGCTGAAAGAGTTCATTGGATAAACACTGCCTTGCTATTAAAAATACAGGGTGTATTTACTTGAATGGAGAGTCTTGGTAGACGCCATTGTAATCAACTGGATTGGATAGAAAGCGTCTCTGGGTCAGCTTGTATATAGTCTCAGAAATCTGCTCTACCTCCACCACGGGCAGACCCATTTGCTCGGTCCAGGTAGCCATTATGGCCTTTACATCGATGCCTAATTCCAGTTTGTCAATCTCACTCAATAAGTCCTCGGTCACAGCGGTACCATATTTGTTTTGATTTAAGTAATTCGTTACTGCCTGACGGAAGTTTTCGGGTCCCAGAAAGTCCTCCAACATCCGAATTATGGAAGACCCTTTAGAATAGGTGATAGAGTCGAATATTTCGGTGATTTCGTCGGGATTTTCAACAGTTTGAATGATAGGATGAGAGGCCAAAGTGGCATCGAGTTGAAGTACTCCATGTAAGGTACCAATAATAAATTGATCACGCTAAAGATCACCAAGCAATAGCATATAAATAAAGTATAAATACAGCAAATCCCAAAAAACTTTATGTTACCATTTTCCATTCAGGAAATTTGGACTCAACTCCTTTGTTCTCAATATAAGTAGCAAAGCCTTCATTAAGCCACAAATTATTCCACCATTTCATGGTCACTATGGATTAGAAGAAATGGTTAATTAATGAACGGTACAAAGAAATTAGGAACAAGTCTAGGCCAAACCTAAATTTCCAAACCACATGTGGGCAAATTCGTGCGCTATGACGCTCGCGACCCTTTGCTTGTTTGCCGTAGAGCTCTCCGTTCCGTCATAGAGTAAGGCAGTCTCACGGTACGTCACCAAACCCCAATGTTCCATAGCACCAGAAGAGAAATCAGGTATGGCCGCCATGTCTGCAATACCAATCAGCTAAATAAGTAAGGAATTTTCCTTCTTATTGACGATACAAGACATATACCCAATTTCGGCAATGGATACGCAATTTGGAAGTAGTCAATATAATACTCAATCACAGCCACGCCCACTTCCAAAGCAAAGTCCACCTTGTTCAGTTGGTCGGCGGTGGCAAAAACACGTAACAGAAACGGATCGCCCATACCGCGAGTGTTGACCAGTTCCTGTTTATGTGCAAAATCCGAAATAATGAAGCATGCCAAGTAGCTGCTCATCGGGACACTTCGATTAAAATACACCTCCGTATAAGCTCCCTGAGGTTTCTCCTCCTATCAGCGTTACAGAAGATGAAAAGGAATTCTACAGAAGCCAGAGCAGCTAACTAACTTACCAAAATATTCATATTGGAAAGAGCATGGTAACCACCTTTCGTAGGGTGAACTAGCGTTACCTCGTAGGTGGCTTTAAGAGCTGGTTCGTCGAAACAGGGAAAAGCTTGACGGGCATACGTTGGTTCAAATTTCGACGTGGAAATAGTTCTGTAAACGTTAAAGGGTTGTAAATCTGAGAGACCGAATTTTGAACTAATCCTTTTTAACTAACTTTTTGGTGCCATCGGCCTGTAAATACGAAGAACTATACAAACCGACAATCTTGCCTATCATTGACCCGGAGAAAATTATACCCAAGGCAATATGACCGCCTCGTATTTCTTCTTGCAATACGACAATCAAAAATTCGCGTTGTTTATCCAAAGAGAAGCTTTTCACGAAATTGATATACCCCCGTGGGGGGCTATCGATCCAGACATTATGTATATCCAATAAATGTGCATGCAATATAATCTTGTCGGTTGGTTTGCGTATTTTGAGTACAATCTGCACTTGACCTGAAAAGTTACCCGTTGCAAGATCGGGATGCAGGTACAAGTCATAGTGAACAGGGATAATGGTATCCGGCAGACGATAGTTTATCTGATGAAAAATTAAAGGGGAAAGGAATTTTAGAAAAGCCTTAACCTTCTAAGCTAAGAGATACTGCTAGACTCTTTAAAGCGTTTCATTAAGGATAACATTTTAATGACTACAACCTACTTTATAAATATATGTATGTAGGTACAATAATTTGTATATTAATAAAAACTACTAATTAAGTTAAATTAAAATGTAAAATATTTGTAATTATGTAGCAATTTTGGAAAAGATAACATTTTCAGGTACGTAGGTACAATGGATCGAAAACTAAGAGGCGCAGTTTTTTATCCATTGTATGTGATGAATATTTTTTTTGTATCTTACATTGTATGTAAGGATATATTTTTTTGGTCAGCAATATTTAAAAGCATATTTATACGAGTATCAACGAGAACGTTTCGTAATTTCTCATTTTCTCGCAAAAGTTTAACATATAAAACAGCTTAACATTTAACATATAAAAAGCTTAACATATAAATTCGGTTTGCAACGAGAATAAGGCTATGCTGGCGATTTGTACAAATTTTGATTTGATTAGATTGACCAACGATAATTTTGTTAATTTAATAATTAGAAATACTAATTGTCGTCATCAACTCAATCAACGTTAATCATTAAAAAAAGAATTTAAGAAAGGATAAACGAGGCCTTATACTAACCTTTTCTGTAGAGCCGATTTCTGTTGTTGTTGGCACTAAACTAGTCGTTGATGTTGCTTCCGTTTGATTTGTTACTGATGGTAGTGAGGCTGTTACTGTCGTCGTTGTAGTCCTGGTAGTCATAAATTCACTCTCCATCATTTCGAGTTTTTCACGAGCCTCCTGTAAATCATTCTTCAATTGTGACTTTTCAATTGCTAAAACGGTTGTTGAAATCACAAACGCGGTTAATGCTAAACCCAGACTAATGGTCATTAGTTTAGCGGTAATGAACATTTTCCTATTGCAGTGAAAGAAATCACGTATTTGAGTAAAGACGAGTGTAGTCCGTACACTTTACTAGCAAAAAATAAACTGAACTAAATTGGAGAATTTTCTCTTTGCTCCTTTAAAATTTTCAAAATTGGAAAATATTATTTGTATGACCTATCAACCAACACTTATAAACCGAACAGCAATCATATTTATTTGCTCAGTGACGGGATAAGAAATTTAGCTCTCATGAAATGAAGGCGAAATGTTTTAATCAATATATCTACTTCTATTACTTATTAAATATTAAAATTAAACTAAATGTTAAACCTTTAAACAACAGGGAAATAGAGAACCAATGCTTCCTTCGTTGCTAGAAACACTTCACCTTCACTGTACTAACATACTTTGCCGGATGAAGGCTAGTGTCGATAAAACGGAATGTTATAAATTTAATAATTAGATTAACACTGTTTAGTGCTGGTTAATCTTATCTACGGTGCAAGCAATCAGTGTAGTCTTTACGGCTATCGAATGGACAAAAATCTAGATTATGTTTTTGTGAGCAAGTTGTTGGCGAAAGTGCAAGAACATTTCATATTAATATGAGCTTAATATTGATATGAGACTTCTTTTTAACTTATCGCACTGGTAAATGCGATAATAGTTTCAACTAAAGTAAATTAGTTTCAACTAATTGAATTTTGAAAAAATTTGGAACATTTCTATTCTGAGTCTTTTATTCTCATCTTTTATTTAACGATGTAGTATTGATGTATGATTGATCCTTTAAGCTTCAGAAAAGGCTCATTCCATTACTACCATATTTCTAAACTAAAAATTTTTATCGATTTTCCTCCAGCGGTATTACTCTTGAATTCTTTATTACGATCTTATAATAAATATAAATCTACACCGAATCAAACTGCCTTTCTTTGTGAAAGGAGAAGTTGTCCGTTGACTATTTCTCTTGTATTTTCAGAGGTCCAGATTCGACAGTTCTGACTTTTTAAAACTTTTTTAAAAAAAACATTTTGTTTGAAAATTTGCGACCTTGTTGGTGCATTTCTAACACCTCTCTGGGAGATTACAATTGGGGGAGGCCCTAATTTTTTGTTTTTGTTGCCCCTAAAAATTTCTTCCCTGGAAAAATACCTAACCCGATTTCTGAAGTTTATACATATGTATTGTAATTTTCTGAAGTAGCAAATTTATTCCTTCCTTTCCCCTACTTCTTCTTCTCCTCTCCCTCTCGCACTCTGTGCCTCTCTCTCTCTCTTTCTCCATCTGCTACAATACCTGGCACATAAATAATACGATCGCTATAGAGTTGCGATTCTCCATCAATTCTCCTTAACCATACCACAAAGAGAATAAATTAAATATCTACAGATTATTTTCTCTCTTCTCAAAAATTTTAATCATCCTCATAAAACTACACTGTTTTTCTATGGTAAACATCTTGGAACCATATGCCATCCATATCGGCACATTTGAAATAAAATCCAGATAATGCCTGCCTCTTTTGTGTCTAATGATCTGCTGTTATGCAGCCAAAGCAGATCGATAATGTGTGTAGTCAAAAAAGCGGAACAAAAATAATGGGCATATAATGTAAAGAAATGTATTTAATCTAATCCTTAAATCCCGCAATTTTTAAAAATTTAAAACATAATTAAATTAAGAATCACAACCTAAAAATTAGAAGTTTTAATTGTTGTGAAGTTTGGCCTTCGTAGTAAAACTAAAATATGTATTTATACGAGTATGAGGAACCGCTTGTGCATCATATAAAATGTGTTTATCGCAGTGGAAATGAAGCTATGAGACTTCCTAATTGCACACCATTTTATTAAAAGGTTTAAGGTTTTAAGAAACAATATCTTTATCACATTTATCTACAGAGAAAAAAATAATTCCGAAAATGTTCTTCCAATATACCACTTTTTATGAAATTAAATAATTGCAGTGCCATTATTTATTACTCTTTTTACAATGCTTGCTGTTAAAGTATCATAACTCAAATTACGCGTAGATCAGGCATTTTCGGTTTAAAATTTAGTCAGCCTGAATAATTCTAAAGGTATTCTCATCAATAATCATTTGTTTCTGCCTCCTGTCATCTGAACTTATCGAAAGCAGAAAAAGGTTGGGTTGTATTATAGTAACTGCAATGTTATAGGTATAGGTTTTTATTTTGTGCAAAAACAAACCTTGGAAATTATTTACATAAAATTGGTAAATACCGAACAATGGATAATATTTTCCCAACAAAAACCTGGTACTTGAGATTAACAGAAACAGAAAGAATGTTTCACAAACGCCAACGATAAGAATAGGAAAAATCCACCACAAACACGAACACTCAATGAAGTCAAGGAGGCAGGAAAAAATCCCAAATTAGTATCAATCATTGCAAATCAAGAGCTAGCTACCTGGTCGTGAGTGAGAAAGTTTTCTTAGCCGAAGCAGGGGCTGACCCTTGGGTTTTTATGAGTAATTGAAAAATCCAATACCTACACAAATTGCTGTTATTTGCCATAGCTATGTGCATACATACACATATGTTTTACCGACATTGGAAAATCGAGGGATTTTCTCAACTGCTGATAACCCAAATCGGGGTAGGCTTCGAAAGGGTACAAAAGCAATTGCATTTGAGCAATGCGAATACATTCAATCGATTCGCTTCAGTCAGACAAGAAGACGAACGAAGAGATCTTTTCTACCAAACAATACTTGGTACATAATTTGTTATTATAAAACAATCGAAAAATGTATATAATTATGAGTTTATTAAGTATTTTGTTAAGTAATGTCGCTCGGACGTTTGCTTGGCCCGTAGTAAATGAGAGTTTAATGAAAGATACGATTAATCACGAGCAGCTGGTGAGTATGATATATTATAAAGGATATTATACTGATATAATAACAACTTTTTCTCTCTTAACAGTTTCAAATCAATTTATCTTTGGATCAAGTGCTAACCACCAGCCTGGAAATGGCCGCAACGAACTGTCGCGAAAGCTTCAAATGGCGACGCTGGAACTGTCCCAGCTCAGATTTTTACTTGCGCCACGCAACTCATCAGCAAAATCATCACCTGCCCGATCGGGAGGATGCGTATGTCAACGCCATCACTACTGCTGCCATTCTCTACACAATCACCAAAAACTGTTCCAGCGGCCTAATAGTGGATTGCGGTGGCTCCGGTTGCGGTACGTTCACGACACCTTGCTCGGATAATATCAGCGCGAGTGAGGCTCTATACAACCAACTAATCGGCACAGATATTGTGGGCACCACTTTCCTCAACTCCATCAGGCAACACAATCATAAGGTAATCACAAACCTGGTGCGCAGCTCCATGAAAGAGCATTGTTCAATAGAATCGAATCGGACAAAGAAGTGCCGACGATTTTTGCGACCCTTCGCAGAGACTGCTCACGACATCCGACGCATGTACGACAAAAGTCTACAGCTGAGTCTCAAAGGCAGCAATTCGCAAGTCGTCTGGAAGAATGTGCCGCTGGACACACTTGTCTTTGTTAAGGATTCACCGAATTTTTGCGAGCCTGAAGCTCTTCCCGATTGGAATGGCATGCGTGGACGCCGTTGCGTACAGCATGTTACCGACTCCAGAAGAGACTCGGAGATTTCGGATAACGAAGAGTATCAGTCCTGCCATCGTTTGTGTCGCGCTTGCGGTTATCGCGTACGGGCGCAAAAGGTATTGTCGTACCGACCCTGCAACTGCCGGCACACGTGGGGCGGCGACTTCCCCCAAATGCAGTGTGACCCATGTGTCACCGCGGAGACGCAACACTCCTGCTATTAAGCCAGAAAGGGTTGCTGAAAAGGGGGAGAGAGAGACAAGGATAGCCCATATGCGTTTTAGGCGCACGTCTGCTGCTGGGCGGCACCATAATTACAAGGAAAAATTTAATTTTAAGAAATTTGAGTTTGAAAAATTATATCATTCGTTTATCGTTTTAGTTAAGGAGTTATTTATATTAATAATATTTGAAATTTACGCGTAATAAAAAATTTAATCAAACGTTATTAAAACAGAAGAGACTAATAAAATTAAGAAATTTTTCAAAATCACAAATGAATTGAGACTTCTCCCTCTCCACCTCTCCACCTCTTTTATCTGTACTTTTCTTTGCATCTTAGCGAATTCTTCTAACGAATACACAACATCAACTTTATTTCCTCACGTTTTTTTACATTTAAGTGTGCCCAGAAGACACTGAGTATTTAAATTTAATTTAAAAAACTTCAAAATCCTAACATTTCCGTCCCTTCTGACGTCTTTAATTGACCCAGGTGGCCGGCTTGCCTTCGACACGGTAGCCGCCATAAGGCGCCGACGAGGCTGTGGGCGGAAACTCTGATCGTCGACTTGGTTCGCCTGCCCAATACGATGGCGCCACCTCATAGGTTTGCATCATTTTGTTGCTATTCCTAAGAGCCGATATGATCAGCAGGAATATGGCTAACTTTCCCACCAGCATCGACTTAATCAGCAGTAACTTCAGTTTGGTAACCAGAAACGGAACGATCGCCGATTGTATGAGGAAAGGTAGAATGAAAAGCGGCAGCACTTTTGTCATCATATCGTATTTCTTGCCACGACCTGCACAAAAAGTAGAGAGTAGGAGTTAGTAGGTTTAGGGTATGGGTGGGTAGCTATGCTAAAATTAATCAAGCAAAGACTCAAACCTTCTTCTGTGTGATCGTCCAACCAATGACCAGCGATGATCTCATGTAGAGCGTCCCCATCCAGTTTCACATTGACGATGTCGTTACTCATGTCCAAACTCATATTGAAACCGGGGCCGACTTTATAACGGTATTCGTGGTTAGCGGCATAGAGCAGAGGATCGTCGCCACCTGCGGGAGCACGTATTTTGGAAAGGCGCTCTCGATGCTTACGATATTTACGTAGCTGTTTCTGTCTTAACAACTTAGTCGCCAGATGCACCAAGAGTGATTCCGTTTCGGTAATGGACTGGCTTGAGGATTGATTAAAAGACTCTCTCGAAGGTGTTAGAAAAGGTGTTTGCGCGGGATACTGAGTCATAGATTGAGACGGATGTTGAAAGTCGCTCACTTTGAGATATTCCGTCGAAGTCAATGATGGATGGTGGCTGGCCAATGGGTTTAGAGATGAATTTTCTAGTGGAGCAGCGGTTAATTTCGGCACAGCAGGCTCTTCTGGTGCTCCCTTCAATTCTTCCAGTTCGATCGGTATTGCCAAATTCTTAAAATACTCCATCGGATAAGCCTCCTCTTCTCTCTCTGTGGCTGAAGCAAATCCTTCGCTAAGTGTTTCATCGTCTAAATCTTCTTCTGTTTCGTCGTATTCTACTTCTGCTTCTTCGTCTTCTTCTTTTTCCTCTTCCTCCTCCTCCTCCTCCTCCTCCTCCTCCTCCTCCTCCTCTTGAGTTAATCCTTGTACTCTTTCTGTCCCCGATTCTTTGGAATTCTCCTGCTTTCTTTTCTTCTCTTCCGAATAATCTAGAAGCTGTTTACTTTGTGTACGCTTTTCCGAAGTGGGCACCAATTTTTGCCGGACCGTAGCTGCTATCCGATCCTTTAGGGACTTTTTATACTCCAATGATGTTCGATTACCCAAATAGGTACTCTTGTAATTCCTGTAAATGCCCATAAAAATGTTCTTGAGCGGTTTAGCACGCTTTTTAAACGCGGCATGTCGATCATGTTTTTCGTCTTCTTGCTGATCTTCTCCGTAATAGCCGGCTATACTACGACCTGTGCCGCCGCCGCTCGTATTTAACTCAGCATCAGCATTATGTGAAGTGTTCTGAGATATCTCCTTACTTGTCACAACAACCGATTTCTTGGCCAAATTCGCTGCTTGTTGCTCTACCGATCGAATACTGGTTTCATTCGCACTTAATGTCCTTGAGACAACGACAAATATTATCAATAACCGGCCCGTCGAAATCATCTCCAAGACATTTCACTAAACTTTCAACGGAAATTAACTGAAATTTTCTTTTCTCCCTTTGTAGTCTTGGTCTCTAAAATGGTCTGGTCGATCTCGCACCGTTCGGTCAACTGATCATGCACAAATTAAGCTGGATTTTCGAATGCCAGCGTTTTTATTAACTCTCGCTCGGCTCGAAGAGAAGCCGTAGTGGCATGCTGCACTAAAATGCAGAAAATCTGAACGAACGAACGAACGAACGGACGGACGGACGAATGGAGGATGGGTTGGCACTCTTGAAGCGAGAGTCTTGCTTTTCTGGAAAATCCAGATGCTTGTAGCTAAAGCTGCGTTAAAGCTGACGAGAGGGTTGGGTTGGCTTGGCTTGACTTGGTTTATACTATGGCCATCACAATCGCGGTGTGGTAAGTGTGCTCTATTTACGAGCATCTAGGCTTAGCGTATGCTAACCGCAAGAGGAGGCGACCTCAAAGCTGGATACAGGCATAGACTCACTGCTTTGGTAAAGTGGGACACACCTATTTGTTCGTCATACTTTCAAGACCGATCGCACTAGTCTACAAAGAAGTCTTCTGAATAATCCCAATTTTGAGATAAGCTCGTGCTGTCATTCTTCTTCTAGTTACTATGATTCATTGAGTTCGTTACTAAGTCTGCGATCACCCCGTTCCCCGAAAATGGCGCGAAGGAAAGACACAGACAAGGTAAAGCACGAACTTCAGCTTCATCTTGCAAAGTGAACCATTTCAGTGGCGCACAAGAACTGTGCTATGATCGCTCGTTCGATTTACATAATTCGCATTCGTCACAATTTTTCTCAACGCATGCGATCGTGCCGTAATATAAATCACTATTTACCGTTTAGCACTCTGTTTGTGTGCTAACAGATGGCAGACGAACAATAATTTACTATAAGTATGTTCATCATTCATTGATTTAATTGAGTTAACAACATACGTACGTACAAACTTTTTGAGATGTTTTGGTCTGAAAGTTTTGGAAAACTTGTTGACTGTCATGACTTTCATTAACTTTTCTAATTAGAAAGTGGTTAGTTGTGCTCATGACATCCGTCACCGGCTCTTTAAAGAAATTGTGGTTGCAGTCTGTAGAGCAGTTTGTGAGGTGCTACCACCGGCACTAAACCCAATATAACCTAATTATCTAATTAATTAAATACTGAGACTTTTAATACTTTCACAGTTTTTACATATTCTCGAAGATAGTTATGCTTCCTCAAACCATAATTTCAACTCGATTTCAGCTCGTTTCGAAATGTACTTATTCACTAACAATTTGTTATTTTTTTTTAATTGTGGGGCAAAACAAAAATTCTTCTTTTACGACTAATAATAATACAACACTTATTATTATGCACTTTCGATTTCTTAATTTTGATTTATGGCTTTTCAGTATTAAATGCGAGTTTAAACAAACGGTTTAAATAAAGATTTCCAATAAAATTCATTTATTTTAAGAATTTTTTAAGCATGATTAGATACATAAAATATTTGCTCACTAGTTTTTAATGCAAATAAAAATAAATAAAAATTTAAATAAATAAATAGTATTTAATTTTAAAATAAAAACTTTTTAAAGTTGTTCTTTAATAATTTAAGAAAAAAAAAATAGGACTAATGCCTTGCGGCAAATTTTTTTTTTCATTTGGACGTTATTTAATAGAACCTCAATGGATTCCACGAGCTCTATCTCTCTCCCTCTCTCTCTCTCTCTCTCCCACTCTCTCTCTCTCTCTCTCTCTCAACCTCCTTCGAGTTGAAAGTATGTACAAGTGCCCGGTTAATGAATGCGACAGTAACTACTAGAATTCATTCAACCGTCGCGACGACTTTGATATTTTCGTAAGTGGCATATTAACACGTACTCTGCTGCTTGCTGTAGGCGATAATTTTAGTTACAAATTAATATTAAAAATTAGCATAATTAAAATGTTCAATTAAAATCGAAAACCAAAAATCGACAGCCGGCAACCACAACAATTCTATTGGCACTGAGTGAAATTCAAATTCCATTCAAGAAGAGTCGAGTCAATCAATCTGTCTGGTTGACAGACTGTCTGTCCGTCCGTCCGTATGTCCGCCTGTATGTGTCATTTGGTATTTGGGCAGAACCGTCAAGCGGTTAGCGGTCACTAAATCCATGAATTTTGTATTAGAAAATACAACAACAACTTACGTGCATTGCTAGGTACGCTTTAAGCAACGAAAACAAAATAATACAATGATAAAAAAAGCAAAAAGAAATGAAAAAATTAACTAAAGCTAAAATCACGTAGTTAATAAAATACCAACAGTAAAGAAAAGAAGCTAAGTAATATTTACGTGTGTGTGTGTGTGGGTGGTACACATATGTACTTACATTGAACTTCGCCGGTCCTGTTAGTTGCTGTTGACCGATAGTTACCGATAATGTCGTCGTACCTAAACAAAAACAGCAACTCAGAAACAAAAAAGAAAAATATTTATTCCATTTATCGTCAACATAAACCGTTTGTTTGTCACCCAAAAAAAATAACCGGGAAGTCTTTATACAGTTTTTTCGGTTTTGCCTTTGCCTTTTTGTTATTTTTATTGTATTCGTCGCTCGTCTTCGTCGCGTATGCGGCGGGTGTGAATGGATAAAAAACCCAGCAGTAACCGAAAATCACAATCAATTGTTAACGATCACGCGAAGATTAATCAACTCGAACGCGTCTGTCGACCATCAGTCCTTCTCTCTCCGCCTTAAAATCACTCGCGAAAGTTACTCGATAACAACCAGCTGTCCAGCTTTTAAGGGCTTAATTAGTGCTAGCAATCGTCCTTTGTCGACGATAATACAATCGAAAAGAAATGGCTGCTAATCAAAAAATATTCCTTACAATTACTTTGTTGTGTTTGCTTGTCAATGCTGCAATTTGTCAATCGGCAGCCAACGATAGTGATTCAGAAGTTACTGGTTAGTTCAAAGCGTTATTAGTTGTTGTACCATGAAAGCCAAAAAAAGGCCATTATTGATGAAACATAAAAAGTGATAATGTTTAAGAAAACAGTAAACAATCGAGGATTAACAAAAATTCTGAGTATTGTGACTTGTTCCACAAACGGTTTTTCCAAAACTTTCATATAAAGTTTTTGTATACTTTTATCTGTACTTCTATTCATGCAATAACGATCACTCGAAGAGTGATTGTATTCTTGACACAGCCGCTCTCATTGACTATTAGATTCCATTGATCATTCATTCATTCCATTCATTCCAACTTGCCAAGGATATCCTACTTAATTCTGCTACGGTTTCTTTTCTTTCAGAAGCACGCACTTTTGCTCACCATTTAATGAAGCGCATGAATTTCATTATGATACCTTCCGCATTCGTCATCGGCGTCATCACCACTTTGCTGGCTGCCCTCACTGTCGTCTCCATCAAAGGTCTTGGCGTTGGCGTAAGTGTTCTCTCCTTTTCCTCCTATTTTTATGATCCTTATTTAATATTGACGTTTTAAATTGGTTTACATTCAATGCTTAGGTCATTCTTTTGGTTCTCGCTATCGGTCAAATGCTTTCGCGCGCTCTTCCACAAGCCCAGGCTGCTGCCGCCTACACGGCCGCCCCCGCTCCAGTGCCGATCGTCTACTCTCACGCACACACTCAGCAGCCGGTGTGGCTGGAAAAGGACTGGTAATTATGCTGAGCCAACAATCGTTGGCATCAACTTAATCAATGACGAAGTTCAAAACTGTTGAGAGAGAAGGAAGAGGCAGCAAACAACGAAAATTGCTTACTGCAATCATCCAACGTTTACCAAATACAATAAATATCGTAGTTTTAAGTATAAATAGTTGCTATTTAAATTATTTATTTATTTATTTTATACCAGTAGAGAAACGGAAAAGAACCAGACGCTGCTCATTCAGTTCGAAAGAACAGTTTTTCTTTCAAAATAAATAATTCATATTAATTATTTTGAAAGTAGTTCTGTTGAGTTCTTAGTAATGCAAAAAAGTATGGTTAATAGAAAATCGGCTTAAATTAATATAAAGAAATTATTTATTTATAACAATAAAATTTAGAATGAAATATACTAAGAGTTTTTTAATAAAAAAAGAAACGAAGATCATCAGGTTGAGTAGAACTATTAAAATTATTGTATATACATATACGATATGTAAAAATTAACATCAAACTGTAGCTCGATAATGCGACGTATTTGTTCCCGCGAAATTCTTGACCTTCAAAACCTCAACCCATCAAAGAAATCAGAATGTTAACTTTTCATTAACTCATAAATACTTACCAATTCGAGAGAATTTAAATACCATTATGATGATTTAAGTTTAAGTTCACGCTTAGATAGAACCTTTTTAGATCTTCAAAGTGTACAATACGATATACTCACAGATATCGTATATAATAAATAGTAGGCGATTGTTCACTCTTTCTTTGATGTGATCAATTTTTTCCAAAATAGAATTTTCAAAAAATGTTCTGAGTCGATTGTAAAAACTTCTCCAATCATCTTTTGAAGGAACCGTAAACAACTCTTGGAAGAAAATAGTTTTAATATTTTCTAATAAATAAGTAATTTTCTATTCGATGACGAGAAAATTCCGAGACTCTTTTTCGGATGAGTTTCCAAAACGAGAAAAACCGTGTTCAGTCTGAACGAGATCCCGAGACAACATTAAGTTTTCTTGCCAGAGTTTTTCAGTCGAGCTAAGTTTTAAAAAACGAGCATTTCTCGCAAATATTTTCATACAAATACGTTAAATACTCTTTTTTTATTATTTTTTTTTAGGTTTTTGCTTCCAATTTTGTTGCATTGAAGACTATATACCAAGGCGAGAAGAACTTTTTCAGGGTAATGAAAATCTCATGAGATCGATCGCCCAAGTCTCGCCAAATTTTTTTTCATGTTTAAAAATGAATAAAATTGTATGAAATCTATACAACTCATTTCAGCTCATGATAGTGTCGATAAATTTATAAATTAATAATTTTTTGCTCACTTCAAATTCATAGAAATGATTTAATAATAAATATAACAGCTTTTTTCACTTTTTCCGAGTTCGAAGAAACGCTTGATTTATGATCATTGCTTTTACATAGTATATACAATTGAATTTTAAATCAAGAAGGATAATAATAAAATGATAAATAAAAGTGAAATTTATTAAGGTGCAATGCAGTATTACTCATATCATATTCGTACTTATGGGATACATTCATTATTGGTCTTCAGAAAGTGATACCAAAGAATACGAAGGAAGAATCGTGAATTAATATTCAGACTATGTTTCCCAAATGGTTGATTGTTTTGCGTTTGAGCGGAATCATAAAAACCGAAAACATTCGAAAAAAGCGTGCTGCGCGTGTTTCTACATTTGTGGTAATATACATATATCACGTTTTTGGGCTTCCGAAGAAAGTACTCCGAATTGTACTGTAAAGTATTTCCAAAATTGTACTTATAAATGGGTCAGTGAGATATTGCTATGCGTTCATTTCCGCGGGTAGATATCGTATATATATGTATATTTGAAAAAATAATTTTCTTTATTTGTTTCTAAATCAAAAGATCTACTCTAATATTACATGCCAATACAATCCGCAAGTTATGACTTAGTGAGTCTAAATCCTGAGTTTTCATATTACGAGGACCTTCATTATGACACACAAAAACCACGAATTGAATTAACATTCCTTCTGTGTTCAGTGTGTCATACAAAGTTTAAAAATATGTATGTACATATATTCTCTCTAAAAAAAAAAATGTTTATAAGAGGGTTAAAAAGAACGTAATAAATTCTCGTAACCTTCATATTAACAATATAGGAGCCGTTTTCTTTAAAAGCGGTGTAAGTCGATTGCCATTTTCATTCCGCGATATTTACAGTCAATGGATAATGCAATTCTTATGGATAAGGATGCTTTGTTTTATGAAAATTGTATAGATTTTGAAAAGATTGTTTTCTAAATTGAATGAAAATATGGGCCCTTTATTATCATAGTGCACTAAGTCATAAATTCTTCGTTACGTGATAAAGGTTAAAGGTTAGCGTTCAAAATGTGTAAGACAATATTGAAGACAATATTGATTGATATTATTTGACACATTACATTTTCTTATGTTAATAAAATTTTGTGTGTAATTTAAAAAGAAAAGCTAATTTTTCAAGGCTACAAATTACTTAGTCCACTGATGATCATTAACGGAATGAGAAAACATAGAATGAGACGTATGGCTTAGTTAAAATTTTAATGAATTTTAATAAAGCTCTTTTTTAATTTCGCGTAACAATAAATATTACAGCTCTTTGATCTTAAGAAATAGTTTTAATAGTTATGTTTCAACATCAATTATTATTATTGGCTTCTTTCTCTTCAGCGCAAACTTAATTTTTGGTTTTTAGTAAAAAAAAAAACAATTTTAGTCAAGGCAATGTCACTTTAAGGGTGCAATTTTTTACAAATTCTTTGAATTTATGTCACATTATAATAATTAAGGGTATATATTGCGAAATAAAACATTAAGTTTTTGTTGTGTTTTTTGTTTAGGGACTTAGTCCACTATGATAATTAAGGGCACATATAAAGATTATACCAGAATAGAAGTTTTTTCAGCACTAACTCCATTTTTTAATCAAATGGACTTATACCACTTTAAAGTAAGTGTTCGGAAATGGGCTTCACAATTTATGTTCTCGAACGACAGAGTAATTTCATTAGACTTCTGTTCTAGTTTCCACAGAGTACATCTTCAAATAGTGACAGCGATCAAAACAGCGATCAACCGCCGTCTATCGTGTTTTTCGCGAATAAAGTCTTATTTTTATGAAGCCTAAAAGTGTCACACACACACACACACACACACACACACACACACACACACACACACACACACACACACACACCTGTCATTCGCATATGTGTCTCTTGTTTATTTTGATCATCTCGCATGTTGCCAGCACATTAATTGAAACGCATTTAAGGAGCCAGCTCTTTAAAAGATAGAATGTATTTCTCTTAGTGCAAATTGGTGTCTCCACTTGTCGGCCGCGTACAGCCAGGTACATACATACATTGCGACCAACATAATGTCGTTGGTACATATTGTATACTCGTAATTCACTAAAGATACCAAAGAAATGAAATAATGTATCTGGATTTTTTCAGTGAAAAGAAACTCTCTAACAACTTGTACTCTACGCTAAGTTACTGAGTTACGGAAAATGTAGATAACAATTTGCAAAAGCCGTACATACGATCTTAAATTGCAACATCATAAATTACATTAAATGGTTAATGGGTCACTTTGAAGCTATTTTGTGGCAATATTGCGCAGAAATTATGACAATTGCACTGCACTTATCATAATTATGTTAATACTTAGAAAAGTTAAAGTCATTAGAATGATTTCTATCTCTACGTACTTTTATAGACACACATTTTATATATTTTTAGTCAAATGTTCCAACGTCTGTTAAGAACAATTATTTTTCAGTCCTAATAAATTTTATCTCTGTATAAGAATTTTTTGTTTGAAAACAGAAAACCGTTGACGACTTTTTTGCACTCAGTTGTAAAAAATTTTTCTGGGACTAAATCATGGGCAATTTAACATAATTTGTAGTTCACAAAATTAATTTGCATAAATTTAGGTTCTTCCTTTCGTTTGAGACTCTGTCCGTATTTTATTACAAAGATTCATGAGTTATATTTGAATACTCTACTAATGCAGTTTTGAGTTTTGGTTAACGGAAGCATTCCACAGTCTTCCAAAACTTCCTTTCACAAGAAAACTCATTGAAAAAATATTCTGCCAAAACTTGAATAAAAATTTTGTTGCTGGTTGAATTTTTCACAAAGAGGATATAGAAATTCCACCTCCGACGACATGAAAAAGTAACACGAGCTGAAGTGATCTCCAAGCGTGGAATCAATAAACTCTCACCATTTCTTTTTTGTGCTTCGCTATTTGAGCTACTCGGCCACTCAGCACCTTCTATTAACTTGTTGGGGCAAAAAAAAAAAAATACTTACTACGAATACTGTTATAGAAACTAAAACTCAATAGAGAAGAACTCGTTAAAAGCCAGAATGCAAGTAGCTTTCGATATTGTTTATCAATCCTGTCAAAGAGTCTCAAGAAAATAATAGAGTTCTACTAACGTGAAGTGGTTTGATCACAAACCAACCGACACACACGGTTGTTATTTGGAAAGCGCAAATAAGGAATGGCAATAATCAGAATCACAACAACAACAGCACCAACCTGACAACCTGATTGTCTGCATCTCGGACACGGCGGCAACAAGTTGCTAGATTTTCTTGATGGGCGCCTGCGCACAGTTTGTTGCTGAACACTTGATTGAACGGAGGTGCTTCTCCGGCGAGTTGAGAAAATCTTCAGTTTGTCTTTTTTAAATATCCAGAAAATTATACGAACTAATTAGAAGAAGCAGCATTTCTTTTAAGAAAGTGTCAGTGTTAAAGTTTGCAAACATGTTTCCGATTGAGAGGGCGTTAAGTACACCGCTTTCGTTTACGAAATTCGTGTGGTTTCTTGTACTATTGTGCGCCACACTATTTAGCGTGTTCGCAAACCAGCAGCAGCAAACGCAACCGCAACCATCGGAACAGCAAGCCCATGAGCCGCAACCTGCTGACATAACCGCCCCGAATGTCAACTTCTTGGAAGCAGCACGCAAAATGTTGTTAGAGGGCGACACCGATACGATCGCCACAGCTGCTGACGAGTTCGTAGAAAGTGTGCCATACTTTCAGGCGTCCATTCCGATGCGTATATTTGAGTGTTTGCGCGGTTATACGGTTTTACGTTGTACCAAACTCTTTGTATTGCAAAAAATGGAGGAAAATAAAGGTTTTCATCGCTCAGACAACATCACCAAAGACTTTCTCAATCAGTTCTTCGGCGCAGAGGAGCAGATGGGCAGCCTGATCAGCGGCAAGCTGGCCAACATCACCGACAAGGAGTTGAATCAGCGTTTGGTGTGGCATTTTCAAAGGTTCTTTAAGAAACGTGACATTCAGCTGCACTTCCTGCCGGGCATCATGGTGAAGATCGTGCCGAGCCGAGAAAACAAACTCAAGTTTTCACTGAAAAGGGGTGAGTATAATGATAAAACACACACACACACACACAGAAAAAGGACAGGAATGCTCTATGAAGTGGAGTTGATGTATTGAGAGTAAAGAAGGTCTCTCTGACGAACCAAGCGTGATCCATATCGGAAACAAGGCTAAGAAAATACAAAACAATCAGATAGATTCTAAAGATATTCACTCCCTCTGCCTCGCATATATATCTGCCCTCTTACTCCTTCTCCACTCTTGTAATTCACAGAAAACTCTTCACGCTCCATGGTTTCGGGACGCTCTAGTGTAACGCGTGCACAAAGTGCAGACGGCCTCAATATTTTCGACGTCGACGACGACGCTGACGAAGACAATGAAGACAATGACGAAGACGAAGCAGAAGCGACCAAAAAGCATGGTGGCAGTAGCGGCGGCGGCGGCGGCGGCGGCGGTGAAGGCGGCAAACGTAAAAAAATGAAAAAGAAAGAGCGGCATTCGTACAAAGACACTATCATCCAAATGGCTGTCCCGGTTATGATCATGCCCGCAATTCTGATGGGCACCTTTTTGCCTTTTGTCTTACCGGTGCTCAAGATGGCGACTTTTATGTCAATGCTAATGAACAACAGCGCCTTCATAGCGGCGCTGATCTACGCCGCCAGAACCCACATCAACACCCAGGATGAATCACCGCAGCATATAAGCTACGGTCACCAAGGCTATCACTGATCGTGGTGTGCGGTGTGGTGTGGTGTGGTTTGGTGCGATGTGATGCGCAGCAAAAGCACCATTAAGCGAAAATCGGCAGCCGGAAATGGAGCGCAATGAAATTTAATTCAATTTAATAATAATCTAATTTAACAATTATAAGCCCCATGAAGGAGTTGGCCAGATAACGAAGCAGCGATTAGTCCAAGTCTCAAATAAAAAATACCAAAAAAAGGCCACGATATATATTTTAAGCATACAATTATTTTCCGGTTTCTCCCAGTGCGCATTCTTCGATCCTAAGGTACTATGTATGTATGTACATATGTATGTATGTATGTACGTGTTCTATGCTTCGCGCAGAGTTTGTTGAACGTCTTAAAACGGCACTCTTAACGACACCCAACAAAAAGCCACTGCGGCCAAAAATAACCGACTCAACAAGTTTCCACAAGTAAACTTGACCTGAAATCAATTTCGAAATCTGAATTCAGTGTTTGGTTAGGTTAAGATTTCAATAAACGAAATTTCTTTTGTTACATGGCCCGTTCCCACACCATCCATCCGCAGCTGTACCCACCAACCAACCAACGATTAACAGCCATCATCAAAGTTTTTGTACCCTACACTCGAAGGGAGAAGGGTATATTTGACACTTTGATGCTACGTTTGTGACGCATTAAAGGCATGGTGGTTATAGAAAAGTATATGTATTCTGGCTCGATTTAGTTGATCTATGTCGGTCTAGTCCTCCTGAGGCGGTCTGTGAAAATCACGATTGCGAAAGTACGCATAAAAGTATCGTCATGAACTTTGTCATGTATTATTCTCTGTTATTATAGGCTTTTTGGGATGGCTTTTTGGGATTGCTTTTTGGGAAAAATCGAACCATTGCCACGCCTACATTTTATTGTATATCTAAAATCATTAGCTTTTAGAGGTACATTTCCATCGCATCGATTCGGTAGATGCGGATGTAGAGTATATGAGCTTCGACCAGGCCGGAATTAATGCTCTTTCTGGTTTTTCTTTTTAACCTTTTCATTTTCTGCCTTTCTCTCTCTCTCTTTCTCACTCTGTGCCATTTGTTGTGTACACATTGGTCATTATAACTGGTAATGTTTAAAAATTTTTGGTGATTTTTAGGAAATGACTAAGGTTTGATGATCGGTAATGGGTAACAGTTGGCTGTGATGAGACAAGAAGTTACATAACAATCATTAAAATATTATTCGAAATAAAACGCAAACTTATAGGTATATAATTATTGTACTACGAGTATGTATATTGGAAACTTAAAGCCGACAGCTGGAGAAACCTGAAATAGAACAAAGGCTTTGATTTCGACGCAATATTGTTATATGATATACGACACATTGTTGACTAAGAGAACCACCACAAAAACGCATAAAAACCGAAATTGATTTAAGAAAATTCTTCTTAAGCAAATATACCATTAAGGAAGTGCGTTATTGCAGCTTATACAATTGTAGTTATATGCAATCTATACCTTCGGTAGACCGTACCTTTTATCGTACCTTCAAAGAAATAAGAACCCAGAAATCCAACGAATAAATATTGAACGCAATTGTAAAAAGAATAGTTTACAAAAAGTATTGATATTTTTGTCTTAATTGCATTTTTTTTAGTGTATTTGCATTACATTATCTGTAAGCGATGATGAAATCTAACAGCCCCCTTAATTTTTTTTTGCTGTTATTTTATGGATAAGTCTGCCCCGTTTTTACAACGTCCCATTTTTTAGTTAAAATAGTAAAATACTCTTTATTAATTATTTAGTTAGTTTAACTTTTGAACAAGAAATTTGCATATTTACTAAAAAATATTTTACCAATATCAAGCATATACGAGTTTTGTAATTTCTGGTTAGAAGCCCAAAATATCGTATATAAAGACTTCTAAATATGCAAATCGTATCAACCTTGAAAACTGAATAATCTTCAACAAGCTTTGTGTAGATAAGTGTTTATTTCAAACAAAAAAAAGTTCAGTGAGTACAAATATTTTTATTCTAATAAAAAACTCAAGCTCAATGTGTTTGTTTCGAACAATCTTAACAGATAATCTTAACACTGTACAACCTTAACGCCTAACTATTAACTCCTAACCACTTACTTTGTTTCCCTTTATTGTCATCATCCTCTAAGAAATCGTAAAAAAAGAGTAAAGATTTTAATGCGAGCCGCGTCGCGTGATCGTTTTTCTGATCGTTTACGAACTACGATAGTAACAAAAAAACAACAATTCCTTCGTTATACATGTGCGTGCGTATGCATGGACCCGTTTATGTATGTATACCTGTGTGTGTGTGTGTGTGTGTGTGTGTATGGGCGTGTGTTGTTGTATGAGAGAGTATTTCAACTAATAAAAGAAACCAATTCTAATTTGATCACTGCAAATAAACGCGTCAACGTGGCCGTCACCATCGTTGGCACGCACTACTTCTCCTTCTGCGACTCGATTTTGGCCATTGTACGATCGGAGTCGCAAATATCCTCATCCTCCCATCCCCAGACGGTGACCGGCTCGTTGTCGTGATCCCCGAGCAGAGCGACCATTTCGTCGGTGATCTCTGCGGTGGTCTCGTCAATATTCTTAGAGTCAATGAGAGCGTCGCTTACCGACGGATGGCTGCCGTCGCCCGTACGCCGAGCACGCTTCAAAATCATTTCCTTAGAAACGGATTTCAAATCGTACGCTTGACCTATCACAAATAAAATATGTAAAATGAAGATGGATCGATGGATGGATGGATGGAATGGTGGTTATAAGCATTTCCTTCCTCCAAAGTGCACTCACCAATCTTCGCCATTAGATTAATGAAGGCGGTGGACCAATTGTGCTTATAGCTGCCCAACTCCGCTGCTTTGTAGTCCCAGGGAAAGACGTGATGGTAGTTGTGCCAGCCCTCGCCGAACGCTACCGTCGCCACCAGTTTGCTGTCCACGGCACTAACGTTGACATCGTACGGTTTCATGCCGTAGAAATGCGCTGCACTGTTGACCAACCAGGTGGCGTGCAGCGAGAGCGCATACCGCGTCATCGAGCAAAGGAAGAAGCAGACCTCCAGCGATGATCCCAAACAAATGTAAGGGAAAAGCGAGGGCAGTACGAAACAGCAGATAGGCATGATCACATAATAGTATCTTCGTGTATGTGTGTGTGTGTGTGTGTGTTGAAGGCATAGAGACGCGACGTTGTCAGTAAGCACAAACGCATGCACAAATAATTCTACTCACTTTTTTTGAAAAACAACAACAGGATCGTCGCTCAGATCGCTCATGTCCACCAATTTGCCCTTTTCCTTGACATCGTGATGCTTCTTGCACATTAACCAGCCCATATGTGCGAAGAAGAAGCCGCGCTTGGAGTTATGAGGATCGGCGTTGGTGTCGGTGAACTTGTGATGGACTCTATGGTCCCGCGACCACTCATAGATGCTGTTCTGGAAGGCCATTGACTGGCAGAGCATTAGAAATATGCGTAGCGGCAATTTCGCCTTGTAAGCGCGATGTGACCAAAGGCGATGAACTCCTGCAGTCACGCCGAGAGCGCCGAGAAAAGATGAAGTGCTTACGCCTAAGAAAGATGAAACTACAATAAGAAAAAGACAAAACAAGAAGACAAGATCGACTGCTATCTCAAATTGTCCTAAATCTACAATCGTTACAGCATCATCATACTGTATGTGAAGATTTGTACTGCGGCCAGCCCGCAGTTAACGCTCATATATGTTTTCTTTTAATTAAAAGCTTGGAAATTTAAGTAATTATGGATGAATGAATGCAATCAATCGGTATAAGTTTGCATAACTTTTTTCTTACATGACATAAGTCGCACTATCGTAAAGTCAAGCCAAGGTTCGAAGGCAGCATAAATTTGAGGCTGCTGCTCTCGTGGCTCTCGTTGTCGTTTGGTCTACTACTGAGAACGAGCTCTATAGTGAGCTAATACACACTATACTCATCTATACTATACTCATACTCATCAAACTGTGTATACTGTGTATACTCATACTTACACAGAAATAATTCCATGTAAGCACTTCTCGCAAACACCAGCCAGATACCATAAAACGCCGTCGAATGCAAGATAACGAAGAGCATTACGTTGAACCAGACGATTTCGAGGCGATAGGGCTTCACCTGTTCGTCGTTAGACGTTTGTGTTTGAAGGTTTGGCGTCGTCTTCTTCGGAATTCTCGTGACGGCAGCAGGTTCCATTTGACTGATAGCATTGTTGTTGTTGTTGTTGGTGGTGGTGGTGGTCTCGGTAGCGGAAGTAACAGCTGAACATGTTGTTGTTGTTGGCTTTGTTAATGTTTTATCAATGTTGTTGCTAGTAGGACCGCTGTTGACTTTCGTCATATTATTGTCACTACTGCTGTTGTTGTTGTTGTTGTTGTTGTTGTTGTTGTTGTTGTTGTTGCCAGCATTCTCGTTTGCAATGGCCGTTTCAGCCAGCAAAAACGTATTACCAATAAGATTTGGAGCCATCTGATGTCAAAAGAGAAATAAAAAAAATTTGGCAAAATTAAAAAATTTTAAATCAAAAATAACCAAGGGTTAAAACGACACGCACGATACGATACGATACGAAGAAGGGCAAGGTTATTTTTGTGTATTTGGTATACACGGAAGCAGTTTTTATTTCAAGGACCTGCTCTATCGTCGTCAAAAGCTTTTCATTGTCATATTTTTCCATTGAACAACCCAAAAACAGCATTAGTAGGTTCAAAATTTCAACAGCATTAACATTCACGTTGGCCAACAACGTCTTGACGTTAGAAACTTTGATTAGAAATTCAGTATGAGTTTTGCGGCTCGCCAAAAGAAAGACAGACACATTAAGCTATCATATGGACAGGGACGTCAAAGATCGATTGGGTTGGGCTGGGCTGCGCCGGGACGAGCGAGGCCCAGCAAACAACAGTGAAAAACTAACAATAGCAACAGATTGAAAGAATGTGAGCCAAATGATAATGTGTTCACACTTCGATGTGGTTTAGAATTAACGATGATTAATTTACATTGATCAATTGTACATATCGTTTGAAGGTACAAATGAATAATTTATACAAACGGAGGACACGTAGTAGTACGCTGCTTAGCATAAGTTGAAGGAAATCATCATTGATAAGTACCGCCGAAGTAACTTCTGACATCATTAGTGTCATCAGAGGAGAATCATATGACAGGAAAAGGACAGGTTATCTCTATTAATCTCGTATCTCTTTTAATGAATGCGTTTAAAATTTTCATTACTTCAGAAATTATAGTCTTTATTACCATTTCTTATTTCTACAAAGATCGTGTAAATGCAATATTCACTGTCTTTTTAAAAAAATAGATTATAATAAGATTCGCCTCGAGGCTCGAATCTCAGTCTATAACAATATGCCATGCTAATTAGATATGAGTTAATATACAACTGCAATAAGAATAACACAATTATTATCATTATAATTATCACTACCATTAACATCATCATTAATTTTCCATTAATAAAACTGGTTGAACGCCGGTCGTGGCCGGTCAGCCTGCTGCTGGCAAAATTCAAAATTACGATTGTCTTTACCGGTTATTGAGTTGATGAAGTTGTTTGTTGTTGCCTTCGTATAGTTTGCAGGCAGGTGCTTTCGAATGATCATTTCAAACATTGCCATGGTTACTTTTGTTAGTGTTCGGAAAAGTGCAGCAATTTTTCTTCTGATTACAAAAAGGTTAACGGTTTGAAACTTGACTTTGAAACTTTCGGCCGTCACGTTTTCTTACATATCCGTATATACCTATATATGTACATACATACCTACATACGAGTACGTACTGTTGTTGCCGTCGTATTTGTAATGGTCATTTAATTTTTTGTTCTTTTATGTTATCATAATAAAATAAATTGCACTATAGTTAGCAAATTTTTGAAATAATATTGCATTATATTCAACCTTAATTTAGTGTTACTGCAAAACCTTTTTCTTCGCTGTTTTATTTAATTATTTTGTTAAATTACTTGCAAAATGTAAGTTAGTTTTATTGTTATTATAATAACATTATGTTAATACAAATGTTAAAAAAATTGTACGAATTGAAAAAAAAAAATCATAAAATTTAATTTGGTATAAAAATAATTTATTACTTTTAGTTGAAGTCATTTTCTTGTCATTTTTTTGTCCGTCAACAAAATTTCAAATAAGAACGCTGACTATATAGTACGTATTTTGTAATAATAAAATATTGAAAGGGTTTAGAGCCACATCACCGAGATCAAATTTCTTCACACACACACACACACACACACACACACACACACACAGGTTTACGGCCCTATTCTGCTTGTTAACTTAAGAACGATTTGTTAACGCGTTCTTGTTAACAGCGTTATTAAGTTTAATTAAGTTTGGTATTCTCAAAAATTGTACATTAACAACTAACAGTAACGAGTATAAATTCACCACCAATGGTGAATAATCTGAATGACATTTTCAGCAGTTTCTTATAAAAGAGAAGACATGAATTTTTTAAGAATTTTAAATTAAATAATAAAGCCTTTTTAAATTATTTGTTCGCGTTTATCTTCACAAATGAATGAAATAAGTAAATATTCTTCCATTTTTTGATATTTGCCTAATTGCAAAGCTACAAAATGGAATTTTCTATGCTGTTAAGACCTGTTTGTTGATTAACAGAATAGTTAAGAAATCAGCTCTCAATTTTTCGCCGGAATACGAAATTTTAACAGCTGTTAATTCTCAACTATTTTTCTATGTTCTTGTTAATGTGTTGAGCTTAATATCTGTTAACAGCAGTTAATATCTGAAAATAAATACGCTGTTTTATATTAATTTTATTTTATATTATTAAATATTTATTATTTTTCTTATTATTTTATTTATTTATTATTTTTTGTTTTTATTAATTTATCTTGCATTTCATGTTTCATGTATAAAAAAGAATAACTTTTTAAAATTAAATCTTTTTTAAATTTATAATTTCTTAAATATAATTTCTTAACTAAAAATCCATGTCATCCCATTGTTACTTTGTAAAAATTTGTTTTTTTATATTTCATTTCTTATTTCATTTCCATTTATTCTGTTTATTTAAATTTTTTTTTTTTTTAACTTACATATCTACATACTATAATTATCTTCAATAGAGTTTGTTTAATTGTATCACATTTGATACAATAGTTTCGAGATCAATGTCATTAAAAAATGGAAAATTGTTTTATTTTTCTTTCATTTCTTAATTCTTGCTTTTATTCAGTGTTTAGTCAGTATTTAGGTCAAGTAACGCGACGGTACAAGTCAGAAATAATCGTTGAGGCTACCACTGCTGCCAACAATTCAAAATGTCATAAGTTTGGCAATTGCAAGTTTTTTAATTCTCTTCTTCAATTTCATAAATTTTAAAAGAGTGTTTCTTAAGTGTTTAAATCAATAGATTTTACACGTTATATAGCATAATATATACATATATGCATGTTATATAATATATGTATATAATATAATATCTTGAAAACCTGACCAGGTGGGTTCTGATATCGGTTTTTCTGAAAGTTTTCTGATAGAAAATTCAGATTTCTCGGCTTCTGGCTTCTGCAATTTTTATAAATTGTGAACCAGAAAACATTGGGTCTTCTACAATCTGCTCTGTAAAGTATTGAATGTCTGCATGTCTGTACTCGATCTTAAACGACAACATCTTTATTACAATGATTTGTTACAATGATATGTTGATGATTAGGCTACAATATCTTTGTTAGCTTAAACATACTTTAATGCTTTGTAATTCTTTAACAAGCTATTAAGAAAATATGAAAAGATATTGTTAAACTTGGAAATATACAACGGCGTCAACAACAGCAACAGCAGCAGCAGCAGCGGCAGTGCTGACGCCATTGATGACGCCGAAAGTTAATCAAAATGCAAAACTAAACTCTTCGAGAGCTGCTCGTAACGCATTATCAATTAGAATGGATGTAATGAAGAATAAATTTATTTATCGTTACCTTTACGGTCGACAAGAGACATTTTGGTTTCTTTAACGATTTTAGTATTTTTGTTTTTTTCTGTTTCTTAGCTTCATTTTTGCGAACTTGGCTACTTTACGTTCTACCCTCGTCCGTCCACGTCCACGTATGTACGCAGTCGCTACGCATGCTGATTACTTGGCCTTAACTTTGTCAGATTTCAAACTTGACTTTGTTAACTTTTTATGTCAACTACAAAAAACACGTCAGCGTGATTTTGTTATTTTCATATTATTTTTATTTATTAATAAGTCATGATTTATATACACATATGTACATACATACATATGTATGTAGAGGCAGCAGGCCATAGAGAACTATTGCCAGCAAATATGTTTACAATACAAACCATCTTAAATATAACCAAATATTTTTGAATGTAGCCCAAAATACAGCAACTAGATAGAACGTTACCGTCTGAAAATTCATCTTTAGCATATGAATATTCATTCATTCGACACGGTTTGCGCTTACTTCACCTTATATAAAGAAATAAATATACTCGTATGTACATATATGCATACATTATATACTGCATACTTTTCAAAACCGTATCAAATCGTACGTTTGTTAACTTACGTTGCAACGCTTTGTCATGAATATCATAAAAAAGCATGCATGTCATAAGTAAAAAGTATAGTATATGAATATAGTATATCGAATGAAATACTTTCAAAAATGAAATTAATTTAATTAATTTAATTTAAATTAATTTTAAATTTTCAAAAATGAAAACTTACAGACAGATGAGAAAATACGAATCTTGTAATATTCGTAATAAAAAAATATATTATTTATTTCATTTTGAGTTTAATTAATCATCAAAGAAAAAAAAACCGATAGTCTGAGGGTGAAATTAGTTAAGCTAATAATGTATTTCTTAATTTTTAAAACCAAAACTATCTTTTAGTTTTGCTTCTTTATTCTGAATTTTTAATAGGTTTAATTCTTTTAATTCTAGTATTTTCTTAACCCTTAGAAGTTATCTATAAATTCTATTATATAGACATTATCTATAGTCTCTTATTCTGTGTCTCAGCATCACTGTGGCTTCTCACATTTTTTTATGGACAAAATTTTGGTTTATTTTATAAGTGAGTTTTTGTTAATATCAGGAAAAAGTTAGGGAAAATAATTTTAAGGAAAAAACCTATATACACATGTATGTATATACAATATATTTATATGTATATATACGTACTCGTAAGAAACGAATATCCATAATATATATAAATATCATCTAATTCCATAAGAAGTTACCAAGCCAGTAACTTTTTTTAATTAGTTATTTTTTTTTAATAAAATTGCTGAAAACTTAAACCCTTTCGTGAGGAAAGACAGAAGTTTTAGTATATAGTAATAAAAAGAGTAAAATTTTATTCATGTCAATACAATTAATAACATTTTTTTTAAGAGTGGAGTAAAAAATATTTACTTTTATGGTCTTCAAGTTAAAAAAAAAATTTATTATCGCTGATAGATTTCGGAATAAATATTCGTCATTCTTTGTCAAGTTTATTTTGGAGTCAATGGGCCATCCGGCTGGCTCCGGCAATATGCCATTCTGCAGCGTCTTCAGTATCCGAAAATGTCTCTAAAGCAAACATCATAAAAAATAACGGAAACTCGTTCCAAAAACCATCATCATTATTCATTATTAATTAATTAAAGAGGAAGCGACCATTTTATCTGAAGGAATGATTTGCTTTATTTTATGTGTATTTTATATATACACATTTTTTTTATTTTACACTTTTCCCCTACACTTCGTTAGAAGGGTAAGGGATATATAACATCTTATGCACTTAACCTTCAATTATATTACTTGACTACAAAATTACTATAGAGTCTAATACGAGTACGAGTATATATATAGAAGCTGATAATGCCAAAGGTTGAAGATTGACAAAACGATTTTCATCACTAAAGAAACCTTTGAAATTTTCAAAGTAATTTTAAAATTTTAACTTCGTCAATAAAACGTTAAACTGTTATTAATTTACTAAAATCCATTATACAATCCTTCGAAAGCCTTCCCCCCCCTCCCTTTTTTTTCTTTAATTTCCATCTTGGCCTAATTCCCAAATTATTGAAAAGCCTACATATTTATCGACATCTATAAATATCACGTAATAAAATAAAATAAAAAAATCTCGTCTTACCTTTTCGTTAAGCAAAAATTATTTTCACTGTTAATCCTTTTCGAGAGTAAAAGTTTCACTTAAGCTCGGTTAATTGAGATAATTGAACTTCAATTTTTTTTTCTTTCTCACTGAATTTTTTCTTTTGAATTTTTCTCTATTTACGTTTCAATTATATACTATTTTATTTTTTAATTTCATCTTTTTCCGTGTGTTTTATTTTACGATGCTTTTAATTTTACTTGTCTTAAGTCTTTTGTCAACACTGTCTGCCCATTAATCCTTTTATCTCTGTTTGCTATTTATGTTATCCTGCTGTTGGCGTTAGTTGTCGATGTTGTTGTTGTTTTTGTTTGACGATAAGCGATTAGAGCACTGTTCGGTGCTGGCTAAATGCTGCCCGTATGAAGTCAGAAGGCGAACAGTTTGCTTCAAAATAATTGCAACGAATTTTAAAGACTAAGTTTTTGTGTAGTTCCGTCTATCCGTCGTCGACGACCACGTTGGGAATTCTTCGGCCCTGCTGAAGCGCTTATTCACTCGTGGCTGTACGAAGCTGAGCTGAGCAGAGCAGAGCAGAGCGTATGCTGAACGAATGGTGTGACGACGCACAGTGGGAGGAAATAGTTTTTGACATTGCAACGGTCAAAATTAAAATATTAAAATTATATATTCACTTGAAAACATTTTTATGCGGTTTCTGGCAAATGCAAGTAAAAACATGTGCCTTAAAGTGGAGCTAAATTTTGAAAATTTCTGATATTTTTTAAAAAGTTGCAAACGTTTTTTTAAACTAACACCACAATAATCAGAATTTTGTACTTTCAATTTAAACAAATAACAAAATATTATAAAAATAAAAACACGTGGTAATTATGAATTTTTTTTAAATTTTATACATATCTACTTAAAATTTCTAGAATTTTGAGCACACTACGAGTATATTCTACGCTTCCGAGCGGCTGGAGGTCTAAACAGCCGTAGGTATAGTTTTATCACATTAAAAATGTGTTTAGAATACATATACTGAACCATTTTTTAATAAAATACATAGCAACGGTCAAAATTGAATTATTAAAATTATATATTTATTTTAAAACATTTTTATGCGGTTTCTGGCAAGTGCAAATAGAAACATGTGCCTTAAGGCGGAGCAAAATTTTGAAAATTTCTGATATTTTTTAAAAAGTTTTAAAGTGAAAGTTTTTTAAACTAACAGCACAATAATCAGAATTTTTTGCTTTCAATTTAAACAAATAATAAAACATTATAAAAATAAAAACACGTGGTAATTATGAATCTTTAAAATATTTTCAATATATTTACTTAAAATGTATAGAATTTTGAGCACACTACAAGCGGCTGGAGGTTAAAAGAAAGAGGTAGGTATAGTTTTATTACGTTAAAACTGTGTTTAGTATATATTGAACCATTTTTTAATAAAATATATAGCATACTAAATTTTTCAAAAGCTAAAAGCGACATTTTGTACTTTTGGCTGCGGCCTCGCAGCGAGTGGTCCACTGTGCGACCGTTAAAGGTGTCGGCTTTTGTATTCAATCGTTTTACCGCTGACGACGACGCACTCATCACGTTCTCCTCAACAAATTTTTCGACGTTGTAAAAGTTCGGCTCTTTGAGAGCGTTTTTCAAGGGACGCCCAATAACAAAAAAAAACCAAAAAATAATCGTAAATATGAAAATCCACAGCATAAAAGCTAACAAAAATTAGTAGATGTGCGTGTGCGTGTGCGTGTGCGTGTAGGTTCATATCAATATGACAACGCTGTTGGCAGATGAAAACGAAGTTCGTCATCATCGGCGACCACCACTCGGCGACTTGGTGGATGCTACTTTATTGACATTCATGACGATCAAGTGATCGCATTATTTACACGTCGCGTTTGTTATGCATCGATTTGATATTATTAATACTGCTATAATTTTATGTTATTATTTATAATGAAAAATCTTATTCAAAACATTAATATGTCGTACATACATGGATTGAACCTTGGATCCAACTTAGGAACATACACAAACTCATCCTTATTTGGCTTTGTGGATTGGCTTTAATAAATGTAAATACGTACGTTTCGTATTTCCTTCGTTACAGTTCTAGAAAATTGTTTAACTACAGACTGCGTCCGATTAATTAAAAATGTTTGTCCGAAGTCAATACTATCCACTAAAAAGGAAGGCATTGGCAAATCAATTCAACAAGGAGTGAATTTTTTCATTTGACGTTTTCGTTGTTGTTGTTGTTGCAGTTCTCTTTTAGCACGCAGTTTTTCTTTTCCCCCTTTTTTTTGTGTATACATTTAAATATTTACGAGTACCAAAATCAACAACAAAAACACCTTTTATTTATATTTTAACATAAATACATTAAAGTTTATTTAAATAGCACCAACGATCCGATCCGCAAAAATTGTGAGAAACCGAAGGTAATAAGTATGCCGTGGGCTAGTAGTGTCGGTTACGAGATTCTCCCTTTGAAAACTGTAACCACTTTTCGACAAGAAATTTCGAAATCATGTTAGTACGAGTCAGTTAGTTTCGTCATTTTAGTGCTAGTTTTTGTGCTATTTGTGAGTTATTTTCGTTTTTTTTTGGTTTTTAATGTACCCGAACGTAATTAGTAACGAACGTATCATTTCCAATCGTTAGTCAGCCTCAAGATGTTAACGAATTCTACGCATGAAGATGTCACAAATATTTTAAAATGGCAGAAACAAGTTATGTTAATATTTTTAATATACATGCATATGTATGTGTGTACACACTTACATATACTGGATTCCGAAATTCCGTCATTTTTTTCAAATGAGTTTCAAAGAAAGTAGGCTTCTGCGGCGGATCTCGTTTCGTAAATTTATACGAAAAGAGATTATGAAAAAGGTTCATAATCTACCGAAATATAGATACGCACGCGCACGCTCTTCCGAAATTATACATATGTATGTATATTATAGAGTTATTTCCACGCATATTGATCTACTTTTTCGTTTTAACTTTTTATAAAATTGGTCAATGTTTTCATTATATCAGCTTCTTTTTTGTAAGTAAAAAAAATGTAAATTTTTATGAA
Organism: Conops quadrifasciatus; assembly: GCA_949752815.1. Classification (NCBI taxonomy): domain Eukaryota; kingdom Metazoa; phylum Arthropoda; class Insecta; order Diptera; family Conopidae; genus Conops; species Conops quadrifasciatus. Next base: position 10,819,522 of record OX457078.1, on the reverse strand, counting down.
ATAACCATCGACTAATTAAACAATACATATACCGTCAATATACAAAATCAAAATACAAATATACAATATAGTAATAATAATATATTATTAGTTATCGTATTGTATTCTATTTAATATAAAAAATATAAATAAATATATTTAAATAAAATAAATATAAATATAAATATAGGTACATATTTATTAACAAATGAATATTAAAATATAAATATTAATAAATGCAAATATACATATGTAATAATAAATAAAAATAATAATGTCAACGTTGACTAACTGTGGCTAAATTCTTTAGTTAATAATTTTTTTAATTCATATATACTTTTTACCTTACAAACTAGATGTATTAGACTATAGATCGACTATATAACGACATATAATATCTCTCAAAGTGTTCTGAAAGTACATATGTGCCTGCCAAAATGTACCAAAAAAGGAGCTATGTATCGTACGAGTATATAGAATTATTGCTCTGCCAGTAAAATTGAAAATTAAATTTAGATTTACGTTTGCTGTAAAAATAAGTTGTAAACTTATGAAATTTTATGATTTCTTGAAACTGGTAATTTTTTTGTTTCGTAATAGCCAAAAAAAATTAAAAAGAACCCACATAAAAATGTCTATATAAACATAAAATATATACCTTCTGTCTTTACTATTAACATTTACATTTTATGGAGAAGCTAGCAAAAGATCAAAACGGTAAGCAGTTAAATAAGTTAAATAGTTTTTTGATTGGATGCAGTTTAAAAATCAATAAAATAATATTTTTCGAAATTCTTAGCCAAAATTGTCCGAAACGAGAGTATGTTAATGAAAATGAAAATAATCCTCGAAATTATGTGACTTGTGTAATTTGAAGGATTTAACTTAAAGAGAGTAAAGTGATTATTCTGCCTTTAGAATACACAGACGGCATTTTAACGTATTTTTTTATAAGTACTAAATATTTTGTGTAACTGCGAATTCTGACTTCGGACAACTGACAAATGATATTTTGTGTGTATTTGAAGAGCACCAACTCTTATCTCTATAATACTATAACCTTAATTAAGAGAATGTGCATAAGAAAATATTTTATATTGTATTGTCATACTCTTTCATTGCTGCAAAAGATTACTACATGTAATACTATATATTCTTTAAAAATATGTATGTATGTATGTACAATATATTCTTCTTAAAGTCTATGTATTCTTCAAGATCTATTGCCCTTGACATTATTTGTTGTATGGGTTGCTTTATCTCTCTCAAAAATCATTGCTTATATTGTCACCAACACCATGACATGTCAGTTCAAGTAATCAAGTCACTAACAACCACCAACCATATTAATTCGCATACACTAAAAGAAAAAAAATTTCATTTAGTGGTCCTTTGTGGCAGCAAACAAAATCGTTTTCAAACGATTAGTGAACCTTATTAATCTCAAACTCATCGCGTTGGTACCAAACGTAGACGATATGCGCTCGTTTTTGAAAAAAATGTGCATGATTTTGTTGAAGTGATTGCAGCTGAGCAACAACAACAACAACAACAACAAATGAAAGATTCTATTTAACCGATGGTGTCACATTTTCGCTTTCAAGTTTATGCTTTTGTTTCAAAATACTTTTTCACCTTCGCACTGTTTGCATAGAACCATTCTCACGCTTCGCTCTGCGTTGTTTGGTACATTTGACAATTACTTACTACATTTACATAAATATACGATATCCGTTAAAATATGTAGAAAGAGATAGAAAGAATACACAAGTATACTTAGAAATTTGCCGTCGAATATTTGCCCACGAGGAAACTCACTTTCGCTGCAATTTCTATTTTATAAAAAAATATTTTATAATTGCCAAATATCGTATATGCGTACACTGACATTAAATCTGTACATCAATCTTTAGTAACATCTGTCAAAACTGTCAGTAACTGTCAATATTTCATCGGAATTCATTGAACAGTTTGGTAATTTTCCTTTAAAATTAATGAATTTTATCTTTCCGTGTATGTATTGTATAATGAGGAAGAAAATTTGGACCGAGTATTCAACTTGGGTTCAACTTGGCTTGAGTTTTTAACAGCTCCTCTATGAAGAATAAGTTTTCATACCTACGGGTCTAATGATTTTTCTTTCCTTTTGTCATTTTGATTATTTTAATTCGCAGCTTAACAAATGAGTAGATGCGAATATAACCGTACATATATGTATAAATTCAACAGAAAATATGAAATTCGACATCGTCAATTGAGAGACGCATCAATGTAGGAACGATTGACGGACGCAGGTGTGAAGCACAATAATCGAAATAATTGCAAGTAATCAAAATCAAAAAAATCAAGAACAAAGCAAGAAAATCAAAAGGTATGACATGCAGTGCAACAGTCGTTCATCATCAGCAAGTACCAAACAGTTTTTGTTATACAAATAGATCTATAAAATTTACGTAGCTTTATTCATATATGGTTAAAGAGATATTATATTTCCCCCCCAAAAGTTTGGCATGAGATGCAGACTCAAGAAAAGAGGAAAAAAATGAGATTACAAAAATCTAAACTTTAATTTTTAAATTCTCATAAAATGAGAATTGCATGAGCAAAGAGTTTTATAAATTAATGGATAAATTACTCAATCGTTTTATTTATATCAGAAATTACAATCATTTAACTAAAACTACTTTAAATGGAGACGGAAGAAGAAAATTTTGTAAATATTTATTTTGACATGCATCAAAAAAAAATAACCTAATACTATGTATGTATTTAATATCTAAAAGGTTAACTCAAAGTCTATTATCTCAATTGCCTAATTTCAATAACAATTTAATTTACTGCAACAAAAATAAGTGTAATTTCGTAATTTGTATATAATGCGCGCTGAATTAATGTAATAATACAATAATGAATAATTCAATTAGCAAACGTTATTCAATTATCAATTATGATTATTTCCAGAAAATATAGAATATCAACCTACCTACAATTATATAACACTTTTTATTCAAACTGTAAACTTGTATTTCATTCAGAAAATCAATGAAACGTAAACTATTATTATTTTTTAATTACTTTCATTAACTAATACATTAAACTGGATGAATTAATTCTATTTTAATTTCATATTCTATTTAAACATAGCACATGCAGATAGATACATATCTAAACGCGCTAATTCAAATATGTCAGTTATTTAAACGGAACTGGCGCATTAGTAGTCAGCCTGGTTTGCTCTAATCCACTTGTATCCTTAAGATTTCCGTTATTTTAAGATGTTATTAATCTTAAATTTAATATACTCGTACTACAAAAGCTTCCAGAATACTTTAGACAGAAGGGTAGAGTGTCTAATTTCGTCGAACGAGTTAGTACTACGGTTGCTAATGCGCTTTTAAAAGGGCGTAACAAACTTATTGCCGTATTCTCACTATTAATTTATTAAAAGTATATTTGTTATAAGTGTATTTGTTTATCTTTTTATTAAAATACACAATAACACACAATAACGGTTGAAGGTTAAGAAGGTGAAGAAAAAAATTCAGTGTTGTTTTAAGAAAATTCGGACGAATTGACTGACATGGAAATCATATGCTGTCATTCAATCTCTCCATCATGAAGCAGTATCAATCTCGATATAGTGCTGAGACTTTTTGGGAATATAGTTCGACTTTAGTACTCGTAATTGGCTCGTAATTTGCAGCCTGCCAAAACACACGAATATCAAACAAAAGCTTCAGCGCGTTTGAATATCAGTAAGACGCTCTGCTCTAAACACTAATAATTTTCTTAATTTGCAACGTTTTCGATATAAGAAAATTATGACAATAAAATTACTGCAAAGGAATGAATACTTCGTTTTGGTTTATGTTGCCGATGAGTCGTCGTACCACACGCATATACATATGTATGTACTTACATCATCACCATCATTATCATCATAGTTATGATGATACACAACAAAATTAACCAGTAAATTGGTGTAACAAGTCTCAAAAGTTAACAACAAAATTAGTTGTATGCAATACACAGTTCAAACACAGTTCGAAGAAAACCGGTTATTCTAAACACCTGAATGAATTATTCAATATCGTAACACAAGATCCAAAGTCAAGAACTATGGAGCTTAAAATGCGATTATTTGGGCTGATAGTCTTCAAATTACAATCAATCAAATTCAAATATCGACGAAGAACGGGCAGGGCAGCCCCTTTGAAAAGACATTGTGCAAAATTCTTGTAGATAGTTTTGGTCAATCTGCGCCTATAGAGTGTGCTAATTAATGTATACAAAGCCTCTGATAAGGAAATAAGGAAATTAAAAAATTTTATAAAAAACCTTGGAATTATACGAGTACACATACATACATACATACATACATACATACATTGCCCAAAACAAGTGCGGCCATTCTACAGAATGTCCAAATTATACACATTGCCCGTAACTGCTATACTCGTACACATACCGAACTGATATAAATTCTTACATATGTATGTACATATGTACACATATTCATACACATCATTTTGTATGTGTGTATGTATGTTTATTAGGATAGTTTGGAACGTAAAATAAGCTGGAAGAAAAGGTTTCTCAAGGAACTTGTTTTGAATATTAATCGAAAAAGACTCGTACAATATTTTAATAAATTTTTTTACTCCTTTATCTATTTATTCGCATCGTTTTTCTTTCCTTTCCATAAAGCCATGATGTACGAATGAATCACACACACACACGCGCACGTGTAAAAAAACAAAAATGTTAGCATTTTCGAAGACTAAATTTCAATTTTATTATTAAAAATTAATTAATGAATTAGTTAGTTAGCTAGTTAGTTAAGTATGGTTAGCTAATTTACGTTCGGATTAGGTTTTCAGCTCAACAAGTTTTCAGTGTTAATCGTCAGCAGTCGCAAGGTTTTTGTAACATTGACATTGATTGTGCTTCATTCGGATGGCAGCAAGCTGCGAGTATCATCCGGAGCCGAGCCAGCGGTCTTTCTAATGGCTGCTAGAAACTAGCCGTACATAACGAAATTATAATGCCTATGATAGAACGATATTACCATACTATAAAAGATATCGTACATATTAACTTAGGTACGAGTATATTTCGTGACTGATGTTTTTGGCGCATTTTTTCAATACAGACCTCTCATATGATGTCTAAAATATGATCTTCTGTTTTTGTTAAAATTATTATTCGGTAACATAGTTATTAGTTATAGTTCTTAGTTTCGGCAACTTATTGACGAAACTATAAATCGAATGAAAGCTGGAGCAAGCCTGATAATCTCTATAATACAGGTACTCCTCACTTTACGACCTATCTGCCTAAGACCAGTCACACTTACGACCCATTGAATTTCGACCAGAAATTCGAAGTATACCCTTAAAGTTGCTTTTCCACTGATGAATCCAAGACCTCCACGTTTAAAGGCTAAACCTCTACAGCTCCAGATAACCAAATAAACAAATAATATGTACGAGTATATGATGTTTGTGATAATGTTTGTGATAATTTTTAGAGTTTCAGAATTTTGCAACAATCCTACATACATACATACATATGTATTTATATTTCCCCCGCAAATACATATACATATGTATCGATATATGTATATCGACTTCTCGCTTACCGACCAATTCGCTTAAACGACGTAATCGTTAGAACGGAACTCGGTCGTAAAGTGAGGAGTACCTGTATATGGATGTACATTTTTATAATACCGACATAACCGCAGCTTATTATTTTCTTCAGAGTTCACCTTCATCTTCAATAATTACATGATCATCACTTCCGTCACGTCCACCAATAATTTTGAATTCATTCACTTTGATTGACAAATAAATATCAATAATACTACCGTACCTTCCTTATAATGTATCTGCCATATGTTTAGAAACTAGCTTTCTATTAACAACATTGGCATTGGTACATTTACAAATCTTTAAACATCGTAGATATAGAGAAATACAAAAGTGATCCCAACCGCTATATAATCAAACAAGATTTCCACTTTATTTTATTCAACCAATTTCATTTGTTTACAAAAGTCCAGACGGAAAGTTTAAGTTCGGAGAAGATAAAATCGTCACTTGATAATTACACATACACACATATTTATACATACATAATTTATGTATACACAACTTACATATGTACATCTATACATAGGTACGTCATTGATATGTTATGCAATATGTGTATCATTTTTAAGTTTCCGACAAATAAAATTTTTAATTTAAAAAATTTGCTTAAGATAAAAAATTTTAAAATCAAACAAGAGTGTTAATTTCGGCCTGGTCGAAGCTTATATACCCTACACTTCAGTTCACTTCGTTTCACTTTTAGATCGCTTTTCTTAAATTTAGTAATTTATAGTAGTTTATACAATAATTTAGAATATACTCGTATGTATGTATGTATGTAAGCAAATATTTTAAATGCATAAACTATATTTTTATATTTTTGCAACAGATGTCGAAAGCCTAATATTCTTAGATATTCTTAGGTTCTAAAGTGTTTAGTAATCAAATTGCTCTACTCTTTTTTTTTGTTTACTTAATAACTTGGTGTTCCATATATTTCATTGTCGTATAACTAGTAATAGTAACTTAGTAAGAAACAAAATATTAAACCAAATAATTATTATTTAAATGCTAATTAGTTCCACATTTGGTAGAATATTAAAGTTCTCTAAGGGTTGTACAAACCAAAAATAGCATTTTATCAAATTTAAATAAAGACCATTTAAATTTAAACAGAATTTTTCTTTGTTCTGACCAAACACAGAGCACACCACGATTTTGGTCCCTTGAAAATTATGTATAATAAAATGATAATAACCTTAAAAGCTTAGGAAGTTCATTATTTATCCAAAATCCACTTATTATACATATTTTATTTTGATACGAAAAGTTTTCCTAGGGCGAGCTTTCGGTACATTAGACATAAAGTTAGTAGTCGCAGTGCCAGAGCCGTATATGATTTTAATATGTACATTCATAAATTTAAATTGCACTCATACTCATAAAATAAATTAAGCATTTTTTTGTGTCGCTAATTAGCTCAATTTGTATAGTCACATATTTATGGTTCTAAAAAGCTAAATGGTGCTCAATGAGTGTTCAATTGATTAAAATTTTACCTAAAAACTACTGAGAAGATTAAAGGCTTGCGAAATAAGGCGTAGTGCGAAAAACTGCAAATACCAGGCTCAGTATTGGATTTTAGAATGCACTGACGACAGCTCTTAAAATTAAAAAAACGGACCACCATTCTATTCTAAAAACATATCGCATTTACTGAATAATGAATTCAGTAATTTTTCGTCTACTGCGTATACAAGTATGGATTACAAAATAGTGGAATAAAACAACACTTTGCATGTAAGAATTTCCATGTGGGTCAGAATTAATGCATAGATCGACTCATTTCACCTCAACTAACCTTAATAGAATGAACTGATTTCTAGTTTTCAAGAACACTTCAGAATTAGCAAAAGAAAAATGGCTGCAGAATAACAATTGCATTTATTTGCATTACATTATTAGAATATTGGTTTACGCAAATTAATCCAGTGCAAATTTCATTTTATTCATTTATTTTAATGCCTTTCTTAGGGCCGATTTTACAATGTCAAAATCTCTTACAAAATGACGTTTGAATGTCCCGATTAGCAGACATTGACTCGACATTGTGAAATTGGCCCCTAAAGTAAACGCTTTTAGCAATTACTCTGGACATAAAAGGGCTTGGGTACTTTTAAGCCCTTTCTGATACAAAAAGCCCCGAGGCACGAGGCTGTTTTATTTTAACCCCAATTTCGTTCTCATAATATGAGAACTAAATTAATTTTTATTTAATTTAGTTTGGTCCAGAACATCATGAGCTGTCCCCTTGCACAATACCACACACATTAGGATAAGGAAAGGATTAATTTCTTTTGGGGATAACCAGCAGCTTTTATAGCTGAGGCCCAATTAATCCAGCAACAGCAACGATTTAGGTGATTGCGTGTAGTGCCTATGAAAGCTGCGAAAAGATTGCAGCGTTGATTAGGCCTCAGCCATTAGCCAGATTAGTTTAATGGGGAAAATTCATAATTTTACCCACTGTTAGTTGATTATTGTAAATCTATCCGAAAATATGGTATACATTTTAATATTTTTCAGTCCGAAAAAATCAAATAAAACTAAAATTAAAAATAAAAAAGTATTAAATTAATTTCATTATCACAATATATGTAACTAAATAAAAATAATTGTAGCGTATTCTAAATTTAGTTAAAAGGAAGATTTAGCCTAGTTGTGATTGAGGATTGTGATAGAGCTAAAAAACCCCCAATTTTTCTTTTCTTTTCATATACTGTAATAGATATACTGTTGCAAGATACCATGACATTACATACATATGTACATATGTGAAGTTATTTAGCTATAAATGTAAACAATACTAAGATATATATTGAGTATTGCTAATTGCTTTTGAAACTCTATATAATCTAAGTTTTTCTTTTAAATGTATACCATATTTTCGGACAGAGGGAATACAAAAAAAAGTACAAAATTTCTGCTGAAAAAATCATTTGTTTATCCTCTAAAACAAAAATAAATGTAGGTATGTATAGCGAATGAATTTTTCTTAATTTTATGCATTTCTAAAATTTTTTTGGTTCATTGACTTTAACAGTGTTTTTGAACTAAATAAAAACTAAATAAAAACTGAAGCTGAACTTGTTTTTTATGATGCAAGCTACGAATGGTAAATTTTCGACAAATTATAATGAATACATATATACAATAATACGAGTATCAAATGTTTTGTATGTATGTTTGTGCGATAAAGTTAGATTATTGCACTTAAAAAAATTATTAACAATATACATACATAGATTTGTCAAATTTGTCGCTTTTGGTGGAGCTTTAGAAAAATACCAAGCCTATTTTTTTTTTTAGAAACACTTTGAAATGTCGTAGAAACACTTTACACCCAAACCAAGCTTTGAATTTGCTAAAGAAAACAAAAAAGTTAGTTGGCACTAATCGTTCTAACTATATATTTTTACCTAAAACAAATTCGCCATAGTTGGAAAAATTTCAGCGGGTATTGAAAATTTCAAATATTTTAGCACTTTGTGTTTTTTACCTGATCAGTGAATTTTGTTTATACTGAATTTGGGATTATGTTTATACTATAAAAAAAAATTTACAACAAAACCTATTGTAGTTTTTATTTGTTTTTTAAGAAACGTTTCTTGAGCGACGACCATAACAAGAACTAATAAAAATCCATCACATTGGTTGTAAGGAAACGCAGGAAACGTCTTCTCTTTGTCATTCATGCAACAATATGGACGGTGAATATAAAAATTATATATTTTATGTAGTTTAACTGTTAACTATTTATAATAATAAAATTTATTTTTTTTGCAAATATTTTGAATGTTCGTTATTTATGAAAAAATATAATGATGCTTTTTTCAGGGTTAGGTGGAATCACTTTGATTACAGTGACATCTGCAGGAAAATTAATCACATTAATAATGTTTTTTTACTATTATTATACATACTGTTCTATTTATTTTGAACAGCTGATTAAAGAATTATGCTATACAAGGAAATGTCAAAAATGCATTTTGTCACATTGCAAAGCAAAGAAGAATAGCAGAATGTTGGTCAGTCATCCCTTTTCCACAGTCCTTGAATACCAGAAATCTCTGTTGAATACGGTGAGAGTTGCTAATAAAAAAAGAAGTTGCAAATTACAGATGCTAAAGGGAACAATATTAATGCAAACTATTGAAAGCAAAAGCGAATTTTCATCTAATTTTAAAAGTGTGTAAGGGTGAAAATTACAGTTTTCAGGCAAAAACACGAATAGAGGGCTGATAGTGCACGTTAGATGACGGCCGTGCGTGGGATTGAGGCCATCAACTTGAACCTGCCAAAAACCAATGGGATAATCAACCTCAACGCCAAAGAGGAAAAGTGCAGTCAGGCACCACAAACAACCATTATTAGGCACGTCAGCGCAACAATGACTTCAGTGGAACGCTACAGGTTGGCAATTGAATTCAAATGACAAAAGAGTCGAGTCAGGTGATCAGTTATAATTTTACTTCGTACATACCGTAGACAAGAATGGGACAAGCTTTTACTGGATTTGGATGAAAACTACGAGCTCCTGCGAGAATTGGCCTTTAACGGCCACCTCAAGGTATCGAAATTTCGTAGCATTTATTGGGCTCTACTGCTACGCGTGCTGAACGCTGACTACCGTAGTTGGCGCGATCAACGCGAAAAACAGCGGAATCGGTAAAGTCTATATATATATATATACTAGGTATGATGCCGAATGGAACTTGGAGATAATTCTCATTTAATTAACAGATATGAGCTACTAAAGCAGGAATTTGTTAAGAATCCACATGATATAAGAGCACCAGATGATGATCCTCTGTCACAATCCAAACAGGTACATATGTATATGCTTTTGAGCTTTTGGAATTTCAAATTGTTCAGTCTTGCCATTTTAATTCAGAGCGTCTGGAATCAATACTTTAATGATCAGGAACTGTTTGCTGTAATCAAGCAAGATGTTATTCGTACATTTCCTGGCGTGGATTTCTTTCGCAAGGAAATTATACAGACAGCGATGGTAGGACTGATAGAATAATCACTCATATACAATTCAATAATTTGGAAGCAATATTTCAATGATTGGTTGAAAGTTCAGATCCTCTTCAAGCAACAGTTTTGTTTTTTACTGAATTTTCAGACTAATATTCTTTTTTACTATGCTCGAGAGCATCCGTATATGTGCTACCGTCAAGGAATGCATGAAATATTGGCACCCATCCTGTTCGTTATGTACAGTGACCATCAATCGTTATTGCATTTCAAAGAACTAGCAGTAACTAAAATCGAGCAAGTCCTCCTGAATCTGACTATTATTATTTAGTTACAAATTTCCTTTTCCTTTTAGCGAAATACTCTTAGATGTAATAAATCCACAGTATTTAGAAGCGGATTCTTTGTAAGTAATAGTATATGATTCAATAATCAAAGGTATAAACAGATAGCCCGCGATCAAAATTCTAAGAGTATTACAAATACTTTTCAATAAAATAAAGACGGACAACACAACAAACATTACAACATCTTAAAAGCCAGTACAAAGCTATCAAGTTTCTAATGTAAACCTGTGATGGAAAGGTTTGACCTATGGAAAGACATGACATAAATACTGCAAAATCAAGGCTTTCACAAGGCGAAACAAATGCATACTTTAATTTTCATTGTTTTTATAAATGTGTAATTAAACGGATTTGCTTTTAGAAACACTGATCTTTTTCAGCTCGATTTTTTCGCGCTTAATGGCATTAATTGAATCTTATTATCGGATCACCAATTTCACACAAACTCCCAATGGTTTTATGCCAGTGCAGGCTGATGTAAGTCGCCACAAATATGTATGTATTCCGCAATATATACGTTTTATATTTCAATATTTCAAAGAGTACCAACGTAATTTTGACCGAGGTGGAAGTAATCAGCCAGTTAAACTCTATACGAGATAAAATATTAGCCAAAGAGGATTTGCATTTACATAATTATCTGCTAAAGTTGGATATACCATTGCATATATTCGGCATGTAAGAAATATTCCAGCCGTTTGATTTAATTACTTTCATGGCTGCTATAATTGTAGCCGCTGGCTGCGCTTGCTCTTTGGCCGTGAGTTGGCCTTGTTGGATTTGCTTGTTTTGTGGGATGCAATATTTGCAGACAGTGACCATTTCGATCTGCCAAAATATATTTTAGTGGCTATGCTGATACATATTCGTGATAAATGTGAGTAAATGTGGAAAATTTAAGGACATCTTCAACAGTTGTCACATTGTAAGAATCTATTCTGCTCTGTTCAATGTTACAGTGCTGATGAATGATTACACCACATGCCTTACTTTCCTGATGCGCTATCCTGCCAATGTGGATGTTAGCTTAATACTACGTCATGCATTGCATATGCGAATGCCAAAAGTTGGTTATAAATAATTTTGCATTTGTTCATTCATTCCTTATACTCTAATCTAATCGTATACTACACTCAATTTCACATTAGAAATTCGACCGGCCTCCGAACGCTTTCATCTATTTCACAATGAATCCCAGCAGGACAGCGGTTCAGCCTGGGAGATCGATTAGTAACTTGTCAGTTGTCACAAGTTCACCTGCACAGCACAAAAAAGTTCTACTTCCTGCTGCTTCAAATGTTCAAACGACTGCTTCCGATCCTTCGGGAACTTCATTGTTAACTCATCAACAACGGACGCGTTCCATTTCGCTAGGCTCGACTAATAGTGTCAAAATGGAGAAACAAATAGCAGCGTTGCAGTCGAGGAATGCTGCGAATTCTGCGGCTTTAGAACGTATGCGTGCAGCACCAGAAAACGATCATGTTGTAATGGATGGATATTTAGAAAATGTAATCATTCATGTGCTAAATAATTCGGTGCAGCCATTTGACAGTTTCCTTTATCGATTTTCGATTCAAGTCCGTGTTTTTCATTAAAACTACTGCTCTCTTTTTTATTTCATAGAGTCCGGAAATGCTACGATTAGAATTGAAAAACGCTCAAACTATCATAACTATAGCGCGGAACAAATTGCAGAAATACTCACATATAGTGCGTGAAAAGGTTTCAATCGCTAACAATAACTCCACCGAGTTGACACAAGCACTGGATGGTATTGAAGAACTCTGCAGTTTCCTCGATGTCAACTTTATGTTTCCACTACATTCACGCACAACGCCAGTCGATTCAGCGATCGAGGCCAATGAAATTCAACTGCAACGCCAAACAAGATCAAAGTCAAAAACATTAAATGAAGTTAAAATTTTAAACGAATGGTATTTCAATACCAATATAAACGCTCAACACTTGAATACTGCATGGACTAACAACATTGATGAAAGTAAAGTTAGACTCTCTGCCGATTCTAAAACAACCTTGACAAAGGATGGCGAAGCTCTGGAAAATCCTCTCGCATCCTCAGCGAATAATAAAATTTTGTCCACCATTGCTGGCACGGTTTATGAGAAACCAGATAACGGTTTTATGCTAACTTCACATCGCATCCTGGGCAACTGCAAGGAAATCGAGTTGATACCCATTGTAGCCGATGAACAAATAGAAAAACCCAGAATCAGTGATAATGGTGGCAAAGGAAGCCAACAAAAGGCTTCCACTGTTCAGAGATCAGCTGGTTTTCCTATAGTGGATCCAATAAGTGCGAGGCAACAAGAAGATTAGGAAAGGCTTACCCGTAATGCGCAAAAATTTCGACTGATTACGGAAAGTGCTTACAGAAAATGTTTTCAGAAAGTTTTTATATAAAAGCCGACCAAATTATATTGTTCGATAGTTAATGACCAATAGTAACTATCATATACACATTTAGATTACTTCGAATAAATCTAAAGGACGCGTTGGAAGAATGCGATTAAAATTTGCTTTTCTTCGCATGCAGCCCTCCCCACTTTTCAAAGCGGCTTTTCAAATTTTTTATATCTTGACTTTAAAAGTGTCTACAGTGTCCCGCAGCTGAGTTGCTTTTTTAATAAATAACCTTCTTCCACATATTTTTTCGGGTATTTTTATAGTATGTATTCTATTAATAAGCGTTTTATACCTTTTATATTTTTATTATTCTATTTCTAACTAAGGAGATAGTTGGAGTTCATCATTCAGTGTTTTTTAAAACATTAGCTTCTTACATACGGCCCGTACAACATTTTTAAATTTGTATCTAACCCCTTGTAAATAAAGGTTTCTGATCCCTGCTTTCAAGAGTAAAATTGTTTGTGAAAATTTGTTTAGAAAAGCAATTTAAAGCGTATCCTTTTTAGCTAGTATACGCTACATACTAACTATCGAACGATATAAATGGTTTGCAGCCCTTGTATATTTTTGTGCAGCACTGTGTTATTAATTATTAAAATTTTTCTTATTTACTTTCGGTTTTTTTTCTAATTTTCTGTAGAGCCTTTCGCAGAGTAAAAACTGTAACTATTAAATGAATTAGTTATTTAATCAATAAATAGCGTAATCCGTATTTCAAACAAACAAATCTGTTTTTTGTTGTTAGCTCTTTATACGGACCTAGGCTCTTTATACTGCTATATTCTTTTATATCCAACATTATTGTCGCCACACTTTGGATCCTACACTATATTTTAAGAACTAATAAAAAGTCTTAACCATCCTAACGACGATGTTCTGACTGGTAGTCATTATTGTCTGCATTGATTTCTTTGGTTTCTTAATCAAAGTAAAATGTAAGTTATTTTTAATTAAAACAAATTTATTTTGATTATATTTATTATTCTCTTCACTTTTCAACATACAAATTTGTTCTTCAACTTTAACTCTAGCTCAACTTTAACTTTAACTCTAATTTCGTTACTAATATATAAAATATATGTAAGGTCTTAAAGTCCTTACAGTATTTAGATTCCAACACTAAAGATGAGCACTAAAATCTTTATTTAAATTAGCGTAGTTTTACTTCGTTGTGGACGCTACTGTAGAATTCTGTTGTCCCGTAGTCATTGCATGCCACTGCTCACGCTCTGTAATGGCGCGCAGTTCTAGCTCACCTATTAATTGCATGACACGTATTTTTCCCTCTGTCGCTAATTTTGGAGGCAGTGCTTTGACGCTAGCGCAGATGCTATCAAAGAAGAGATCAAAAGAATCACGCGCAGCAGTCACGGTCATGCTCGCGGTCGCTAATGATGGTAACACATTAATTCCTACATCACGGCAGCTGGTGGTCATAGCGTCTGTTCCAATAGATGTGGTTGTCGCCGGCTGATTTAAAGATCGCTTTGAGATGCTGATAGAAGTAGCGGAGGTTTGCGTTGGCATTGGTAGTGCTGGATGCAAAGGGGGTGTAATGATCGGTGCTGTTATCTTCTTTATTGTTATCTTGCAGGGTGCTTGTGGAGTAGTGAATGAAGGCGCTCTATGCGTCGGTCTGCACTGAGTTGCCGTAGTGGAATCAGTTTGACAAGAAGAGGCAAGATATGGAGCGACGGATGTGGGCTCAGGTATGTCAAACACGGAAAACCGCCGAACGACACTCGTCCTATCGCCGACAGTCATATGAAGTTTATTGGCATACCGATGGATATAATCCGTCTCAGAAACGCGTCGTTTCGCGGGCAATGGTATATATATTTCATCGTCTTCTGCTTCCGCATCGTAAGCAGCTTCACCTGAAACACTTAGCGGAGATTCTTGAGAATCATCGCGGATGCATTGATTTTGCTAAGAAAAAATTAAGTGTCAATGTTTTTATTTTTTTATTGAAATATAAACAAATCATTAACCTCATCCAAGTTTAGAACGTTATTACTCTCCTCCAAATGTACTATAGGTTCCTGCCTTTTAAGAAAAAAATTTTTCAAATCTAATTATATAAGAATACTTTGTCCTCTTCTAACATACTTGATAAGTATTTCGTCCTTCCTCTGGTTAAAATCCCTATCATCATCATCATCAGAAACTGTTATTTCTGTAATACTATCGTTTGATTCTAATTTAAATTGCTGCTGTAGTGAGTTGCTCTCGTCCAACTGACCATCACCTTCCTCGAGTTTAATTGATGTTTGCATATGGCTACCTTTAACTACAAGTCCCTCACCACTAGCATTCGGTACTCTGTCATTAAAACAGCGGCTTTTTTTTGATGCATTTTCAGTGTGCTTAATACTGCCTTCATGCTTGCCTAGATCTGAGCGCTTGGCACTTAATCGGCATTCGCAGATGCTACAGAATGCGAAATATGGATCAGCTTCGTCTGGTAGCACCCAAGGATACAGCGACTGATATTCGGGCAGCATTTTCTGTCGCGGATATTTACCACGGACATTACGACGCTTGTACTCTGAACGAAGTGCAGCGCTGAAATATAAAATATGTACTTGCTCCTGATTTAAAACTAAAATTGAATTTCTTTACAGTTTTTCCTGGGATAAATTCATCAGGTTCGACATTGTTTTCAAAATCTTTTTGTTTATACCCAAAACACTTCAGCTTCAGGCAGAGAAATGTGTAGAGAAATGTCAAAATTTTAGGAGACAGTTAGGGCTGTTCGTTAGGGTAGTTAGGGCAGTTAGTTGTGTAGTTCGTGAGCGACCTAGTTCAATTGATCTAATCCCTACCGTGAGCTCTGGGACCTAGTTCGTTCTTTCTAACACAGTAGTTTTAAATACTGTAATAATATAGTAAATTTTCAACAGATGCAGCCATGAGCGGCGAAGTTACAAGGTAAAACGTAAACAAACAACAATAAGAACAATTAGAAGAAAGGCAGTGGCAAGATGCAAAATACGAAATAGATCAATCGGTAGCGGCATTGCCGTTAGGATGCAAGCGGCAATTTGTTTTTTTCTCGTTTCCCATTAGAACCAATGTAACTTTGGCATTGCATCTTGCTGCGGCAGCAATGAAAAAAGCAACAAAAGGTGCATTTGATGTGCTTAGGCTTTTAATTTGAAAATTTGATCATTAAAAAATTGACAATGCAACATCCAACTTATTAATCACTGACCGCGGTTTTCTAGTTTCAATTGTTATAACCCATTCAGATCGAAAAGCTCGAGGCTACAAAAGCCAAACTAGTATGCCGTGTGCTGTCAAAATACTACAGTGGCTCTAAATCTTTTACAAGTAAATATATGAGCTGATGAGACGCGGATTTTCCAAGTGCTGATTTCGCGTTTGTAAAATTTCTATAATTCTTGTGATCAATTCGAACATAAATGCATGCCATTTCAGTAACAATGTGAGCTTTAATTGGTTATTTACCATACTTTTCTCAAAAATCTCTTAAAATTTGTCCTCTCTGGTAGGGAGACTACGGCTTCCTCTGGTACTGAATTCGTCTCTGTACCATTGTTGCTGGTAAAGGATGAACCTCAGGACGACCCCGAAATGGCGGATTCGAATTTCTTGAATGACGCAAGAGAAAATACAGATCTGGATCCCATGAACTTACTCGATCCTGTGCAAGAAATACACACCGGTATTGTTCCCAGTGGCGAGTCCGGTTCGCAGCAACAGCAAATGGGACCTACAAAAGAAATTTGGCAAGCTTGGATGGCCGAGTTTCCATGGCTCCTTCACGAAGACGATGATGATCATTACGGCTATTGTTTGTATTGCAACATCAAGTCTAGTTATAAACTGATGAAGACTCCGCGCCATCACGGACAAACTCGTAACCACCTTGAAAATGAAGCAAATTACTTAGCTTTCAAGGAAAGCGAGGATCACGCCAACTTAAGGTACATGGTTTTGGACAAGACGGCTGTCTGAAATAGTGAAATTTGTACCCTTATATTTTAGCGCCTTCCCAAACTCTGTTACTATTAAACAAGAATTTGGCACAGATAGTGATATTTCCGCAATTAAATTCAAACGAATGTCGCAGACGGAACTTCTGTTTAACTTTAACTGGCGGCGTTGGCGGCTGCAACATCCTTGGTTGGAACGCGGTAAAGACGATATGACGCACGGTTACTGCAAGTACTGCAAAAAACGTCTCAATGTGGAATATTCTTACATGCGCATGAGACACGAACTTTGCCTCACACATAAAATAGCCGTAAGACAGTTTGAAAAGGCCACTGCTGATAACAACGGTGATGAAGTGGGAAGTTCAAGTGAAAAGCCATCTGAGTCAGAACACCAGGACGAGGAGGAGAGTGGACGAGAAGATGGAAGCGATACCGGAACCGGAAGCACAGGACATTCCAATAAAGATAGTGACCACCCGGAAGAAGCAAACTCTTTGAAGCGAAAGAGAATAACAAGGTAAGTAAAAGGAAGCTTTTTGGTTACAGATTTTTATTTGGTTTGCAAACAGAGGGCATACGCGAAAAAATCCATGGTTAGTGCTACATAATAACTCTCCACTTACGTGTCACTGCAAGCTCTGCAATATTAAAATGTACGCAGGAAACTTTCGGCGACATTTGAGGTCGCGAATTCATCTGGAGAGCGAAAGAAATTTAAAAAAGAAAAAGTAAGTCGGGGACAAAGTCGACCGTCTTAGGCTTTGTCCGTTAATATAAGATCACTTAAATAAACCATCACTTCTAGAACATCGCTGCCCAATGTTAAGCAAGAATTTGTTGTGAAACCGCGAAATTGGAAGATGTATGCAAAGAAACATCCTTGGTTGATTGAAGATCCTGATGATGCCAGTTTTGCCTATTGCAAATATTGCAAGAAACGTCTACAGTACGGCACATACGTTCTCAAACGTTTAGCACATGAGCAAAGTGCATTTCATGTAAACTCTGAAAAGACCTACAGAAGCAAATTGTCCGATGCAAAGTTCAAAGCTGGCACTGACGAAGGAAGTGATAATATAAAGGGTTCTGGATTAAAAGAAAATCTGTCCAATTCAGAAGTGAACTCTGAAGAAGAAGAAGAAGAAAACAGTGAAGACGATGAGAAAGCAAATAAATCAAAGTATAGCAAACAACTCACAAATTATAGTCTTACAGAATATTTGTTCTTTCTTGATTTGAAACACGCAGAAGTACCCGCCTTAGCCGCGGCTCGGACGAATGGTTTGCCGCGTTCCCCTGGTGTGAGAGATATAAAGACGATCCAGAATATATGTACTGTACGTACTGTCAGCTAAAACTGAGAATTACCTTTCGCCGCAGAAAACACGAAATAAGTGCAAGGCATCGAGAGGGAGCAAAACAAGCTGTTATAACCGACAACAAAAGTTACTTGGAGTTAGTATTGTTATTGGAGTTACATTGTTATTTTGTATTATGTATTTAATAGAGGTCTGCACAAGCCCTTTGTAGTTGTATGGAGAAAAGAGTACTCCTTGAGAAAAAGAAGAACGTATTTGAAGTTTCTGATCAAACAAGTTCTCATTTTTCGCAACATTTTTTAGTATTTGTTTTTCCAATGACTGATATTTGAAAAACACACAAACCTTGACTTAATTTCATTACTTGCGTTTTGAAGAAAAGTACGTATGTATATAAACCTGATCCGAAAACATTCGTCCAATTAATCTGAAAAGTTATCTGCTGCAGACCTCTAATTTTTAATAAGAAATATAACAATTAAACGAAATTTTGAATTTCGACAGACGTTCAAAGAAAGACAAACGGATACGTTACTATCCTTGGCTCGCATATACCAAAAACCCTAACTTTATTTATTGTAAATATTGTCGTCTACTGCTTAACATTGCGGTTAGCCGGCGCAAGCATCAATCGAGCAAACGACACAGAGCATTGGCCGCGAATTTCAGAAATGATCCTAAGTATGCACACACGTTATGATGTTCTAATTTTATTGAAACTAAGAAAATTCTTTCACCGGGCGAAACGAATGAAAACTATTCTAATTTGCAGGCATAACAGTCCAACGACAACAGTGCCTGTACCGCCTGAACCGACGACTGCGACATTAAAAAGTAAACCGGTAGTAGTGCTTTCACAGCTATCATCGAAGACATCGAAGGTCTTGTGGAAGAACAGGTTTGCTTGGCTTATGTATAAACGCTCTGAGCTACAGCCAAATTATGGTTACTGCAAATACTGCGAGACAAGAGTCTTCCTGCCGACGGAAAAATACGCAGCAAGGCACCAAAAATCGGTAAGACACTTGCGCATGAAATATAAGGTCCTAGGATTGAAAGTTGCAGCCAAACATAGCCAGAATGAGAAGGCAAAAAAATTGGCTGACGACAGCGAAAAAAAAGACAAGGCTGAGAAATATTCATGGATGATAGTCGATAAAGACGATCATACCTACGGATTTTGCAAGTATTGCGACATACGACTCAACATATCGGGCTGTTTAAAGGATCGCCACGAGGCAACCCTTAAACATGCTAAAGCCAAGGAACATTTTTTAAAAGAAAAACCAAAAGAGGGGGCACATACGGAGGAGAATGCAGCGAATAAAAACAGTAGCGCTCCTGTAGTTGTCATCGAGGACGAAGAATCAAATGAAGCCATAAGCGTAAAGTAAGATTTCATATTTACAATTTTAAATTTTAGCAGTCGAGTCAAATTCAAACTCGACTGCTAATTCTTCTGTAAAACAAGAACTTACCAGCACTTCCATATAGATCAGAGCCCGTGGATGGGGATGATGTTATTAAATATATATTGCAGCGCTCACAGAGTTCTGGGAAACATGACCGGAATACTTCCGGTAACGATTCGTTAGATCCAGCAAGGAAACGACAAAAGGTTGCCACAACACAACAAGAGAGTTTAATAGACCGCGCCAAACGCCTAACAGCAGCTCATCTGGAAATCCTACGCTTGACTCGGCATCTGAATGAAAACAAATTTGCGAAAAGTGGGAACCTTTCCCTGCCCTCGACCATTTTCAATACCTCGGCAGCTATTGCTACGCTGCTTTCCCCTCAACGGTCACAACCGGCACCTTCTCCGGCACCTGCTCCGCCACCACCTCCGCCAGCAGCGCAACAATTGCCATCGCGCAACAACTTCGAACTCTTCTTCGATAGTGTTTGCGAAAGCGTCAAAACACTTCCTTCCGATTTAGCAGCGGAAGGTAAAATCAAAATTGCGCAATTAGTAGCGGACTTGGAGCTACGTGCGCTGCAACGCAGTCAATCCAAAGATATGTTGAACACCAGCAAAAAACAGCAGTCGATTGTAGCCCAAGGGATGAGTACAAACATTTCTTCGCCAACGTTATCAGGTGGCGATATGCCCACCACCACAACGAACGGCTTGGAAAAGGATGAAACGTCAGTAACCACACCCGTGGAGGTTTCTTTACCGGTAGCAACTTCCTCGTCCAGTTCTTTCGAAAGCAGTTTACAGGGTACTCCAATGAGCTCCACGCCTTATAGACCTACGCCAGACGTTGTGGCGGAGACCAGTTCTCGTCGCCCTCAGACGGTTGATCAACAATCTGTGTACAATATCAAACGTTTGCAAGTAATACCAATTTCCAAGTCCACACTTCTGAAATCACAAAAAGACTTGAACGCTTTTCGTGGACACACTAACTCTAGCGATGCGTCTCCAACGGCTGGTAATTTTACATCGTCACCAAATCAATATACACAAACATTTTCATCCCCTTCCCAAGCATCATTACAATCACGCAGCTACACACAGCCGTACTCGTCGCCGGACAGTGGGGGCCTTCAGAGGATCACACCAAAACCAATAAAGACCTTAATGCAAAACAGTGTAATGGTCGACAACGGCTTTCAACGCATTCAACTTGCAGCCAGGCCGAATCAGAGAACGTCAAATCCCAAGGTAATGGGTTTCCGACGCATACACATCCCCTTAAAGAATGCAACTGCTTCGGATACCTCTGAAATACCCAAATTATCTTGTATTAAACAGTCAAATAATCCCTCTAAATTCTAATTATATGAACTTTTTATTTATCCAGCAATGTTGTTTACCATTAATTGAATACTAGCGTAGTAGATTAAGCAAAAATACTTTTGATTTATATATGTTTAATGTATAAAAAAGCTGGAGTACTAAGAAATTGTAAAAATATACCAATTTTCAATATTCTTATATCTGTCGGGAGTCAAGACTGTAAGCTTCTTCATGTCTCTGCACCACCTATTTACCCAACTTTTCTTTAGTTACTTTCAGTATGAATATTTTTATATAATTTTTTCATTTATTAACTTAAGAGATAACCTTATTGTTAATCTTCAAAATATAATATTTCGAAAGATTATATAGAATCAATCTAAAATCTTTTTGTAGATATTTTGTATTGCTTTTGTTAGTTTGAAAAACTTGAAATATAGATTTTAACAAATAAATATATTCCATGTAATGTTTTTCAAAGATTCAAAATTGAAATTAACCGCAAATAGTTTTGTATTTCATGTGCGATCGAAGAGAAATTAAACTTATTCGTCTTATTTTAACATACAAGTTTTACGACATTCGTAAAAAGAATAAGGTAAAAGTATTCGTGTAAGTATTTCTTGTTCTAGGCTTTAGTTACTTGAATAAACTAACCGTTCCTTCAACACATCCTGGTTTATATTTATTATTGGGATTATTTGCAAAATCAGATAATACAGAAATTGGAATATCAAGAAGTAATATAGGAAACTCTTTAGGCTGCCAGATCAGATTTCTCTGTTTAAATTTAGGAAAGGAGCTTTTATGCCTGGCAATATTTCCAAGATGTCCCGGTTGTGCCGGAAAATTAGAAAAAATCTTAGAGGCTGATGTCTTATTGCCGAAACTGGTTTGAGCACAAACTAAACTCGTTCCACAGAATATATATAACGACTACACCGGTTTTATTTCTTATTAGAAGTAATGAACAGCTTTCTATAATGAAATTTCGATGCTGCGTTTTGCGTGTTTGCAGAAAATGCTGCGATCTTGTCCAAGAATTTTCATCCATCATTCCGGCTTTGTTTGAAATGTGTACATAATGTTGGGTACCGTTGTGATCTCACTATCTGCTTCTGTCGTTTTGTGCGTCAACTGATTCTCTCCAGCACTCGTTGGAGCTGTTGCAGAAGATGCCAATGAAGTAGAATCAATCTTCACCAAATTTGTGGGGTTCTCGATATTCTCACGCTCACAAATAGCGCGCAATTCGAATTCTGCAACAATCTGCGAGACACGAATCTTCACTTCAGCCGCCAATTTCGGCGGCAATGTCTTTACACTTGCGCTCACACTATCAAAAAACAAATCGAAAGCATCACGCGACTGCGTCGAATTTGTATTCTTGGCTGCAGGCGATGAAGAACACCGCTTGCGGTAAGAGTAGTAGTATTCATTCAATTCATTCCGATCTCGTTCAATGCTTCGGAGCAACTTCATACGGTCGAACTTTATTGATTTCCACGCTAAGGGTATAGATTTTGAAGTGGTCTCCGGTAACGGTGGTTCATTTTCTCCTTTAGAGCTATTGCTTTTTGGGAACTCACACTCTGTAATAAACTCCTGATCCACTTCGATTGCATGTTCGAATTCATCAGTTTCCTCTGTTGGTTCCTGCCTATTAAACATTATTAACTCTCCTGTACATGAGCACCAGATTTTTTTCTTACTTGCCACATTCGAGAAACTCTAGAACTGTCGGCGGCGATCCGTCTCTGTGATCTATATGACGATCACAAGCCATGGCGACATCTTCGAATCCTACACTTCGCTGATGTTTGTACGTCTTCTGATGCCGCTCCAGATGACTCTTTTTGCAAACGAGCCTCTTGTCACAAACCGTGCAGATTCCAATGCTTTCGTCCACGTTATCTGGTCGTAGCCACGGAAACGAATTTTCCCATTTGGGACAAAACCTCTGTCGACGCTGCTTCAACAAGATAGCTCTTTTGCTGCGACTTTTCGCGGCTGGCAGAGCTGCGTACCTGTAAGTGGAAAAATTCAAAATGGGGATTTTTGGAATGTTGCTTTTTCGTTGAATGGCGTACCTTTCTTCGTCCTCTTCGGTAGAATTATTTTTCTCATTTTCGCTTTCTGACATTATTGCGAATATTGTTTTTATTTGCAATAATTTTTAAATTTTTTTTAAACTTCTGAAGCCATCCCAGTTTCATTTGCCCTTAAAACTTTTAGTCACATATAATGAGATGCGACACTCTTCAGCCCAGCTAATAAAAATCGCTATGCCTATTTTTTACGCTCTCTTAGCGCACTTACACAATACGTGAGAGCTATTGTTGTTTCGTTTGCCCAATTTTGTTTGCCGGTATGACGATGTATGTAGCTAAGGAGATAACAAAGAACAATAATTTCAAGGTAATTTATAAACAATTAATAATCGAGAGCAGTTCGAAGATAACAAACAAATTTTCTGACATTTTAATAAAGATCCCCAGTAAAAATTAATACTCAGTGTGTCCATGGAAAAAACGCTAGTACACTTTTCCGGGAATTGGTACACTAATTTTGGACGATTTTACGATTGTACGCGATATCCATATTGTATCGCGTATGGAGTAGATGCGAGAGAGTCGCATCTTATTATCTCTGCTGTTTCTCTTTTTATAAAAAGCTGAACCAACGAGTATAAATAGTAATAGGAGATCACATATATGAGGCTTAAGTTCGATTCAAAAAATTTTCAGGAAGCCAAACATTTAAATCAAATGATTTTTGACGGATGGCAGCGTCAGAGAAATCTGCCCCTTTCATTCTTTCATCATCTTTTTTTCCGACAGCAGTTCAGTGTTTTGTTGTTGTCTTCGACCGGTTTAATTTATTTCTTTTTTCATTTCTGCACATGGGTCAAGGGATATGGCATAAATAAATTTGGCATAAGTAAACAATAGGTGCATAGCTCCCATTTTTTTTTTAAATTTTTAGGGTATAATTTTCTGACGCCCCTAGTCAGAAAAAGCAGATAAAACAGGATTTATAATTATTTAAAAAAAAACTGATAAATTTCAGTTTAATGTGTTGCATGTGGTCTTCGTACGCCTAATCTGTAACGGAAGAAAAGAAGAATTAGTTAGTTAAATGTATGTTGGCAGTGAATTTCAATGAATTTAATGGTTTCTGTTTTATGTAGGCCGCGTACTGTCAGATCAAGGTGAATTTGTTTTTTGGTAGTGCTGATTGCTCACGGAAGTAAAAGAGAGAAGAGCTTTTGGCGAGTAGACTATAAACGAGGGTGGTGAATTCGATCCGGTCAATTCAGCCGCTGAAAAGAGGGCGGTTGTATTTTGAGTCAGTTTGCTAGTGTAAGGGAAGTGTTGCCAGTTAGGAATGTCCATTCATGGTCAGGATGTTTTTGTTGTTTTTGTGTCAAGGAAAAGGAGTAAATAAGAAAATTGGTTTCGCGCCCAAAATGTTTTCGGGGTATGGGAAAATTGGCAATAAATAGAATTTCGCGCATATGCGAATAAATGATTTCTCAAGGCCGACAAACGGGTCGGATTTTTGGAAGAAGCTGTCGAGCCGATTATGGAGAAGAATTTTGTCTGTTGCCGAGATAAGTTGTGCCGCGGTGGCTTAGTTAGATCCTATTTGTTAAAGTTAAAATCATAAGTTGATATTTGTTGTAATATCAAAATAAAATTGTTTCGGGATAAATACAGAAAAAAAGCGGGAAAACGTCGGTGACCGGAAAATTAGAAAAAGATCCCAGGAAATACTGACCAGGGGAATTGGTGGCCCAGGAATCCGAATAAGGGTGAGAAAGGAGGAGAAAGGTAGGAAGCTCTAATTAGTAGTTGTTTTTGTTTCGAAAGATTGGGCACTCTGGCGCTGAAAAGGAGCCTAAAATAAAAGAACTGGAAAGTGCTGATAAGAGCGCTGGGGAATCTCACCACGGGCGGCACAATTTGGCCTTTGAGCGATATTCGCCGGCCTTTTGCAACATATGGTTGCAGAACTGGTATACCAGAATTAAAAATTTTGTTAAGCATCGTCGAAGAGCGAAGCGGCCGTGTAGTTGACGGAGACAGCGACAGAGCAGATTCTTTGTGCTGTTGTGTTACAACGCGAGCGGTGCTGGGGGCGCTGATGAAGCACATGTACCTGGTTGGCGTGTTTTTTTTGTGAATTTTGTTTTTTTTTAATCAAATATCTGTTATATGCCAAATTAATATTTTTCTTTAATTTTCGTGTTAAGTAGAATTTTTTTTTCTTTTATGCATGTTATTTTTTATTGGTGAAAGCCTGCGTAAATGGGCATATTTTAGTATTACAAGTATTTTCGATTTTTTTTTAGTGTCTATTTATATTTTGCGTTAGCTTTGGATACTTATAAGCGTTTATGTAAGGTGGTCGCGCCCTGAGTTTGAGTCGGGTGCCGAGTATTAATTTCGAATTGGTCTTATTGGTGACACAAATATCGGGTAGCCAAAGAGAGCGCTTTCAGGTTAACCGATCTACGCAGAAACGTGATTTTTGCAAATTTTGCTATATTGTCCTAGGGAAAGACCGCCAATTATAGTAAGAAAACATAGTTTATACAACTAGGATGTTGGTATGTAAATTTTCAATATTTTTGATTAAAATTTTTGTGGATATGGATAACTAGACCTATTTGTTTTGCGGGTCGGGCGGGTATAGCATGGGGAGGTAAAGTGAGCGGAGGAAACGGAAGTGTCGTCGTCTTTATATGTAGTTGTAAAAAAAAAAAATCTTTGTCTTGTTGCCCCTCGTCACAATCGGAAGGGTTAAGAACCACGCCCATGTATATTGAGCTAGCTGGGGAATTCGATTGTGGCGGATGACGTAAGGGGAAGATTTCACAGGATGAAATCATAACAAATGAGTTAATTATTTAATGCATAACGGATAACTTCTTTAACTACTTTATATACAACCTGTGTCTCTGAAATATACAACCCTGTGTCTCTGCTTCGAGTAAAAACCAAGAAACAGCTCTCTTGAAAAAATCGCTCCTTCGAAGAATGTAAATGAGGCGCTTCACGATGCTAGCACTGGGCGTGAGCCAGAACACATAAAATGCTGCTTTGCTGCGCAGAAAGTTTGTTTTTGCACAGACATTTGTGTCTTGTATTGGCGGCTTTAGTTTACAAAATTGTCAGATAAATTAGCATACCAGTCTGTGTAGTATTTTGTACGAATATTAATTCAATGTTAACAACGATGCAGTATTTAAAAATAATTATAATTTAGATCAAACGCTAGAGGTCTCTTCCTGGAAACCTTTCGTTATGGAAGCACGAATTCGATAGTTCATTACTTTTAAACGGAAAATTTCCCGATCATTATTATGTATATAAATGGAAAAACGGTCGATTCTATCGTTTTGCATCAATGCATGCATCTCTTTATTTAAATTTATATCTATATTATCTACACAACTTTAATTTCTTCAACCATATAATCACATGATTGAATTAAAAATTGATTTTTTCTGTTGGAACATGTAATGTAGAGCAGAAAAACTTTATAATTTTTATGTGACAAAATACGTACAAAGAAATATGCTCATTGTTGATATTTAACGAAGTTCGTTATTTAAATTAATTTAATAAATTTTAAAAAAATTATGATGTTTGTCCTGTACCGTCTGGATTGTAGAATTTTCTATTTCCTTCTGCAGCTCAACTGAGCGTCTCGTAATGCTGTCCAGTTTCATTATGGTTAGCTGCGCTAGCATGCTGAACAACATTAGCCACGGGCTGATTTATGACATACGAACGGCCGCTTGCTTCCGGCGACACTACCACTGAAGCATTTATTGCTGTTACGCCATTCGTTGCATCTTTTTCTGTGAGAGCACGCAATTCCAACTCGCAAATCAATTGGGATACGCGCATCTTGGATTCGGCGATGAGCTTTGGGGACAAGGCTTTGACGCTGGTACTGACGCTTTCAAAGAACAGATCAACATGATTTTTCTCTTTGGGTGGCCCTTTCTGCACGAGTGAACCTCCCATAAGTTCCTTGAAAGATTCCAATAGATCGTTCTTGTCTTTTTGAATCTGCATTAGAAGCTTCATGCGCTCCTTCTTTACTCCTGCCTTTTTCGTTTTTGATATCAACACGCCCTGATTCCCACTTTTAAGATGTGACCGTCTCGGCAGAGGATTT
This sequence comes from Conops quadrifasciatus, assembly GCA_949752815.1. NCBI lineage: Eukaryota > Metazoa > Arthropoda > Insecta > Diptera > Conopidae > Conops > Conops quadrifasciatus. The sequence goes on along the minus strand of OX457078.1, from coordinate 10,791,910 downwards.
GCGCTTCGTCCATCAGCTGAAGTTATCTCTTGTTTTAAGACGGACTCTTCAGTGTATTGATCACCAGGTGCTTCTGTCTGGACAAAATGGAATCCAGTTTCTGCATCTGGATCAGGTCTAGAGAATAAGTTTATTAATTGAATATAGTCACTTAAATTGTGGTTGTAATTGCGTAAACTTACTTCGTGGAAGGCAGTGTCTCATTCACGTACTCCTCAATGAATTCCTCTGTATCATCCATGCCTATATCGGAATCCTCGTGGGACGATGCAATCGATGAGTTTTGCTTACGTTTAGTCTGATAATATTTGCTGCGCTCCTGCCGTATACTGAGATTTTGACGCGCGGCCCCTTCACCTTTATTAATCAGTATTTCTAAGTTACGTGCGTGTTTTGTGGTGCGCTCGTGTCGTTGAAGATGACAACGATTGCAGTCTAAGCGGCACTGACAAGCCCTGCAAAAAGGCTTGTTCGCATCATCTTCGTCGCGCGCCAGCCATGGATGAAAGATATTTAACCATTTGTCAACAAATTTTTGTGAATACTTTGGTTTGTTTGCCGAGTGGTTGTGATCGTCTTTAATAATTTTTTCCGTTTTTAGTTTAGTCTCTTTCCTGGCGAAAAACAGGCATAAAAAATACAGCTCTAGGGCAGCAATTCAGATTTCGGAGGCTGAGTCGACGCCACCAATACTTACCACTCAGAATCCGACGAACCGTCCGAAAAACTCATATTTTCGCAAGACCTTAGGGTTGAACGGATTAAAATTAAATTTATTTAAGCTTGCCTTACAATAAATTCATACTATTTATGTTTCACGCTCGCCAGAATAGAAAATTTTTTTGTGCTTCCTGACAATGCGCGTCTTCTCAAAGATTCGGAGATTCCATTGAATGTTGAGTTGTCAAACGATGTTCGAATATTTTAATGCCTTTAAAAGTGAAAACTTCGAATTTTTTTATAAGACGACCTCATTTATTGTTATTAAACACAGTGCCTTTCAAACCCAAATTTAAGGTTAAATTCAATTGTCACTGCCTTTGTTTATTCATTATATTAACTTAAAGCACTTAAAGGCTTGTAAGTTTTTTAAAAATAGTCTTAAGTTTTTATTAATAGTCACGTTCGTATATAGATATACATATATCATCGTATATACCATATATGCATATATACCATACTACTAACTTACAGCTATAACATACATTGAAATTTTGTCTACAGCGTCAAACACTTTTTTCGAGAAAAAGTTACTTGGAAAATATTTATATTTTTTCTAATTCGCCCAATCCAATCGTAGAGTTTGAATCAGTTAAATTTTTTGTCCTCTTCGTGTTGCTTTTTCAATATGCATTCAAACCATTCTTTTTCGAAAAACGCATAGACAACGCGCATGTTGTTAGTGAAACCAGGAGCGTCTTTCCAAGAAGTCAATATCACAACATTATCACCGGTTTTCACGATCCCCATTTTCTTGGATAGTAGCATAGCGAACTGAATCCGATTCTCGATATCCACCAACCAGTCACTATTTGGAGCTTCTATTAGTGTAAAACAATATTCTATTAATACCGGATAATAATCTATGTATGTACTCTAAGATTGATATATGCAAAGAGATTATTTTTGGCCTAAAACCAGATCTCGAGTTTGATATTGCTAAAGTCCCGAAAATATTTGTTCCCCTTTAACAGTGTGACGTAGCGATGGGGGAGGGGGCGAGGTCTGCCGTGGGTGACACCATTTTAGGTGTGATATCCGAGCAAATAAAGCAAATAAACGGCGAAAAAATTAGAGAATAAACAAGAACAAAATAACTTATTATGTATAAAGTAGTAATAAAAACTAATTTTAAACTCAGCCTATAGACCATAGGGGTGACACCGGACCAGAAAAATTAATATAACAAATGACAAAATCAATTATTTTGTATTACGTTGCATTGGAAATTTATTTCACACCCAGCGTATAATCTATAGGGGTAACGCCCGAGCAGAAAAATTTATAGTATAAAACATTAATTGAGTAACTTTCAAGTAGAAATGGAAATATTGGGTGTATATTTAAGACCGATAGAACTTCATATTGCAGAAAATAGCACAAAAAATTTCATCTTAATTAAATTCTATTAATTATTTGTAAGCTTAAAACAAAATTATCTGAGGAATTTAGCCACAGTGGTTGTACTTGATGAATAGCATTTTGGGCCACTTTTAGCACCGTTGGCCGTATGTCACAAATAACACGAATAATGTTGGCCTCTATCTAGAATCAAGCCATGACTGTAGAAATCCTGCTAAAAACACAACCCAGCAAACATAATACTCGTAGAATAAAAATGATTCGTTGCTTTTTTGAATTGAAAGACAGTGCACATCGGGCAATGAAAGAAAAATGGAAAGAATAACGAATCAGAGTTGATACCGAACTCAAACGAACGGATTCCGAACTGAAACGAATCATACTAAAAACACTGAACACATGCTGTAATGTGCGATTAAAATTTTTGTTGGCGGAATCGAATGAAGGAGGCATATGGATTTTGGACCGAGAGGAAGAGAGTTTTTTTTTCTTGATTTATTTATTTTTCGCATAATTTACACACTGTGCGGCCTGCGTTACTACATGACGAAACCTACCTCGGTGTCCTGATATGTTTAATAGTTGTTCTGAATGTCTAGTTGCCTTTTTAATGGCTTATTGTCTTTTCTACTTACAGTTCAAAACATATCACATTCACACAACAGTGCAGTCACACTTGGTCAGATAGAAGTTGTGATCGTTCGTTCGTGTTAATTGGTGTCTATGGCAATTTAAAACATTTTGTGCAGCTCTCTAGTATGATTTAGGAAACAAATTATAATAATTTCAACCCAATTGAAACCATTAAGAAAAAAGCAAAGCGAGATTATCAGTACTTAACTTACCGGTGTAAAGGATCGGTATTATGCACCTATGAATGTGGACTTGCCGTGACGTCCGTGAACAACGGGTAACCGCCATAATTGGACAACGAGGTCGATATCTGGATAATAAATATGCTGATCGTCCAGAATTGGTCAGCACTATAATAGCCGAAGCGTGAGTCCTTCGCGCTACCTCAACGGCACTTATAGCGACCGCATGTGCCGCATCGACTAGCGCTGGCCCATGTAAGACCAATTCCTCAAATAGTTTATGATACCAGAGAGATGATTCGGCTTCTCGACAAGTCTTAGCTACAATTTCAACACATTCTACTGGATAAAGTCCCATTGCCGTTTCACTGGACAGCATGATGCAATCGGCACCATCTAAAATCGCGTTGCCGATATCGGCTATCTCGGCACGTGTCGGTTTCGGTTTGCTTAACATTGAGCCTATTATCTGGGAGGCGCATATCACCGGCTTACCAGCACGATTACAGCGGGACAACAACGCCTTCTGCGCCAGAAATAACTTATCCATCGGTACTTGAACGCCGATGTCGGCGCGTGACACTAAAATACCATCCGATGCTGCAATGATTTCGTCCATGTTTTCAAGACCTTTGGTATCCTCCAATTTCGAAACAATTTGTATGTCCCTGCCCTTGTCGCCCAGAATGCTGCGAATCTCTTGAACCGCTGCTGCTGAGCGAATGCGCGCGGCAAATATGAAGTCTACGTTTTGGGAAATGGCGAATTTCAAATCACTACGGTCCTTTTCTGTCACTGTCGGCAAGTCTAGGTCAACATTCGGTATAATGACGTTCTTACGCGAACTTAGTAGGCCGCCACTTTCGATGACACAAATCAAACAGTCTACAGCGACTTCTCTGACCATAAGCGTAATGGCACCGTCATCAATGAATATGTGCTTACCCGGCTCCACCACGTAGATGATGTTAGGAAAGTCCACGTAGATGACGTCTCGATTGCCCCGGTCCATTAAGTCCTTATTAGTTGACAAACGGATGCTGTCGTTCTTTTTTAATTCTATCTGCGTGTTGCCTTCAACGAGGCCCGTCCGTATTTCAGGCCCTTTGGTGTCCACAGCAATGGCTACGGGAATAGAATAACCCATATCCTCAGAGTGCTTTGCCGCTGCTTTGCGCACCAACTCGATGGTTTTAGCATGGAATTCTTGCGAGTCGTACGAAAAATTCAGACGAACCGTGTTCATGCCAGCTGCTACCATCTTAACGATCGTATCAAAGTCTTGTGATCCTCTGCCTATGGTGCAAACTATACCGGTCACGCGGCGATGTGTCGCAGGCGTTGCAAAATCCAGATGGCACCTTTGCTCCATCCTCGAATCCTCTTCGATTAGATGAGGCGGAATGGTTTCGGTATTTGCCATATTTATTTAATTTTGCAATTGTTCACAAATAATTTAATGACTAACAAATTTTACCATTAATAATCTCAAAAAATTTCAATATTTTTTTAACTGACAAATCTGATTTTATTGTAGCTCTCTCTTTCGTTTTAAAATTTACTTCATGTCCCAAAGTGGAGACTCTGGAGAAGCTGCCATTCGAAAGCTCTCTGTAGTCTAGATACAAAGTTTTGTGATGAGCTGATGTTACTGGAATTTCAGGACTATACGAAGAATAAGATTAAAACAGTATTTGAAGATTTTATTACATATGAATAGATTCGTTACATGCCTGGAACGATCGAAGAAGAAGAAGAACTGGCTATCAGAGAAAATTGATATTTTTTGTACCTCACAGACCAATATTGCGAAAGAAAGTCTGGAAGCCGAAAAGACTTTAGAAAGAAAGTCTTTCTAAGAAAGTTTAAATCTGATAGGACAACTCTCCAAGCAGGCCTGTTGACACACAATCCTGCCCAAGGAAATAGATGGTAGTTAGTTAAGGGTTGAGGCTGATTGAGCAAAAAATACTATTCTCTGGCTTACATTTCATTAATATTTTTATTTATAACATTGAGGTACATTTCTTAGGAAAGATTTATCTAACATTTTGCATATGGATCTATTTGTGTCTATGTATATATGTACGGTATATGTATGGATGTAGTGAAAGCAGTGAATTTTTTTATGTTGTTACAGAGTGCAATTGTTTTCAAATAATTTTCATTAATAATGTTATAGTTTTTTTTCAACAAAATTCACAGTTTGCAAAATAACGCTTTTGTTGATGGTGCCTTCTTCACATAGTCCTAAGCATACGAGTCCAAGGAAGTGTTTGGCAATTATTCAACAGGCCTGTAAATAGCAGAGAAATGCAAATTAAAATAATAAATCGTATTATTTACATAAAATAAATATTCGCTCGTTGCTTCACAGTCACCGAATACACTTCATCAAGCCGACTTTCTCATCAACATCATCAGTATAATGATCAGTATCAACATCTACAAATATTTGTTGTACATTCATTCATTCATTTTTACTTAACCATTTGCTGTCGCAATTATTCATAGCCCAATAACAATACATTCATTATCATACGCAAGCAACATCATCATCATCATCATCGGACTCATATCCACTTCTAACGCACACAACCAACATCATCACCCTCGAATTCATTTCCACTTCTAACGTACACAATGCGCATAGTGTTTGTAAATCCAGAGCCTTGCTTCCAGCCGGTAACGATGACAACCGAATCACCCTTTTTGATGAAGCCATTCTTCTTGCCCAATTGCAGACCGAACTGGACACGAATGTCGACATCCTTCAACCAGTCGGAAAGAGAGGGTTCTAATAAAACAAATAATACGTATATGCATATTTATGGTATACGAGTATATACAAATTGTTACCTGTATAAAGCAACGGCACTAATCCGCGGTAAAGATGGCACTGTCTGGCGGTTTGTGGGAAACGGGTCACCGCAATGATCGGGCAACGTGGCCTATACTTGCTCAGCAAGTGCGCCGACTTGCCCGACGTGGTGATGACAATGATCGCTGATGCCAAGGCTTTGCTGGCAGCCTCAACAGCAGCAATGGCTACAGCATGAGCTCCATCCAGACTGGATGTGTTGTTGTTGTCCATGCGCAACAAATCAGCAAAAAGATTTCTATGCCAGAGAGCAGCTTCGGCCTCCTTGCATGTCTTGGCCATGGTCAAAACACACTCAAGCGGATACTCGCCTTTGGCAGTTTCGCCGGACAACATTACGCAATCGGCACCATCCAAAATAGCATTTGCCACATCGGAGATTTCGGCGCGAGTAGGACGAGGCTTCTTCACCATGGACTCCAACATTTGAGTGGCGCAAATGACCGGCTTACCGGCCTTATTGCAGCGTGCAATCATCGCCTTTTGTGCCAAGAACACTTTCTCGGGCGGTATTTCAATGCCCAGATCGCCACGAGCCACCATGATGCCGTCGGAAGCAGCAATGATTTCATCCAGATTGTGCATGCCCTGCTGATTCTCAATTTTAGAGATTATTTTGATGTTCTTGCCCTTGTCGCCGAGCACGCCCCGGATTTCCTTAAGCGCTGCCGCGTTGCGAATGAAGGAGGCGAAGATCATGTCCACCTCCTGCTCGACACCGAACTGCAAGTCGGATTTGTCCTTCTCCGACACAGCCGGTAAATCGACTGGCACGCCGGGCAGGTTCACGCCCTTGCGCGATCCCAGCGATCCGCCATTTTCGATTTGGCAAGTTAACGAATCGCCACTGACTTCCTTTACGATCAGAGAGATCAGACCATCATCTACATACACGCGGTTACCCGGTTTCACCACATTTACAATGTTGGCATAATCGACAAAGATGCAATCCTTGCTGCCTTTCTCCAGGAAATCTTTGTTAGTAGACAGCTTTATGGTCTCGTTCTTCTTCAGCTCAATCTCAGCGGTGCCGCTGCCTTCGATCAGACCGGTTCGGATTTCAGGGCCCTTAGTATCCAGAGCAATGGCAATGGGATACTGGTAGCCGACTTTGGCCGAGTAGTTCTTGACGGCTTGACGCACATTGGCGATGGTCTCAGCATGGTATTCATGCGATCCGTGGGAGAAGTTCATGCGAGCAATATTCATGCCTGTTGCCATCATCTTCTCCAGCATTTCGACGCTGCGCGAAGCTGGTCCAATTGTGCAAATGATGCCCGAAAGGCGAAAATGGGGTACCGGTGAATCAAATTGTAAGCGGCACATATGGTCAAGTTGAGTTTCAGCCTCGGCAGCCATCTTCTGGGGAACTTCGTTCATCTGAGGAAAATGATAATAGAAGTGAAAGGGTCAAAAATATACAAAGGATCCGTACTATTATTGTTTGCTGGTTTTGGATTGCTATAAACTTAATTAAAGAAATAAATTAATCTTTAGAAACGATCGATTCGTACAGAAAACATTAACGATTTGTTAAGAAAAGATAACATTTCGGATTCGTGGTTTACACATCACTCGTTAATGTTAATATTTACATAGGAATCGTTAATGTTTTCTGTTAACAAATCGTTGATGTTTTCTGTTAGCAAATCGTTGTTTCCTGTTAAGGAATCGTTAATGTTTTCTGTTAGCGAATCGTTAATGTTTTCTGTTAACAAATCATTAATATTTTTTGTTAGCGAATCGTTAATGTTTCCTGTTAACGAATCGTTAATGTTTACTGTTAACTAATCGGTAATGTTTCCTGTACGAATCGATCGTTAGTGTTTTCTGTTAACGTATCGTTGTTTTCAGTTAACGAATCGTTAATGTTTCCTGGTAAGTTATCGTTAAGGTTTTCTGTTACAAAATCGTTACCGTTTTCTGTTAACGAACGACTCGTTAATATTTTCTGTATCGCGCTGTACGTGAGCTATGTAGCTGAAATTCATAAAATCTCTAATGTTATAATATAATAAATTTTAATATAATAAATACAATAATAAATAATAAATTGTCACAAACGTACGCGTCTGTATGTAAAAAAGTTACATAAAAGGCACTTACATATGTACGAGTATAAGTATTTTCCGGGTTTTCACAAAAAAATTTTCTGGCAGGGAACCAAGAAAAAGCATACCCTAGAAAACCATTTCAAAATAGATTTTGCCAAATGCATCTTCCTCCCAATCATCAAATATGCTTACATGTAAACATCAATTACCCACTAGGAAAAGGTAAAAGTAGCAGAAACAGTAGGCGTTTGTTTTTGTGCGAAATCGAAACATTGGGCAACAACCGGTGTTTGTACTTTAAATATTGAGCATAAATAACAAATGAATGAAATTTTATTTTGACTCAAAAAGTGGAGTTGATTCTTCAAATTTTTTCGTGATCTCTATGTGATGTACATATTTTAGTAGAATAATGCACACACAAAGGAACTACACACTAATTTCATTACTCAGAATGCAAATATGGAGTGGACTGATGCAATAATAGTGTATGGATTTGAATTTATGTACATATTAACCGTAGATGGAATATAATGTAGGGATGAGGACAAAAATGTGCGGCTTCTTTAGGCACATCTTCTGCTTCTTAAAGAAATTTGAACAAAAGTCCTGCTTCGGTACCACAAAATATTTTTTAAAAACAAAAAAAAGGAACCCTGTAAATTTTATCATTTACAGGTTCATAATTAGTAATAGTACGAGTGTTACGTAATCCGTATTAACAAGTATTACGTAACTATCCGGATGTGTGGTTTCCGACTGGGTGTTTTGGTACTCTCGTATATATTTCAAGGTTAAACTGCTTGCGCTAAGGATGGCGATGGCATGTGAATATATTTTTTTATTCCTTTATGATTTTTAAAAATTGTTAAAGCCATAAAACTATTAAACGATTTTAACAACGAAAGTGCGTCGCACTTGACTTTTCAACATTAGCGATTTTCGTGTTGCTTTTTACGGAAGAAGGATACGTACTTGAGAATCGTGAAGATGATGAAAATAAAAATGTATTTGTGGCTGGAAATGGTGTAGGAAAATTTTCCAAATCGCATTGAATGATATTTCTTATAAAGAAATGACCAGTTTATTATCTATACAACTATTTATGCTAGTATTTAAGAGAAGAAGGACACCCATGCTACTGCATTATGGACCACAGGATACATTAATGGCCAAAAGTAATTTGAAACTTTAAACAATTAAACCGAGAAAGTTGTATACTATTAATGTATCAGATATTTTGAAGCAATTGTTTTATAAGTTCAGAATATTGTGAGCTTTCAAAAGTGATAAAGTTTAGAAACCAAATTAAGAGTCAGTTAAACTTAAACTTCAGTACATAAAAACACAGTCGTACTGCTAATTTTAAAGATGTTTTTGAATGTCGTGGCCCATAGTGCACCGTTTAGAGTATGGTATGGATTATTATTGACATGTAAAATTTATATGTATGGGTTTTTACATAAAGGTGTAACATGTAATGCACACAACTAAATGCGAATATACAATATTTTATAATTGCAATTTTATTATCTAAAGAATAATATTGGTATTATCATATTTCTACTAAGTAAATATCGATTGTTACAATTCTGCAATCTTTGCATTCCCTTTTCCGCATTTCTTCCACGTTTCGATGAATGAAAAATGGAAATTAGAGCTTTTGCCTTAATTGCGACATACACGAATGTAGAAGAGGTCGACAGTTGAGGGAATGGAGAGAATGGAAGGAAAACCTTTTCGCTGAATTTGTTGTGTTAAGATCTAGATTTTCTTTACAATAAAATTGTTTCGGATTATATTAACAATTTGCTATTATTTTATTGTACGTGAAGAGATATACAAGCAACGAAACAAACGAGAGTATACGTCATACGAGTACAAAGAGACAATCCAATAAACGATATAAGTTTCTATGTTTGCATTTAACACTCTGTGAGTGATGACGAAATGTATTTCTTAGATCTAATAGATTTTTCAAGGTGTTGCATAATTTTTACGATCACATTTTTCAAGACAACATTTCGAAATCGCTTACACGAACTTAGTATATTTTTTAGTGCGTTACAAAACATATAACAAGCTCTCTGTTAAAACAGCAAGAAATGAAAAAACTGAAAGGAGTAAAAAAGTGTATACAATGAACACGTTGACCTCACATCAAGGGCGAACCCAAGTGTGTGGAAAAGATTCTGAGGCGCAAGGCCACACAGCACATCATCGTTGTGTAATCGTTTCGTCTCGATTTGTTTCGATATCGTCGATTAGAAAGAGTTTCCACCAAAAATCGTGAAAACACAAATAAAATAGCGTTTCCTTCTCTATGTAGAGAAAGACTCACTCGTACCTTCAAATTGGGCGCCTCGTCGTATTCGCTAGCGTTAACCATTCTGATACCAAGTGTTTGCAGGAAACGCTTATTAAATTTGCACTCCTTTTGTACTGCTCCAAGAAGTCGTACAAGAAATCGAAAGCTAGAAAGCTGTCTAGCTGCAGAAAATAGAATAGCTTTTGGCCAAATTGTTGAAACTCCTTCAAACTGAAATCCTTCGAATTTTTTCAATGAGTCTAATTCTTATTTTTTTAAATTGTATTTTATAGCCGGCTGGCTGCACTTCCGACTAATAATTCTTCGTTGTAAGCGAATTTATGCTGGCACTGTAATGCTTGGAATTGTTTACGCCAACAATTTACAAAAATATTTTTATGTATTTATATATTTTCAAAAATGAAACGATTTGCGAACGAACTGAGAACTCTACGTCAAAGCAACCGAATATCTACGACGATAAAAAGCAAGTGCAAAAAGCTCTCGGTTCTGAGCAGCTGCAGTTCAACGGATTCTGGCTAAAGCAATGTGTTCTGCATCAAGGCAAGTTTTGTTGTGATACTCACAGCTTTACAGAAGGGGGTTGTTTTTTGGGTTATCAACCGGGTTATTGAAGCCTCAGCGGAGTGTATAAAAGAGAAACAAAGATAGTGCCCAAGAGAGTTATGAAAGGATCAGAGAACGCGGGAAGAGTGTAAAGAAAAATTGAAACGAGAATAAAGAAATAAATGAGAGAGTGAGAGAGAAAAAAACATTCTCACTTAGGGGTAAAAACTTTAAATTTTCATTTTCATGGTACGAACTTTGAGGGGTGGGTGTGTTGCCATATTATTTATTTAGATATTTTCAAAAAACTATCAAATGTTGTAGACGGCGGCTCTTAATTTAGTTTAATTTAGGATTAACTAATTATGTATTAATATTAATCGACAATAGTGATGCGCCCGACTGAATTTTTCCCCGTATCTGGTCTCGTCTAGACACTTTTTAAAAAAATGAACTATTTTGAAAAATTTTTGGGTGAAAAATTAATTATTTTTCATACAAAACCGGAGCTACCACCCGGTGTATAAAAAAAAGTCTGTCTTGTCTCGGTATATCATCTGGAGATCTCATTACGACTGATAAGATCTATCCTCATTTTACAACCATTTTTGTCGTGATATATTATATTGTTGTCTTAAATTATAATATATCTTAAAAATACATTGACTTTCGTGAAATTAAACGCGAGAAATAAAAAAAATATTTGTTTAAATTAATCCAATTTGAATAAATAATTGTCCAAAGCAGGTTATTCAACACAATAAAATACGCCGAAAGTGTTGTCACTTTTTGTGTCAAATTTTGGTTTTTGGTAATTTTTCTCACTGCATACGATTTCTACCAGAAAAATAGTAACTGATTTTATTATTCAATAGTTCCTACACCCGAAGGTTATACCTTTTTTACTTTGTTTTTCTTTTTGTAATGCATTGCAGGAGGTGTGGCAAATATAGAAAAGTATATATGATGTATAAGAACGAATAGAGGTGTCATAATGAAATTTGTACGAATATTCTCTGCTTGGGATTGAGAAAATGGGAAAAATCGGACCAGTCCACACCTACTTTTTATAAAAAATTTAAATTCATTCCTTCATTTTAAGGCGGGCTTTCTCAGCTTGCAATTTTAAAGCTGAAAGTTGACCAGTTCTGTCCATTAAAAGGCATAACTGACAGGGGTTTAGATCCACGGACCACCCTCCTAAATACGCCACTGGTACCTACTATAACAAAAAATATAATAATCAAGCTCATTACATTTTCTTAGTTTACAATAACTTGTTATTGAAACATTTAGTTCAGAACTTTTTGTAAAATTTGTAAACAATGTAGTGTTTATTTTTGGAAAGAAAGAAGAAGTAAAGAATAGAGTAAATATAACATAGTATCTTTTTACATATGTATAAAAATTATTTTGAAATACCTCTTTTTATTTTATTTCTCATCGATTTGTCCACCCCTAGATGCGGGCCTGTACATATAATACGATATGTATGAATACATACATAAAGTGAGATAGTGTCGCTTGATTTGTAGTAATTTTACAAGACTCGCGCTAACGTTGCATTTTGTGCATGACATATTACAATAATCAAACAAATCAATCGAATGTTTACAAAATAAAAACAAGAATGCAAGCAATTCATCGCGAGCAATTCATGGTGAATTCATGTCGTTATATTAACGCAATTCGGTGGTGAATTATTAAATATTTTTTTCTTGTACATACTCGTAATTAGTTGATAATATAATGAATTGTCATGAATTGCTGCTGCTGCTATGAGTTGCTTTGCGATGAATTTGTCTTGCGTTGAATTGTTTGCGATGAATCAGCCGGGTAGGCCGTACTCACACAGGGGACACCACCCTACACGTCTGTGCGGACATCTGTGTCGTGTATGGGCCACTTAACGAGTAATGCCAACGGAAAACGTTCGCTGATTGAGCATCTAAAAATTTTACACAAAAAGCTTTTCTAAGCGGAAAGCCGGCGTTTGTATGGTATTTTTTCTAAAGAGGATCATTGGGTACTCGTATTATGCGAGCCTTTATTATTGTTGCTTATAGAAAAGAAAGTTTTATTATTTCTAAGGGGCAACATTTTTCTTGAACCGAAAAAAAATTCTAATTTTTCATAAAAAACTTCCTCACTATTCTCGGAAGAGTCGCGGAATTATCGCTGTCTTTATATCACGTGCTCTATTTAAGTACATAGTCATTATGGCATGATCATGCAGCTGTTTGTAATTTTGCAGAAATTAATAATTTAAGCTGTCATGAGCGCTTTAAACTATCAAGACCAAAAAGTAAATAGTAGCTATTGTTTTATAATTATCATGGAAACTGCGAAAGTTTCAATAATTTTTTTTAACTAATGTGATTTTAATTGATTGAAGTGAAAAATAAGTCAAGTCCAATTGTCATAAACGAAATTACTTTTTATTTACAGACGTCAGACACACAAACGTTTATAAAAGCTACGCGTAATTCTTTTATATTCAACGGCATGGCAAATTTTATTTCACCGGTTTTTTTGCTATGCTATATACAACTATGTATGTATATGTTTGAGTATTTACAAAGCTATGTAAATATGTACTATGTATTATGATACACATTTCTATATTGAACGGATTTTGGAAATGGAATAAAAACTATTGGTTCTGAAGGATTTAAAAGGAAAGATTGTTAGAAAATCCTTTTTATTTTTACAGAATAGTGAATATTATTTATTGCTACTTTTATTAAAAACAATTAAACTTTATACGCATACTTGTAGATAAGTTTCAAATGAGAAAGAGCAAAGCCGTACGGCTTTGACTTTTATTTCACCTTTACTTTTTTGCATACATACATATGCTTCCACGTACAGAGTGATCTCTTCCCTAATTCCATATACTCCCTGCGAAACAGCATTTGAACAATGCTTCGTTCTTCATGAAGGAATTACTTGAATATATACTTACATATGTACATCATGGGCACGAGCTTATTTGCATTATATCAACACATCGTATATATAATAAAGTATATTCATAATCTTACCTTACTTTTAAAAAGTGTTCAGCAATATCAAAGGTATTTTTTATAAAGTAGCTACGTATGCTTGTATGTGCTACAGATAACTTTCTTGTATGCTTATTAAATGCACTGGAATTACGTCAGAACACGCCAAAGTCACAATTGAAGAATTATACAACTTTACAAAAGCGAGCTGAGAAACGAACTGATGATGATTAATTTGTGGAGGAAACACGATTGTTGGTTTTTGGTATTGTCAAAAGCCGACTGATTACTGTAGGAGCTGAGATGATTTTTTTGCGATAACGACAACACTGGCGCAAGTTAGGATGTCAGAAGTACTCAAGCGCTCAAAGCAAAAGTGACTCCAGAAATGTAAAGAGAATGGAAGTTCACAGCTCTGCCGCTCTCAATGGCAGCGCAGCAAGGTGAATGTGGTGTAATTTTTACAGTGCCAAATAATATCTACCATATTAAGGTAGATTGATATGATTGATTTATATGTCGATTGCTTTGGTTTCGGTTGATAAAAGAATGGAAAGAAGGAAGGATTGAAGGAAGGAAGGAAGAAAGGAAGGAAGGAAGAAGGCAATTTATTAAAGCAATGCACCTGACTTTGTTTTTGGAAGTTCTGGAAAGCCCTTAATAGTTGTTGTTATAAGCATAACTCAGTTTCTAAAAATTTTTGCAATTTTTCTATTTGGTTATTATACTACTACAAATGCTCGTTAATTCCAATTTCAATTCTATCTCTCATACTCTTTTTGTTGACAAAAAAAACAAAAAAATTGGAGAGTTCGCGGTAAACAACGGCAAATTTAAGCTAAACTTTTTAAAATGAGCTCAAAACCGGCAATTCACAATTTTATATACTACATTTTTTATTAAAATGAAAATTTTATTTTGCGTTACATAGTTTGGTTGTTTGCTGCTTGGTATAGTCATCATTATGCACAGATTTTTTTCCAATTTTGACTGCCGCTTTTTTGTCAACCGACACTATGTTTTGTTGTGATTTATGCAAACTAATTGATTTTAAATTACGCACGGATACATAACTGGACGTACGAGTAAGAAACTTTGACTTCAAGTTATCAAGTTTTTCCGGTCCACCTCTGGGTGTAATGGGTTTCTTCAATATACTAGGTGAATAATTCCTCTTTGGAGACCTCGATATAGATTTGGAAATCTTCTTTGGAGCCACTACTGGTGGTGTAGGTTCGATTTCTTTTTTTTCCTCTTGAAGTCTCTTCAGTGAGCCTTTATTTTGGCAAATTTTTTTGTATCCTTCATAGGTTATGCTCTTCAATTTCATTTCCTTAATAGTCCAAAGAGCCATTGCCAGATTTGAGATAACCACAGTTGATAACTTAACCTTACCTTTAATTTGTTGTAGCGACTAAAATTTCAATTAATATCTTTAATAAAAATGTAAATGAGAGCAGGATACATGAAATCTACATACTTGCTGGTCCTTTTCGAAAATTGTTGCAGTAGACGCCACGAGAAATGCGAGAAAAATTACCACAAATGAATAGAGTAGCAATAGATCGAAAGTACCAACAGAGTCCAAGTGGCTTTCGAATAGAAAGCTATATAATTTAGAAAATCCAAAGCAAATCTTTTCCATAAGTGCGTTGTCGCTGCATGAGCCTATTGTAAGCCAAAAATACATAGCGGTGGATTTTTGGAATTCCTCAATTTTATTTCAAATTTTGTGTCAACGTAAAACATTAGAAAGCAAATTTAAGTACTTGATATAAAAAGAAATGTTGCCAAGTTTTCATTCAGCGTTTAAAGCAAAGCTACATATGTCTTTTAGTAGATGATATTGATCAGGAACAAGTAAACTATTATTAAATTGTTGGTAGTTTTAGTTTGAAATAAAGTTCTGCATTAAATGCTTTCATAACAGAAAATAATTAAAATGGGTTTTTTAGTGTTAGAAAATTTATGGTATATGTACTTTATAAACGAAATAATCTTCGAGCTGACAAATTAATGAAAGCCTAATGTACCACCTCCGGCTAGAGCCGCATCATCACATCGGTTTTTAAAGGGTCTGATCAATAGGTCTATTTTCAAAAGATTTATAAATAAGATAATTTATTTCTCTGTTGGACAACTCTATGTAATAAACAAAAAAAAAGGAATATATTGCTTCTTATATGGTTATTGTGAATTCTTATATGTACAGAAAATGTTGATAGCGATAAGAATATCTACTGTCTAATATAAGAATATCTTATAGATATACGAGAATCTACTTTTGCCAAATCAACAGTATTTCTATTATTTAAATATTATTAAATCCATTTCTTTCAATCAAATCTAATTAAAAAAAAAACAAATATACATACGAGTATGTATTCTATGTACCTATTCTTATTCCTTTATTGAGCAATTGTCTCATTAAAATCCTTATAAATTATATGCAACGAGCGAATGAATCGATCTCCACTTTCCACCATATTATCCATATGATTCCACAGGTACCAAAAGATGATTGCGTAAAAAGCGAATGTTAGCGCTCTGTCAATTATGTATAGACGACGTAATAACTTGCGTGCCTTCGGTAACGTAGATTCACTTTCTTTTAATATATATTTGCGCATTCCTCTTATATAAACAGAAATATATTTTTCCCAGTTTATTTGATCAACTGCTATATCAAAAGTGTTCTGATCTTTACGGCTCATTTTCGAGCTCAAATGAAGAAACTGCTCATTCCTGAAGTCCCAGTCTTTTGTGGTATAATATTGCAATAATTTTAAGCCATTCGAAATTTTATTTTGAGTGCGTACCAAACTTTGGAAATGAATGAAAGCGAAAAGAACATCATATCAGTTTCGCTTTTTAAAATATCGTACTTAAGATTTAATACTTACAAAGGTTTTTGTCCAAATATATACAGCCAGAAGTCAATAAAGAAGGCGGGTAGATAATGCAAGAAAATTACACACAGCAAATGATGATAGTAATACTTCTTAATTGAACCATTTGGATACCAAAGGGAATAACTCAAAGGTGTTTCGTAGAAAATTCTTCTACCCGTTTCTATGCATTGACCCCAAGAAAAGAGCAATTTTTTCGATATACAAAGATTACAGAATTCCACCGAGTTCGTTTTCGTTTGGCCCCGATCATAAGCAGCTATTATCAGACCGTTAATTGCTGTATCGACTGGTAAGATAGTGGCTAAATAATCTGGATTGCAATGCATGGAACGTATAACGCCACGGGCACCGCCAATCATGAGGCCGGTTGGTCCATTCACGCCTTCAATCCAACCGGGTAATGGTTCTTTCAAGGCAGCAGTAACTACATAACAAAATTATTCATTAAAAGTGTATATACTCGTATGTATGTACATATAAATGGAGTAACAGCATTAAAAAGCAGCACTCACCAATCGAAGGTCTAGTTATTATTATCGGCAATCTTTTGCGAAATCTATAAATTAAATCTTCTGAAAGAGCTTTACTGAAAGCGTACGTATTCGGCAAACCATTTAATAATCTGAAAAGTTAATTTACGAAATTAAAATTAATTTTAAGGACCGAAGGTACCGATTCGTTGGTCGTGTAGTGTGTTGTGCAGTTGTTACATTACCGAGGCGTGATTTCAGCTAAAGCGTTATCATCCAGTGTCTCTATCAAATTCATTATCTCGAAGGGATCTTCTGGTGCCGGATAAGCACGTTCCTCCAACACACTCTCATTGCATTGGCAATATGATGTTGAAACGTGCACAAACACCTTCAAGTTTGTCATTCTTTCTGCCAACTGAAGTATCTTTAATGTGCCGGCAACATTTATTTGTACCATTGGTCGTAACGGTTGGTCAAAGCGAACATTGGCAGCACAGTGAAAAATGATATTAACATTTGCAATCAACTCATTTGTATCATTATCGCTTAAACCAAGGCCATCGTCCTGTACATCACCTTTTATGACTTTAACTTTATTTATTGATTCAGAATTTGTCTCCAAGATTTTGTTAAAAATCTAAAATAAATGAAAAAACTGCTATTTATGATAATTTAATTTAAAATTTCATTAATAGGGCGGAGAATAAGGCAATTTTTATAAAATCTTGTACATATAAAAAATTGAAGTAGGTATGTACGTTCTTTAATTAAATGGTTAAATTGTCAAATCGAATAACTTCATAAAGCAATAACTGAAGTATCATGAAAAGATTATATAGAAAAAATATTGTATAATTTAAATAAAAAAAAAAAGAAACAAAAACAAATTTGGTCATTTAGTAGTTTATCATTAATTTTTATTAATGATAGTAGAGTAAGGGTCAATCGAACCTGAATGGGCCGTTTTACATTTAATAAGAGTATTCATTATTAACTTACCACATACTTGAAGAAATGTTCTTTTCGAACGAAAGGATCCACACCTTTCTTCGTTCTTATCAATAAATATAAAGTTTTAATACCGGGACAACTACGTAGGAGCTTTTCCACTAACACTTTGCCCATGAAACCGGTTGCACCTGTTATCAATATACTTTTGCCGGCATACCAATTTTCTACCGGAGAAATATTATCCTCTTTGACGAATGAATTCTCTTTCTGCATTATTTCAGTTTCTAAATAAATAAAAAAATTTAATATAAAATAAACTTTTAATCAAATCAATGAATTAGATATGTTTTTTATTATAAGTTAATATGCTCTAACTGCAAGTTTGTGTTTGTGCAACTAATAAAGGGTCTTTCAACAAGAGGTGTCGTTTTAATTTACTATATCTAGACGTTATATCTAAACGTTCTGGTATTTGCTTGTCAAATGACAATTGAAATTTGACAGTTCAAAATGTTAACGCGAAATATAATAAAATGACACCTCTTATTGAAAGACCCTATAGCAACTTAAATAGTTTTTATTTTAACTGAAAAGACATTCCTTTTTTTCCCTTCAGACCTTCGATTTAATTTAAATGGTAAAAATTTATAACTACGAGTATGTATGCATGTACGGCTGTATGTACATACATATGCACGAGTGTGTATCGCCGCAAAGCCTGGTTTAACTCTTTCACCGATTTTCCTTGAACAAACAACAATATTCGTAATTTCGTCAATCCGGTTTTTACGAATGTTGACTTAAATGCAATGAATTCAGGAATTTTATATACGATATATACGTATTTCATTGCATAAGGGTTAACTGAATGCGAATTCATATAAAAATCGCAAAAAAAGTAAGAGATAAACAATAAATAGGTCAATTTTTGGTAAAATATAGTAAATTTAACAGACTTGTTTCGAAGCAGACCAGCAAGCAAGCAAAAAGCAAAAACGACAAGAGTGACTGCAAAGCGCGGACATCATATCATTACTTAATAATAGCAGAAGCAGCAGAATCAGGAGAAACTGTGAAAGTGGCAGTGGCATCTGTACACTAAGAAAAAAACGTCCCATTAAATCCTTAATAGTACGCCCATTCATTTTATAGTACAATAATTAATAGGTTTTCCTATTAAAACAAAAATTTTCTTTAAAATTTAATAGTTTTTGAAAATTAAGGTACTATTATTCTAATGAGACGCGTACTATTAAGGTTCGAGCATTGACTGCAGAGATCTTTTGATTTTTCGAATCAAATGAGACTCAACAAATACTGTGCTGAAAATTCTATACTAGATGACTCGGAAGAAAACGATTATTCGTCATTTATGAATTAGAGGGGCACCGAATAATTCAGCTTAGAATTTATAGGTAAAATGTTTGATTAGTGATGATTATGTAAATCAATGTTGCAGTCAATAGTAAATTAATATATGAAATAGTATTAATTTAATGGTACATCCTACTTCCGATTTAAAATGACATACCATTAATTTAATAGTTCATGATAATTTTGCTTTTAAATGAGATACCGTTAATTTAATGGTACATCATATCAAAATATGATGTAACATACTTTTACCTTAAAATAAAATACTATTAATTTAATAGTACAAAACCAGTATTAATACAATAGTTCAAAAACTATAATTTTAATGTTGCTAAGCACATTGACAAAAAACAATAGTATTGTTTTTAAAAAAATACAAAATAATAGTATTTTTTTCTGAGTGTAGTAGCAGATTCAGCTGTTCGGTATTAAGTGGTTTCTGTTCACTTTCAATGTCGATATTCATTTATTTGCCTTTATATGCATACTTATGTATATTTCATGTTTTTGCATAAGAGTAACTAAGCGTGCGCGAGTTTCTGCTTAAGAACTTCGATTTCTGAAACGATTTCCAAGGCTTGTAAATATGTAGTAAGAAAAATAATGGACTTTCCCATTTTCCATTTACAAAAGTATCTCATTTTCCTTCAAAGAAATCACAAATTTAATTTAAACTTAAACAATTGGTATGCATATTTTTATTTTACTTGTATTTATAAATTTTAATTCTAATTTATTTTGTTTTACCATTATTTTACCCTCTTTAAAAAAAAAATAAAATAAAATAGAATAAAATTTATATTCGATTAACTATTAATGGATAATAATTTAAGTTATTTTTATGCTCTTAATTTTTATATTATGAAATTGGTGAGATCGGAAGAAAATTTCAGAATAAACATCATGTATTCGCATGCTCATTCATATACGCTGAGTAGTTGCAGATAATTTATTTATATACATAGATATATTACAAAAAAAATCGTAAAATTGTATTAAACATTTAATTAAAATTTTGTCATTCTTGAATAGCAAATTGTATGTATACTCGTAGCATTAAAAAATCACAAAATCACAAGCAATTAAATTGAGGATAGTAATTGCATTTCTACTAAGATTTTAGCGATTTTTATCACATCATCATATTTGACGACACTGGAAGTCACATTATTTAAAAAACTAATAAACGAAAAGACATCATTCATATGCATTTACAATGTAATCGTACATAATTATAAACTATTTTTATAGTAATTCGAATCTTGAACTTTAACTATTTCCTGATTTAAGTTACTTTATAGTTTTTCTGCATGGATTGGGAATAATACTTTATTTAAGTAAGAGTATTTATATATAATGCGATAATTTTCTTTGATAATTTCTAAAATGCATATTTTATATACTATTTCATTATGCCTTTTAATAATAGAGTGCGTTCGTTCAACAACAAGCATGTATAATTTTATTGTTTTTCCAGTGAGATTAAGATGTCACGTTTAAATTTACAACAGAAAATTCTTAAAGTTCTCTATTTTGTGATTATTCATTATTAGCTTCTTTGTAGAATAAAGCAGATAGATGTTGGCCAAGCTCTGGACTATAATTTTTTTTTTATTTTATTATTTTATTTTATTATTTTTTTTTTATTTAATAAAAAACTGTGTAGACGATAAATATTTCATGTGAAAAACTTTTCTACTTGTGAATTTTTCTTTCATTTATGAAATTTTTCCAGTTTCTCATATTTTTTAATTGTTCTCTTTTGATATTTATATATATTTTTTTCATCTTTTTTATGAGCCAATTTATGAACAGCGATGCGTTCAAAATACTCTAATTAACGAAATTCCAAAACAAAAACAACGAAAGCGAATCAACTATTTTAACTCAATATATTGTAATGTGCTATAATTATGTACAATTTAATTTGAAGTAAGCAATTGTAAAGCAAGACTTTCGGTGATTTACAAGATTTCAACCGAAAAGTTGTATGATTTGACTGCCATGAAATCATATCATTATCCTCGATCAACTTGTTATTTAATTTATTTTGAAAATAAGAAATATCACGAATTTTATTATTTCTTTGTATATCTACTTAATATTGTGCAATATTTTGATTGTGCAAATTCTTTTTTCTTTTTTTACACTCTTGTGATTATTACACACTTATCAATATGAATTTGGATAGAGAAATTGTTTAGAGAAGTCATTTTAGCATTATTATTGATTTGGAAAATAGACTCATTGGTTGCATGCATTGTGTATTTTATTACCATGAAAAGCTCCACGGTAAGGTTTCATAGTCATAGAGTCATAGAGACAGAATTTGTAAACTTTCTTGAACTTATAACTGATTCAAATATAATTACTTTTCGGAAAATTCTACACATAGCCGTTAAGGTATACTATTCGAGTATTAAACAAAAAAAAATACTTTCTTTCAATATTTGACACAATCACTTTAGACCATTTAGATTTCGTTTAATTTGTCTTCAGAGACATTTTTCTGTTTCTTTCTTTCTTTTTGCTCAAAAGAAATTTTTCTTTTAATTGTACAAGTATATACATACATACATACATACATACACACACATACGTTTTTGTTGTAAACACCTCTTAAAATAAAGCAACTCTTTTTAAAATTAATAGAACCTCAAAAGTTTTCCAATGCTTTTAAAACTAATGATTTTCAAAAACTGAAATTAAATTAATAGATCTGTGGCTTTATTACAATAAAAACACAAACAGCACACACTTTCGCAACCAATCGAGCTGGTGGCAAATATTTTACACTCTGAAATCTTTGACTCTGACTCCGAATGGTACAGTAACAACGTCTTCTGAAATGCCTCGGTTCAAGGTATACCGCCAACTAAATCGAAAATCAACAATCAACTTTAAATTATACTATCTGCGCTAAGCAGACGTAATGCGTTGAATGTGAGAATGGCGGCATCTTTCGGCTCGTCGTCGGGTAGTGGACAGTTACGGTTCATCCCAAACGACATACCACCATAGATAATTCCAACACCTTTAGTTGTGGCTGTTGTTGTTGAATACGATTGGACACTACTGATACTATATACAGCATTTGCGGGGATTCCGTTTCTGCTGAGACTGTTTTTTATTTATGAATATCGAACATTTCACTGCAGATGCATTGCACAAGAAAAAACAACATGTGACCACGATTTTCTTGCACGATCAATTCCTGGACATTTTATAAGCAATTATACATAAATACACAATGTCATCTGTCACACATAGTACACGACAATTACTATACAAATTGTATACTCGTATAAAAAGCAAATCTTTTTTATATACATAAATCATTCTTACAACGAACTAAAAAGTTTGACGAAAAATATTAAAAATTTGAAAAAAACATTTCGCATTTTTTTAACATTTTGTGACACATTTACTGCAAGTATATTTTTATGTCAAATATATGTAATTTTTTTAAATTTCTTGCCTTTAAGTTGGTGGTTAGTGGTTAGTTTATACTTAATATCTCATTGTCTACTATATATGGATTTACATTTATTAATATTAATTTTTAATTCTGATAAAGTTTTCCACCTAGTAATAAAGTAATAATCTTATTGTGGGTATTATTATACCTTATTGTATTCTTGAGAAAAACGAACTGATTCATATTAATTTATAGAAATGGCATTATTGTTATTAATTAATTATTATTAATCATAATGGCTTGTGATGGCAACAATTTGAACACGTATGCTACAATGTATGATGACATTAAATGTAGTCAATATGAGTACAACATGATAGGAACAAATTATACATTAAATATACTCATTTGCGTATACATATTGCTTCATTTAATGTTGTTAATAAAAAAACATCATTATAACATCACGCTGCACACATCGCATGAGACAAAAATTGTGCTTATATTGATCATTATACATACTCGTATACCACCAGAAGTCATTAATTTATTAATAATAATTATTATTATTATTGAATATTAACTAGGAATATAATTAAACAAAACAAAAACAACAAATAATAACAGAAAATAAGTATATATGTACTCGTATGTATGTATATACTTTATGTAATATAGTGTTTTTTAGAGGTATAGATCTTTAAAAAGAAGTAAAACACATAAAAGTCATGGTCATGACCGTGGTATTGGCTTTATTGAAAATATAATATTATACCATTAGTTATTGCGTATTTGACAAATAATCTGAGAACATATCTTTCTATCGAAATTATTCCATTTTGTAGGCAAATTGAGATATCGTCTCGAGATTCTCATGCTTGTCCATCTGGGAGAATAATAATAAAAATAATTACACAGGCTAGTCTTCTAAACCAAAAACACAACTACTCTTCTTTTAAGAGTTTTGACGAAGTAAGACCAAATCCAATCTCAGAATTTCTTCGTTAAGAGAAGGTTCGTTATGATATCCGAAAGTTTGCTATTCTCCCTTTTCGCCCTTCCGTTATGTTACGTGAAAGGGAGATCGTTGAAAACCCGATTACTTTGTAAATACCAAAATGAAAAAATCCTAACGTGACAAAATTTTGCCAACAATTAATAATCAGGATTTGTCTCTTTTACAGAGGTGGATGCGGGGGGATGCGGCTAGATACTATGGGGTTTAATTTTTTTCTTCGATCGCAGTCGTTTTGAAAATAAATCATTGATAGAACCAGAAAAAAATCCAAGAAAATTTTATGGCGATTAATGGAATATTTGTTAATAATGTAAGTTTTGTTATCATTTGCATTTAAGGAAAAGACGGTGATGTGTAAATTCGATTAGAAACTCGACGAAATCG
The DNA here is from genome assembly GCA_949752815.1 of Conops quadrifasciatus. Lineage (NCBI taxonomy): Eukaryota > Metazoa > Arthropoda > Insecta > Diptera > Conopidae > Conops > Conops quadrifasciatus. The sequence continues at coordinate 10,767,668 of OX457078.1, read as the reverse complement.
GGTTTTTTATTATACCGTCATACACCGTGTCGTAAATACGATATACATACATATATAGTATTTATTAAAAATACTGAATTTACATAAATCACAAATGAATTATTTACTGATTACGATCTTTTTGAATGGGATTCACTTTTTTAAGTAATTGATGCTGTTTTTGCTCTGGCTTAGGGAAATACCTTTATTCTTGAAATTCAAAACCTAAAAAAGTCATTGAATTTTATAAGAACACAACATAACAAGCAAACAACAACAAATATCTCGTTTTATATTACGAACAGGAGGGCTGCATGGGATGTCTCGAACACACGAATACTCTAGAGTATGTACAGTACACTCATACTTCGTTGGCCATAAAGCGAAAAGCCGTATAACGAATTATTAATTTTTAAACAGAAGATCGGTAACAGTATAGAATATTTTAGATGTATAACGAAGTATTAGGGGCCGTAAATCGAAAAATTGCCATAATTAGAAAAGGCCGGTTTAGCGAAATGCTGTATAAGAGAGTTTTTCTTTGACACACACTGGCAAGTACGATTGTCATTTAATGCCTAGGCCCTAGGGCGAAGTTACATTGCCAATTTTTGGTTGACCAAATTGTCAAATTGTTTTTGTTTTCTGTAGAAATCTGTCAACTTCTTTCATTTTCTGAGACTTTGGATAGATTTCTACATAAAAACAAAAACAATTTGACAGTTTGGTCAATAAAAAATTGGCCTGAGTTTCAAGCCAATTCAAAATTTGATTGGTCTATCAACACTCTTGGAGATTGGCAATGTAACTTTGCACCTAGCTGTCTTTAAAACGACTTATGCCCTAAACACAACAGTTCGCAGTTGCAGTTCTTGTTGTGTTTAGGGCATTATGCAGCTCTCTACTCTGCAGTCAGTGCTCGAACCTTTTTCTCTATCTCGAAAGTGTTTTTGAGATGAAAACTTAGTGTTGCTTCAAACGACAACTCGTAAGACGTATACCAAAATATCGATCGAACGAAAATAACAAAGTAGAATCGATAGGAATGACTTCGTTCGTTTATTGTTTGTTTTTGTTTTTGTTTTTGTTTACCAGCAAACATCTAAAAAATTAACAAAGTATAAACGACGTTTCATGTGAAAATACGGAAAAAGGCCGTAAAACCTAAATATTATACAACACAATTGTAGAAATTTGTATAAAAATAATTTGTATAAAATAATTTTCAAAATACATTATTTGGAAAAGTTTTTGGGAACTTTAAAAAAAAATTTATGAAAAATTTGATTTTCCTTACCCATATTTGTCTGGTCTATTGTAGAAGCACATCATCAAAAATTGTAGTGCAAAGGCAACGAAGTTGGTAGGTAGGTACAATAACAAATTTGGAAAATAACAAGGCAGAACTGGGCAAATTGTTCTGTTTTGTGTAAATCGAATACACAATCGGTTATAAAATAAATAATTATACACCATCTGAGTAAGCCACCCTAAACTGGTAGTATCTTTACGAACGAACATTGAATCTCGCAAACAGAATAATTAACTTGTCTGTTTAGTAATAACAGACGAAGTAGTTGTATTTCGAATAGAAAAGTAAACTAGCTTAGCACTATGGCCAACCAGGAAGCAACTCAGGTGATGAGCTTGCCTCTGCCGCCAACACAATACATCAATCTCTTCTCGGAGGAAAACATACGAAGGAATCGAGCACCACGGCCGCCGCCACCAATACACGATAACTACTCTATGTTCGGCATCCAATATAATAATGAAGAAATGATACGCTCCTTGGAAAGCCAAAACATCAAAAGACTTATACCAATTCACTTTGATCGTCGCAAGGAGTTGAAAAAATTGAATCATTCCTTGCTTGTAAATTTCCTAGATCTCATCGATTTGCTTATTCAATACCCGGACAGCCCGCGAAGAACAGAAAAAGTACAAAAGCAAATGTTTAAAATATTAGACTATTAAAGAAATTATTCTTCGTTCCTTAGATTGATGATCTCAGCTTACTTTTTGTTCATATGCATCATCTACTCAACGAGTTTCGTCCGCATCAAGCGCGTGAGACGCTGCGAGTTATGATGGAGATGCAAAAGCGACAGCGTGTCGAAACTGCCAGAAGGTTTCAAAAACATTTGGACCGTGTGAAAGATATTGTTAACAGTGCCTTCTCTGCCCTTCCTGATATACCCTCTGATGATGAAAATCTAAAAGGTGATTCAATTAAAATGGAAGTTGATGGCCAAGACACCGGATCGGGAATCAAAACGGATCCCAGTTATCAAAAGGATCGAATTATGTGCAAAATAGTAGATGGTATGGAATAGGTTAAATTTATACAAATTATATAAAAACTCGATAGAAGGCGAAACTCAAGGTTTATATAATATACTACGAAGATGTAATTTAATGATGGTATGAAGCTATAATTTAATAAAAAGAAAATAACTTAAAATATCTTAGAAACTATTCAATGTTATGATTATAATTTATAAACAAATTTAATTTAATTTATTTTTTTATTCTAAAAAACGTCGGCACTACAATTTGGGATTATACTTAATTACAATTAAAACTTAAAATAAAATCTCTTCTAAATCTTTTCCTTTTCCAGACAGACAAAAATTTATGCTAAGTAGTAATACAAAAGACGAATAGAAAATTTTGTGCTTTTTAATTTGCATTCTTGGAACCATTTTTCCAGAACTTTTACTGCAAGGAAATTTGAAATGTCTGGTATTTACGGAAAATAGAGGTAACTAAGTGAAAGTAGTTCTTTTCGTACTCGGTAGTATGCAGGATAGACCACCAGCGCCTATAAACAATAAGGTTACTTTTAAAATAGTTGTAAATGTATTTTATATGGCATTCTCAGTGTTTTACGTACAAAACAAGACAAGTCCAACCATCAAGAATGGTGGAAAACAACCCATCTCAATAAACACTGGGAACAGCATGTTGCCTGACAACGCTCCCAGGCGACCAAACATCATGGTTAAAGCTACAATCAGTGTACTAAAGGAAAATTCTTTAATTGGTACTTAATTAAAATTAAAATGAAATATTTTTTTACCGCAAAGAAGTGGGGAATAAACTCACTGCTACTCCTATCAATGCTGAAGTTGATATACTGGCTACCGTTACAAATATCGAAGATATTATTAATGTTGTCAAACCACTGACTGACCAGTATAAGCCAATGCCACAGAAACCGGAAATAATCAAACTGAGTGCTGGCGATGATTGATTATTAAAGGATATTGTAATTGTAATTAATTAAGATAATTGGTTTATATCTTAATGGGTCTGTCTATACTCTCAATACTTACTCATCATGCGTTTTGCTCCAATGGCACGTACAATAAGGCCAGCAAATAAATAGCCCACCATGCCGGATAGAGCAACGATAATGTTGTTGGTATACATATCGACCGATATATCCTTATTCTGGAATTGGTAAAAGCGTAAATGTAAAACTGATTTTCATATTTCCGTTGGATTCAAGGACTTAAAAGAGAACTTATTTCTCCCGAGTTTTTGCTATTCAAAGTTACCGATTCGCATTTGGTGTCATACTGAGCAACTGTTGTTGCTGTTTTATTAACACTATATTCCAAAATGGTGCAGAGATTTGAGGAACCCTCAGGAGTGGTAGTCAAGGCTTCGTATTCGGCGATTGAAGCAAACAGTTGAGGTAGCCATAGACGTATTGTATTTAGACTAAAGTAAAAACAAAAGAGAAAATCGAAAACTATTACTAAAAAAATGATTATGTGATGGTACTATAGGTATACTCTACCCCAACAGTATGCAAAATTGCATGAAGTAAACATGAAGAGAATGACCCAGCAGTGGCTTTCTAAACATGGGCTTAATTTGCTGCATACCCTCGAGCATGGCCTGGCCAAAACTACGATGTGAACGCTTTGTCTGGTTTTTAAGATCTTGATTCTTATTTTCGATGGTATAAATTTGAAGATCTTTAGAAATGTACGTCCCTTTACGATCAGGTACTTCTTCTATCAAACGATGAACCTACATTTTTTTTGGTTAGTACTGTTTTTGAAATAGTATAAAAATTGGTAATTTAATTTTCTTTACCGGATACGTATTGCTTGGTCTTCGTGTATTCAGTTTGTATATTTTTTTAAAGACTTGCAACGCTTCTTGATTCCTGCCCTGTGACATAAGAAACTTTGGACTCTCCGGCAGCATAGTAAACGCCAATCCACTGATTAAACTGGGAATAACACTAACAAGTAAAAATATTTGCCAGGAATGAACTGAAAATATTTGATTCAAATTGTTGTTTTCTGATCAACAAAAACAGAATAGTTTGGAGAAAAGAGAGAGTTACCGCTTAATCGCTCGAATAACATAAATTCCCAAGGTCTAGGGAAAATGGCCCATGCCATTAACGGTATTATTAACATACAGGTCGATGTAATTAAGCCGGCAATCATTAATACCCTCGAGCGTTGCTTGGCACCATGTAATTCCGTGATATAAGTAAATAGAACAGCCCCAGGGCCGTTTACACTGTGGGAAATAGATAAATGCTTAAACAAATCTTTTGTATATAGATAACCAAAATATTTATAATAAACTTACAAGAAACCTCCAAGGAATTTGAATGCAACAAGCATTTCGAAACTTTGACTCAACGAACTGGCAGCCACGCAGACAGCATCCGCTAAATAACCATATACTAAAATCTTTTTACGTCCTTGTGTATCGGATAAATAACCCCATACTACAGCGGAGACGATCATACCTATTTGGAATTTTTATTAGGTATTATGAATGGTAGAATATTATCAAAAACATTTTCTATTTGTTCTATTAACCCGCGTAAGTTATTGCATTTAAGATTCCTTTATGGAATAATGTCAGTTTGAGGTCACACTCTGCCACGGGCAGGATATATGACATGGTAGACGACTCGAATACAGAAGCACAAGATGCCGGAATAGCTATTAGCATTAACAGAAGATTAAACATGCCATAACCAGCTTCGTCCATAGCCTTTTCAAAGTCTGCTGGCGGATTTTCCTGCTGGTCTGCATAGAGAAGAATATTTGTTTAGTGCAATAAATTGAATTCATATAATGTGCGATTATTTTTAAAGGAGGAAAATCTGTAGAAATATTTTATATAGTTGTAAGTTGTGCTGTTACCGGCCTAGATTTTCCAAAAATTGGACTATGATCTCGTTTAGATTGCAATACACTTTTTTCATTCTCGGATAGATCGGGTCGATTGGAAAAGCTTGTCTCGTTCTCAGAGTATGTTTTAAAATTATTTGAAACTTTAGATAGAGACGTTACCAAGTATTTGCATATAATATTCATGGAACATAACTTCTTCTTTCATGTATTCGGGAAGACTCGTAGAGTCTTCGTTATATAAATTGGTTCTTTTTACCAATCTTGGATAACTTTCGATTTTTCAAATCCAGAAATTTAATATAATTTTGGAGTAACACGAGTTTAATAATGAAACCTTTTGTTAATTTGTAATCTTCTATTCTTTCTGCTCTTGCGTAATAAGTCTCCTTATCTTCTCTGAAATTTTAAATATCATTCCGAAAGCTATTCCAGTCGTTTAATATTTTAGATAACGTTTACAGATATACGATATTTAACCAACTTTGTAATTATGGGAAAAACTTAACTTGTAATTATATAGAGTAAAAGGCACATGCATGTATAGATTGGTGACGATGACTAATGAAAATCTTCTATATTGATATCATCAAAACTACAAAAGTCAATAGTTTTGATGATATCAATGTTTTTTTGTGTTTTTGTTCGTTTGTTTCGTAGGAAGAGCAAGAGGTTAATAAAAAGTTTCATTTTTATTAAATCCTTTTTCAGATGAAATCTCGGAAAATTTCGCTTTAGCGTATCACTAATTCTTAGTCTTTAGTTTCACTAAAAAAATATATATATATGTATTTTGAAACCAAATATTGCTTTTATATAGTCTATTTATTGTTTTTCCATAAAATAACTCTATTAATAATAATAAGTTTTTATTATCTTCATTTTTATATACGAGTATTTAGTAGTTTTACGAGTGTTTTTTTTTCTTACACTTTGTGTGTTAATACTGTTATTATACATATATATATACTCGTACATATGTACGTCATTATATTTATCTCATCATTTATTTCACAGATTTTTTATTTTTTTTAGATTATTTTATACGTTATATATTTCTTTATTTGAAATTTTTTATGTTCTCGTGATTATCTGAAGTGATGATGAAACTTTAGTCCCAGGATTTTTCCATTCCAAGCATTCTGCAAAATGAAATTAAAGATTAACGTAATTATTTACCTTTTTTATGATCATTGGCTTGTATCTCATTCATTTTTGTATACTATGCTGTATATTTATATACTTTTTTTATACGTATGTATACTTTTAAAAATGGTATTTTTTTTAAGTAGAAAGCTTTGAGGGTTGCTCGTCAATGAATTTGATTGAATACAGTTAAATTGTTTTAATTGAAAATCACTCTATTTAATTGCACTTTAATAGATCACTCTCTTTTCATCCTCTCCTTCAATTTTTTTTTCTTTGTTTGAAGATATTGTAAAAGAGTCTGCCTCGACGATTGCTTTTCTCAAACTAAACTGCTCGATGTACAATTTGCAAATGTTTTAAATATTTTAAACGCAAATTTATTAAAGTCTCATTCTTTCTATCTGCAATATATTCTCTACGTATTTCTAGATTTCTATCTCTGTTTCTCTGTCTATTTTTTAATTTGTCTTCTTCTCTATATCCTCTAGATAACCATCTTCTGCTCGATAATCAAAATAAACATTTTAAATATCGTCGAATTGCTTCTGCTTTTTAATTTTTTTTTTACAAAGCCATGTCGAAAAAATAGCAGTTTTTATGATAACAGAGATAATAGTAGGTATATGATGTGACAACACAAAACAGTAGAAAGAAGCAACAAAAAAAATAATCTAATATCTTAGTTTATAGAAGATTTTATTATTACCCGTATCAGTTATCAGATAAGAAACCTTCAGGTTGAAAATGGCTCCACAGATTTCGAGCATCATCAATTAGGCCGCTTACTTTGAAAGTGTGTAAGTCTATATCTTGAAAAAATTTAGTCTTTATTTTAGAGACCAATATTTTCAAAATTTATATGGTTTTCTCGAAACGAAAATTGCTTCTCAATAAGATTTTCTTGCATTTTATCATATGAAATCTCACGAAAGAGCTGCAACGAAGTCTGGCGTCGACGAGGATTGGATAATAATTATAAGAAAGCTATTAAGCTTTCTTGGGCATCGTCTCGTCTGTCTTCTTGCATGGAATCTCGCCTTAAAAGAAAAAACCTAACTTGTACTAGAATCTCGTTTCGGATATTATATTCTCGTGTGCATCACTGGAGCCAAATGTTACACCAACATCATCAGGAAGCCCTCTGGAAAGCTGGTTGCTGCAAGTGATTTTCATTACTTTTTTAACGTTATCAAAGAATGTCGTAATGTTTTTTATATCTATGATCTGCACTAAATTTATTTATTGTATAAATTCATTTTATTAATTACAACATCGAATAACAAAATATGGTAAACGTTTAACAGCTAGAGTAAATACTAATAATAGTTTTGTGGTGGTTTGTAACAAATCCATTCTGTTAATTACTATACATCTAAATTATTATTCAAACAAGTTTTCCACAAATATACATACTCATACATACATATAAACTATTTATACATTTAAAAACTGCAGAAGACTCTTTTTCGATGATCACTAATATGTACTTAGTATAACCTTATAAATTATTTAATGGTAATAGCTCTTAGTTGACAGCTTCAATTGGTATCGGTTTATTGTGACCTTCACGAATAATATATTCTAATTGTATTTTGTTGTGATGCTCAGTATTTGTACCATCGCTAACGGATAAACTTAACGGCGTAATACAACCATCTGATTTCTCAGGAATACGATCAATCTGCATTGTCTTGTTGTCGGTGGCAGGACGAATGTCGTCGTTACAAGGATTTCGTTCGAAAGATGAATGTCGAGCCAATTGTATTTGAGTTTCCATAGTACTACGTTTCCATATATACTTCGATTCATCTGATTTGAAAGAAGAAATGTCATTTTAATAAATAAATACCGAATCATGGCTTTTGAGAACCAATAAATACAACTAACTTACTTTTAAAATGTTTTTTCGAAGATGTTTTATGTAACTGAAAATTAGATGAATTGGCTGTATTTCCCATTTTGAAACAGCATTGACAAAAAATGATTCTTTTGAAGTATGAGCGAAACCTAAGAATAATAAAAATGATACTCTTAATGTTCATATTCATTCTTAAGGCCACAACAATTCTGCTTGTACAAGTTCATAAATGAGGAGAGAAAGCCAACCCAAAACAGAGAAAGAGAGGAGAGTCTAATTTACTTAAGAGAGTGTGAACGAAACGCTAGTATGCATTTGCAGAGTATGGCCGGATTCACAAGATTAGGCCGCCGGACTCATAAGTTGTATGAGTTTGGACATGCAGAACATGGTTCTATCTTTAATATAATTTTCAATAAATAAATCAATTATCAATGCATTAGCTTACCGTTTATTCATCCAATAGTAGATTAGAGGATTGACCATGGCATTGGACATGGCCAACCAGTAGAAACCCAGATAAACGTGTTGCACATACTTTGTCGATGCGATCTGATTATTGTGATAGGAATAGATGAAGAACATGTGATACGGTAACCAGCATATAGCGAATATTGCAACGATGGCTATGAACATGCGTACGATTTTTCGTTTCGATTTCATCGATTGCATTTGTCGTTCTGTATGTTCACCGATCGATCTACTGCCCCAAAGAACACGTCCCATCAATGTGTAACAAATTAGCATCACTACCATCGGAATAGCATATGTGATTACAAGTATAACAATATTATATCTAAAAATAAATCAAAGATATGTAACGATAATAAATAACTGCTAAGATTTCTTTCTTACACATAATCCGTCATGGAATTTGGATAACTTCCATCGGGCCACATCATGAAGCATACAGTACGAGATTTTCCATTGTAATACCTTGAGGATTGAGGAACAAATGAGCATAAACGTTTTCATAGATTATTTACTACAAGGAAAAGGAAAGTATTTCGCGATTAATATGTTACAGTATATACTGTACATTATATGGATATTTTTATGTATTAAATGTTGTAAAAAATTTAGGCATTTAATCGTATAGTCCAAAGTTTACCATCAAACTTGCGTAAAATCTTAACATTTGTTTACATAACACGGATTAAAATAAGTCCAAGATTCGCTTTGCATTAAAGTTAAATGCAAAGGAAATCCTGAATGTATCTTTATCCGTGTTATGTAAACACAAATCCCTCTTGCAACAAGAGTGATATTCCCAAAAGGATCTTTTGTATTGAAAGAAGCCATTAAATAAATCGCTAACATGGATTTTCACTTTCTGATTTTACTTTCTCAGTAAATAAAAGAAATACAAAAAGAAATAATTTAAAGCTCTTATGATGAAAAATGTTCCACGAGAATATCTTCCTTACAGTATTTTCCAGTAGTATTTTCTTTTGTGAAAATTGATAGAATTCTATACATTTTTAAAATGAAAAGACTGCAATTGTTTCAAGAAATTAAGCAATAACAAAATTAATGTGAGGAAAACGTTAAATAAGATCTAATCCTTCATTTAGTTTCAGAACGTTTCCGACCGGGTTTGTTTTCTAGCATAGAGAGAGAGAGAGGAAGTGTTTTCTGTGTTTATACAATTTTTTATACTTCAGCAACATGTGAATACACACACACACATTCACGCACCCCACAAACACCCATCTATGTATGTTTATTCACGGAACCAATTGATTCTTGCTGTAATTTTGATTAATGAATGCGCACGCACACACGCCTGAGAAAGGAATATAAACATACCCAGAGGAAAATCGCAAACCATCGTGAAAAATATTTAAATTTATAGTTTTAAATATTGATTAAATAAAATTGCGGAACAATTTTCGCCTTAAATCGTGATAATTAGGTTTGTTGTATTTGTGGGGTTTGTTACGCGGGGGATATAAATTATTAAGTGGGAAAACGGAAATCCCTTTTAAAGGTTGGTATATATTTACATACATAGTTATGTACATAAATTTTCTATTAATTTTGTATTTGTTTTTATTTAACCGATTATATAAGTTTCTTCGTGTTTGTAAGAAATTTCCGTCATTTCTTGTCAAGTTTGATTTGGAGACAAGCCGGTTTTGGCGAGAGCTGATTTCTTATCTATGTATTTTGTTAAACAACGAGTAGGTATTAACAGCATACAAAATTACATTTTGTAGCTATCCAATTAGGCAAATATAAAATAATGGAATAATATTTACTTATTTTCTTATTTTGTGAAAATAAACGAAAACAAAAATTTATAAAAGTATTTATTATGTTATCTTAAATTCTTAAAATATTTACCTCTTCGTGTCTTCCATTTTGTTATTTGATAAAGCTATGCAATCAAGAAAATGCTACGTCTCAACAATGCATTGGTGGTAAATTTACACTCGTTGTTAGTTGTTAATGTATTTTAAGAATACCAAAATCAACTAAACTTAACAACGTCATTAACAAGAACTCCTTAACAAATCGTTGTTGAGTTAACAACCAGAATAGGGCCGAAAGCATTGTAATAACATTGTAATTGTCTTTCGGCTCTATTTTGGTTGTTAACTTAACAACGTTTGTTGATTGTTAAGAAGTAAAATATGTAGGTACTCATACAAGTGACGTTATGGAAAATTGCCAATTTTCTCGTGTTCACAATTTACCTCTGGGTTTTTGAGTCTAGAGTCTAGACCATACACACCCATACACAACACGGAAGAGAGAAAACATTGAAAACAATTTTTTGTTTGGTGTACGGCTTATAAAATACCTTTTTGTTGTTGTACTCGAGTATAAAAGACATGGTGACGATAGCATACAACTGAATAACCAGATCAGCACCAAAATAATTCGAACGTTTCGTCTTGATGTACGTCGTTTTAGCGGATGAACAATTGCACTGTAACTGCGGATGAGTAAAAAAAGGATAAAGGATAAAAACAGCAAAGTCCACAAATTGTATTAGACAAACATGTTGTTGTTAAGTTTTAAAAAATACTAAATTCGAACAGAAGTTTAAATGGTTTGAAGTATTTGCAATGGTTTCTTGATTTACCGGTCGAAGGAAATTGCAACCAGTGTAAATATTGACGTTGCTACCGTTACGTTCGCCATGAAGTTATTAATGGTGCAATAAATGGCTCCGAATGGCCAGTCCGAGTCAAGCATAAAAATAAAATTGAAGACACCATTCAACGAGGACATCAGCAAGTCGGCTATACTTAGGTTTAAAAGAAAGTAGTTTGTTACGGTGCGCATGCTACGATGACCTGTTAGAAAAAGTGGGGCTATTATATTATTTTCACTGCGATTAAACTACAACATAAAAGCCACCCACCCACTCACATACTGTAGTAGATGCATACATATGTGATGGCACACTCTCTTACCTGTAACGATCCAGAGCACAATGCCATTTCCGGCAATAGCAGCAAAAAGCATTACACCGAAAATGGTGGCCCATATGGTTTTTTGTGGCCATGGTAATTCATAAGGGCGTGTTGGTGATGGAAATAAGCATTCGGTGAGAAAGTCTCTACAAAAAGAGTTAAAAGAGAAAATATTAAAATTCTTAAGATTACGGTTTAGAAGCAAGACTTATGTAAAAGTGAAGCGTAAAGAAAGGTTAAATACATAACAGTTAACATTTTTCTAAACGCCAACAACTCTTTGCAGAAATGTGTACATATGTATGTACATACATGATAATTTACATTCATTGTTTAGTAAATGAATTAACTTTAAAAACGTTTCTTGAACATAACAAAATATGGTTTTTCTGTGCATATTTAATCGCCTTATCTTGTGGTGGTTGGCAGCAGGTCTCCATGGTCTGTCTCCTCGGCACTTTACAATAAAGCCACATACACTGCAAAGTGGTAGATACTCGTATTTATTATAACAAAGGAAGTACGCAATTAGTGTTTGTTGATTGAGATTTTTTTCATGCGTATTTTCTTGTTCATTAAATATAATCCTGTCATGACAACTCACAACCCTACTTGTGAGCTTTTGTACGATTTGACAAAATACGAGAATAGTGTGGAAGGGGGCGTTAAATAGGTTTCTCTGTAATTCCTGGATATTTGTACATTAAATCTAAATAGGAGCTCTGCTTTGAAAAATTCTAAAAATACAATTAATATAAATCATATAATTTTTGTTTTCTTTCCAATGACAGGTTTTCTATAATTGTGTTACAACTTCGCTTCCACGGTAATCAAAACGGTTCTCCCATTTTAATTTTCGGGACTCTTCGACGAATATTATGCAATTTCCTACTGGGATGTCTCTCAACAGCAACGCTCTTACCCTACAAATATTTTTGTTCCAATTCATTGCATGTTTTTACTCTTTTTGCTGGTTCAAATGTTACTGTCGTAGATATGTTTGTTATGACATGCAGGGTTCAGCTGGTAATGCACTACTGGACCAGTCTACAAGTTAAAACGGAATTTCTATGAAAAAGAAGAGTTTGGCAATTTTGTTGGCATGACTACATACATAGTTCTCCAATATTTGTTTATTGGTTATGAATTTGAATTATGACTAAATTAACAATAAACAAAATATGGTCCAATATTTGTTTCTTGTTTACAAATTTGAATTTAGAATAAATTTCATTCCAATAAGTTTGGTATTTTCAATTTTTCAAATAATTTTCTGCTGTTTGTTTGTTTGTTGCTCTTCTTTGAATACAGATGCCGTTGCGAATGCCAATAAACAATTGGATTCGTTAACACCACTTGTTGTTGTAGGCCAAATTAACAGCATTATACCAGATACTCACACAAAGCGAAGCACTTTTTCAATGTCTCCTGATATTTGTTAAGTTTTCCGGCAGGGTTTGATAATGATGGGTTTTGGAAAAACTTTCTGTCAACCCTCGTCAAGTTTAGAAGGGATGACGCATATGTAAATATGCTTCAAAATGAAATTTACCACGATTATATCTTAATAGTTAGCTTAATTCTTTTCTATTTCAAGCAAAATTCAAACTTAATCCCAACAAATTTTATCGTTATTTGCACAATACTCTTTTACACAATACTCTCGTAAATTTGCCAACAATAATAAAAACACGAACAAATAAAGAAGTAGTAAAAAGTAATTGGTGGTATTCTTAAGTTGTTTATTCTAAAACTTTTAGTAATCAATGGATTTTCGGTTCAGACGGAAAACTATAAAAATCGAAAAGAGAAAGTAACCACCAGAAACACAACTAAGCAAGGAATGTTTGAAAATACAATAAGTATGCATGTGCATAACATACATATGTACTCGTATGTATGTATGTATATTTGTTCAAAAAACTTTTATTGCCACTTAAGAGACTAAATAAATGATAAATTTTCCACAAAAAGCAGGGAGAAGAGATCATTATCGAATAAGGATCACAAAATGAAAACAGTACATACATACATACATACATACATATGTATGCGCAAAGCTCTATGAATATCCGACGTAAATATGTATATGAGTTAGTTTTAAAGGCTCGTAAAATAGCACACGTCTGAATATTGATTTCGGAAATTTTGATTTCCAGTTGATTCATAAAAAAGGGGCTTTTGCCTCAGCACATTTCTACATTTTTTCTTTTCTATACTGTGTTAAGATATGCTACAGTCTTTTTTTAGGTATACCCATCTTATGAGTATTAGAACAGACACCATATGTACTGCATTAGATTACAAATTGTATTTTTGCACGACACTTGTAAAGTACCGAAAATGTGCCTCTTTGTAATTCAAGTTTCAAAGTTTGCCATCAATGTGGAGGGCTTTGCTCCAGAAAATGTCATTGTTTTACTGTTCACAAGGTCGGAGGGGATGACAAGCCCCTAAAATGATCACAAGCGGTATTTTGGCCAAAATAAAAATGTTTTCCTAATAATTTATAAGTTTTCCCCACAGAATTTAATGATAATGGGTTTTAGCCAAAAGAGACACTGAAGATTGACAAAACCGGTTTCTCTCCAAACCAAAACTGACCAAGATATGACGGAAATTTGATCGAAAAACCAAAAAAATATAAACTCCTTTAATTACTTGAGAAGAAAACAAGAAGTTCATGCCAGAATTGAAATTATTTTAGAATAGAATTCAGTAAGACGTGAATTTCTTCACTGTACATACATGATAGAGGTTTAAGCAAAGGCTCGCTCCTCCATTAAAGGCACATCTAACGAAATTTATTTTAATACATATTACGATATGGAATTACATTATACAAATGTAATTTGTATAAATTAAACACATTTCTATAAAATATATTCCTTAAGAAATTTATTTTCACAGGAAGCTTCTTACAGAAGTTATTCCTACAGTTGTTATTCCGGCAAGTTGCTCTCAAACGATTTACGATTGGATGTGAATGAGAGGGCTGCTTGATCCTAATTAAAAAAAAAATCCTGCTGACACTTTACGACTGTTCAAAACATTCACTCATTCACCAACACTCTTCAAGCTCTTATCATATAATTGTGCGTCGTCTGCGTGCATCGTTCGGAAGATTGCGTTTTCTCTCACAGAGATTCCCGTGAGGTTAATTTTCGTAGCACTTAGCGTGAGTTGAAAGGAAGGAGGAAGGCACTCACTGTGTTTGACATCCTTTTGTCTCGAATTGCTGTGTGTGTGTGTGTGTGTGTGTGTGTGTGATTGTGTGCGTGTATCTCTGAATAAAGGTCGTAGATTAAATTTTAATCCTTTGGAAAATTTGGAAAAATCCAAACTTACTTCGCATTATTAATGTTTTGCAAATTGTGTTTATTCTCGATGATATTAGCCAAGACATTGACAATATCGGAACGATTTAAGTTTCCAATGATGGAAGTATTGACGGCGTTGTGTAGCCGAAAGCGGTCCAAGGCTAACAGTGTACAATTTACCAATAACTCGGTATCAATAATATCGGACATTTTAAAACATCAAAAAATGCATACGAGTATTACAATTTTTTTAATCATACATATTTAGAATTTTTTTTTTTCAATGATTTGTATTTTTGAAAGAGTTTACAAAATTTTCAGTTTTATTGCGAAAACATTGATTTGAAACAATGAACACAGTTTTTTTACATATAATTTTTTTGCAAACTTCTTGATAGCGATAAATTAGGTTTATTTCCTTTTGTCTTTTAACACTTTGAATCACTTCAAAACGGTTTGTTTATTGTTATTCTGATGGATTCTTTATGTTTTTGCAAAGTCCTGCAAGGAAAAAGTTTTGTAAGGTAACACAATTGCTGCCGACGCGTTTTCTGCGCTTATGCGTCAATGACAGACCAGACGCGACTAGCTCGCAATGTCCTTTTTGCAACGTTCTATCACTCGCATGAATTTCGCAACCTGTTGAGAGTAAATTTTTATGCTTTTTTCTGCAAATATTTGTAAAAAGCTTTGAGGTTGAAAGCTTTTCAGTAAGAGGAAAAGGATATAGTTTTGGTTTATCATGGTAGGCAATGGTGAAGACTGACAAATCGTTACAGACTAACTGAAAGATTCGCACGTGATTATTATAAGTGGTTTCATTCCTGCTGGGTCAATCGTCTTAGCAGCTTAAGGTTCAAAAATTCGACTCACGTTCGAAAAGTTACGTGCGCCATAAAGTTACTGATTAACTTGATTCATAACGTCCTTCCTCGTGTGATGTTGTGTCTTTCTTTCAAAATTCATCGCAACTTACCACATCTTTCAATTTATTGTTGATCTATCCTAAGAGTTTGCCAGTCATTCCCTCCGAAAGATTCGCCCCTTTTCTAACAAATATTTTCTTCATTTTATTGTTTTGTTTCAGTACATTACATTGTTAGCGCTATACATCACTACGTGCGTTTTTCTGATCAATTCACTGAACACTTTGTTGTTTTTTCGTACAAATACTTTGGATTTGTTTGCTTTATGTCCTTTCCGAAGAAATCGAATAGCCATTAATTATTAAACAGCATAGCCAACAAATTATTAATAATAGCATATTCGTTATTAAGAATTTTTTCAATATATTCTTGATACATACATGCGTATATATTAATAACAAATAGGAAAACTAATTCTTATTGTAATTGCTAATGTAACTTATGAGAACAAGGACGCTATGCCTAATTATAATTCTGTAGAACATTTCTCGATGTCCTGTAAATACATATAAATTCAGTCAAAACAAAGGAAATTAATAAGGACACAAAGAGGATAAGAGAATTTTACACGAACTTGAATAACATAAAACATCAATGTTTCTGAGCATAAAGTCTTTTGTTAGTTACATCTTCTTGGGTTTACAAGATATTTCATATAAAATAATAGTCGTATTAAAATTTGGGTTTTATGAAATTGTGTTTCATATTTAATTTCTTTTTGGGCTTTATTTACTTTCAATGGAAAGATTTGAAAATTTAAAAAATGAAATAACACACAAATTGGGGCCTTGTTTAATTTTTTAGGATTAACGGCTAAATCCGTAAAATGAAATAAGACCCAATTTGGGTATTCGAATCAGCTGATAAAATGAAAGCTCGCATCTCTTCATCTCTGCAGAATCGTGTGGTGGCCATAATAGTCCGTCCATCCGGTATTAAAATCAGTTAAACTTAGTTCTTGTATTATTTGAAAGGATCTCTTCTCTATGGTGAAATGGATTTACGAACAGTTGTGAACATCATCCCAAATCTAAAATTTCATCCTAAACGTTTATTTTCGGTCAGCACCGTAAATGTCAAATCATTTGGTAAATGGTATCGAGAAATTTGGACACCAAAACCCAATGCTCCTCCTTATTTACACTTTACTCAAGTTGGCGATCCTGTACTACGGTCAACAGCAGCATCGGTACCAGAGGATCAGATCCAAAGCAAAGAAGTTGGCTTAATTATAAAACAGTTGATAAAGGTAATGCGTAAGTTTGATTGCGTCGGCATCGCCGCTCCTCAAATAGGCGTATCCCTACGGATCATTGCCATGGAATTTCCTGAGAGCTTAAATAAGAGTTATAAAAAGACTGTATATGAGAAGAGAAAAATGTCTCCATTACCCTTAACTGTATGTTTATAATATTCCACTCAACCTTTATTAATCAATTTTAAAAATCCTAGGTTCTTATTAATCCTAAGCTGATAGTTACGAATTACGATAAGCACAAGCATCCGGAGGGTTGTATGAGCGTGCGAGGTTACTCTGCTGAAGTAGAACGTTACGGTGCGGTTATAGTGACAGGCATTGATGAATTAGGTGTTGAAAGAAAACTCGACTTAAGGGGTTGGAATGCGCGTATTGCCCAACATGAGATGGATCACCTTGATGGTCAACTCTATATTGATCATATGGATCGTTCAACTTTTACCTGCACTTGCTGGGAGGCGGTAAACAGTAAAGGTGGACGCATAGAGATACCATTCTATAAATAAGTTCTAGTCCTAGTAGTGTTCAAGCGTACATAAAGAAATTTCTTTATCCTTTATTAATTACAAAATGAGTTTATTGATAAATTTTGTTTTTTATAAAACTTAATTTTTGGTTAAATGTATTTTAATGTGAGAACAAACTTTAGGACTTGGCAATAAATAGTTAATTGAGTGGTTCAAATAAAATAGCAGGTATATCGTATATTTTCATACATATATATTGATTAAAATCTTTATAAAAATAAAGTTTAAAACAGTCCTTCGATTTCGCCCGTTTCCGTATTCAAGTCGATGTCATAAATACAAGGACGAGTCGGCAATCCAGGCATTTTAGAAATTTCACCAACCATAGCCACCACAAATCCGGCGCCAGCGGAGACGTACAAATCACGTACTTTTATGGTGAAACCTTTCGGAGCACCCTTAATGGATGGATCACCAGTCAGTGAAACAGCAGTCTTCGACATGCAAACAGGTAAGTTAGAAAACCCCTAAAACGGAAGTTTGTTTAGTTATCTTAACCGTTTTAAATAGATTAATAAATATATCGCACGCTATAAGGAAAATGGCATAGTACCGGCGAATCCGGTATTACGCGAAACCATGGGTTCGGTTAGATTCGTTAGGTTGTTTTTATGTAACTTATCTTTCTAAAGAAAAGCAGAGACACTTTAAACTACAAAAAAATACCTACAGCATCGGTCAGCTTCTTCAGCGCTAGCATTGCTTTGGGTGCAAGTTCGACCTTTTCAGCACCATACATTTTTTGAGCTACGACATTCATCTTCTCTTCCAAACCCATTGAAATTTCATAGAGCAGCTTGAATTCATTTGCGGTCTTACACGCTCTGACTACAGCATCGGCCAAATCAATCGCTCCTGCGCCGCCTTCACTCCAGTGCTGAGCAGAAACAGCAGCAAAAGCACCGGCATTCATCGCTGCATCTTTGATAAGTTGATGCTCAGCATTGGTGTCAGAACTGAAAAGATAATGGTTAAACAATTTTTAAAATTGCTTGAAAGGTTAGAACATTTTAATAGTTTTATAGGAAAATATATGCACCTGTGCGTATTAATGGCCACCACTACAGGTAGACAAAATGTTTGTCCATTTTCGATATGTTTTAAGAGATTCGGCAAACCTTTTTCTAGTAACTCCAAATTTTCTTCGGTATATTGTTTGTTAAGCGGTGCGCCTGTTACGGGGGCACCACCTCCGTGCATCTTCAACGCACGAACGGTGGTGACTAAAACCAGTGCATTTGGTTTACGGCCTGATGCACGACATTTTATATTGCAGAATTTCTCCATACCGATGTCGGAACCAAAGCCTGCTTCGGTGCATACGTAGCCATCTTCACCGACCAATTTCAAACCAACCTCATCGGCTACTATCGAAGAACAGCCGTGTGCTATGTTTGCAAATGGTCCGGCATGCACCAGGACGGGAGTGCCCTCAAGGGTTTGCATTAACGTGGGTTCCAGAGCATCTTTAAGCAAAACTGCCAGCGCCCCAGTTACGCCCAAATCATCGGCCGTCACTGGAAGGCCAGCCTTATCGAAAGCTACTACCATTTTAGCCAATCGGTGTTTCATATCCTCCAGATTTTCAGAGAGCGCAAGCACCGCCATAATTTCACTGGCAACCGAAATACTGAACGAAGTAGATCGCGTGAAATTCTTCTCCGTCGGAGATTGTCCAATGGTAATTTGACGTAGGTAACGATCGTTAACGTCGAGCACACGCTCCCACATAATTGTCGCCGGGTCAATGTCTAATCGTGCGAATCTGTTGATTTCCTCAGCGCTCAAAGTATCGGGATCAGTTTTTTTAATCCCCAGTTTTTCCAGGCGTCGAAGTTGGATTTTCGAGAACATACGCTGGCCCTTGATGCGAGGCACTAATCGGTCATAGAGTGGCTGATCTTGTTGAGTCTGCTCGTGGAACATTCGGGTGTCCAGTTGAGCGGCCAGCAGATTGTTGGCAGCCGATACGGCATGTATGTCGCCCGTCATATGTAAATTAAATTCCTCCATGGGTATGACTTGAGCATAACCGCCACCGGCAGCACCACCCTTAATGCCGAAAGTGGGTCCCTGTGATGGTTGGCGCACACAAGCCAAAGCGTTTAGCTGCCTGTGAGCGCAAAGTGCCTGTACGAGTCCAATGAGAACGGTACTCTTGCCTTCGCCTAATGGAGTCGGTGTTATTCTGTAGAACAATCGGGTGCGGAGGAGGGGAAAAATAAGTTATTTTAGGTTTAATTTAAGCATTTTTTAATTTGTTTGGAAACAAACCCTGCCACTATTACGTATTTGCCATCCTTGCACTCTTTCAGCCTGTCGATTACACTGAGTGAGATTTTTGCCTTTTTATCACCATACGGCGAATATTCATTTTGCAGCAAACCGATTTCTTTAGCTAACACAGAGATGTGTTTTGGCTTTTGGGAGCGTGAAATCGAAATATCACTAGAAGAAGAGTTTTTAAACTTAAATACATACTCAGAATAAGAAAGATTTCTTCGTGGTACCTTGGAACCGGTTGAGTGTTTTTTAAAACCAGTGGGCATAAGTCCCAATGAGTTCTCAGCAATCTCTTGGCCATCCGCTGAGCTGAAATAACGGTGTTCGTCATTAGCATGGCGACCGTCATGGGACCAACACCACCCGGCACTGGCGTTATATAAGAAGCCACTTGTTTGGCCTCTTCAAAAAGTACGTCACCAACAAGACGAACACCACCGGATTTAGAGGAATCTGTAGAGGGATTTAGTTTAGAGGAAAATTTCCTCGTTCGAATAAACTTGAAATTTTAAGTAAGTAGCTTGCAATACAGTTAGTAGTATTAATGTTAGGAGTACTAATTATTGTTATATTTTATCATAAAAAAACAAATAAAAAATGAGAATAAAATGATATAAAATACGAGTAAAATTCTATTTTTTTCCAATTGAATTTCAAAGTTACAAATCATTTATTTTAAGCTAATATTTTCAGTTATTATTAAAAAATTCAACTCGAAACCATTGTACGGAAAGCAGTGTAAGACACTCACAGTAAGCAATAGACTGACGTAGAGTATATAAAGTAGCTGAAGCATAAGATTCTTCTTACAAAAACAATGAATGGAAAAATTTGAACTCTTTAATCAGCAGAGGTCAATTTTAAAAAGAGATTAACGGAACGCATAGACGAGCATCTGTACAAAATACTACCGACAAACCCACACGAGTTGTTGTTATCAGTGTTTTTTTTTTTCATATGTTACATGATTTTTTTCAATATTCCTTCACCTGGTTTACAATTGATACCGCAATCGATAACAACGGCGCCTGGTTTAATCCAACTTCCTCTGATCATTTCGGCAACACCGACTCCAACAACAAGGATATCAGCAGAACGACACTAAAAGTGAAAATGACTTCTGGTAAATGTAATGTACAATAATATCGTATTTTAAACGGTAAACTTACGATATCTTCAATGTTCTTCGTCTTGGAATGACAAACCGTAACCGTAGCATTCTCCCATTTCAGTAGCTCTGCTGCTGGTGTTCCTACAATTTTACTACGACCTACGACAACAGCATGTGCACCAGCTATTTGTATACCCGATTTTTTTATGAGTTCAATACAACCCCATGGAGTGCAAGGCAGAAAACCTTTAAAATCACCCGTCGCTAAACGACCCTCATTCAGTGTGTGCAAACCATCGACATCTTTTTCGGGAGAAACAGCATCCGTAATTTTATGTGAGTCGATTTTATTATCGCAGTCAAGAGGCATTTGCACAATAATACCATGTACTTTAGGATCAGTATTTAATTCGTTAATCTAAGAGGAATAAATTCAATTGATTGTTGTACTAACTATTAAGATCCAAATTCAAGAGTTAAGTTAGTAGTATATCACTATATTGAATTATTCCTAAATAGGAATTAGGAAAAGGAGAATAAAATAAGTCTCCATTCTATTTTCGGTTATTAAGGATTAGGAAATTTTTATGTTTGCCTTAAAATAATTCTTTCTTTTAGAGTAAGCAACCTAAACCATTTACTTTTTATTTTCCAAAACTTTTACAACCGATTACTCAACAATACAATACACTCAACTTACATGGTTTAACAATTCCATTTCGGTAGTGCTTCGCGGCAACTTCATATGCTCCACAGCTATACCAATTTCTGTTGCAGCCTTCATCTTCATACGAATATAAACATTGGAATCCTCACGTCCTCCCACTTGTACTATACGCAACCCAGGAACATAATTTAATATTTTAGTATTTAATTCCAGAACTTGTTGTTTTAGCGATTCAGAAATTTCTCTACAATTTTTTAATTGCTCTGTTAATTGTTTAGCTCTTTACACATTTTACAATTCATGAAACTTACTTGGCCAGTTGAGTGCCGCAGATTACTTTAGCTTCGGTCAGCATTTGGCCTGCTCCTTGCTTTGCACTAAAGTACAAATGAGTAAAATATTTTATGAAATTTATGATTGCTTACAAATTGCTACCACTCCGACGCGCAGTCACTAATGGAATGCCTTGAATGCATTAGATTTCTTTTAGTTTTTCAAGGCACACATTATCGTTTTCTCAGAAGTTCAAAAAATAATCAGCAAATCCCAAAGATTATCTTTAAGGGTCAGCGGGAAGAATACAATTTAACACAAGAAATGAATTAGGCAGTCGTGGCACAGGCTGGGCAGTAGTATTATATGAATATTGATATGCTTCTAGAGATTAAACAGTAATTTGTTATCAGTTAAATAATGCCTAACATTCCTCGCCTTCCATTAGCTTATATGTACACTTATCACCGCTGCTATACCCTTATCGTGCCCTTTGCTTGAAATTAAATCAGGAAAAGCACTCTCGTCCATCTGGTTAGGATTTATCAACTTTATAAGTTAAACCAATAAACCATGGTTTAAACCAGGTTAAACCAGGCATTAAACCATAAATAAACCATGAAAATTAATAAATACTGCCGACTAAAACTTGAATTATTAAATAAAATAATAGTTAATATGTTAATATATTTAGAATTTCTTCGAATTTAAGCAATTTTAAATTTTAAGGAAATATACATAAACGCTAGCGTAATAAAGTATACCACAATTTTAACATACATATTTTCAGGAAACAAATATTCAATATTTTCGAAAGTCAAATTACGGCGCTTTAATTGTTGTTAATTTTTAATCCTTTGAAATAAACCATAAACTTAAATCTAGTGAATTAATTTATCTTTAGGGCTGCCCTTAATTTGGCAGAACGACTGCGTGAATTACTCGCCACTTCTTGCTCGTCTGGAACAATAACATGTTTATGAAGCTGCTTCCAGTTGGTTTGTGTTAACGAGTCAACTAAATCCTTATCGTGTGTTACATCATGCCCACAGTACTTTAGAGGCACCGGATTCGCTACACCTTCAATGACATTCCCATTGATATGACGCTTAACTATTGTATCCTCCAGTGAATGAAATGTTATAGTCACAAGACGTCCCAAATTCTTTAGAAATTCATTGGCCAAAATCATGCCATAATTTATTTCGTTTAATTCATTGTTAACAAAAATGCGAAGAGCCTGAAAAATTTTTGTGGCTGCGTGTGCGGGACGTTGAAGTTTATCCTGGCGATGTGTGTCCGACTGGCAGGAGGCAACAAGATCAGCAAGCTGTTTGGTGGTCTCAATTTTAAAGCAGGCGCTACGTGTTTCCACAATAGCACGAGCTATTTTTTTAGCAGCTTTCTCTTCGCCATATACACGAAATATTTTTATCAAATCCGTTTCCTCTGCACGTGCTAATACATCGGCGGCAGTAATTTGTTCGCTATTTACACCGCGATCCATACGCATGTCAAGCGGACCATTCTTTGAGAGGGAGAAGCCACGTTCTGCTTCATCGAATTGCATCGAGGAGCAACCGAAATCGAAGAGAATCCCATCGACCGAATTAGGCGTTACTTCGTGTGTTTGAAGTAGTTGCGGTAGGTCGGAGAATTTGCCTAGCAGAGGTATCACACGTCCGGGAAATTCTTCACTTAAGACCTGGGCCTTCCTATAGGCGACAGGATCACGATCTAGAGCATACACTTTTGTATCACAACATTTTGAAAGCAATTGACGCGTGTGTCCTCCAGCACCAAAAGTCATATCAATAAAAATCTGATGAGGCTCTGGTTTTAGATACTGGACGGCAGTATTACACAGAACCGGGATGTGGGCTAAGCTACCACCACAACTGTTGGATTTAGCAGCGCTCGTACAATAGCTCAATGCACTTTTGTTAGATATGAATTTCTGTAACATTCGCCCGAGCATGATGGATTTTTACTCTTTACGGGAGTTCTTCTTTCTGCCGCCGTTGTTTAGATATTGCAGGAATTCAGAAGACAAGACTTGACTGCACTGCTCTGCAGACAGGCCTGTGGCCGTGGAATTGTGAATTCGCTTATATTTTTTGGCGTAACTATTATTTGCAAGTCGTTCCAAAGCATCAAGTTGTTTAGCTAATTTCGCAGTGGCTTCGTTTGTCAAGCCTGCGTGGTTTGTGAGCGGTTTAATTTGTGAACGTATTTGTTCGGAAAGATCTCTGCATTTGTTTGGGAGGAGGAAGTAGAATGTTCATTTTTAAAATATTCATGCTTGGTTGTCAGAGAAGATAATTAATTACTATAATTCATTAGAAATAACACGTCGTGAAGATAATTCGACATAAAAAAATTTTGCAACAACAGGGTGATATATGGCATAAAGTGAGCAAAGGTAATACTGCCTAACGGCTTCTATCAAAAAGGTCCTTGAAACGTAACGAGCAACAAGAGATCCTTGTTCATTGCCACATTTTTTCTGCTAACGTTAAGCATTCTTTTTAAATGTCATACAATCTGACATAGTTATATAGCTTATCTTTGATGTTAAGCTCTGTCGGTCTGGCCAAATCATCTAACGATTGGGTAATTAAATTAAAAAAAAGAGGTCCTTGTTCATGAAAGACAACTTACTCCCAGTTGGAGAGATCTTTAATATAACACTCGGTAGGAGTGGTTTGGTAGGCGTCTTTATAAGCCATAATTAAGGATTATACACTACGTACAACACAAAACACTATAACTTTTATGGACACAAGTCAAGGAAACGATTAATGTGTTTTAATTAAAGTGCAAACAAGGAAATGTTAGCAATTAGCAAAGAAAATAGCACCCTATTTCAAGTATGCCGACAGGCCAAAAATGAAGGAACGAAAATAAGCCGCAACTTTCACGTGACTAACGGATATATGTCGGTCTGTTGTGCAGGAAGTAGCAGAAAGGAATATAAAAAAAAATTCAAATAAAAAAATATATGTTAGATAATAACAAAATGAAATATTTCTCCACATAACTCACACAACTCACCTTCCGTATTTAGTTTTATCTATTGGCCACTTTTCAAGTATTTTCAAGAATCTTTGGTACTGTGCAGTCATATTCGATTTGTACCAATAAAGTTATTAATTATTTATTCTTAAAGAGAATCAACATATCTTTGTCACCATTTTTATTGTAGTTCAGGAAAGAAAAAGAAATGCCAAAATCAGCTGTTAAGATTAATTTCACAACGAAATCAACGACTCGGGTCTAACAATGGTTGCATTCAGGACAACAAGCTGTGTTGGCTTTTTTCTGTTTTTTTGTCTGAGGGGGTTAGAAAGGTCAGAAGGGCTGACAAAGCCGTCGCCATTTTTTCTAGCCAAAAATTTGTATGCTGGATCTGCTCAGAACTTTCTTCTCTGTCACTCATTTTCAGTGTTTTGCTTACTTCTCGTGTGGCGGCAACGTGGAATTTGGCAATGTTGTTGTTGTTTAAATGTTGTTGTTTATCAGCAAAGACTCAGCAAACGTATTCAGAGCACATGATTTACGCTGACAAGAAAAAGCCAACACAGCTTGACCGCTCTGAATGCAACCAATGGCTACGCCACAATTTAAGCAAAATAAAAAACACAATGGTGCCCTGTAACATTGCAAGCCTCTTTTGTCCCAAAAACCTTAAATTATTTAATTAACGAAAACGAAAACGGAGAACTGGTTACTGTGTGTTCAAAATATGCCGCTTTTTAAGCTATTGTGGATTCTACTAGCTTTGAGCATTTCAGCTTGACTACGAGAATACCAACGGGGCTATTCTGGCAGTCAAGTTGACTAACAACTATCAAGAAGATTTGTCTGCCAAATTGTCAGTGCTTTAAAATTGGGTATTTTCGTAGTCAAGCTGAAATGCTCACCGATAATAAAATCTACAATAGTTTACAAAGCGTTATATTGTGAACACACAACTGTTTAGGGTTACCAATTCTAATTTCCGTTCAGACCAGCTATGGTCTGTTTCGATATTGGCGGCAATCGTCGCTGGTCTTGTTCTTCTTACAAGTGGTTTGTTTTCATTTTTTAGCTAACAAAACCAAATTTCAAGCAGAAAAGGATTACATTGCGTAAATATTGGTAATTTAATAGGAAGAATATAAAAGAAAAACTAATCGAGTGAGTGCCTGGA
Organism: Conops quadrifasciatus; assembly: GCA_949752815.1. NCBI lineage: Eukaryota > Metazoa > Arthropoda > Insecta > Diptera > Conopidae > Conops > Conops quadrifasciatus. Next base: position 10,741,526 of record OX457078.1, on the reverse strand, counting down.
GATAAATGTTTGTTGGCGACCATCGCAGCTTTGATTTTGTGCAGCCGACAAGCAAATGGCAGCGACGATGCATTTCATGATTTGACGAGAGAGTAAAATATTTGACAGCTTGTTCAATCAAATGATTGCAATGTAAAGGGCACTTTGTTCATAATTGCTCTATTTGTGCTGGTGTAATCGGGTTGATGAACACAGGCGTAATTTCTTCTGTATAAACCCTTAAAAAGTCAGTGAAATGTCACTGATTTTCTCTTCGACCTGAAAAAGCTTGACGCATCGTCTCTCGTAACCTTCGATGGGTTGATTGCCTGTTGTCGGCAACTGTCCGTATTGTGTGTGTTTGTAAAAATCAGCCGAAATTTTGTAAAATATATTGGAAACGAAAATAATTTTTTATTTAACCGAAACCATGTCTGGACTTATATCGATAACGTCGCGACGTTTACCCCAGAATGTGTTAACTGTTGGAATGAAGGCTGCGCGCTGTCAAGAAGTAAGTTATTCATTGACCCACCCACCCGGAGGCTGTAAATGGTGTTGGCACTCTGCCGTAATCCGGAGTACTGAAAAATCTTTTCTGCTATTATGTAACCTGCCAAAATCTCTAAGCCTGAAACTTCGAATCCTTGAAAGAATGCGCGAGAAGGCGTAAATATTCGCGAATCACGTGATAGTTTAGACTCTTTCGCCAAATGAAAATGTTGTGCAATCATTCAGCCAGATTGTATTTTTTATGGAATATTTGTGCATTTTTAGGTTAAAGCAGCCTTCATCAGTCGTCGTTTTTCCAAACTTGGATCATGTCAAGCCAAAAGGCTGTTCAGCAGTATTACCAGGTTCTATGCCGAAAATCAACGGTAAGATTCATACTAATTCTCGACGTTAATTTTCGCTATTCCTTTTTATTTATTCTTTTAATTTCAGGGCCAGCGATTTAAGAGCCATCGCTGGAATCAGGTGGCAAATGATTCATACTAGTTCCTCTTTCTGGCAAGTGGAAACGGTGATAGTGCCTCAGTTTGCCGAATCGGTATCGGAGGGTGACGTAAAGTGAGTTATCTAATTATGTTCTACTGATATCAGAAGATTCTCAGATCTCTCGATGTTAAACTGTCTGCTGACTGTTGTGTGGTATTGCATTAAAAAGTCTTGTTCTTCTCTAATTGGTTTAACAAGTTCAGAAAACAAAGAAAATATTTTTTGAGTTTGTAAACTTTATGAATTTGAATTGCGATCATAACTTATTTGTAAAGCATTTTCAAGTTTTATTATTTTCTTTCATCACCAAGTGACGTGTTAAGCAGTCATAATTTTGCTCTAATTCTTTGAATAATAATTTTTACTTCAGATTTACCGTCAAAGTGGGTGATTATGTTAATGCCGATCAGGTGGTGATGGAGATCGAAACTGATAAAACTGCGGTCGCTGTGCCTGCTCCTTTTGGTGGCATTATTAAAGAAATTTACGTCAAAGATGGTGATACCGTCAAACCTAAGCAGGAATTGTTTAAGATTGAAAAAGCTGCAGGTGGAGCGCCAGCTGCAGCCTCTAAACCTGCTCCAGCACCAAAGGCGCCAACACCAGCTCCTGCGGCGGCTGCAAAACCACCGCCACCACCTGCTGCTAAAGCACCTCCTCCACCACCACCAGCAGCACCCAAAGCGGGAGCTCCACCGCCACCACCACCACCACCACCACCGCCATCAAAACCGGCAGCACCTGCCGCACAAATTCCAGTGGCTGCCATTCGTCATGCACAAGGTATTCAAGCAGCTTCAGTAAGGGTACCGCCAGCTGATTATTCCCGTGAAATCACCGGTACTCGCACCGAGCAACGTGTTAAGATGAATCGAATGCGTCTAAAAATTGCAGCCAGGTTGAAGGAAGCCCAGAATGTAAACGCTATGCTGACCACGTTCAACGAAATCGATATGAGGTAAGGAAAAGGGCTCTCGGGCTTACCGGGCTCTTCGATAATAGCCCGTCTGAAATAGTGATATGGTATGATCTACAGTGCGGCCATGGAATTTCGGAAACGGCATTTGGAGGCCTTTCAGAAAAAGTTCGGGATAAAGATAGGCTTCATGTCTATATTTACTAAAGCCTCCGCTTATGCTCTGCAAGATCAGCCTGTTGTCAATGCGGTCATTGATGGTCAGGTACGTAACCAATAATTTATTATGTACATGATATTTCTTCACGCTTATGTCGATTATTCGATGTAGGAAATTGTTTATCGGGATTACGTGGATGTCTCAGTGGCTGTTGCCACTCCAAAGGGACTGGTTGTCCCAGTCATTCGGAATGTGGAGAGTATGAATTATGCTGACATTGAAATAGCTATGGCCGCGCTGGGAGATAAGGCCAAAAAGGGGCAGATTGCTGTGGAGGACATGGATGGAGGCACATTCACCATTAGCAATGGTGGCGTCTTCGGTTCTCTGATGGGTACTCCAATCATTAATCCGCCACAGAGTTCCATACTAGGAATGCATGGCATATTTGAACGTCCAATCGCAGTAAAGGGACAGGTAAGGAGGGACGATGTCTTTCTGTCATGTACCATCATATCTAACCACCCATTCCCATTCAATCATTCATTCATTTATTCAGGTTGTTATTCGGCCCATGATGTATGTTGCTCTGACCTACGATCACCGACTGATCGATGGACGTGAAGCTGTCATGTTTTTGCGTAAGATTAAGGATGCGGTTGAAGATCCCAGAATTATGCTTGCCGGATTGTAAAGTATCGAATCGAATCGGAAAGCAATCGGCAACAAACAAAAAGTCTTTAAGATCGAAAACTTAACTTAAAACAATTTATTAATACATAAATTGAATGACTACAGAATAATAGAAATAAAAGATTGATTTTTGATCCGAATAGAAATTCAAAATTTTAGCTCTTCATTCATTTATTTCATAAAATCCAAAAACTCTACAAAATTTTTATTTATTAAATGTGCATAATTTTGTTGTCCTTATATCAAAGAACATTTTAATATCGGATTCAACTTTTCAATCGTACAATATTTTAGAAACTCTTTAGTTTTATAAAACTTCTTACCAATTAATGTTAGTATCATGATAAATTTTATTTATTTATAAAGCCTATAAAAATAAATCTCCAGATTTTCTTTTTGCAAGAGTATATTTTACGTTTTTTAAGATTTTATTTTACAAAACATGAAGGCGAAAAGAAAGATGAAAATTCTCAATTTTGTTTATTTTTAGTTTTTTATTTAAATATTTTAATTCTGTTTAATAACTTGTAGTATTATAATAGTTGTTTGATATTCGTTAAAACTTCCAAAATGATTAGATGATTAGTTTTGGAATGAATTCATTTCAAAGGCATTATACTGATTGAATTTTTGACTGAGGGCCTTTCTCTTGTATATATATAGACGTATTTTAGCAGGTTTTCTTATGTTTTTTATGATAAAAATAGCTCGCCTGCTGATATTTTTATACTTGTCTGTGGCCTTCAGTTCTGGAAGGAACACCTGCAATATAAAATGATACAAAAAAGTTATCACATGGGATCATTTCGTAATAATGATCCCCATAAAAGAGTAGCAAAAAAAAAAAAGGGAAATTAAAAAAAATTAGGAGAATACATATTTCTAAAAAAACAACGGTTACGCTTTAGAAGACTTAGAGAGAAGTCTCGAAGGCTAGTTCAAGACGTCTTACAAGTTTCAAGGGTTGTCTGAAATGCTTTCATTTTCTTTCAAATCAAGCGGTGACTTCTCGAGTCATTCGAGACGTCTCGTGCAGCTCTCTATTACGCATACAACATGCGACAGACCTTTTTGAAAAGCTGAAGGAAGGGATTTTGATGGTGTGCACGAGCGCCATTTGACGAGGTTGTGGCGAGGTCATATCGATTGTCGTATCTGTGTAATTCTCTGATCTCGGTTTCTTCGATCTGGTTTCAATCAAAGAAACATAGTGTACTCGTACATAGTGGAAAAAGTTGTAAAAAAAATTGAAATAGACTTAAAGAAAACATAGAAATTATCGATATGTCGATGTTAGTTCTTTTGCATTAAAAAACTTTATTCAACAAAACATTATTCAATAAAATTATATTTGAAATTTAACTTTAAAAGCCAAATTTTTCTTGTCGGTTCGTGTCTTGACTGAAAATTTGTGTGTCTCATCTCGTTCTCGGTTTTTATGTCGACTAAAAAAAATCTTTTTCGAATTTGTGTATGAATCAGTATTGTCGACTCTAAAAACAAATTGGAAGTGAACTACTTTGGACAAAATACAAGAACTATATATAAAAAAATAAATTAGATATTTTTAATATTTCAGTGTTTCGGAAATTGAGACGAGAACGATATTGTTGCTAACGTCTTCTGATTGGTTTAGAAGAAGTAAGTATAAAATATAGTGGTTCCAATTATTATCAGCGGATAAAATGCTAATTATTTATAATAAATAAAGAATTTTTCCCTGAAAAGAGAAAAGAGTTGTACTTAACTTTTTAGTTAATTAAACTTTTAAAGAAAATTTAATTAGACGCATAGATGATAACTCGATGAAAGAAAACTATTTTTAAATGATTTTGGAGCAAATTGGTCCTGTTCACTTTTATTTGAAATTTTGTTAATAGATATATTTGGGTACAATATTTTTGTTTTGTTTGGTTTTTATTTTAGCTCTATAGTTTACGGTAAAATTAATGTGTTCTTTTTACTTAGATCTAGCAAAGAGATTGGTTTGATTTTTTAACAATTTTGTTTTTTTTTTGCAATTTTGTGGTTATTATGTTTTATCTATAAACATTTGTTTTTCAAACTAAATTTATTCAACTCTAGCAAAATATTATAAAAGTAGATGCTGTCAATATAATTCGTATGTACATAGCTGTTTTTGTTTTTAGCAATATTCTAATATTTATAAGATCGTACGTATTAATATTACATGATTACAAAAAAGTTGTATGCAACAATCGTCTCGTCTAAAATGTTTTACAATTAAAAACAAAAACAATTAAGAATAATTAACAACATTTTAGACAAAAGGATTGGCATAAAAGATTTGGTTATCTCTTGTTTTGTTTTTTGTTTTGTTTCGTTTTTTAGCTAACTTCGAAGTAATATTATTAAAAATTGTGTCTTTTTTGTAAGAATTACTCAATTCACATACACATGCCGGCTGCTTGGGCAGCTCAGGGGATACAGAGTGTAGTTACATTGGGGTTTCTTTATGGGTTTCGGTTTTTGATTTTTGATTTCGAATCAAGGTGTTTTTTCTTTGTGTTCCTTTTTATTATTGTTAGGATTAAGTCTAAGAAAACCTATGAATTTTGTACATTTGCATTATATATAGGTGGAATTTTAATTTTATTTTCGATTAAAATTATTGCAGATTTTTTAGTTTTATTTTTTTATATTTTTTATAAAAAGTTTCATATTTTTTAAAATGTTATATTTTTTTTAAGATGTTGTTTTGGTTACGTTTTGAGTGTTGGCTTTTTGCTTATTAATAACTATTTTTAGTTTAATGGGTTTATTTTTTCTTTTTTGTTTGAAAATCGCTTTTGGTAGAATTCAGAATTTTTCTATATTTTCTTTCAATTAATTTGTTTTTTTTTTTATTTGGTTCAATTTTATTGTTAGCTCTTTTATTATATACCAAACTATTTTGCTTTTTTTTTCTTTTTAAATGTTTATAATTTGTGTTAATTTTTGCTTGGTTTTTATGAAATATTATATACATGAAAATTATGAATTATATATTACTTGCATGAAACTTCGTCTTCTTTTTTATGTTTAATGATTTAGTTTTGTGAAATATAAAAACAATAAATAACCTTTTAAATTTTGCTTCTCTACACAAACTTTTATCTAGAGAAAAATTTCGAAAATTTCTTTTCTTTTAAAATTTGCAAAAGTTTGCGAAAGTTTGTGAAAGAAAGTTTTTCGATTTGAACGAGTTTTCTTTGTGTGGGGATATTTTCCACTCATTTTTAAGATTTTAATATTTAATTTAAAACAAATACTATAATGTCTATAATGATAAGATGCCTTTTAATGAGGTATATAAGTCTAGAAATACCGCGGCTCTAACTAAATTAATACCTGAATTTTTCAACTGACAAAGAGCTGCAAGTTTTTAGGAAATATATATACCGTTTAGACTCTAGAGAGTTACAATACACCGAAGTATTGTATTGCATTTATAAACATGTTGAAATGGATGAATAAAATGTAGCCAGACATGATGGCCGTTGGTAGTAGGTACATATTTAATCACTGACTCACTAACTGTTTACCTGACGACTAAGTGCTTTCTTTAAGCAATTACACTGGGTATCCCCTCTTCTTCTTCTTTTTCGATTTCCTTTCGTTTTCGACGTATTGACCGCATTTTTCCATTCATAGAAGACAAACCTTCATCACACCATGTTGCATGATGTTGCATGTGGCATGTCTTCGCTCAGTTTTATCTCGAGGTCCACTGGCTGGTTGGTAGGTTGGTTGGTTCTTGCGAGATGTTGAAATATTTGTATTCGAATACGTTTTCGAGTGACTACTTCTAGTGCGTTTGTTGCTACTGCTACTATAGTACTAATTCTGCTACTACTAATTTTGGTGTTTCTTTGTTTTAACGAATTTTTTGCTTGTTTCATGTGTTCTAGAAATCTTCTTCCTTTGTCGGTTCTTTGATTTTGTCTGGATTGTTTCAATCTCTCTGCTTAGATCTTGCGGATTTTTGGGGAAGGTTAAAAATCAGGTAACAGACAGAGCGAGGTGTACGGACAGGGGCAGGACAGGTAGGGTAGGTTCCATTTTCTAAAATCGTAAAATCAAAATGTTATACATATCGTCATTATTAATCCCGACATTGCTCCCTTTTTTTCTGTTAAATGCTTTCAGAAGAAAAACCTTCTGAGGTTAATTTTTTTTTCTCTAACCGAACCCAGGGTCGGTCTCCATCTGCCGCACTGTTTCTGTGGAATTTCTTCTTCTTGTCGTTGCTTATAAGTTTTTGCAACGCATGAAGCTTTAGCTTTGCCAAATTTTATAAAATATGATTTTCAATAAGACAATATTTTATACAACACACGATTTCTTAGGGCCGTGTAGAAGGCAAAAGAGAGCGAGAGAGAGCGAGAGAGAGGCGGCTCATACTCATTCTTCGAAGTTGTTACTGCCTCGAAAATCGTTGGGTTGGTTGCACGGTTGGTTGTTTGATGCGTCGTTCGATCAGTTGTTTCTGCGTGTTTTGTGTGTGTATGCGTTTGCTTTGTCTTCTTCAACTCAACTTCCAATAGTAAGTAATATTTCTTCTTGAAAGTTTTGCCAAGGCCTTTTATCATCATTATTATTATTATTGAGGTCATCATCTTCATCACTGTCGCAATCATTCAACCGTTTTGTTGAGGTGTGAGATTTGCTGCTTTTGCTGCTTGCCAAATAGTAAATGCTTTTATTATCGAAGAAGCATTCAGATTTTCTCGGGCCGGAAAAGTAATTTAAAGTGTGTTGTTGTTATTTTGGCTTTTTCATGAAAGCTTTCATCATGATTGAGTTTTGTTGCTATTACGTACATACATACATACATACATACAAACTCGTATGTGATATTACTGTTATTTTCGTTCTATTGACGTTTGTGCAAGTTTTGTTGTTGTTGTTGTTGTTGTTGTTGCTGTTGTTGTATTTGCTGCTTCTGCCGTTGTTGCAAATTGCTGCTGGTTTTATTGATAGCAATTATTTCTCTATAGCTGCTGGTTGGCTGAGGTTAAATATTTATGGATGGCTGATATTCAGCGAAAGTCGACTTTCCGCATGGTGTCCTGCCGCCTCGACCCTTCACCACCCCCTCCGCCTCCCCCTTCCGTCTATCACGAGCACCCTTTTGCTATTTGTCCAAATCGAATCAAACCAGATCGAGACGCGTTCAAGTCGTCGAGTCCAGTCGATTCGTTTCGGTGGCGTTGGGTTGAGCCTCTGCCTAAGCAGTCGGTCGGTCTTTGGGGTTTTTCGGGTATTTCGGGTATAACTTTTTGCATTCAGCTTTTTGGGGTGGTTTTTAATAGATTTCTTAGTGACTTCTTTGATGTTGTCGTATCAATCTTTGAAATGCGGGCCACTTTTTGTCATCAACAAGACTAACCAGATTGCTGCTGTTTGCTGCTGCTTCAAGTCTTCGTCTCAGTTCAATTTTACTTGTTTTGTTTTCTTTTGTTTTTGATATCATACAAGTTTTTATTGAAGTATTTGTTTTTGATTTTTTTTTTTTCTATTTTTGGAGCCGCATCTGCCCGAAATTAACCACAATTTAAGAGATTTCTTGTAGTGAAAAAGATCGAACTTTTAGTTAATTCGACGCAGCAGGAAAATGAAAATGATAATGAAAGGGAAAAACCATATTTTGTTCACAGCAACCAGATTAAATCGAAAATTGAATTTTCCTTTTTCTGGGATTTTGTCTGTTTCGAAAGCAAAAGACTTTGTTGTGCAAATAATGGTTTAAAAGTTATTACTTTTTGGTGGTTTTTCGTAGTAGTTGTTGTTGGTTTTGTTGTTGTTGTTATTATTGTTGCTTGCCTCTGCTGCTGTTAGTTGTTTATTAGAATTATTTGACGAAAGGAAGTTCAACGTATTTCTTGCAGCTTTCTCTTTCTCTAATTGTTTGTTAAGTGTTGTTCTTGTAAGAAATTTGTAGTCGTTGTCCTTCGAAATAATTATTAGAAATTGTTTTATTTTTTTCGGCTCAGTTTTTTTTAATTATTTTTGAATGATTGATAATTTTATTGCTTGATTTTGAAAAAAATTTTAATGTTTTTAATTTTTTTTTGAGCAAACAATTTTTTGGGTACGATTTAAATTTTGTCTAATTTTTTTTTGTTTAATATTTTAACGCGATATATTTTAATTTTCTTCTGTCTATAAGTTAAAATGGTTGTTGTTTTGTTGTTGTTGTTGCTGTTGTTCTCCACTCATTGTGATTTAGCACATTTATTATGATCATGATTTATTTAATGATCTCAGTCTCTGTCTGTCTTCTCAAAGCTCACTCTCTTGCTCTTGCTCTCTTTGATGCATGTTGTTTTTGTTTTGTTTTTGATGCTGCCGAGCTCATGATTTTGAAGTAATATTCATTGTTGTTGGCTGCTGTCGTCTATTGTTGTTGTTGTTGCTGTTCTTGTCTTCGTTGCTATTCTTTTTTTCTCCAATACTCTGTTTTTGTCCCTTTTGCCTGAACTTCATCGTGCGCCATTTTCAAGATGTCTGCCTTGCGTTCGGTTTGTTGTTGTTGTTTTTTTTTTACTGGCTTCCTTCCAACTTTGTTCGTTTTATTACTTTGTATGGATATTTTTTTTATGATTTAATACATTTCGCGTTCGTGAAAGCGTTCGAGTATTATTTCTTCGGCGGCGTCTACCGCAATACACGCGCCCTTTAAGCCCCCTCCCCCCTTCTTAGCCTTTCCTTGTCTTTTGTATCTTTTGTCGTATTAACGGTTTCCGTTTTTTTCGGCTTTTGTTGTAATTTATTTAATTTTTATATCTTATGGTTGGAAAGAAATTATTGTTGCCGCTTTGCTGCATTTGTTGTTGGTGTTGTTGTCTGGCTTGTTCTTGCCTTATTATGCGTTATGGTATAGGAAAATTTAGTATAGCATAAGAGTTCATTAAAGTTTTCTCAAAAGCCCTTTGCTGTTGTTGTTTATTACTTTAATGTTGTTTATGACGGTTTTATTACTTTTATTAAAAAGTTTTAATTTTAAATTTGTAGCAAAAAGACACAAATTCATTTTCGTTTTATATATTGTGGATAAGTTTTTATCTGAATATGGTGATTAACCCTTCTTTAAACCTCTGTTAAACTTTTTCAATGAAGCTTTCAAGACTTTCTCATTTTTTATGTTTGAGTAATAAAGAACTGATTTTTAACTTTATAACGTTTCTTAATGCTTAAACAGTCTTAAAATATCGTATTTTACGAGAATTCGGAAAATTCCTAACATTTTTTAAATATATATCATCTTTAATTTGGTCCAATTAATTTTGGTTGCGTTTTTAAAAATTTTTTTTTTTAACTACGAGATTATTTGAAGGGCGATATTAATTTTTGGATTTTGATTTTGGATTTGATTTTGATTTAATTCTAAAGTGTCTAAGGGTCTTTTATAATTTCACAGGTGTTTCTTTTTCTTTTTTAAGTTTCTTAAATTGTTATTTTTTTTCAATATACAATGTTTTTTTTTAAGCCACAAAGTTAATGAAGCATGCTACGTACTTTGCCTATTTCGTTTTCAGTCTTTTTAAAGAAGTTTTGAAGTTATAAAATAAACCGAATAAACCGAATTTTTAATTTGAATAAAAAAAATTTTTTATAACCTCTTAAATTTAATTTGGTCTCTCTCTTTCTCTCGCTTTTATTTGATTTTGACATTGATTGTGTTAGATTTGGTCATATATACTTAAAAAAATAAAAATTTTGATCCGTTGCTGTTTTTAGAGAATTTCAGTGAAAGTTAATAAATTAAAATAGACTTTATGGACATTTGTTGTGTTTTTTTTCAAAGGGAAAAATAATAAATGGTTATACAAAACCTTAACTAATTTTGGTTTTTGCAAAATTTGGAATTTTCTTTTCAAGTTTCTTGTTTTTGGATTTTGTTTGTTGATGAATTATGGCGAAGTTTTTCGTTTGAAAATATTGATTCATTCACAAGTTCCAAAATTATTTAAAAGGTTAAAAAAAATAATAAAATAGCTAAAAATAAAATAAAATAAAATAAATTTGATAATTCAAAATGAATTTGATGATGATAAAATTGATAATTTTATTATGAAGAGTCTGGGAGAGAAAAGTTGATTGAGATTGATTAAAAAAAAATGAGTTTTAAGATTGGGCTTGACGTTTGAGTTTAAGGATTATGTTGGATAATTTATTTTCACGATTGAGTTTTAAAATGGGGCATGACGATTATAGATTGCGACAAAAATTTTAAATTAATAATTGATTTTGAACATTTAGTCTTAAAATTGGGCTGGAAGATTGGGTTAACGTGATGATGTTTAATATTGGTTTTAAAACCAACTTTGAAAGCGAAGAAGTTTTGAAAATTTGAGCCTTTTGAGGGTGAAATTTGAAAATTTCTAAACTTTTTACGATTTTGATTTACGTAAATTTCTTACTTGAGAGAATTTCGAGAATTTTGCAGATTTTTTGCAAAATTAAAGGATTACACACAATTTTTAAAATTTGGAGTATTTTGACTTTTTAATGTTTAAAACAAAATGTAAATTCAAAATAAAAAAAGAAAAAACGTGCAATTTGGGAGGTTTTTTAAAATACTTCTTTTTATGATTTAATGATCAATAAAGATTATAACATTTCAGTTTTTTTTTTATTTTTCAGCGGCCTTCTTTTTCCCTTTTATTTGTAAATATATGTACATATTTAATTTTTGTGTACAGTATGAATTCATTTACTAAATTTCTTTTTAGCTTTTATAACTTTTGTTAATTTTATTTAGGATTTCAATAACTTTTTAATTTTGATTGCAGAGTTTTAGAGAAAATTGAATTGACTTGAAATTAATTCTTATTAAATTTAGTGCTAATAATTGTTTTTTCCTTACTAAATCTTTACTAAATGGATTATGATTTTCCAAAGAAGCTTAAAAATTTGAAAATGAAAATTAGACATTATTATTTGATTTCTTGCCGACTTTGAAATTGTGATTTGAAAAATCAAATTGTGATGTGAAAATTGACTTTAAAAATGCTAAAATTTTAAATATTTTGGGGCAACTGTTGGAAACTTTGAAAAAACTGTTTCTCATTTCTTTCTCTTTTGCGGCGTAGAAAAATATAACTCTTTATTTGAGACAAAACGTGAATTGAAACTTTTTAATTTACGAATTTTTAATTAATCTGAATATAGCTTAAGACAATCTCGAGATAAATTGTTTAGAAATTTGATAACGGCAATTTAATAATAGCGTTTTTTTAATTTTAAAAGGGAAAATAAAAGAAATTTTAAGAATATTTCCAGAAATTTAAAAAATTTTTTATATTACTTGAATGATTTCTAGATGAAATTTGTTTTTTTTTTTTAGTTTCGAAAAAAATTGTATAAATTTCGTGGATTTTGTATAAAGAAATTTAATCTATTCTGAATAGTATTTATTTTTAAGGAAATCGAGCGTGTTTTTTTGAATAACAATACAAATTTTGCTTATAAAGGCTTCTTCACTTTGAACTTTTGATGTTTGAGTCCCATTTCTTTCTCCTTCTTTCATTGTACTAAAGGATTTAATTTAAATAAATATTAATTTTCTTTTTAAAATGTTTTCTCAGAAATTAAAAAAAAAAATTTCCATTTTAATTTTATTCTGTTTTTGATATTTAAATAAAAGTGGTTTTGAATAAGAAATTGTTCTTAATTTGTTGAAGATGTTATTAGAATTAAATTGAAGAGGTTAAATTGAAGAGATTATTAGAAATGTTTATTATTTATTCTAAATATATTTTGGTGATTTAGTTTATTAAATTAAAATTAAATTACGATATATTTCAAAGTTTTTTATTTTATTTGCTGCTGCGGACTAAATTTGCAGTTTAAAAATTATGGTTTTGAAAATTTTTTATATTATTTTAAAACTTATAATTTGCAAATACGAATTGAAATTTTAATTTAGGATTACTTTTGTTATGGTTTTTTTTTTTAATTTTTTACTATTAATTTGTGTAGAAATAAGAAAAGGGACTTTTTTATTTAATACATTTTTTTTTGTAAATTTAGGAATAGAAAACGATTTTGAAAACGCTTTTCAAAAATTCCTTTGTCAAAATTTTAAGAGAATTAAAAATTTAATTTTAAATTTTAAAATTTTAAAATTGTAAAATTTTTACGAGTTTTGCAGATTTTTTGGAAAATCGTTTTTCTTAAATTATTTATTTTCATTTTCATTATTTCGTGAACTTAAAGATTTTGATATGAAATACAGGCTGTATTTTTGTCAGGAGGCACTGATTGAATAAACAATTTTTTGTTTAAAACTTTTGTGTAAACTTTTTTATCTAAACGGAATTTGGTCCGCAATTGGCCGATGTAACGATTTTTCGGAAGCGGCAAATTTTATAAATTTATTGAAATTTGTTATTATTTGCGTTTTGTTAATTGTGCAATAAAAATGTGTTTAAGTTAATTGAAAAGAATTAATTTTTGTCCAAGCTTTTGGTTACCACTCTTTTTATTATTGATTTTGATAAAATGATTTTTAAATTTAATTAACTTTGAAATTAACTTGGAAATTAACTTTGGTTAAAGGTTATTATTTTTGGTTGATGTAAAATTTTGCTTAATCTATTTATTTGTGTAAATTTGTATTTCGAGATAAAATCATTTTGATAAAATGATTTTGTATAAATAAAATGAGCTTTTTAAAAATATTTTAGTTTAGATTAGAATTAAATTCAAAATTTGATTGATGAAAAATTAAATTTTTTTGTGATGCAGCTAAACAAAATTTTTGTTGTAATTGTTAAAAAATATGGTAGATATAATTGAGTAGAGAATTTTTAAAACGTACAAAATTTATATAAATATTAATTTTGTGTTTCCTGCTTTTCATGTCTTCAAGTGTTCGTTTAAAGGAGTTTTTTTTTTTATTTTTTTGGAATTATAAGTGAAATTTTTCAAAAATAAAATTTTATATAAAGTAAAATTCAAACGCAATTTTGGAATGAAGATTTTGCAAATACGCTGCTGTTATTTAAAACAAACAAATTTCTTTTCACAATTTTTTATTGAATTATTCCAGAATTAATTGGAATTTGGAATCTTTTAATCCGAATGAAGATATTAATTTTTATCTTTTCTGCGCCGATTTTGATTTTTAGTATGAGATTTATAAAGTTAAAAAATATTCTTAGATTACAGAAAACCTTTTTCCGAGAATTATTTTCCAGGAACTTTTTTGATTTTTGTGAAACCAAATATAATTTTATATTTTTCTTTTGGCATTGAATTTGTCGAAGGAAAAAATTTGTAAAAATTATTGTTACGAATGATTCGTTTTTGAGTTTTACTATATGTCATGATAAGTTTTTAAAAAAATTGATATTCAAATATTGGCAGGTGTTTTTTAAAATTTTGCTTAAAACAATGAACTAGAAAATTTGCAGAATTAGGGAATTTAGAGAATTTTGCTTTTTAAGTGGAAACGATTTTTGGTAAAGTATTTAAAGTAAATTATTCTTTCAAAAATTTTTTCAAAATATTTTTAATTATTTTTCTTTTTAAACCACTATTTTAAATACATGTTTATTTTTGCAATTATCTCTTTTACTCGATTGCTTTTATTTTGGATCAGTTCTGTGTTACTTTCTCAACTTCTTCTTTGTATTCTTTTACTGCGTTACCTATTTCTGTTTTCTGTTATTATCATTATTAATTTTTCTTAACTAATTCCTGAGTTGATTTTTTAAATTATAATTTTTTAAATTGTTAGTGGCTTTTCTCGCGATAGTTCTCTGCAAAAATTTATTTTAACAATTTTTTTTTAACAATATTATGGTTGTTTGTATTGTATTTTAAAAGATTGATTTTTTTTTATCGCAAAAAATTGTTAAATTAAATTTTCTCATTCAAACAAAAAACGTTTGAAATTTTTTTTTTATTTGCGTCTTTGCGTCTTTTGGGTTGGTGTTGTTGTTTTTGTGTTCTCAAATGGTTTATTTTGGGCTATTTTATTCTTCTATGGTATACAAAAAAACTCGTAGAAGAAGCCTTTTTCAGTTGATTTTTAAAAATTTTGTTGATTTCTGGGTTTTTAAGACATTTTTATGTACTTTTAAAAAAAATCAAGTAATTTTTTTAGTGTTTTTGTATGTTTGTCGCTGTGTTTGTGTGTGTGCATTTGTTTGTGTTTGTGCGTGCGTGTGTGCGTGTGTGTGTTTGTGGGCATTTCAGGGAGAGTTTTTTCATTGATTTAGATCAAAGAAGCTTTTGTGAAACAGATTTTTTAGCTTTTGGAACACTGGAAATATTTTAATTTATTTATTTAGCGAATTTAGGTTATTTTTTCTTAAACTTAAAATTTTTTCAACTATTGCATGTTGTTTTTGTTATTGTCATTTGTCGTCATTCTTAGTAAAATGAAAATAAAATTCATATATCATAAAATAAAATCAAAAAGAAAGAATAAAATAAAAGAAAGAGCGAGGTGTTCGGCCTTGAAAAAGATTCTTTGATACCGTAGAAGAAATCAACTGCTTTTTTATTTGTATAATATGTTTTTTTTGTTTTTTAATATTTTTGCAACGACTAACCACATTCTACGCGAGTTGCCTTAGAGTGAAAGATATTTATAAAGTTCTTGTTGTTGTTGTAGTGGATTTTTGGTCGATTAATATTTTTTTTCCAGATGGGTTAATTTGTGAATACATCAATTTATTATTTTTGAAGTTTTAATGTCATGAGTTTTTATGAAATTTTTATGAACCATTTATTTTGGAGTTTTGTTTAGTCAGAAATGATTGGAAATGATTATATTTTTTTTTTTTTTTATTTTTTTTAGCTTTTTATATTTTCATTGCAATTAATTAATTTTTTAAAAACAATTTTCGTGTATTCAGGTTTTTGCTGCGCTGCTTTTCCAAAAATATATTAAAAAAATGTTTAGAGATTTTTGTTTCTTACTCTTTGATTTTGATGAGAGCTTGTTCTTATTGTTGTTATTGTTGTTGGTTTTGGTGGTGCAGCAGCTGCCTCTACGTTCGTCTCTTCACGAACAACAACAATTCTATTTTTGAAACGGCTTCATTTTGTTTTTTCCTGGTGTTGAATTTCTTGTGAGAAGAAAAAGAGTAAAGTGAGGGAAAGACAGAGAGAGCGAGAGAGAGTGAGTATGACTATTCTTTAGTCATTGCATTGTGCATTGTTGTTGTTTGATCCAAGGAGGGTGGTGGCTTTTATCCTCCTCGTCTCTGAGTGAGTGCATGTGTGTGTGTGTCTCTAACTTTGTATGGTCTTACTATTTCTCCAAACTATTTTTGGCTTTCGCTTTGCTGCTTTTCTCCTACTCTTCCGGCACAGATCTCTGTTCTCCAGCTTTCTCCTGCTGCTCTCCTTCGAAAATCATCGGCACAGCTTCTGCTCTCTTCGACTTCTCCAGTTTGTATAATTTTGAGATAAATGCGGCGACTAGCGAAGATTTGTCGCCGTCGATTTTTTGTAGACATCCATCCATCTTTGTAGACAAAATCTTAATTTAGGAATTTGGTTTGGTTTTCTCTTTTTTGTTTTTGTAACTGATGATCCTCGAGTGATACAATAACAACTTAAAAATGCTTCTCTTTTTTAGCTTTGAGAGCAGCGCAGCAGCAGCTAAATTTGATCTGTGCAGTTGCAGGCGGCTTGTATAAAATGGCGGTCTCTCGAATTTGCATCGAATTTTTGCTCTCTTCTCTTTTTGATTTTTGCTGATGAGTTTGACGCTGGCTTTTGAAGATTTAAAGATGATGGCGGCCGCTGATGTTGATTTCTTACAGATCAAACAAACTATTAAAAGATTATTTAGAATTCGGTTCCTTCGGGGCAGCAAGATTGGGTTGAGTTTCACGCAGTTTGGGTTATGAGTTCGTTTTCGTGTCTTTTCCGGTTGAGGTACCTAAAATAAAGACACAGAATTCTTAATAATATACAAAATATATAAATATATTTATATATATAGTACAATTCATAATTAACATTAATAAATATTTTATTTTTTTAAATAGTATTTTCTCAATTTTCTCAAGAGTTGTTTTGTTAAAAAAGGCTTTTGAGAAAGGTTTAAGCAGAGTTTTTAAAAATATAGTCACGAAGAAGATCGAAGTATCTTTGAGGAAGGTAAAAGAGGGCTCTTTGAAGACGGTTTCCGAAAAACCTTTTGTCAAAAAGGTTTAGGAAGAATTTTAAGGAAGGTTGGAAAATCGTTTTTGATTTGAAGCAGGTTAAAAAAGTTTCTTGTTGCAAGTTAGAGAATATATCTTTAAACGAAGCTGAAAAATGAACCTTTCTAAAGAAGGTTGGTTAAAAGAAGGTAACAACAGGAAAACACTTTTTTAATTAAAAAGGGTTCCGAATGAAAAGCTTTTAAGCAATTTTTATCCAGAAATGAATTAATCAAAAATTCAATATAGCAAAAATTGTATGGTTTTTAAAATAAATATTTTACTGAGTATTTAAAAATTAGAGATTTACTTATATTTAGCAAAAAATAGTGATTTTAAAAATCTGGAATATTTAAAAAATTCAAAAATTTTTTTTGCTAAAATGAATTAAGTTAATTAATTAATAATACTACCAATAATAAGGTTAATATTCTTTTAGGAAACAAAAATGAATAATGTTGCTTATTTCATTATTTATTTTTATTTTTCCAACCTTCCTTAAAAATTTAAATATGAAAAGTGGTTTAAAAGAAATAAATAAGCAAATAAATAAAACTTAAAATTAATTAGTTTATTTTATATTACTCCTTATAAATATTTCTAATATTAATGAAGAGTTATTAAGTAAGAAAAAAATAATACAAAAAGCGAAGATAATCTAAATAAAATAAAATAAATGAATAAAATGACAATATAAAATACTTCAAATGAAAGTGTGTGGAAAACGTGAACTCTATGAAAAATTTGGTTTGTACAGAGAGAATAAAAAAAAGAAGAAATTTTGAAAATAAACATAATTAAAGTTAAAAGATTAAAAAAATACATTTAAAAAATAAGTGAGGATTTTCGTGTGTTTTTAATTTTGCAAAAAACAGCTTACCTGCGAAATATATAAGAAAATAAAATTCAATATTATTAACGGCATTTGTACTGCACGGATTGTATGCTGAGGTTAATTTTCCAACATTTTTTCCTTTTCTCCATTTCTGGTTGAGCTGCTTGATGCTGAAGTTTCTGAAGTTTTCCGGACAACTCGATAAGATTTCGAATTTAGTAGCTTTTGAGTTATTTTGTTTAGAACCGTAATGAAACTGGAACCGCAACTTTTTGTCAAACGAAAATTTCCGAACTTCTTTGGATTCAGTTTTTAATATTTTTTTTTTATTGCTTTCACTGATTTGTTCAAAATACGATAATTTTATAATTATTATTTAATTTATTTCGTAATAAAACGAAGCTTTGAATGCGTAGGAATATTTTTTAAATTTTGGATGCTTTTATTTTAATTTATATTTTTATTTTGCGCAATAACGCTTTGATCGTTTGGTTTAGAGAATTTTTAGAGAAAAAGCCAGCGCGAGCGAATAAATCCTTGCGCAGGATCTGATATGTTTTGATGCTGGCAGATCCTTATGACTCGTGGATTTTCGCCAGCGCGCCGACGATTTGATGATGCTTTGCGTCCGGTGAATGCGTGAAAACTGAATGATACTACGCAGAAGCGGCGAGTTTTATAAAGTTTTTGGGTGGCGGTCGCGCGGTCGGTCAGAACGCGCCAAATGCGATCTTACGCACACACGCATGCACACTAATGTCGCGGCAGAGGAAACGCATTCATGTCTACTCGAGAAGAAGACAAAAAAAGGACACAATGAGCTCAGTAGAAAGCTATACGTAATACGAAAACAACAACAACAACAACAACGAAGAGCGATAGTAGCAAAAACACGAAAATCAAGTTTATTCTAGAAAAATTTATCGCGTGTTTTTTGGCGAATTTCTATAAAAGCTGCTGTCATTATAATTTTTTTCCGGTACGCACGAAAACTCCGAACACACACACACAGTTGCACATGAATGCTGCGGAAGAGGATGAAGGATGCCGTTGTTGAGATTGTAGCAAAGCTGCTGCTGCTGCTGCTGCTGTTGCTGTTAGTGCTTTTGGTGGTACAGCTGGACCAAAAGCTGGACCAGCGCAAAGTTATAAAGCGCTAAAACTGGTTTTTCACTGGTACTGCTTGCTACTGACAAGAGGGTAAGAATAGCCTCGGTGCCGATGCGGCGGCTGGCTCTCGTTGTAGCCTTGACCCTTGAACCCACCTTGACTGTCTGTTGACGATGTGTCTCTGTTGGGTCTAATTGTTGGTTGGTTATAGACGTTAAAATCATGAGAAAAATGCGTCGGAAATCAGGAAAAAGGATCAGTAGCTTAGAAAAAAAGAGTTATTTTTGAATAAAAAACTGAGTTTTTGAAAACTGAGGAGATGCTTCCTGCCGGTCTGTCTGTTTTGGTGGCGTTGAATGCCATTTGAATGTCCTTTTAATTTTCTGTGAAATTAAGACCAATCCAGTGTAAGAGAGACTGACTGGTTTTATTTTTCGCCAGTAAAAAAAAAAAGAAGAAAATAAAAATCCTGAGAAAAATTTAAGATTTAAGATTTCTTTAAGATTAATATTTATTTATTTATTACACTTCTATAGTATTTCGAAATTAACATGTTTATTCATATCAAAAGTTATTTAACAAAAAATGCCATTTTAAGTTATTAAAAAATCTTCGAAACGCTCATTCTTTTGCGGACAATCTAAAATTATTTTAACCAGAATCATTTTTCATGAATTTGACTAACTTTTCGGCAGTAAAATGTATATCCTTTTTCGGCCATAGTCTTCCAAAAGGTGTTGAAAATTATTATATAAATTTAAGACGTTAATTGCGGGGCCGACATTGCTAGAGTGATCCTGGACGCTTCCTGGACCAGTTAATTTTTGAATATCAGAACCAGGTAAAAGTCCTAAGACATAACAAAGACCTCGACATTAATTCTTCGGGAAGCGCACTAGTATCTTCGGAATGTCTGATGACTTCTTTAGGTGTCTAATAATACCTTCGAGATGACTGTTAGAGACTTAAAGGTGCGTAATACCGTCTTCGAGAAGCCTGTTAGTCTCTTTCAGCAGCCGATCGTTGCTTTGAATGTTAATAATTTATTTGTGATACTTAACAGTTGCTATGAGCAGCCTGAAGGAGTCTTAGAGATGCCTAATACTTTCTTTAAGCTGCCTATAGGTCGCTTTGAGATGCCTGGGTAGTATCTTTTAGAGGCTGATAGTTTTTTTGAGGTGTCTTTGAGATGTTTTACAATTTTTCCAGGTGCCTGATGATACTTTGAGGTGCCCTATAGGTTCCTTAAGATGCCTGTCAGTTTCTAGCCGCGGTTAGTGGTACTTTGAGGGGTCTTAGAGCGGCCTTTGAAATGCCTGATAGTCTGTTTCAGAAGGTTATACTTTTTCGGGAGATGCCCGAGAGCTTCTCGTACAGAAGTTCTCCAGAAGACTCTATTAGAGATGCACAAAGTCTTTGAGCAGCGTAAACGTCCCTTTGAGACGCTGATAGTTTTTCTGAAATCCCTACAGTTTCTATGAGAAGATCGATGGAGTCCTTGAGATGCCTAAATTTTATATATGATATTTCTATCATATAGAATCTATTTTAATCTATATTTAAGGAAAAAATATTTTCTCAAGCAATTCACAAGTAGGCAGCTTCCTTTTGAGAAACTTGTTTCAGTAAAAAATTTCGGGTTTGAAACATCATCATCATCATCCGGATCATCCGCATCCTCATCCTCGTTTGCCGCAATCGTCAGAAATTGTTATTTTTTGGTTGCTCTAGAAAAATTGTCCGTTCAATGGGTCAAATGCTTTTTGGTTTTTGTCTTTTATGTTGTCCGCTTTTTGGGCTTGTTTTTGTTGTTGTTTTTTTTAAAATTCTTTGAATACATGAGGTATACCCTTTTTTTGCGAAAATTCAACAAGTTAAGGGTTGATATTCTGACAACTGATTGCTGTTGTTGTCGTTGTTGTTGTAGCGATGCAGACAATTTTTCTGGTTTTTTTCTCAAGCCGTTTCACATTCATCGTACTAATGTTGATGCTGCCTCTTCTCCTGCATTCGTCTAGCCGCGGTTACGACTCGACTCTGACTGCGACTACGTGGCCGCGGCGCCGACCGAAGGTGAAAGAAGTGGGGAAGCTTCTCACGAAGCCTCTGTCGCGTTGTTGGTTGCGGCTGGCTTCGGTGGTCCCCAGAGACTGGTTTATTATTTGAATGCCGCATGAACCCTGCTCTCCTCTGATGATTCGTCGAGTTAGAAGAGGTTGGGTCACGACCTAAATGCCTCTATGCTGTGTCTGCGTGTGTGTATGTGTGTTTTTTTAATAGTTACAGAGAGAGCGAGAGAGTTTGTCCTCAAATGGGACACTTCAGTTACAATAGAGCTCACGTAGAGCACTTCTCATGACTTCATTTCACAGAGCTATTGTGAATTTGCTGTTGAGTGTTGCCAACGCAACCGATTTCCGATTCAAATTGACGCCTGACGCCGTCGTGACTAATTTTCGTGCATAATTAAAAATAATTTTTGAAAATTATTCAACGGCTTTAATGCATTGCTTTTTTAATATTCTCGAGAAACCTTCTGTGCTTGAAAAACAAATATTTTTTTCTTCTAATGGTCTTTTAATACGGTCTCAAAATAATAAAAATAATAAAAAAATAACACGGTCTTTCTTCTCTTTATCTTCTGGTCATTTTTAAAATAAAGAAAACTTTAAAAATAAAAGAAAAAATTTTGTAAATTTGGTAAATATTTACTTGAAATTTTTAGAAAAAAATTTCCTTATTTTAGTAAAGATGTGTAGATTTTTTAATGAAAAATTTGATGCCAAGAATTTGCGACAGTTCTCGAAATAATTGCAATTTCTCTTGCAAGTTTTCTTGCAATTGATTGCAAAAATTTTATAAATACTTAAAAGTATATACAATATTTTGTATGTACATATGTTTGATCTAAATATTTACAAGAGAAGTTGAGAAAAGAGGTTCGCAAATACTGGCGCGCGCACAGTCTGTGTGTGTGTGTGTGTGTGTGTATGTTCATATATGAGCATATAGAATATTCTTTGACGAAATAAAGTTAAGAGCATATGTACGTACAACCACATTCTTAAGTGCAAGCAGACTCATAATAAATTTTCGTGTCGGTTGCGGATTGTTGCGACAACAACAACAACAACAACAACAACAACAACAACAAACTTTTTTGCCTCCTGCGACATTCTTCCCGTTGAAGAGCATGCTTCCATTTTCTTTCAAAGGACTTTATCAATATACTATGTATGTATGTAGGTACATGTGTGTGTGTGTGTATGTGTGGGTGTTTATGTGCTTCTACATGCATATAAACTATGTATGTATGTATGTATGTATTATTGTCGTTTTGGTACACTTTTCAGCTGTTTAATTTTATGCTATTTTTTCTCTGCAGAAATACGAAATATACAACAACAACAACAACAGCAGCAATAACAACAACAACAATAACAACAACAGCAATAAAAACGAACCTATAAAGTTACAACAACAACAACAACAACAACAACAACAACAACAACAACAACAACAACAATAACAACAAAGAGGACGACGACGCCGAAGATAGAAATACTAAGAAACCAGAGCGGCAACAACAACAACAACAACAACAACAACAATAGCAACGACATGATGATGTCGAAAAACTATTTTGCCAATTTTGGAAGCTTTCTTCTTCTTTCTTCTGATGCTGGACACAACAACGATACAACTTGTAACTTATGTACTCGTACGTATGTATGTATGTATGTATGTATGTATGTATGTTATGTATGTATGTATGTATGTTATGTACATATGTATGTATGTAAGTGTGTAACGTAACGTAAGGATATTGCATATTTGCTGGCTTCAGGCTTGTCTGCTTGCACGCACACCAACAGCGGCACCGGCACCGGCACCGGCACCGGTAGCGGTACCGACAACGAGTACGACTACTCATACTACTACCACCACCACCATTATCACAAGTGCTCGTGTGTGTGTGCGTGTGTGCACGTAGTAAATTTATTTACAACACAAAAGAGTGAGAAAACTTTCGATAACATTGAAGGCCGTCCGTCCGTACGCCTCAAGGATACGATACTATGGAATTTGACTTCGGTTCGAAAACGGTGTAGTCGGTACAGTCGTCAGGAAGCGACAAGAAGATTTCGACACGAAATTCCGAAAACATCCTTAACGTCATCGTCGTTGCCGTTGCCGTTGCCGTTGAAGCCAAAAAGGAGGCACCGCGTTGGGTATGATTTGTAGATCATGCTAACACTAGAAGCGGCACTGAGCCAGAGACGATCCCAAGGCAAACTTCTTGCTTTATAAATTTACAAACGTATTTACAGCATTGTAAATATGTGCACAATATTTGTATATATACATATATGTGTCGATATATGCTATCAATGTGGTATGTATGTACACTCGTATTATATTCAACTTTTAAACTCTTCTGCACGGCCTTCTGGTGAGTCTGGTGACTCTTGTGGGACATAGATTTTTCTTAATTTTAATGCCTTCTCCCTCTCTGCGTCTCCCTCTCCCTCTCTCTCTCTCACTATCTCTACCCAGCCGCAACTAAAAGCTTGCTTCTACGTTTTGTCCGTTGTAAATATAGTAGAAACATCTCTAACGAAGGCAGAAAGGAAGAAAGGAAGGAAGGAAGGAAGAAAGGAAGAAAGGAAGGAAGGAGCAACGCTTATCGTTTAGTTTTCTATCCTCTGGCGTATTCCGTTACCATCCTCCAGCCCACAGCTCAACATATTTTATGATGTTAATATCTTTAGCTATTCGAGAATCTTCCATAAACTAAAAAACAACACATAATCGTACATACAAAGGCCTTTATATACAGTTTTGTGTGTTTATAAATGTGTTGAACACACACACACACACACACACACTACTACTACTACTCTCATTTCTTATCAAGTAGTAGGAGTATATACTCTCAAATATCGGGAATATTTGTATTGCTCGGATACAAGCTTAAGAGTTCGTGTGTTCGTGTGTGTGGCATCCTTTGCAAGGACTTATGCCTCTGCCTCTTCTTCTAACTTCTAACAGGAACACGAGCTTTTAAGTTTAATCAAATACTCACCAGAGAGTTGTATGTTGGTTGGCCCGATGACAAATGACAAGAAAGGGGTCGTTGGGGGAGGGCAGAGCGAGACAAAGAACATGTTGTGAGGCATAGAAATTTAAACACTATTTTTCACTTCAACTTTAATTGTTTTAGACATGATATAAATTCGAAATTTGAAATTTTGTCGATTATTCCAAAAAAATCCCCGAAACAGAGAAAATTAGTAAAAAGTAACGTATTTTTTGAATAGAAAACCTATACATACGCATTGTAAAAAAGCTAAAAATGTTTACAAAATGCTTGCAACAAAAACTAACTTGCAGCAAATTTATAGAGTAATTGTTGCTTCGTCAGTTTTGGAAGAGTGAAAGGTAAGCGCCATATTTTATGTCGGTATGTAAACATTGAATAACTTGGACATTTATTCAGCGATTGACGTTTTGAGTAAACATAATTTTGAAATGACAATTCAGTACACCATTTTAACCATGAAAAAGGCTTCGCTGCACACCCAAACAACGCGCCGAAATAGTGACACTGTACATTTCAAATAGTCGTACATATCGTCGAAAATCGATGGTGGCCAACAATCAACAATCACATACCGACATAAAAGATGGCGCACCCTGTATGTAACTCTATTTTTTATTATATTCATATAACCAGTATAATCCAGCATACTTCAGCTTAAGTTAAGTTCAAGTTTAAGCCTCTCTGGAAGTATTGTACATAGTTCAGTTAATATTATATATTTCTATCATTATATTATATGTATTGTAGTGGTACAAAATGACACTGGTGCCGCGATGATACCAGGGCAAGTTTTTGAATAGATGGCTAATTGAATGCCAATCATTAACTACTCCGTACACAAACTCTTTGAACTCAGTTTTACACTCACACTAATAAGCACAAACCCATACCAAAATGGGTTTTCTCTCTTCTGGCTCGTCCCCCACAATATAATATAGTGCCGCTAGTGTAGGTACAGGACCTACATCATTATGATCTTCGGCATATGCTTTTTATAATACGTTTTAATTAATGATTGCAACCACACCGAAAACACGCCTACCAGTTTGTTGAATACACCTCGGTTGGGGCGCTTGACGTGTTCCCGTTCATAATGAAAGCATATCCTTTCTGTCTATAAATGCATGAATATCTGAGACTGCCCTTCTGTCTGTCTGTCTGTCTGTCTGTCCAGACGTTAGCCGGACATCCTTTTAATTGCTTTTTATTCTTCACTTCAATTCACGAATGATGCTCAAATTAAAGAAGAGTTAAGAGAGAGTATTTTTGAAAATTCTATTGAATTTTAATCAAACGCGAATAAATGAATTATATCGTATCTAATTTTTTTTAGACCTTTTGGGCTTCTATGGCGTGATTAAGGAGGTTTTTTTTTTAAAAAATTTTGGATTTAATTTAATACAAAACGAAGAAAATTAATTAACTTTATTAATTAAGTATTAAAAATTTAGCAAAATGAAACGGAAAAAAGGACAGAATAAGAGCATTAGATCAAGAGGCAGCAGCAAAGGGCAAAAATAAAGTGCAAAATGCAAAATAGTGCAAAAGTGCAAAGTGCAAAAACAAAAAAAAAAGATAAGTAAAATGTAAGTACAGACGAACAAGCGAAAAATATAAAAAAAAGAGATAAAAAAAAGGAAATCAGAAAAAAAAACCCCCGGAAAAACAATGAAAGCTTGACGACATAAAAGCATAAAAGGATGCACAATTAAAAAAGTAAGTATCAAAATATTTCCATTTTCTTGAAAATTTAACATTTTCTTTTCATTGTTTTTTGTTGTTGCAATGAATATATGCAGAGCCTTTTGCATGGAAGAATTTCATTAATTTGTTAATTTTTTTTTCGGGCTTCTTGGAAAGGGCTGAGATGAAGACTGTTTGTGGGCGGAATGGCAACCTGGTAATTGGCGAGCCTTGTGGGCACCTCTTTTAACAGAATAAATAAAAAAAAAACGAACGATATTAAAATGAATATTTTTATGTTTTTTTTCGAACTCTCAGTCACAGTTGAGATGAATGATAAATTTCACACCGACTCGTATGATATCATAAATTTAACCCATTAATAGGCGCATCCACGCGGGGATGTTACTCCCTCCCATAAACGCCATAAACGAAAATCATGCATTTTCTTATCAGATTAAAGCAGATTCAATGTGAATATCCCAACAACAACAACCACCCATTTATAAGGATATTTTAGAAAGAGTGCATGAATGAATGAACATGATAAAACATGATGGCGGCGCGCCGGTAGCAGCAGCAGCAGCAGCAGCAGCTTCTTATTGGAATTTTCTTATTGTAAATTCAGGCACACATTTTTAGGGGTGAGTTTTGTACGTAAGAGTTGTAATGTTGTGGTGGTTGTTGTTGTTGGTGTTGTTGTTGTTTTTGTGTTGATGATTTAAGAAACAACTAACCCCGCCCTAACGTCCGCCACGCATACGAATACCAAATAAATGTTGTTCTTGTGACTCATACTAAATCCTCTGGGAATGGTCTTTGATTGCAAAAGTGTAAATGTGTTGTGTGTGTGTCCACAACACAAGTGTGTGTGCTTGTGTACCATCCCTCTTTTGTGTCATAATACAAAAGTACAGTTGATCCTTTGGGCCTAACTTAAGATGAGTTTTTAAGGTTTTGAAGATGTTTGACGCACGTTTCAATTTAATTATTCTATATACACGAAAACACACAAACACACACACACACACACATACACTCTTTCATCCCTCTTTTAACGCATACTAGATGTACCTATAGTATATATTAAGGTATTGATCTGCGCTTAGGGTGTCCTCTCGTTACTCACTGAAGCTTCAGGAAATGTAACGTATGTATTTAGATTTGAGGCAAATTTTATCAAAGTTAAGACACTGACAAGGGTTAAATTATGTTTAATTTCAACAGAAGTCCTTTGAAGGATTAAGATTTTGTGGTAAATGAAAGTTTTTCCATGTTGTGGTGTTGGGTACAGTTACGTCCTCGTCCTCCTTCTCCGACGCCTAAGGTTCCGCCTTTTACTCTTAAGAATTAAACAACTGTAACTATTTTTATGAATAGCGTGAAAGCGAAAAATATGTAATAAACGCACAGAAGTGTCATTTTGAAGGACGTTATTAATAGCAGTACCTTTTTCAGCAATGATAATACTCGTAGGGTTCGTTTAATCAAGACAGCAACGTCGATAAGAATCGCCAAAAGAGATCTTTCGGAACTAATTTCAGGAAACATATTTAAAAAATGCGTAAAAATCAGGAAAATTATTACTTTAAGTAATGAAGAAATGAAATAATGAAGAAAGGAAGTAAGGAGAAAGTAAGGAGGACGAAGTAAGGGCAGGAAGCCAGAGTTTCTTGGTCTTTCCTTCACTTTTAAAAATGTGCTTTCCGAAGAAGCAAAATTGTATTGATTTCATACACTTCGCATAAATTATTTTTATACTTTTTCGTTCCATTAAATTCGTTTTAAAACAAATTTGATTTATAATCTTTCAAGCCAGACATTACGTACCACCTCACTGCCGGCTCCTCCGCCCCAGGCAGGCCACCCACTTCAGCCAGCACTTTTATACCCTTCTTCGAAGAAACCACAAGCCCTTTTAAATATTACAGCTCGTTGCACAAAGACGAGCCATTTTTGTATCGAAAGTTTTCTGCAGAAAATTCGGAACATTCGACTCTCTCTCTCTCTCTAAAAGTTTTCCATCAACTAACGAAGTATACTGTTATGTCTGAACACATAGAGTATAAAAAAAAGAAGGAAAGGAAATTCTATACAGTTGAGAGAGTCATTTTACCAGAAAATATTTGAATATACTCGTATTTTATTTCCTTTCTAACGACAAAGACCATGTTTGGACGATGAGGAAGATCGTGCTGACGGCGTTGATGGTGAGCTCTCCTACTCCTCAGTACACTTCTTTGGCACTGAAGTCATTCTACGACCGACCACAAGAGCCCGGCTGGGGCTGTTTTCTTCATGCAGCACTTCAAAAAAGCTAAGTAGAAATGTTTCGTATGCGTCGTGACCAAAAGTAACATAAAAGAAAAGAGAAAAAGGAACACCCTCTGCAGCCTCCAACCATCGTTGATGGGATGAAATGAGGAGCCCCTTCTTCAGAAATTCAGAATTATCGTATGAGTATATCTAAAGTATGCCGGGCAATACTTCCCGGCAAGGGCCGTTTAGACGGAAACGGCTGTACTTTCTTCTACGAAACGAAAAATCGACACTCGTATGTGTGGCACATACTCGTACATACATGGCCGCACATTCAGACACGAATGGAACTTCTTAAAATTCCTAATGAATTCAGAAGGACAATGACAGAAGAACATCCATCCTCTCTGCGCTGGTGTGAAGGACAGACGCTGAAGAAGCAGCAACGGATGTGAGAGGTTGAGGGTGCGAATGCCATAAAGCGAGTACTTCCTTAACAGGCATTTACAACAGTTGGTTGTGCTGGTTGGGTTGGGTCATCAGACGATGGGAAGGACAATTGAGGCGGTTCAAAGAAGGCTGTCAAAGTTTTTGCAGCCACACTCTGAACAGCCATTAACGTGTTGGAATCGCACTAACTCTGTAGAAATTATCTATAAAATGAAAAGGAATTTCTAAGAGAAGAACGTTTTCTGACTTCGACGGCGAAGGAAGAAGGAAGGAAGGAAGGAAGGAAGGAAGGAAGGAAAGAAGGAAGATTCATCATGGTAGAAAATTTTCAAAGTTTTCTTACTCTTATTCGGTAAAGTCTCGGGTCTTTATGGCTTTTTAGAAATACATAATGCTCTACCGTGGTATAAATTGATGATTGCCGGCTGTATTACGGTTTTCATTGCTTCAGAGAGTATTGGAATATAAGAAAAAACTTATTCCGAGTAATTTTTTGTTAAATTTTCAATCACTTTGAATTACTTAAAAAAAAAAGATTTTGCTATTTTGACAGTGGCGTCTGTATTTTTTACGGATAATCTTCTTTGAAAAAAGTGTCGTTTCATTCATTACAAAAAACGGAAAATGAAAGAACTCATATTTAAAGAATTTGGTCAAGAGCATAATTCTCTCCCATTCAGACTGAAATTAGATAATGATGCCACAAACTCTCAAAAGAAGCCAATGTACGTAGAGCTTTGGAGTTATCAGTTCTTTCACCAAACGTCTTATTCATAATGATCTAGATCGATAATGATTAGCTTAAATCGAATCTTTTTTCCATGCCCACATGTGTACTATCATTCATGATGAGTTCTATCGATAATGAGCGACCTGAAATGACCTCTCTGGCACACGGGCAGTATATATTGCAGGCCTTAAGATTCACTGCAATCAGCTACGTATTTACAGAGTGCGCCATCTTTTATGTCGCCATGTGAATATTCAATAACTTGAAAAAAAAACCAACCCCTTTCCATATATGAGGTATTTTTTATTTAAATTGGTTCTTTGAAATTTATTTGGATTAGTCTTTGAGAGCAACATCAATCAAATGGCTGCCTCTATTGGCCAAAGCAAAATGTACCCTTTTTTTTTTGCGGTTTTCATCATTTTTTCGAGCATCACTATTTCGTTGCGTTGTTTCGGTGTGAAAAGACACATGGTTTGAAGTGTTAAAATTGTGCTGAATTGACATCTCTAAAGCATGTTTACTCAAGTCATCGGTTAATAAATGTTAAAGTTATTCAGTGTTGACATACCGATGTAAAAGATGGCGCACCCGTTTTATAATTGATATTTGTGAGGACTCAAGACCAAATTTCGTATTAAAAACCTTACAATCCTTTTAATTTCTTCCTGTTCTTTAATTGCGGCTGTTTTTTTTTTTTTTTTGGTATCGAAGGAATTTTGGATTTTTATATTGTGTAACATTTGTCATAAATCCATAAATCCTACTGTCTTTCTGTCCTTCTACTCTTGGAAGCCACTTATATTCCTCTGTCCACACTGTGAAGACCTCGGATTGAGGGAAGGGGAAGGAAACTCGTTTGTATTTGTACGTTTTTGCCGTTTGTAAAGGAAAATTTTTAAATTTGGAATGTTGAAAGTTTTAATAAATAAGAAATGTCCTTTACTTCTTTTTCTAGTAAGTAAACAGAAGCCAACGAGTTACTTTTGCTACATTCCTCCTCACTCACTTCCTTGCTTTCTCCTCATATTTCTTTCTAAATTTCTTATCCTTTCGTTCTGTCCTCCCTCCAACCCCCTTCCGCCAGTCAAAGGACGAATGGTTATTCAAGAAGTATGCTTAAGGCATTTTGGTATTCGTTTCGTACGATAGAGGCACAAAAGAAAAGGAATTGGGAACGGAGAAGAGATGGAGATGGCAGAGATGGAGGCTTAAAGGATACCGAGCGAGACATGCTGAAACATTAAACTTTTATGCTTTCTAACTTTGCCATAAAGTTACTGAACTAAATGAAATGATAAGGTTCGGTGTAAAACCATTTCGGAGAGGATGAAATCAAATGTACTGTAAAAAGCAGCAAAAAGGGGAAGCAGGAGAGACGAGGAAATTGAGAAAACAACCTCTAGAAGAAAGGAGGTATAGCATTTCCTATATATATACTCGCATATAAGGATATTTTCTATGTATACTGAGTACAGCACAGACATTTTTTTTTTTTTGTTGAAGAAGAAACTTTTGTTGGTGCGTTTTTTTTTTTTTTTCGTATGGTTTTAAACAGCTCCAACAACTTTTTCTATTGTTCTCTTGCTTTGTGGTGATATCATTGGGAAAGAAGAAGAAGAAGACAAAGGAAGTAAACTTGCACGATTTAGTGACTGTAGGAATCTTGGCGCAGTTCTTTTCTTTACGCCCAAAATGAAGACTGGCCACTCATGAACGGAAAATCATTATCCTGAACATTTTCAAAGAAGATGCTTTGATGCTGATGCTGGAGAAGATAAAGGACCACAGGATTTAGTACTCTCTGACGCTGGAATCTGCAAGAGGGAAAGAAATTTTGCCCTTTTTTAAAATTTTTACGCTTCAAAGCTTTTGTTCTTTCTAAATTATAAGCAATTTATTAAAAGAAATTTATTAAACAAATTGTAGCACCTTAAAAAATGATGTATATGAAATAATAAATTCGAATTAAATATTTGTTTGTTCACTTGGAAGGCGCAGAAGGTAAGAAGGCTGAGGGTAGAGCCATAATATTGTCTCTTAAAAACTTTCCTTTGAGAGTTTGTTCATACAAAACATAAACCAGAACCATCCTGAGCTTGAATAATTTGTGGTTTAGCTGTTGTTGTTGTTGTGTATATATTTTGAAGATATTAATTAGCAGATTCATCAATTTTAATAGCATTCTAGACCCTTGAAAACCGCAATAGACCCATCCGCACTGTCTGCGATACATGTGCGTGTGTATTTTCATGTCATCAGCACAATAAAATGGTAACAAGAACAAATCAACAGCAACAACAACAATAACAACAACAACAACAATAATAACAACAGCAACAACAACAATAACAACAACAACAGTAATAATATTCATTGGAATAACGAAAAATCTAGTCATGAAAAATGATTGAAAATGTTATACGAGTATAGCAACAACAACAACAACAACAACAATTATGGAGGAAGAACAAAAAAAAAAAAAACAACAATAACAATAGCAACATCAACTTTTCATTCTTTAATCCATAACAAAAAAAAAAGACCTTTTCTTCTTTCTCGACTTCGAGTCGAAACTTGGACGCATTTAAGCCCTTTGTACTAGAAACTACTCTTGTAGAAATGTAAATACATATACAAAAAACACAACAAAGGCAATGACAATGACAACAACAACAACAACAATAATAACAGTAACAACAGCAACAACAACAACAACAACAGCAAACACGCTCAAGCAACACAACATTTCAAAAAGAAATGATTACAATTTCAATCAATCAAGCTTGAATTTTATTCCGGAAGTTGTGTTAAATACAATAAAAACAGCAATAAAAACAACAACAACAACAACAACAACACCAACAACAACAACAACAACAACAACAACAACACCAACAAAAAACAATGGGTTTGAGAAATTTAAGTAAAAAAGGTTGCGAAATTCTTAAATATTGATTGATTGACTAAACGGCAGACTAACTGAATGAAAGACTGAATGAGCAATGAACTGACTGCCATTGATTAGATGTGTGTGTGTGTGTGTGGATGAGAAGATAAAACTATTTCCATGCACGCGCACAAGACCGTAACAATCTTAACCTTACATATTCTTATAATAATAACAGCAGCAGCAAAAAAAAAAAACAACAACAACAACACCAACACAAGTATGTTAAGCTAAACCGAAAAACAACAACAACAACAATAACGAAATTACCATGTTTTTGAAGCGAAAAGGGATTATTTCGTCTCGACCGAGCACAAACGCAATTAATTACAAGCTTAAAGCTTTTCGAATATATTATACTATGCATATATATAAGTGTGCATATATATGTATGTATATGTGTACAATATATGGTAAATTGTTAACCTTGTTTGTGTTGTTATGGCTGTTATGTTATGTTTTTGTAGTTGTTTTTTTTAATCTAGCAAGAAAATTCTCTTAACACAAAATGCCCGAAGATTTAGATAAGAAAAAAGTAAAAAAAAAAGAAGTGATGCATTAAAGATTGCAAAAAATTGGCGAGGAAAAAGTAATTTGAGTCTTAAGTTAACAGTATCCATGGATACATGTTCTCACAAACAACAAAAACTTGCAAGATAGTGACGACTTTACTCAAGATTATGTCTTCGAAAACATGACTAAACACAATTTAACCGATTTTGATGTTGATTATAAAGCGACCAAACAACAGTGTTTGATCGTGTTTAAAGCAACCGAAAAGTGGGCGAACGCACAAACTGGTAACAACAAACACAACAACACTGGAAAGGACTAAAGAAGCAAAAAAGCAAAAAAAGCAAAGCAAAAAGAAAAATTGCAAACAGGAAACACCAACAAGAATTTGCATATTATGCGAGTATATAATATGCGTGCTATTTGCAAATTCAGCAGACAATACAATAAACTCGCACAAACAAGGACACTCAATGTCTCGGCGACAGGAAAACGGATATGAGACAGCAGCGCATTGCATGAGACTGATGCACTCAAACCGTCTTTCCGGGATTACGTTCCTTCCCCCAATCCTTCTGCATCTCTTAAAGCGACGCTACTGATTGTGTTTTATTCAATTATGTTTTGTTTTTTTTCTATGCTGGCGCTGAAACGACTAAGGCTGGGTCGAACCTTTGTCGGTGTAAAGAAGGAGCAAACATTTGCCAGGATTGCACACTCTTTCATTGTTTTCGAAGAGTCATTATTGCAAGAGTGAGAAGTCAAGGAAGAAGATGACGACGACGACGACGACAAAGAAGAACATTTTATTGTTGATTCAGTTGTTGTTATTGTACTCGTATGTGGTGTAGTTGCTGTCGTTGTATGTGTGTGTGTTTGACTACTATTCGATTGAGTGACAAAATGGCGGCGGTATTACCAAATGCTTCGTATAGCAACGCTTCCGTTCAGTTGAGTTGAGAGCGCAAAAGAAGCGGCGTGAATGGTTTGTGCAGATAGAAGGGCTGTTCTATGTATAACAAAAACAACAACAACAAATAAAGCCTAAAATTTATTGCTATAATGCTACGTTACATCGTTTCGTAGGCACATTTATGTCCATTTCGCGTCTTTCAACCGAAATATAACCGAGACTAACCAGCCGCCATAACTCTCGGTATCGTTTCACACTCGCAGCCGTTTCGAATTCGAGAACCACAGTCGGTTGTTGACGGTCCAAATTCTTTGGGGGCCGGAGCCTCTAAAGTCACTTGAAAATTGAGAAAATTTTATTGTTAAAATAAATAAAAGCAAAAATTAATGAATATATAAAGAACATATATAGTACAAAAAGCCAGAAATCAACAAGTTTTTTAGAAAAGTCTCGATATTTCCTGTCCATTTTTCTTTGCAGAAAGGCGAGGATGCACCCCTCCCCTTTTCCCCTTGTTAATACTCCACTCCATTTAATATCGATACATTGAAAATATCAAGGTTTTTTTATTGTCCTTTTACACCTTTTTCAATTTGAATACAGAATTTGTCAATTGTATTTCAGAGTTTTTTCATTCAATTTTAGAATTTTTCAATTCAATTTCAGAATTTTTCAACTTAATTTCAGAATTTTTAATTGTATTTCAGAGCTTTTCAATTCAATTTCAGAAGTTTTCAATTAAATTTCAGATTTTTGCAATTCAATTTCAGAATTTTTCAATTCAATTTCAGAAGTTCGCAATTCAATTTCAGAATATTTCGCTTCAATTTCAGAATTTTTCAATTCAATTTCAGAATATTTCGCTTCAATTTCAGAATTTTTCGCTTCAATTTCAGAATTTTTCAATTCAATTTAAGAATTCTTAAAATCAATTTCAGAATTTTTTTTACGCGTTTCTGGAGTGTTCTCGAGACGAGATAACAAAACGACAAAGAAATTTTTAATCAAGACGAGACAGTCCTAAAACGAGATAGACTTCTTTAGTCGAAACGAGATACGAATATGATAAGACTATGATCTCGATATTCATGGTATCAATAAGAAAAAGGAGAAGAAGAAGAAGAAGTAACAAAAAATACTAGAATTATATCTTGTTCTTCCTATGCATAGATACGACAAAAGCCAACAAAACTCGAGGCAACATACTTCGATGAGAGTATCATCAAATTTATTATTTAATGATACTCATCTACGACATTGTAACACTCGCAGATACAGATACATCGGCAACATGCCATGCCACCTTCCCCTCCCCTTCCTCTCACACACTCCTTCTCTTCGTGTCCATTATTCTTTGCTCCAACACCAATTTCTGGTCTTCAGGAAGAGACTTTGCTTCAGTGTTCAACTTGCATTCAGCCTCATCCTGGCAATTAGGTTCCATAAATTTTATGGAAACACCAGAAAAAAAAAAAAATAAAAAAAAAACAAAAAATGAACTCATACAAAGTTTCTCTCTTGTCTCTTGGATCGTTCGTTCGTTCGTTCGTTCGTTCGTTGTTGATTCGATGCTAAAAATATGCATATTTTATGTTGCAAGACATGTTCTGCATAAACAAATTGCGAAAAGTCAACCAAAATCAGCAGCAGCAACAACAACAACAACAACAACAACTGAACAACAACAACAACATCACCAACTACAAATATTAACGATGAGTGTAGGTTAGAAAGTTATGATGCGGATGAGGGCACTCTTGGTTGTTAGCGGTTAAGGGAAGAAGGAGAGGGAAAAAAGGAACCGGAAAAAGAAGAAAACGAAGAAGAAGAAGCAGAAGCAGAGGCAGAAGCAGAAGCATGATGATGTCAGATGGTGGCAACAAGAAACTCTCTTGCAAAACTTGAGATTAGGAAGGTGCATACATACATACATAGTTGCAATTTCAGCTGGTAATACGGTAACGGTCTAGCATCTTCTGGGCGCCTCCTTAACTCTTTTTTTTTCAGTTTTGCAACTGATGGTACTGCATATCATCAAATTTAACTTCTAAAATTAACCCGGAAAACCGAAGGAAGTTAAGTGCTGAATGAGCACGGCGCATGGTACAGAATGCCACAAAAGAGTAGTATCGCAGCGGGCGGAAGAGGAGGAAGAAGCGAAGAAGAAGCAGCAAGAGCAGGACGAGGAGCAGGACTAGGAATCGAGTCGAATCGGCCGACTTCAACCATGTGAAGATGGCTATTTCAGGCTACGAAATGGGCGGTGTTCTTTATTTTGCAATGGCTAAATGCAAATAAGTTCAACTTTCAACTTTTAACAGAAATGTATTTTATGGTTATTTTTATGATTTTTTTTTTTATGATAACGACGGTACATATTTTCGGTTCACAGACTGATGAAATTAAATAGTATTTTGTCGATTTTGCTGAATGAAAATAAATCATGCAAGAATTACTTAAAGGCAATTTTCGTCACAGAGTTTTCTTGCAGAAAATTGTTATATTGTAGCTAACTATAATATATAGAAAATGAAGCCATACATACATCTTTTATACAACGAAGGTATTCACAATGAGCGAGCCTTCGATTTGGCGCAAACTCCGTTGCGTTCGCCCGGAAAGTTCAAAATGGCGAACAATGAACATTTTCAATGCAAAATGGTGCAAAGCCTAACACCATTCATGAACCATTGTTTAATTCATCAAAGAAAGGAAGATGATGATGAATGTATGACTTTAAAATGAAAGTATTTAATAACTAGTATGCCTTTTTATAGGTTTTTTGGTAAAAATTCCTTCAAATAAAATAACACAAAAATTTTATATTTTTCATATTTTGCGCATTTTCACAAAATGGATGTATGTACGTCATCAGCATGATGCAAAAGCATCAGCATCCTCATCCGCTTCGAAGAATGCTGCTGCCTGAGGAGGTTTTTCTCGGCATTGTTGCCGTCAGAAATCGTCACTGAGACTGCCACAATATTGTTGAACTGAGATTGTTGTTGTTGTTGTTGTTGTAGTGAAACAAAATTGGGGTGACCGGTTGGGGTTAGCAACAGCAAGCAACGAAGCACCAGAAAAAGGAGAGCATACAGCTCTGATTGCATAATAAAAGCAGCAAAAAAAAGTATATATATAACAACAACCACAACAACAACAACAACAACCACAACAACAGCAACAACATTGAAAGAGGGAAAAAAAAGTACTCATATTCGACACTTTATTTATAAATTATTTATGGCCGTTGTTGTTGTTGCCATTGTTTTTGAAGCGAGTAAGCTTGAAACAAATGTTGCCACCTGACAAATTTTCAAATGCCATTTTGTGGATTTTTGTTTTGGAGGAATTTTCCGAAAACATGTTAAACATTTTCCTATGTATATATAAAAATGAAATAAAAAATTTTCTTAAAAAATCTAAAAAAAAATTAATAAAATGTTTTATTTAATTTTTGCAAATTTTTTATTTAGTCTTAAAAATCGACTAAAGTCTCTTTTATTTTATTGTTATTATTTTATTTTACTTTGGAAGATATTTATTTATGTAGAGTGTGTTTATTTTAAATATTAAAAAATCAATTTAAAAATATTGAAATATAAATATATTGAAAAATATAAATATTGATGCTCAAATCCATGATGATCATATCCATTTATTTTGTCTTAATTAAGGAAAATACTATTCATCTCAGATCTCAGCTCAAGAAAGCTTTCGGGCTGTGGAAACCGTGCTGTGGAAACCGTGCAAACGTCTGAAGACTAACAACCACTAAAAACCGAAAACATTAAACTGAAATTTTTAATTTTTGAATTATTTACTATTAATTTTGACAAAACTTTTGGCAAAAATCATTTGGTAAAATTGTCAAAAAGCAAAATCTGCAGGCTTTTATACGTTGAAAGAGCCTAAGAAAATAATAATATCTACTATATAATATCATAACGCTTAATAGATGTCTCTTTTTTCGTATTTTTCCGGAAAGTTTTTAATGCCATTTTTTTTTTGGAGTTTTTGAATGAATATGCAGAATGCGATGCAGAATTCACTCCCTTTTAAAGACTTCTCGTCAACGTTGTTGGAAATTTTATCAATATGGCAACATTGCCACAGCAAGTCACAGCAGGGAATAGTTTATTAGAGACACCTCCGAATAAATTGCTCCAGTGTCCAGGGATAGTTTGCTCGTTATCCTTGCTGTCCATAATGTTTAATTGCATACGAATAACTTTTTCTTTTGGTTTACAAGTATGTTGTTATGATTGGTGTTGTTGTTGTTGTTGTTGTTGTTGTTCTGTTTTTAATGCTGCTGTTGCTGCTGCTGTTGCCGTTGCTGTTGTTGTTGTTGTTGTTGTTGTTGTTGCTTCTTTAATTTGTGTTATGTTTTCCGATGATTAACTCTATGGTCAATAAAAAGCATTTGGTGTTGTTGTTGTTGTTGTTGTTGTTGTACCTAGGGCTAAGAGCGGTTGTTGTTGTTGTTGTTGTTGTTATTGTTTTTTTTTTGTTGTATTTAGTCTGCTGTTAATGTCATGCTGATGCTAATAAAGCTGTTACACTTTTCTTTTCACATTTTTTGTTGTTGTTCTATGAGAAAAACGACTCGTTATGGTTGTTGTTGTAGTAATTGTTGTTGTAGTAATTGTTGTTGTTGTAATTGTTGTTGTTGTAATTGTTGTTGCTGCACCATCCGCTGCCAAGCTTTAATAGAGATATTATGTTCATTGAAATCAACCATCGAGCAATTTTCTCTTCTTCTCAAAACTTTTTCTTCTTTTTTAGCAAAAAGTCGAGCAATTAAAAAATTGGAAGGAGCATAGATTCTTCTTCTTGTTCTTCTTCTTGTTTTTTTTAGACAGACGATAGACAGCAAGGTATCTACTCTCTCCGAATTTGCACTAGTTCTGAAAGCACAACTAAAGAAACGGGACGACACCGAGAAGAAGGGCAGAGCAAGGCAAAAGGACGAAGAAATTCCGAACGCATCCAAAAACTTGACGAAGAATGTCGGCGAGACATGCCACAAAGAAGCATATGACTCACAAGGTGTAAAATTGGTAGAGTTTCTTCTTCTTCTTCATCTTTACCGCAACTTTTACGGTCATCAGAACGTCTAGACGCTCGATAATAAATATTTTACGAAATGAAATTTCGTGGGTTTTGCAATCTTTTTGTGAACAAAAAATAGACGAAATGCAAGCATTTTTTTATAAATGAATTTTAAGATTATGAACATTAAGGATACATGAAGTATACGTAATAATAATATTCTAAAGAATTTTAAGAAAAAATTAAATTTCATGAAGATGAAAAGTTTGATATTCCTGATGATGATGATGCCGATAGAATGACATGAGTATAAAAAAATGCTGCTTAAAAGTTTTAAAAAGCATTTAAAATTTTCAAAATGGTTTTTCTATGAAATTCTGTCACGCTGTCAACTCTTATAAATAATAAGATTTTGTAGAAAATTCAAAATTATGTATTTCATATGTATTTATGTATGTATGTATTTTTCATATTTCGAGCTTTTTCTTTCTCTTTTGGCCTCTTTTAGTCCTCTCTCTGTGTTTCTGTATCTAAGCAAAGATTCTCTTGCTCTTACTACGAGTATCTTTTCCTCTTTTATAACTTGAGTCATGTTTTAGTTGTTTCTTTTAGTTATTTTTGATTGCATTTTGTTTATTTTATTTTTTTTTCTTTTTCAACTTCTGTAATTGCTTTTGTTGTTGTTGTTGTTGTTGCTATTGTTATTACCATTTGTTTAGATTGCGCATCCGGCTGAACGTGTTTATGTGTGTGTGTGTGTGTGTGTGTGAATGTGTGCGAATGCACATTGCCTTTTACTCACACAGACACAACCTAATAAACAAATCGCACATACACACACACACACACACACACACATACTTCCTCAGACAAAGCCACCGACACTTGTCATACATTCATCCATAGACATCCGCATTCATTCGTTCGTTTATTCATTTCATCATGTTTTAAAAGTTTCTTCTCCAACAAAAATTCAAGCCAAGGAAACGAAAGGCTGCATCTTCTTTTCTGCAGAGGACCGCAACTCTAGAGAATCGCTCGCCGCACTTCCGTGTCGGTATATATGGATGGTACCAACATCGTCTGTCATTGGTGCAGAGCGGTCCGGTCTGTTCCGTTCCGTCCGTCCGGCCGGCCGGTTCATTAAAATATTTTGGAAATTTTGTAGTCAAAACTTTTCTTCTAAAACTTGCGCTGAAAAGGAAGAGGAAGAGATTGAGTTTGAGTTGAGAGATTGAGTTGAATTTTTTTTTTTGGTTTTTCTTCTCATTTTTTTTGTCTGCCATTTTCTGCCATGGTTCTGCTGCATTTTCTAGAATATGAAATAAAATAAAATCCTTGTTTCTGAATGTCCTTGCAAGCATTTTTTTATAGAGTTTTTAAGAAATTCGTTCACGAAAAGGTAGAAGTGTCGAAAACGAGATTTTTACCCCAAAAAAAAAAAAAACAAGACAAGACATAAGAAGAACAAGTTCCAAAAATCCTTCACAAAACATTTCATTCGTTCATCATCATTATTTCGAAAATATTTTCACACAGCATCCTTTCGTTTGAAATCTTGAGGAAAATTAAGGGCAACAGTTTCCCACACTCTGAGTCTATGGATCGAGTAAATCCGGTCCAGTGCAGTCCATCTCAGTCCATCTCCAAACATTGGCAGTTACTCTGAACTTTGAACTTTGAAAACTGGTAAAAATAGCCTTTTTCTTCTCATCATCCTGCCCGCGATTTCTGGCAAAGAAGCTGTAAAGATGATACAAATTGAAATTTCTTTTATCTCATTTGATTTTGTTCTCATGAGACGCTTTCGCAACCCTTTCGCAGCTGAAACGAAACGAAAGATGGGTTGATCTGCGGTGTTAAGGCTTCTCGGTCATCTGAAGATTCTTCGGCAGCGTCCAGCGTTGTCCGTTGTTGCCGTCTTTCCTGTTTCGCTGCTTTCTGCTTCTCTGCGTCCAGTCTGCCGACTGATTGAAGCTCTCCCGCCGCCGCCCCGTGTCCCGTGTTGCTGCTGGCCTTAGACGAAGATTATGTTCTGGAACTTGTCTTC
The DNA here is from genome assembly GCA_949752815.1 of Conops quadrifasciatus. NCBI lineage: Eukaryota > Metazoa > Arthropoda > Insecta > Diptera > Conopidae > Conops > Conops quadrifasciatus. The sequence continues at coordinate 10,700,956 of OX457078.1, read as the reverse complement.
TTTCGATTTCGGTTCTTTGAGTGTGATGCATCGCAGAATGCGTAACGATGAGGGAGGGGGGGGGGGGGGGGGGGAGAAGGGTGCAAGAAAGGGTTTTCTCTCTTCGCTATCATTTTTAAGGGTTGTTTTGATGCCGGTCAACGTAATAAGGCGCGTTATATTTTCCAAAGAGACCCAAAGGAACATATTTTAATAAGTTAAAATCTTTAATCACTTAAATTTTTTTGCATTTACAATTTTTAAAATTATAATAAAAGAAAAATCTGCGTTTTTAAATTTAATTTTCTGAAAATTTTTAGTTTTGAAAATTGTAATGAAAGCAAACCTTGATGTCTAATAAAATAATTAATTAATTTATAATGAAATGATTTTTTTTGGGTTTTATTTTTTGTGTTTTATTTTGGTATCAATTATAAAAAATTAATTTTATATAATGATATTGTAATGATATTTTTTACAATCTTTAAATTAAAAATTTTAAATATAAACATTTAAAAATTACAAGAAAAATGCAAACGAATTAGTAAATAAATATGAGGATTATGAAAATGATTTATTTTTAAATGTTTTGCGTGTTCGAATTATTATTTATATATTGTACAATAATATGTATTCAACTATTTAAAAGAAATTTATTTTTATAAATTATTGTCTAAATGTATTGTTTGTATAACATATTTATTATATATTAATTTATAATATTAATTATTATTAATATCTATTTTACACGCTAATAATCGTAGTTAGTATCGTTTCTTCTTAAAATTTCTTATCATATTTTTTCTTTCAATTAATTTACGCACGCTTTAAACGCTTCAGTGGACCATTATGTTCTCTAAAGGTTACTCATGGACCAATTTTCCATAGAATGAATGAATGCATCGACAGCGACTGTCGCTAATTTTCCTGGCTTTCGGAGGCCTTTGTTACCATCAGAAGGAATTCATAATGTGGCTCGTCGAGTAGGTTTTGTTGCACAGTTAATCCACTCGCTAACAGATGGCGATAACCGTTTGACGGTAAAGCAGCTCACTTTATCCAGAGTTGAGAGCGCGAGAGAGAGCGTAAGAGAGTAAATTTGCATCCCCTTTATATCAGTTTAAGGGTTGTGGCTTCCCCTTCGGTTAAGTGTCGAAGGAGAGCAAACATCCATCCAGTCTTTTGATTGAGAGAGAGGAAAAAATGAAAGAGAATAATGAGAAGAGAATAATTTTTTTACAGGGTGTTTATCAATATGTGTATATACGATAAATAAGGTATATAAATGTATGCAGGGCATATACGTGAATGTACGTAATTATAAAATATATACTTTTTTAGGGTATAAATGAATAAAATAACTTTATATTATAAAAAAAAAATAAATATTTTCCTAAAATCCTAAAAGTATTTTGCTTGATCTTTGCAGGTACTGTTTCGTCTCAAAATCATACTGTATCCGTGTGCCACAGATTATTAAAAAGCTTTAAAAGGCTATAGACTATTAAAAGGTACTATTAAAGGTTCTAAATATAACGTTTGCAAAAAATTAGTTAAAGAAAAGAACTTGTAAACATATTGTTATCTGTTGATTCCATAAAATTACCGCCTTTTATGCTTTTTAGCGGTACTTTGATGGTACTAAGACTTTTTATTATAGTCTTAATATTGTTTATACGAGTATCATCATTAATGCCATGAATTTGTCTTTCGAAAAGCGTAACATTTTTATAAATTCATTAATATTTCAATTAAAATCTTACGTTAAACCGTTCTATCAATTCTATCTATCTATCGTTCTATCGTTCTATCGATTAACTCCATAAAACAAAAAGTGGAGAAAAGTAATAAAATAAAACTATATATAAAATATAAACTAATACTCAATGGTTAAATAAATTTTGTCATTTCATTTGTCATTTTGTTAATTATTTTTATCGTAACAATTTTTGGCGGACTTTATTACTAAAAATTTAAAATTTTTTAATTTTAAAATTTTAATAAAATGTAAAATATAAATTTTTATAAACTAAGAAAACTGTTAATCGATTCGGCAGTCCTTTGATTACTATCCGAAAGGCTTTACAGCATTGTGCCTTTTTGCAAAATCTTACGCAAATCTTATGCAAATCTTAAAAGAATGCATAGAATGAATCCATAGAATCCATAGAATGTATAAGAATACTTAGAAAGAATCATAATTCATAGAACTTTAGAAAGAATCTGTAGAATCCATAAAAGGAATCATTCTATAGATATGAAACAGAATCGTTAGAACGAAGCAGAATCCTTAAAAATGAATTAGAAAATACCTACAAATTTGGTCTGTAGCATAAAAAAAATCTAATCAAATAAAAATTTAATTGAAAAGCACAAGCAGAATTCAGATTACAATAAAATTGAATGAAAGAAGAAGGAATATTAAGATTAAGTATGAGGGAGAGAGACAGAGCTAAAGGGAGAAGGACGAGACGAGTAATGTCAAATTAATTCTAAAGGAAAAAGGTAGAATTTTTAATTGGAATTCGTTGAGTTTTTAGCAACGACACAATGGAAAAGGTCGACTGAACGACTCCTTCGGGAAGAGACGCTAACTTTGCTGTGGCAACGGCAGCAGCAGCGACAATAACAACAACTACAACAACCATAACATTCCCGATGGGCAGCTGCGTGCGGACAATTCTTATTGGTGAAGGAAGAAGCTATTGCTGCTGTTGTTGTTACTGCAGCGAAATGTTTCTCGTAACGTTTCTCGTTTCGAGTCAAAGAGTCAAGAAGTTGAAATAGAATAAATGTAAAAAGGAAATGAAGGGCAAAGAAGCGGAAGCCAACGAAATAAAATGAAACCAAAGGATCGGTAGTAGTACCTTTTAAAATGGAAACGGGGCGGAGCACATTTTATTACTTTTTCCGTTGATATTCTATTTTATTCTATTTTGGTCAAATTAAGACTCAACCGCCAATAAGACGACGACAATGACGGCGACAGAGCCGGAAATGCAACGAGCAGGAAGTAAAGAAAGTGGGACGAAGACAGGGATAGAGTAAAGAGCGGCTCTCTAATGACTACAAGAAAAGGACGAGAAGTAAAAACGCGAGAAAAGTTGAAAAGACAAGAAGGAAAAGGCAAGAAGATGAAGATATAAAGAGGGCGGGGGTGGGTGATGGCGGGAGGTGTGCTAAGGGTGAAATGAGAGTGAAGTGACACGAAAGTAAAAACGAAAAATATCCTCGCCGTTGTCGACGATGACGCCAGCAAAGTTGAATGTCTTTGAAGGAAACCAACCCGCAGCGCAGTGAGTCCTTAAGCGGGTGGATCACGGTATTGTAGGTAAGGAGGAAGGGGGGGGGGGGTGGAGGGGAGGTACTCTGCAAGCTGTCGTCTCTGGCAGTGTCTAAATGCAAATAGGATTTAGTGCAAAAACAAGATGGTGGACCAAAAAAATGTTAGAGCAGAAGGGTGGATGCGGAAGAAGAAGAAGAATAATGAAAAAAATTACTTCTCTGCTTGTTTTGGCAGGAAAATTAATTTTGCTATTTTATTTTTACCAACCGTTCCGTTTTTATCGTTACACAACATAACTCAGACCCTTTTCTTTCCTCTCGGGCTCCTTCTTTCCTGTGCATTGTAGTTCGGGGGAGGGGGAGGAAGGGGTTGTTCATAGTGGTTGCTGCTGACAAGCACGTCTCGTCCCCAAATCGCCAGCATAGTGTGGCCTAGTTCGTCCTTCGTCGAGCCGCTGTTTGACTTTTTCACTTTGCGGCCTGGAGCGACTTCTCCGAAATGGACCAATGGACCAGAGGTCAGAGGCTTATTCTTTAAATAGTATTATAAGCCCGATAGCTTCCGGCACTGTAGCAGTGCCACACCCACACCCACACCCACACCCACACCCACACCTCCTTCCTCCCATTACACTCGAACGTGCTTTGTCCTTTCGTTACGATACGAAGTCCGAGTGTGGGTGAAGGCGATGAGGGTTGAGGGAGTGGCAGTGAAGGAAGTGGAATATCCTAAGAATGGAGGTATATCCTTTCGAAGGATTTTAATTTGCGTCCGTTTGCTTTCGTGGTAGTTTGTGAGTGTTTGTGTAATTTCGTAAAGCTAGCTATAAATTATTCAGATCCTCTCTACATCCTTTACGGGACAAGCTGAGCACATTGGCTTAAACATTCGGCACTGCTTGCTTTCTTGAGAGAAAATGTGGTATTTGATTTTTTCGTAAATTGGAAAAAATTGCTTGAGAGAAGCTTTATTCGTGGAAGCAAATTGACAAAAATTCTAACAAATTCTCCGTTATCTCGCATGATTTGAGAATCAAATATAAAAAACGAACTGCCTTCATTTCTCAAAAAAAAAAAAAAAAAAAACAAAATACGTAACAATGCTTTTTTTAACAATATTTAAAAGTTCTGAGATATTTTGGCGTGGAGTACCTTTTTTTTGTAGGATTAGAAAGAAATATTAAAGATGCTCAGCAGCGAGAAAATTCCATGACGACCCCGAAAATTTATTCCTTCTTCATTTACCTACGAAAAAGCTTACTTTATATGATTAAAAAAAAAATAAATGCCGGAGAAATTTAGTCCTTTATTTTAGGTTCGCAAAAATGTCTAAATGATGGAGCGCAGGAGACGAGAAAATTCTCATTTACGAAAAGATCGAGTTTTGGAATATTGAGGCAACAATGGGCCTGATTTTTCAAAGGAGACGGGCTCTTTAGGGTTAAGACGTAATACAACATTTCAGTGACGATCCCGGAAAATCGGAAAATTAGACAAACTACGAGTATACAAAGAATAATTACGGAGAAAACTGAAACTACATTTAAAAGCTATCTCAATTAATTGAAGTGTAGTATTTTTTTTTTTTTCTGAATAAACCCAAATATTTTGCTGTCTTCTTCTTTCTCTTATTTTTATTATATACTCTTGTGATGTATGTACGTTAGGAAGTCCTCTCTCGTATTTGCTTGACAGCAAAAACTGTATAGATTTCAATTTGAAAGCTTTTAGTTTTTTAATGGAAATTAAATTAATTAAATTTTCTTTCAGTCTTTTCATGCTGTCTATCACATCGTGCGCTCGTTACGAAAGTTCTTTTCTTGTCTTCCTTTCTACCTTCCCTCCTTCTTTCCTTCCTTCCTTCCTTCCTTCCTTTCTTCCTTTTGTTTCTTCGTTGTCCTTGTGCCGTTGTCGTTATTGCATTTAATGGCAGCGAAATGATAGGAAGAGAGTTTGGAATTTCTCTAAAGCTTTCCTTCATTTCCGCGCCACACCACAATTGTCCCACCCCTTGCAGGCCTCCACCCTCCACCCTCCACCCTCCACTTTCCGGATATACTTTCATGTATTTTTTCCTTTTAATGCTTGCTTGCTTAACTCTTTTCATGCTTCAGCAACGACAGAAAAGAGATGGCGACGCCGACGGTCGCCGACGATGACCGCTTCCTGCAAGCATATTAAAATTCTAAAAAGGATTTTCTACAAACTTAAAATAAGAGCGCAAGAAAGAGACACAAGAAGAAAGAAACGAAATCAGCAAAGTACAGTCATCGCCAGCGTCATCAGCATCAGCATCACCATCGTCATCATACGATATCCTTGTTTTTCACCACCCACATTTTCTTCTTCTTCTTCTTGTTCTTGTTCTTCTTCTTCTTCTTCTTGTCCTTTTTGCTCTCTACATTTGGAATTTTTACTCAATATCTTTTTCTGCTCTTGTGAATAAAATGTATTTTTAGTAAAGTCTTTTATTTTTAATTTTTTCATCCTTTTCGTCTTCCTTTCTTACCACCCTCTTAGACCAAGTATCTTTTCGTTGGGCGTGTGTGGTTGGTTATTTTCGGTTGCAGCAGCGGCGTTAAGGATATAAAAAAAGCCTTAGAGAAAACAAGATGAATGCCTTTCGAAAGAGTACACAAAAAAAAACACATCTTGCTTGGTTTTTGCGAAAACACGAACATGAAGCGCCACTTTTGAGGGTAGAATCGTGATGCTGCAGACCAGAGTGGTTGAGCGTCTGCCGAAAGGGTTGCAGTTTGGACATGGCAAAGGTGTGGCGACGCCATTTCGTGTTCCGTGTTTTTTTAATACAAAAAACAAATTTAAGCACGCTCGACGGAATGTTTAAAAGTGGTATTTTATTTAATTATTTCGAATACGTTTCTTTATTATCTCGTTATTTTCTGCACAGATTTTAGTTATTTATTTGAGTTTGACAGTTCTGAAATTTGACAGTTTAAAAGGACAAATATTAGGTCTGTTTCCGTACTTTTCAAGCTCAAGCTTCAAACTGAGAGATTATCTTTTAACTTTAATGTCAAAATTGTATAAAATTTTCGAGAGAAATGCACAGAAAAGTACAGTAACGCTTTCTGATTAGTTGTCATTTTCATTTCTTGGCTGTCAAAAGTGAGCTCGAAGAAAAAGTTCGAGAAAACAATTACAAGAAGTTTACAATTTTACTTTTATATTAAATTTTTTCTTCATAATACGATATGTATATGTATTTTAATTTTAATTTTTTATTAAATATTATTATTTATATATTGAATATTTTTAGTCTTAAAGTTTCGTCAAAGTTTCGTTCAATTCAATTCTGGCATATTCAAAGAGCAATAAAGGCTGAACGATAATGTGCTGCGACAACTTAAATCGGTGAGCAAAATTGGTTGCTCTTGAAAAACTATAAATTTACGCGGCCGGCGTGGCATGAAAATCAATCAATCAAATCAAATCAAATAAACTCGGTCAAGCGGTCGCCTGCAGATGACTAAAATGCGAGTATTATGGACGTATTTCGTGGTTTTTATTAGCCTTTTTTGCCGCTCGTTGTTTGTTGTGGCTGCAGGTTGACAAACTTACAGCATTTCTTCTTTTTTTTTGAATCGAAAGAAGGGAAAGGGTAAAAACTCACTGTCTCTCGTCTCCGCCCCCGTCCACGCCCCCATCTCCCACGCAACTAAATACGCCACTGCATCGAATAAATACTATAGAAGTGTTGTTGCTTCATCAATTTTGAGTCTGTGCAAAGTCTTTATTTGCTTTATTATTCTGTCTGCTGGTTTGTTTATTCAGTCGTCTATTCGTCTGTCTCTCTCTGTGTCTGTTAGTTTGTGGTTTTGTGTGCTTATGTTCATAATTTCTGCATTATTTAGAAGCTTCTGCTTCTGCTGTGGTTGTTGTTGTTTTTCTAATCTCGTATTCATATTCGTGTTTGTATTCGAGCATTCTCTATAAGAGAAAGTGTAGTGAATTCTAAAACCAAAACAACAACAACAACAACAACAACAACAACTCCCATCGATATCTGTGACATTACAAAACTGTCAATAGTCACCAAAACACACACACACGCATTCAAAAAAGTGCTCTCTACTAAAACGTACGCATAAATATAAATATTTTAGGTTTTCTGTGTTCGTGCTGTTGTTGTTGTTGTTGTTGTTGTTGTTGTTGTTTCAGGAGTAGTCCTGTATCCATATGTTACTAATCATATCAACTGAAACCGAGCCGAAGACCACCGTAAGTGTACCGTCGAATCTCTGTATAAAATCCAGACAAATAAATAATAAATAGTACACCATTAGCATGTACCGCAGACTGAATGTTAACGTGTTTATGTAGGTATGTACATATGTATGCATGTATAGACTTACATAGAACAGAATAGAAGAGAGGACGACGTGTGTAGATGCATTTATGAATAGTTTATTTAGAATGTAGAAAAGGCTTACGAGTATATACGAACGAAGAGTGTGTACAAAAAGTGGTATAGTGAAGAATAGTACACTTATATATTTGTCTGCTGCTTTTTACAGAGACGACAAAAAGTAATCAACGATAAAATGTGATTCAGCTACGAGTCTACTTGTAATTGCAGTTGAAATGATTCGTTAACTAATCTTTGTCTGAGTGCTTCATAGAGATTCAGAATTTATCCTTGTGATTCGGTGATTTCAGTGTAATTTCATTAATTCAAAGTGACATCAATGAATTGATTCAGTTTGTTTTATAGCGAGCTTATTTCGTTGACTCCAAGTGACTCCAATGTGATTCAGAAGGAATTACAAAGACATCAAAGTGTGACTCATTGATTCAAACTCACAGAAAAGTGATTCAATGACATTTATCACGAATTTCTTTCATTGACTCAAAGTGATTTTAATGTGATTCGTAAATGATTCATCGATTTAAAATCGATCGATTAAAATTCCTTCTGCGCTGTAATTAACTGACTTTCATAATGACTAAATATGTTTTAATATGTTTTAATAACATTAATATAATTCTAAAAGGATTATATCAGAAGACATCAATGCTTTTAAATACATTTTCAATTGGTTAAATGTCATACATTGATTCCAAGCCATTTTAATCGATTTAAAGTGATTCAGTGAGATTTATAAAGAATTCAGTTTGAATCATTTTGAGTCAATTAAATTTATTCATTCGTGATAAATGTCATTGAATCGGTTTTCTGTCAGTTTGAATCAATTAATCACACTTTGATGGCTTTGTAATTCTTTCTGAATCATATTGGAGTCACTTGGAATTAATGAAATGAATTTAGAAATGATTCATCGATTTTAAACAATCTTTAATATTGTTAAAACATATTCATAACAATTTAATGTGTTTTAATTACAATCAAAGTATATAACTTCAATGTGATTTCGAAGGCTTACAAAAACAACTGCGAATGAAAACATTGATGAATATGATTCATAACGATTTTTAGCGATTTAAGCGATAATTGAGGAATGCTTTATTGAATTAAAACTACTCTATACCATTAAGTGGTGATTAGAGGGAAGATACATATAGTTTAAATAGACAAATTGTTAAGTTTTTGAATCAGGAAATGAATCAATATGATTCAGTGAGTGAATACTAAACGCCATTAACACAATAAAACCTGGATAATTATGATTCATTATTTCAAAATTAGTCAAATGTGATTCAGTGTAAATAAAATTGTTTAAGACAGATTTTGTGCTTCAAAGAGCAGAACTCGTAGTTTTTCTAATGAACAAGTTAGTAATTTGTAAATTAACTTCTAATGATAATTAAAATTATAAAAAAATTTTTATTTTTAAACAGAAATCAATTGTAGTCGCAAGAGTTTGCTGAAATTTTAACTTTATTTAAAGGCTGGGGCCTTTTTTCGCTCACTCTGTTAAAAAAATGGGGAAAAATGTGTGGGAAAAAAAGGATAGTGAGTAATGCTTAATCGAATTGAATAAATTATTGACATGATCAATTAAGGCCGCATCAAGGACACCAACTGTTGCATCGATATGGCGGCAAAAGCGACACAACACTACTTCTCCGACAAAGAAAAGGAATAAAAGAATCAGAAAAAAAAGCAAAAAAGGGGGAGACAACACGTGGCAACTCATGCCCAACTCACGCTTTAAATACCGATTAAAAATAATTTTTGTTCAATTAATTTTTTGGGTTTTCTGATCTTGTTTGATTGGTAGGTTTTTTTAGTGTTCATATATATTTGTCCCGAAAGAGTCTGGAGCAAAATGTATGAAATTTTAACCTTTTTTAAAAAAGTTTTTTTTGGCTTTTTTTTGGGGCAGGGAATCCCATATTGATATGAGTGTGTGTGTGTGTGTGCGTTGTTCTGTATGTAGGCAAGTGTTTCTGTGCGTGTAGTTAATTGTGGCCAAGTTTTTTATTTCCTTTCAATGATGTTCGTAGCTATAACGCATTACGCCCATACTTACACACACACACGCACCTACTCACATACATATACCCAGAGTGCATCGCAATAATGCAACAACGGCGTTGCCATATTGACGAACGACATGCGTGAAATTTTTAAATGATTTTTTTACTATTTTTCGGCTGGTTTTTTTTTTTTTAAAAACAACGACATCGGCACAATTTTTCGCTGGTGTTTTTTTTTTGTTTTGTTGATGTTGTTTTTATTTCGGGCCACTTTCAGTTAAAGCACCTGTTGTTCTTGTTGTTGTTGTTGTTTTTGTTGGTGGTGCGTTTTTTTTAATGTTGCTGTTGATTTTTGGCAATAAATAAAATAAATACAAAATAACAGATCGGTAACAATAAAAACAATACAAACAACAACAACAACAACAACAACAACAACAACACTAGCAGTGAAATAATAACAAGAAAAAATGGACAACAACAAAAAAAAACTTGATTATTATGTAAAATTGATGGGAAAAAAATGAAAATTAAAAATAATTCTAGGTGAAGGACATTCAAGCGATTTACCCCCGCCCCTCTCTCTTTCCAACTTTCTCCCTGTCTCATTTCTTTTCAGTCTCTGTCGCGGTGGTCTCGTTTCGGGATGGATGAGGTCTGTTCGTCGGCATTGTCCGGTTGTAGTGTTGAGGAAGAGGGTGCGTTGCGTAGAGGGCGGGGCCCGAGCGGTGACGGGAAGCGGCACCGGTGCACCGGTTGGAAGGCGTTTGGGGACCGTGTCTGTTTATCCAGCAAGCGCTTTCAGTGCATTCATTAAGTTTAAATAAAAATAATATTAATTGTTGTTGTTGTTGCGGTTGTTATTGTTATTGTTGTTGTTGTGGCGTCATTTAAGCTCTTGTTCTCGCTGATGCTGCTGCTCGTATTGGTGCTGGCGTTGTTGTTGTTGTTGTTGTTGTTGTAATTGCCGCTGTTAATGCGGCCCCGGTACCGGTTCGTTCGCGTTGGTACCGATTGTTGAATCATCTTCATCTTCTTCTGGTTCCCCGTTGGTTGGTTGACTTTTGGCATAACCTCGGTTTATCGCTGCTGGCTCATTCTTCGATCACGGTCACCAAGCGGCCAACCGGGTGGGAGGGGAGGGGGGTAACGGCGCCCTTAACGCTTACTGCAGCGTTAACGTTCGTTGGCAGCCGGAGAGACATAATTGATATAAAATTAAAGAGAACAACAACAACAATAACAACATAACAACAAATTTAAAATTCTTTAAAAGTGAAAGAATGATGGTGTGTCGGTGTTGGTGTTGGTGTTGGTGTTGTGCGTGAGCGAGTGTGAGTGTGAGTGAGATTGCACCTGTGTGTGTGTATGTATATGTGCGGCCATTTGCTTCAGCACCTCCAGACAATGGCCGTCAATTTTTTTTGGTTTCTGGTTTATTTGTTTTTGGCTGAAAACGATTTTTATCAATGATTTTTGCAATAATTTACACCAAGTAGTTTTTTTTTTTGGTTTCTCTCTCTCTCTCTCTCTCTCTCTCTCTCTCTGTTTCTGGCCTCTGCCTGGAGTGGGTTGATAAAGTTTTATTAATTTCACTTTTAAATCTTTCGTTCTTTCGAAAATATTTTCGTTTATGTTTTCCAAGAATATTGAAGAATAAAACACTGCTTTTCAGTCGAGACGAGATCGCAGCACAAGACAGTGTTCTTTCAACAACTTTTAGTCAAGACAAGAACCGAGAATGAGCACGAGCATTTCCAAAACTTGAATAATGGCGCTCGCTCTCGTGCGCGGCATTATTTTTTAACCAAGCCTTGCTTTTTTAGAGGATTATAGTACTCCCCCCCAAAAGAACTCCAGCGGTTTAGTAAAACCTTTATAAAATAATCCACCAGTTCAAGGCAATATGAATGAATTCTGCAGTCGTTGGTTCAAAACAAGGTTCGTGGACCGACTAAGATTGTAAGAGAAGAGTAAGACACAGAAGAAATAACTCAAAGTTAATTCGAGTTGTGGCATTATGTACTCGTTGTTAGTGAATGAGGGACCATTAGCTAAATCAACGTCATCGCGAAATAACAAAGACCACCACCATAACAACAACAACAACAACAGCAACCAAGCCACAACAAAAAACAAAACGACGAGTAAATAACCTGAAAAGCACTAAAATGAAACTTAAACAGTATCGTCAAAAGAAAATAATTTAGTGGATGAAATCGATGCGAAAATTGTTGACCAAGAATCTGTGAGTTACTGGTAGCATTTTAGGAGAGGTTTCACGGGGGACACCGAACCCCTTTCTTTGGTGTTGGAAGAAGAAATTTAAGGAAAAATTCAGGGCAAACAAAAAAATATACATATATTGCTTTGATTTCTTTTTGATTGTGTTTTTATTATATTATGAGTTCATTTTCCAAATTTCTCAATTTCATTTCAATTTAAACTCAATTTAAACTAAAGTTACTATGAACTTTCATCAAAGTGAGAAACAATCTACGCCGCTGATCGATCAGTCACTTTTATTGCGGGAAAACGGCTAAAAAATTGAACAACAAACCAGTCAGTCTATTGTGAAACGGTTAACGTAATCGCTTCAGGAACCGCACCAAGCGGTTCACTTTGACGGTGAAATGGAGAATGCAAAGAAGATGGAAGTGCTGTAATTGATGTTAGCCGTCCGAAGGACACTCTCCGCATTGAAATTGTTTGCTTTGGAAGTGGCTTATCCTTTCATAAAAGCAATAAAACGCGCTATTCGCGCACGCAATCGAGATAAATTAATTTACTTTTCCTTGACGCCGAACGTTTAATGAGGACCTAAATGAAATTGAAGAAGGACAGCGCAATGTAACCGGAAAGGGCGATAGTTTAAAGCCGCCATTTGCAGACACAAATGCACTACAGCATGTACAAATAAAACACACACACACAATGTAATGTAATGTAATGTATAAAATGTAAGGCTACACAGAGCAAAAACCTTACAAAAAATAGAAGAAAAACAATCAGATTTTTTCAAACTTTTCATCCAAAACGAAAGCCTTATTAAAACCATAGAAAAATCTAACTAAAATTTAAGAAGACAGTCATATTAAAAGACCAATTCAATAAGAAAATCTTATTGTTTTTCATAAAGTCGACGCTATTAAAATTCATATTCAATAAGAAAATCTTATTGTTTTCCAGTCTTTTTAAAAATAAAAAGAATTATTCATATTTTTTATTTCATTTTGTTCATCCAAGATTTCAAGAATATTAATCATAATATTCACAAAATTTTATGGTTAAAGCCTGAAAAGTAATATGCCATTATTTGATATTTGTTTGCAAAGTAAGAGTATATTGTATATATAAAGACGGAAAGTACTCACAATTGAGAAGCAAAGAGCGTCCATTATAAACAATGCCAAAAAAACTAATACGAATTATAAATCTGAAGTAAACCTGACAGCGAAAATATTACTATCAAAGTAGTTTTTCTTATTAAAAGAAGTTAATAATAAGAACTCTATACTTTCATAAAGACTTTTTAATTTCATGATTTTTTGTGGGAAAAAATATGAATTTCTTCTATGAAAATCACGAATTAAAAAGATTAACTTTTTGTTTCAAGACAATAAGATTTTCTTTATAAAATTAATTAGATTTCTCTATAAAAAAAATCATATAATTTGTACGTTTTAATAAGATTTTATAGTAAAATGGCACAATTAGGAGATCTTTTCTATTTTTAGGTGGTACTATTTTTCTCTGTGTACAAACAAGTACAAATTGCTAACGTCAGCAAACATCCATACCGTGTTAGTCGTCGTTGTGTGTGTGTGTGTGTGTGTGTGCGGATTTCTGCTGAATCCGCGAACTCTGTACGCATCGTTCCAAGAGTTACCAACAACAGCCACAGCCACAGCCATACGCGGTACGCGGTACGGTAAGGAACAACAGCTGCCGCTTGAGTTGCAAATTGATGAGTATCTGGCAGATGCATGTTGGTGGTCGCAGCCGCAGCAACAACAACTCCGACTGCATGCGGCGGTGGTTTTGTTGGTTTCTAAAAACCAAGTTGTGTTGCTTCGCTCTTTTACCCTCGTGCATTTTCTGGTTTGCAGGCGAAATTGTTGTTGTTGGACAATGTTATGGCGTGTTTTTTTTTTTTTTTTTTTTTTTTGGTGGAGCCCTTTTTTGTTTCTATTTTTGGCAATACGTATTCGGTTTTCGAGTCTCAGGTGGACGAAACCATTTTAGATAGAAAACGGTAACCGTAATATACGCTTCGCAGAGTTTCGCCATTTACAAAAAGGATCTTAAAAGTAATGGTACTTTTTTCATTGGTTGCAGTAATTGTCCTTCTGATCATCATTTAACGCAGAGAATTGAACGAGAAGGCCCTAAAGGGTCTTCTAAGTCATAGTTGTTGTTGTTATCTTTTAATTGCTTTGGTTTATTTTGCAAATTAATTGCAAAATCTGAAAGATGGCGGCGACAACACAGATCCAAAGACTTAAAGGGGCAATTTTTTAAGAGCACTAACCGATGCTTAAACGATGCCTAAAATTGATTGCCAGGAGAACGCAATTGGAAATATAATAATAAAAGAATAACAGAGAAAGAGTCTGATGCCATCGAAATAAGCGACCATCAAGACTCAGCACTTGAATGAATAAAACTCATTGTCATTCCAAAAATGTTCCATTTTTTCAGAAAAAAAATTACTGCACTCAAAAATAAAATTGAAATTCATGTATTTTTAATCGAAAAATCTTTGTAGCTTTCGTTTGTTCTTATTGTAATTGATGAAGGTACATTTTTCAGACTTTTCGACAATTTTATGTATGTAATCTGCTCCAATTTGGTTTGGTAGTCTACCGTAGGTATTGGACATGTCAAAAACTCGATAAAGTATTCAAACCAAGTGAGAATTCTTCATTTTTCGGAATTACTCTTGTAAATTTCGTGGCGTATCATTAAGAAGATGACGATCGAAGCTTTTAAGCCTTAAAAGAAAAGATCCTTCTGAAAAGACTCTCCCGAAATGCTATCTCTTCTAGTTCATTTAGTAAATGTCCCGAAAAACCTTCCATTACATAAAATGAAAATCGTATATCTTTTAAGTCTATAAAAAAGGAATTCTCCAAAGGTTTTCAATACACAAAACTTGCAACGAAAATCAATTAAAATGTCTTCTTAGTCAGTTTTAATTGCAAGTAAAAGTGCGTCATGCAAGAAAACGAGAGGAGACAGACAGACAGATCAGCAGACATGTCAAAAACTGGCACGTATAAAAGTTGCCAATACGCACACGCACACGCACACGAACACACACTCGTCACTCGTCACTCGTTTGCTTACTTACAGTCATGGCAGTTGTACGAGGATACTCGTAAGTGTGAATGCTTGCATGTATTTGTGTCTGTATCGTGCTGCTATGAATGCAGAGTATGCCAACAGCGTCGGTGGAGCTGCACGCGACAGACAGTCAGAAGCAGACACAAGTCGACAGTAACAGCAACCCTTCGACGTCGTGACTGCAACAGCAGCAACAGCAACAACAGCAACAATAACAAGTAGGAGTACACACTTTACCAACCGTGCAGACGTCGTTTCTATACATACACCCCCGTACCCTCAATACCAACAACAACATAAACAACAACAACAACAACAACAACAACACCACAATTCGAGAAACCGGCTGAACAAACGAATTTAAATCGTAAATCATGAGCTTTTCCTCAGCTTTTTTCATTCGGTTTTTGTTTTGTTCGTTCGTTTTGTTTTGTTTTGTCTTGTGTTGTGTGATTTTTTATTGTTTTGCGAGAGGCGGAGGAAGGGAGGGAAGAGCCAGAGAGAGGATGTATTCAGGAAACCATTTTATTTTTCGAATTTTCCTTCTTGTAAACCATTAAGAGCGCAAAATGCTTCATGCCTCCGTCTCTACCCGCCTCCTACTCCGTTTTCACGCCCACTTTCGCCCTTACAAATTCGATATTTATCGCACCCATCGGCGCGACGACGATGTTAATGCCGACGACGACGACGACGACGACGACGAGCACGACCACGACCATGACGTCGACGGCTCTCTCAATAACGACGACGCTCGTTAGCCGAAAGTCTGTCAAAGAAGGAAATACAAGGCGGCCATTTTAAATGTTTCTCATCTTCGTAACGGAATCCGGTTTGAAAAAAGGCGCCGCCATGCTTGCCGAACTCTTAACGAAGTCCGACACCCGAACGGACCGGAAGAGATGAGGATTTTGGGTGTTCGGTACCTACTTCTTCATTGACTCGATTTGCTCTCTCGTTATTCAGTCAGTCAGTTGCTTGGTGACTGCCGGGCAAACGGATCGATGGGGGGGTGACGCAAGGGGGAGAGCCATTGAGCCAACGATTATTTGTTTCAATTTTTCACTGTCTCTCAGTGTCTGAAAAATACTTAAATTTTACACTCTCGTTGCTTTTGGCATTTTTTAATACCAGCAGGCAGAGACTGAAGGGCGTTTTGGTCTAAGATCAGATCCCGTTTTGGGCTTTATCTTAAAAAGGGGTAGCTAAAACTTAAAAAGGGGTAGTTTCATTTTATTAAAGTCCAGTGGTTTGCGTTGGACTAACGGCCCAGAAATAAGATAATATTAGCGGAATGAGTTTTGGGATCCTTTTTTATAATTTTTGTGTCAGTTTTCTTTTGGGATGAGTTCTTTGTCAGATTTGCAGAATCGTCACAATCACGCAGCACCGTATTGCCGAATTGTATTTGTTAATGTTGCGTAAAAATAAAATCATTCAATCGATTTAATTTCGAAAAACCGGTCCGAAAAAAGTTCTTTAGACCGCAAAGATCAATTAAGCGTGGACCATTCAGGGAAGATCATTATTCACAAGTGAATACTCATTCAAACCAAACCAATCCAGACGACGGTGATTCATTTAAAGACTGATAAGGCGAATTCACCATAAAATCTTTCTGACCAAGCATCATAAGAAAACCATACATGTTAAGACCATTCAGTCTAAGCCCATTCACAACAAAGAGCATTCAAACCAAAATCATCCAGACGAAAAATACTCAAGACCAATTTGTGGAAGACCATTGTTATTGATCATTTGCGATAAAACCGTTTTGGGCTTCAGATTATTGAGATGAAAACCGTTCAGTACAAGGCTATTCGGGACAAAACCATTCAGAACAACACAATTCAGGCAATGACCATGTACGATAAGACGATACGGTCCTATAAGACAACCATTATTTGGGTTATTTAGGCTAAGACTATTCAGGGCAAGACCATTCTGAACATTAGCATTCTATGAGACTGTTGAGGATGAGACCATTCAGAATTAGGCAACGACCATTCACTAGAAGACACTATAATACCATTCCGAACAACACAATTCAGTCAAAGACCATTCACGATAAGACGATACGCTCCTATAACACAACCATTATTTAGGTTATTTAGGCTAAGACTATTCAGGGCAAGACCATTCTAAACATTCATACTCTATAAGACTCTGTGAGACCATTTAGAACAAAAACATTCCGAATAAAGCCAATTAGGCAACGACCATTCACTATAAGACACTATAATACCATTCAGAATAAGACCTATTGAAGCGAAGACTATTAGATTATTTAGGCTACGACTGTTTAGGACGAGACCACTCTATGTAAAGGTTATTTGAACTAAGACAACATTTATGCTTCATACTTAATATCGTCGAAACCCATTGTCTTTGTGCTCTTTTGGAACACTTTGGGTGAACAACTAGAACGAATACAAAAACCTTATGGAAGTTACAGTGAACAGGCAGCTGGAGATTCTGCGAGGTGTTAATTATTTGGGAAACTCTGAAAAAGTGGGTCCCATTATCAGAATATTAAAAGTATAATTTTTTTTTTCCAGGAAAAAGGAACCAAAAAGAGAATAAAACTTTGTATTGAAAAAAAAAATATGCTGCATTACTTAAATGATGGACACTGAAGATGACAATGAAAAGGATGGTGATGATGATGAGGAGGATGATTATTGTGAGGATGTAGGAATAAAAGTGTACGAATAAAAGCGCGAGTGATGATGAAAGTGCAAATTAAGAGACAGACTCTTGACAATGATTCTGGTAATGATGAGGCTGGATTCTGTAGCTGACAACGTTGTTGTTGTCGCTGTCATTGTCGTAGGCAGGTGGCGGAATGGCGGGGGTTCTTTTCTGCTTCTTGTTAAATGATAATGATGATGATGATGATGCTAATTTTTGCTGTTGTTGTTGAACACTCTGGCAACTGATGACATTAATAACAGACATCAAAGACATTAGATTGTGATGGTGATGATGATGATGGTGATGATGATGATCAATTTCGTTAAAGTTGATGTTTTGTTAATGATGAAAAGTGTTTGAAGGGAAAGGGAAGGCGAGTATACAGACCAAGTGTTGCAAACAAAGTGAAAATGAAGCGAAAATGTAAGGGCAAAACTCAATGGAGGGGGAGAGGTCGAACGAAGGGGTGGTGGGGGGTGGCGGCGGACTGTTTTAAGGGGAAAGCTCATGGCATTTTCTGCTGCAAGGCACGATGATGAAGAAGAATCATCCAACCATTTATCCATCCATCTAGTCGCCGACGTCATCCCGACGTCATCCCGACGTCATCCCGGCGCCAGCAGAGACAGCTGCCGTCATGTTTTAGGCTAGAGTAGTGGATGTGTGAGTGTATGCGAGTGTGAGTGGGAGTGTTTGTGTGTGTGAGTGTGTTTATGTGTACGGTTATTTCAGTGTATACGCTTTTATGTGCATGCTAGCGCTCGTCGCATGCTTTGATGATAGTCGCTTTGTTGCTTTTTGCTTTTTCGTTGTTGTTGGTGAGGCCGCTGCTGCTGCTGTTGCTGCCGGTTGGATTATTTTTATTTTAATTTCTCTCTTCTCTCTTCTCTTTTTTTCTTTACTACGTTGTCGTTGCTGTTCGTTTCGTTTCGTTTTGTTTTTGTTTTTTGTTGATTATATTCGTTTCGTTTTCGTTGAGGATTTTTGTTTTTGCATTTTGTGTATAGAAAAAAGACGGCAAAAAGGCGAAAAAAAAACACAGCTTGCCGTTTTTGCGGCAACTCTTCTTTTTTTCACAATTTATTCATTTTTCCGTTTTTCTCCGGAGCATTAATTTTTTTCCGTTTGTTCCTTTTTCAAGCTCCACCCACTTGCTGCAATCCGATTGGTTGCTGCGAAAAAATGCTAACCTAAAAAATGACTGAATAAAAAGACTGCACGATGCCGACGGCACTACGTACATACTAGAGCGTCAGACTCTCTGGACCTGGTCCAGGCTCAGGCTTGGGCTGCGGCTGGGGCTGAGGCTCGGCTATGTTTCTATGCGAACAGACAGAGACTGTGAGTGTGAGTTTGACTCTTGATGTTAGGGTGTGTGCGTGTGTGTGTGTGTGTGTATTTGTGTGAGTGTGCGGTGAAGTTTATTACATTTTCTTTTTCATTTTTAACGTTGTTTTTCTATGCTTTTCTCCATGCTTTTGGTTGGGAAAATTTTTAACATTTGCCATTTCATTTCCTTTGATGTGATGGTGGGGGGGGGGGGGATGATGGCGGGAGGGAGGGAGGTAAGGTTGGCTGTTCGATGGAACCATGAACCATGAACCATGATGCTGATGATGATGATGGTAAAGGGCCGCCAACGGGTGTGTTTTTCGGACTGAAGTTCGTTTAGTTTAGTGTGCGTTAAATACAAAAGAACATAATTTTTGTTTAGGTGCGTGTATATGTAAAGGAAGGGAGGGGGAGGGGGGGTGTTAGGCGTTTACGAGTAACTAGTTATGTGTGGAGTAGTGGAGAGTGTGTCTCGCCTGTGGTCTGGTGCCATGGTTGGGCTACTGCAGTGAGTTTGGCGCGGTGGCCAGCGGCCGGTCGGTCACCTTTTTTCTGTATGCACAACATGACTATTTGCTCTATACCAACATAAATAGGTACACACACACACCATGTAACCGCACGCACCAACACACCAACGTGGGTAATTATGTATTTGTTTTGAAAAAATATTTATTCTATTTTGTTGTTTTTATAATAATTTGCTGGCAGGCAGGCTGCCTTTTTGTAGTTACCGTAATGTAACCAACATCAACTAACTGAACTGAGTTCCACTGAGCATTGCACACACAAACGCACACGCACACACACACACACACACACATGTGTATACAAACACACTCAGTATGGTGCGCTTGGTGGGTCCTCGCACTTCCGTGTAAAGTTTGTTCATCATTTCCGCTGGCGTGCGCTTATTTAAATTAAGTAGCAGCAAAAAAAAAAAATAAAAAAAAAATAAAAAAAAACCCCAAAAAGAGAGGAAAAAAGGAGAAAAAAAATTTATATAAATTTTAAGATAAACAAATTTAGTTACTCGTCCGTTAACAAAATGAGCTTAGATAAAATTTATAAAATAAAATAAAAAAATATAAATAAAAAAAAACACACATAAAGCAACGCCTCCCTCGTCGCGGAAACACCCTCGTGGGTGCCTTTTTGTTGTTATTAAGCATAATAAATATCTCGCAAGCTTAAGCGTTTGTTTGTTGGTTTGTTTTTATGCAAATATCTGCCTCTGTGTGCGTCTATCTGTCTCTCTGTGTGCGTCTATCTGTCTGCCTGTTTTTGTGCGTGCTTAGCTTCACATAATTTTTACTTAATTTCAACTTAGTAATTTCGGTTTCCATTAAAATTTTTCAGTTTTTAGTTGAATTAGTTTTTGTTTTAGTAGATTTTAGTGAAATTAGTTTTTAGTTAGATTAGTTTTTAGTTAAATTAGTTTTTAGTTTTTTGTTTTTATTTTTAGCTGATTTTGTAGAGTGCGTTGCGTGCGTCAAGTTGGTTTTTTCACTCTTTTGGTTTTATGCTGCGGTTTTCGTTTTGGTCGCTGCCGAAGGCTCAGTTTGCCAACGAGCTAAAAAGTTTTATACTACCGCCGCGGCCGCTGCTGCTGCTGCTGCTGCTGCTGCTACTGATTTTATTTAATGGTGACCAAAAATTTCGCGATTTTACTAATTTTATTATTACCAACTTGCTTTCTTCAGTTAATGTTATTTTATAAAATTGCCACATTTTCCACTGCAGTAAACGCATTATGTGATGCTGATTTTTTGAAGCCCTAAAAAGCTGTTGCGCCACAAATTTCTCTCTCTCTCTTTCTCTCTTTCTCTCTTTGGCTTCTAACTTTATTTAAATGCGCCAAAAAAAGCCCTGTTTTCCGTCATGTTTGAGCTAACCATACTCCACAAAAGTAAGCCTGCCCGAAAGTACTTTTCATCCTTCATCCAGTTTTTCATTTCTTCTTCAAATTTCTTCTTTTTCTCTACGACAAATGGTCACTAACTCAAGTGAAGACACACAAAAAAAATAGAAATATTAAAGCGTGTCTTTTGCACATTAAAAGTGTTGCTGCTATCTCGAAAACCTACATCGCAGAGAAGTTCTGAAGGCCGATTCAGATTTCGAATTCTATTCGTCAGATTCGAATTGAAATCAGTTTTCGGGAATCAGTTTTCAGAAATTAGTTTTAAGAAGTTAATTAATTTCAAGCTTCGAAGAGTCAGAGTCTTTAAGTGTGCGCTTCCAGAAGTCAGCTTTACGGAAACCTCATTAAAACCGCAGCAAAATCTAATACAAATTTAATATAAAAATTACAAATTCAATAAGAAAATCTTATTGTTTTCCATAGAGATGATCTTATAAAAATACATATTTAATCAGAAAATCTTATTGTTTTCTGTTGTCTTATTAAAATAAAAAGAATTCATATTATTTTTTTCATTTTGTTCATCCAAGATTTCAAGAATATTAATCACAATATTCACAAAATTGTATGGCTAAAGCCTGAAAAGTAATATGCTATTATTTTATATAATAAAAAAACGAATGCGAATTATAAATCTGAAGTAAACCGGAAAGCAAAAATATTACTATTAAAGTTTCGGTCAGATCGACGATATTATATATGAAAATTGTTTCTTATTAAAAGAAGTTAATAATAAGAATTCTTTATACTTTCATAAAGACTTTTTAATTTCATGATTTTTTGTGGGAAAAAATATGAATTTCTTCTATGAAAATCACAAATTAATAAGATGAACTTTTTGTTTCAAGACAATAATATTTTCTTTATAAAATTAATAAGATTTCTCTAGGAAAAAAGCATATTATTTGTATATTTTAATAAGATTTCATAGTAAAATGGCTCAATTATTTTTATGTGGTATTATTTTTCTCGGTGTAGTTTCGAAAAGTCAACATAGAAGAGTTCAGTTCAAAGGTTTTTCTTTGATTCTTCAAGTTCTTAAGAGTTATTTTCAATAATTTGGTTTTGAAGAATAATTGTCAAAGATTTAGTTTTGAAACGTCAATTTTGAAGAGCTCGTAATTTTGAAGAGTTAGATGTGGACGAATTAGTTTTGAAAAGGAATCAGGATATAGTTTTCCGGGAATCAGTGTAGAAGGGTTGGCTTCTATTTTGTTTGAAGAGTTACCTTCAACAAACTAGTTTTGACATTTAGTTGCATACATTTTGAATGACATTGTATTGGCATTTTTGTTGTTGGTGGCCAGACATTTAACAATAACAGTTACAACAATAAACAAGTATCCTAAAAAGACGTTATTTTAGAGACAAAAGAGACTCTTTTGCCTTTAATTTTTCCAAAAAAACGGAAAAAACGGGTTGGAAAGAATGAAATGAAATTCAAAAAAGGGTTTAAAACAACAAAATATAGCCAAACACACTTGCACACACACACACGGGGACAATGGGACACAGACACACTCTCACGCATACGTAATCAAGCAAAGAGTAACCGAAAATGTCAACCGAAACAATGGCAACGAATGAAAGTGAAATGAATGAATGAATTGAGGGGATTGG
The DNA here is from genome assembly GCA_949752815.1 of Conops quadrifasciatus. NCBI lineage: Eukaryota > Metazoa > Arthropoda > Insecta > Diptera > Conopidae > Conops > Conops quadrifasciatus. Next base: position 10,678,374 of record OX457078.1, on the reverse strand, counting down.
TGGGGGAAGAAGAAGAAGCAGTAGAAGAAAAGGAAGAAGAAGCCAACTTACGGCAGGCGACCATTTTGCAGCACGTTAACTTTCAAGGAGTGCAAAAACACGAACAACATAAAATTGAATAACCTTTCATTTCATTTCAGGCCGGCCCGCTCGTCTCGGCCCAAACGATGCCAATTTGTATCCTCAATAAATGCGAGCGAGTACTAAAGAGGCAGAGGCCTCTTTGGGTGTGTCGGTAGAGGCTTCTGCGGTCGGCAGAGGGTGCTTGCCCGAGAATGCAAGGAAAAGGAATGCAAATCGTACAAAAGAACGTCGTACAAAATCGTCTGCAAGCAGGCAGATTAATAATGAGTGCTTGTAAGTGTGCGTGCGTTTGTGTGTGTGTGTGTGCGTGTGTAAGTCGTGGTCTTTGCCTCGGTCTGCCAACGGTGCTTCCACCGGCGGCCTGTCAACCTCACTCAACGTGCTTCTGCGCCATTACGAATGCTACCAGCGAGGGGCAGCCGCAGCCATGTTTTTTTAAGTCTAATTCATGGCCGGCGCAGAAAGAAGAAGAGCAGAACAGAGCAGAGCAGTCCAGACTAGAAGAGCAACTTCTTACCCGGAACAACCACCGCAAATGAACAAACACACAAACACACATAAAATAAATTTAAAAATTTATGCAAATTATTTTCAAAAAAGGATACACGATTATGGCCAGGATATTCGTTGCTGCACGTTGTCGTCAATGTCGGGCGTGCCAGCAAGGAACAACCACAAAAACAACAAAAACAACAACAACAACAACGACGACAACGACAACAACAACGATGGCGACTGCCTGCAAAACGACTGAACCCAAAAATACTTTTCTATTGTCTGCATGCAGGACTTTTGCTATTGTATGAAGCAACAACAACAACAACAACAACAACAACAACAACAACAACAACAACAACAACAACAACGACGACGATAAGAACAAAAAGTAAGATACAACTTTTCAACCCTGCCTGCCCGCCTGCCCCGCCTTCGGCAAGGTTTAGAAACGAGACGAGTCTTTACTTTTTGCTTCATTACGAATGCTTGAAATCGTTTCGAACGCAGCCAGTCGTCACTTCATCTGCCATCATCTGCCGGTCGGCCAACTTTTTGCAACCCCTTTTGCTACGTGTCTACCCACCATTCCGTTCCGTTGCGTTCCATTACGCCACTCTACTGCACACACACACACACACACACACACACACACATAACAAATTACCATCATTTCTCTGTTCCTGCTTCTTCTTCTTCTTCTTGAACTTCCACTCTTCGGATTTTATAATGTTACTATTGTTTCTTTTTAATGATGGCGTCTGCCGGACTCGATTTGATTGTTGTCGACAGTTGTTGTTGTTGCAGCTTCTTAGTATTTATGATATCTTTCGGTAGGTTTTGCTTTTGGTGTGCTTGTGTGTGTGTGTGTGTGTGTGTGTGTGCTGTGAGAAGAAGTAACGGCTGGTGGTTATAATTTTAAGTTGCAAAAAAAAAAAAATGAAGTTCTTTCTTTTATAGTAAGAGATGAAAGTGTTTTTTTATTTCTGGACTGACCAGTTTCGACGATGTGCCATTTTCTGTGGAGTTGGTCTTTTTTCGTTCCAAGCCATCTCTTGGCACGAGAGATGACGAAAAACCTTTCCAAAAGTTAACATCGTAGCAAAATCTTTGAATTTTCCATCAAGAAATTTAAAGCGTTTAACAATTTTCTCCAACCGACCATCTCTTTTCTCAAGACCATCATCTTTTGAACAGAAAATTCACTTTCTATAACCCTTTCTATCGCTCTCTCTAACCCTCCTTCCTCCCTCCCTCGCCCTCCCCATCTCTTCAAATTTGTCCAAATTTTCCATCTTCCAAATAATTACAAATTTTTGCAACAAATTGCAAAAAATTGCAAAATTGCAACAAATTGCAAGAAATTGCAAAATTGCAAAAAATTGAAAAATTGCAAAATTTATCAAATTTTGTATTCGCATCACGCTCTAAAGTCTGATTCCTTTCTGCTTATCTTCGCTGCATATTTTTTTTTTTTTGGTTTGTAAGAGTCTGTCTGGACGAGTCAAGTCCAGAGTCCGTCCGATGTTTACGAATAACCGCCGCCGGCCGAAGAAGAAGAAGTGGTGCAGAAGGTGCACACACTCATGGTACATCGTATTCCTTCGAAGAGCTGATGTTTTGTAGTTTTAATGAATGTGCGAATGAAGCCGCAGCGCGTGTAATTTTTAAACGTGTCCTTTTTTCCTTTAGCTTTAATTTTATTTTCCGTAAAAGAACTCTTTTTGCTAGAGAGAGAGGGAAGGCGTTTTAAGCAACCCTCTTCGGTCGGTCGAAGGCTACGAAATTAAAAACCATTTCTGTGAGGTGCGATGTGTCCACCAACGAGCCCAACGCGGCGGCCCAGTCAACCAGCTCCATTCACATAACGCCGGGTACATGGGTGGGTACGCCGTACACATCGTACCATCTCGGGGTGCCCTGTTTGCCAGGGTACTTTACTTTACCCTCCGCCGAGCATCGGGCGTCGGCGTTGGGGTCTGCCGCAACAGACTTAACTTCAAAATGAATTCCGAAATTTTATTTATCCTTTTCCGTGGACACTTTTCTGTTGTTGGCGACTTGACGGTGCTCGCTCGTGTTGCGCCTTTGATGACGTTGCGTGCGCCACAACGGAATGTCTCGCAGTCTCTCCCGTCGCACGGTCACTTTTTGAGGGCTTCCCCCATTCGATCCGTTTGCCGACATTGTTTGCGTTTGCTCCCTTTAAATTGTTTCTGTTTTTATTTGTTTTTCTATGGAACTTTTTGCAGAGAAAAGTCGTTTGAATACTTCTCATTTGTGTTGCATCGATTCAGCATTTACTTATTTTGGGCTTATTCTGTTGTGGTGTGGTCGCTGTTGTCGGTGTTGGTGTTGGTGTTGTCGACCGTAAAGACTTGAGGTAGAAGTGAACGGCGAGGAAGAGGTTCAGCTCTTCTTGGCGTTTTTGGAGTAATTGTACGCAACTGTACTTTTGCAAGCGATGCAAATTAGTTTTGCTCTGGCCTGAAAGGGTTAAGCAACAACAATGGCTGCCGCTTTATGAGTGGATGAAAGGATTTTCGCAACAGCACGAAGACAGACAAAAAAAGCGAAAGCGTTTTCGCACTAAAGTATCGTATTTTAAGACAAATCGGGAAAATTGAGAGTAATCCGCCCTAAAGTATGCTTCATTTTGTTTTGAAAATGGAAACTATGAGTATCACGAAATACTCAGGGATACTCATCTTATAAAGTATGTCCATAGGTTAATGGTTATGAATAGATAGTCTCAATTCTACTCATTTCAAATAGTTCTTTCATCCTTTATAATATGTAGCAAGTTCTCTAAAAATGCCTCGCCCATTTTTTAAAAAGTTGAGAATTCATTTATTCTTGAATGTCTGGAGGATTTGGCAATTTTTTGAAGGACAATACAGGCTTGATTCCGCTGGTCAATACTTACAAGACACCATATATCCGGTTCAATATGTGTTCGTATACCTGTATGTACTTTCAGTTATTTGTTACATCTTTTTTTTGATATACACTTTTCAGAATCTATAGAAAGTTGTTATAAACTCCTCAGAATACTCAGAAAACTCCTCAGAGACTAATGAACGCGGCCTGCAATGTCTTGAAAGCCTGATAATTTATTATTTTTTAATTGTATTCAGGCGAAATAATAAATAATTTTGAAAAGAAACCAGAAAAGCTTTTACTTTAAATATAAGAGTTCTCAGAAACTCGTTGCAGTTTAATGAACAAAAAATAACACAATCGAAAAGTGATGAAATAAGAAAACAAAAAAAACCGGTTAAGCAATACTTGAAAAGCAACTCTTCCTAGTTTTAACCCTTCCCGTCGATAACAATTTCTTTTCCTAACGCTCCTTACCGAAAATTCTTCTTGCTAACCTTCTCTCTCTATACATTTGTATGTTCATTTTTTACTTGCTTATTCTTATCCTTACGGCCAAACACTTCCCACTTTCAACCCTTTTCTCACACAAGTTTGATTTTTCAAATTTTCAAAGCTTTCACCCTTACATGCCGGCGCTACTGACACAGCATGTAAAGCTTTAAGCTTTCTAATCAAGAGAGGTTTTAGAAAGCTTAGCTAACACATTTTGTTGTAGCTATTGCTTAATAGATGGCGCTGTTTTGGGCTTTGCTTTTTTGTTCAAATGCAACCCCTAAAAAATATGAACCCCTAAAAAATATGATACTCTTTCAGGGAAGAAGTATTTGAAGGAAAGGAAAGGAAAGGAAGAAAAGGAATAATAATAATGTAGATAAATTTATCTCTATCCAGTTTTATTAGAGAAAATTTTTAATTTTAATATTTTAGAAATTTTTTAGTGTTTTTAAGACATTCGATAAGCATAGAATTTTTATTAAAACAGTCAAAAAAGATACCTACCATCATCGCAGTCTTTAATTTTTATTATCCTCAAGCAATTGTTCTTGCTTTTTTGAGCGTGAATGGTTCCTCAAGCAATCAAAAACCTCCTTTTCATAAACAGTTTTATGAAATTTACGTCAATTCTGTGCTGTGTGCTAAATTTTTAAATTTTGCAAAAGCAAAAACCAACAAACAAGTAACTACTATGCGTGTTTAAAAAGCATTTTTATTTTTTTTATTATGTTCAAGCGTTCAAAAACTACCAGTTTTTTTTCTAAAAAAGCAATCTTAAAATATAGTATTTTCTACATATATACGAATTTAGCAAATACATTTGGTAAGCAATTTTTAAGCTTAAAACATCAAATAAGCCAATACATACTACTTGATATTTTTGGGTACTAAGAAATATTCTTAAAGTAAAGCATAATAATTGGTTTGTTTAATTTTTTTTTTAAACTAAACGCTATTATCGAACTAAATTTTTGTAAAGCTTCATTTGTCGTTTGAGTAGAAAATGGTGATCATCAGAAAAGGTGACGTTGTTTATCGTAAATCATCTGGAAAAGACAGAAAGAAAGCAAGAAATTAATTAACATTTTTAATAAAAAACTAAATAAACTTCTTAAAAGAAGCTAAGTATTATTAGTTTCAAGTACTCGATTATTCGAATATAAATTAGTTTATTCAAAAATACCAGAAATTTTTTTACGAATATATAATAATAGTAGCTTTTGTACTACAATTTATTAGTATAGTCGTATTTTATAGCACTACAAAATTGCTGTATTGTGGATTTGTTTTGAAAAGAATACGTATTGTTTTTTTTGAGAATAAGCGATACTTTAGAAGACCGAATGAAATGTTAAAATGGTTCTTTAAAAAAATTTTCAAAGTCTCAAAAATACCTGTTTAAGGTATTTATTCTTCAGAGGAAGCCTTTTAAATATTGTAAAAATCAAGGATGCTGTAGTAATCCTTTCAAACTTAATTTGAATTGGATACGTGTAGTTTTTAAGTTATATTATCAACCTCACGTACTCTACCAACTCGCCCTATTTCCCCTCATAATCCTCTTAATACTGAGTTTTAAGTAAGCTCAGCCCCGACTCGTCCGTCCGTTCGTCTGTCCCACCATGTCCTGCTCCGTATCTGGGCACACTCGCCGGCACACGTACTTAAGAGCCACACCCACGCTCACCTCGGTGTCTCCTACAGATGCCATGAGCGACTAAGGGGGTGTTTCGGTGTGTGTGTGTGGCCCGGTTCACACTTGCGTGTATTCAGCAGAGAAGCTTTTACTTTGGACGGGAATTATTTATTTTCATATTTGAGCAGCTCGACCCGGGCCAAGCGGGCTTGATTTATGAAACATTCTCAAGGATTCTCACTCCACGAGCTCCTTCCTATCTAATGCTAATGTCCGTTGTGGAGGTGCACCACCAGGCGGCTGAGTGCAGCTTAGAGAAGTTCGTGTACTCTTCTCTCGACTGGTATTAGAAAAACACTGAGAAAAATCGAAGCTATTTTTTTGCGAACAAAAATTTCGAAAAGCTCCAAAGGACTCTTAGGTTTCGAGATTGAGCTAGTTCTTTAGTCGCCAAAAGCGAATCTATTGTTGTACAAATAAATTATAAAAATAAATAAATTATAAACTTTTTTTTGTCTTGTATTTTTATTATGTTATTATGATAAAATAGTACGTTTTTTATAATGAATTATTTTAAATTATTATTTAAATTATTTTTTATAATAAATTATTATGAAAAGAAATAGTGATTTCTCTGAGTGTACCATTCACTGCGGATGAGCCGGTTGGAAAAAGGTTTCGAAAAAGCCACCTTGGAAAATTTAGCAGGTTCATTCTAATGAATTTTATACAAATCTGTAGTAAAAATTAACTGATGAACTGATTTTTTTATCAACTGTCAACCCACATGCGACAACCCACCCTCCTTCGACAACGCCTCCCTCATTCTTTCTTTTTCTAGGTAGCTTCTTTCCTTCCGCGTCCTTCAGTCCAGGCAATTTTTGGCTGGTTCTTTACCGTCAAATTTGCATAATTATTAGATGCTTACACTGGCAGTAGATATTTTTCGGTGAGTTCTTCAAAACAAAATGTCGTGCGTTTGTATGCGTCGCTGTAGGCTCGTGTGTTTCCAAATAAGTTTCCAAATGTTTTGTAGCTTTCTCTACTATTTAGACTCTAACTTTTGGTGTTTATTTGTTTAATGCTCGCAAAAACAAAAATACAAACAAAAATTAATTTGAACATTTCATTTCACAAGCAATTTATTTTCCATACAAATAAACCCGTTTTTTCACCCCTTTCCCAGCCACCGCGCCTCGTCTCTTTGTCGTCGTCGTCGGAACGCCTCTCGCTTGTCGTGGCTGAAGGCTGCAAATTTGTGAAATTCTTGTGTTTTTGAATTTCTGCGGAGCTAAAACATATCGCACCGTCACGAGGACAGCAGCTGCCAACTTCATTTAATGAGTTCATCCTCAAACCGGGTGGTTTGTGTCAGTTTTATTTCTGGCGATCATTCTTTCTACGTGACGCCATTTTATGGGAGTATGTCTTTATGGTTTTTCTTTCTAACTAATGCTCATAAAAAAGAGAAATATATCAAGAATTTTACACTATAGGTTTCCTTTCTTCCTTCCTTCTCATAAGCCATCATGGGTAAAGACTAAGAAGTTATTTGCTATTAGTAGTATAAAATGTTTGTTAATATTTTATAACCTCAGAGCCGAAAGCCTCGGTAGCTGAACTAAAATTGTAATATAATAACTTTATTATTGTATTTCTTTGATTAAATAAAATAAATATGCTATTATTTGTTATTTATTTGCAGTGTAAATAGTGTATATAGTGTTGTATATGTAAAGGCGGAAAGTACTCAAAATTGAAAAGCAAAGATCGTCCATTATAAACAATGTCAATGTAAAAAAAACTAATACGAATTATAGATCTGAAGTAAACCTGACAGCAAAATCTATCACTATCAAAGAAGTTTTTCTTATTAAAAGAAGTTAATAATAAGAATTCTTTATGTTTTCATAGAGACTTATTGATTTCATGATTTACTGGTGAAAAAATACTCCATGGTTTCTTATTAAAATCACGAATTAATAAGATTAACTTTTTGTTTCAAGACAATAAGATTTTCTTTATAAAATCAATAAGATTTCTCTATGAAAAAAGCATATTATTTGTGTGTTTTAATAAGATTTCATAGTAAAATGGCACAATTAGGAGATCTTCTCTACTTTTAGGTGCTTTCGTAATGAATTGAAAGCAGGAAAGTATTGTCAAAATAACTATTAGAAGGAACGAAGTGAGAAAGGTGTTGGAGAGAAGTGTTCAATTGTTCGAAAAAGTTTCCGAGAGATGAGAAATGATAGATGCTGGAAGGAATTCTTTATTTAATACTTTCTAAAACCAATCAAAATATTTAATGAATATTTAAATCCTAGGCCCGGCCCTTAAGAGTATTTAAACAAATATTGATATCCAAGGAATATGTACATATGTATGTATGGATTTCTTTGAAATAAGTTAAATGCTCTCAAATAATTCTATGTAGATTTAGAGACGCATTATTCGAAAGCAATTGAAATAAACGAAATCCTACATACATACAAAATGTACGAGAGTTCAGGGAAAGTCAAGGGACATGCAAACATGTTGTCAAAGCATAGATGAAATGAGAGGCGTGGCAGAGATGGGGGCACTGTATGACTTACGGGGGTGGTAGTTGTAAAAGCTATCGAAAGGATTAGATGGAAAAATTTAAAGAGGAAGGAAAGAACCTTTGGGTAGATTGGTCTCGTAATGAATTATTTAAAGTGAAGAAGCCAAAAGCGTTGAAAAAAAATCAAAAGTCCTGAAAAAGTAACGAAGATGAACAGACCAGAGTAAACATGAGAACTTAAGAAGCGGTAAGATCAATGAAGTTTTTAATAAGAAAAAAAAAAACTAGCCCTCGATTAAATTTTTATATAATTCTTGCCTTCGCAGTAGTTTTTCTGGCATTGCGTCAAACCAAAAAACAATAATCTGTCTGTGTGTCTGTCCGTCTGCCTGTCCATCATGGAAATGAGAGGCAAAATGAACAAAAGGAGGAAAGGAAATAAGAATTTACGTGTATGAAAACTTCTGAACTAAGTTTTGCAACAAGCTACAAAATAGCAAAATGATGCAACGCAAAATGAACGAACAACGAAAATCTGACGTACTCACGAGGCGACAAACTTGGCTCTAATAAATGCAGCGTCAGCAGCTACAACAATGAGGCCACAGCGGATGCCATGTGAATAAGTAGAAGAAGAAGAAGGAGGAGGAGGAGAAGTAGAAGGAGAACGAAAAGAATAAGAAGAAAAAGAGAAGGAAGAATATGCAAATATAGTAAAATTGGCTAAACGGAACTTGCAAACGCACACCATCAAACGCACTTGAAAATTTGAACGTGGAACGACGGGCACGACGCGTCAAACTCATTCGCAGTGGTTACAGCAGTCGCTGTCGTCGTCACCGTCGCCATCGCCATCGCCATCGCCATCACCATCACCATCGCCGTCCCCGTTGTCGTCACTAAAGCTGTGACAGTCGCATTTACTTTGTCCGTTTCAGTTCAGCTGTGCCATTATTTCAATGGAAGGTCCTGGCAACGAACATCCGGACTCTCTCCTCCTTGCGCTGGTGGCGCTTCTCTAACATTTGCGTTGATGTGCGGATGTCCTTTCGTGTCCTTTCCTGGCAGTAGCATTTTATGCTGCTCTCGTCGTCGTTGCCTTTTTTTTTAATACTGAAGTAAATGACTTTATCATTTTCTTTTTCGTACACTTGTTGTTGTTCTTATTGTTGTTATTGTTTTATGTAGCTTCTTGCCATTTCATGTTAGTGTTGTTGTTGTAAAAATGTGTGTGTGGTACACGCTGTTACTGTTCTCTGTTATGTTCATTCGAAATGTTTTTAGTATTTTCTGTATTAAAATAACTTTATAGCATGTTTGTCTCTCTTTGAGACATAACATGAATGAGTTTGTATAATATACTATGTGTTCATACATACATACATACATACATACATACACACATTTGTACATACATCCATACATGCATACATCCATAAAAAACATTGTTTCATCGTTTCTGACACCCATATCGGTTCCTTCTCCATCAATGAGTTCTATACCATTGTTATTGTCATTGTTATTGTCATTGTTTTTGTTGTTGTTGTTGTTGTTGTTGTTGTTGTTGTTTCCCCCCCAACTGTCTCATACAATTCCAATTACAAATGCAAATAAAATAATAGTTAAAATAGTTAAAAGCTTAAATTGCACAAGTCTGGTCGTAACAATCTTGAGCTCTTAAGATAAATTAGTATGAAGTGTACGAGATTTGAGTATTCTGCTGACAATAAATGTAAATATAAATCTCCATTGAAATTGTTGTTGTCGTAAGTTCAGCGCAAAACCAAAACAATTTCTGGTTTTAGCAGTTTTCAAACCTGTTTCGAAGTTCGAAATACGAAAGACGCCATAGCCTTGTCTCTTTCTGCAGTTAATATGATAGAAAGAGGTGAATATTGTACACAAAAATATTCTATCAAAATTAAACATTGTTTTTTCCTACAACAACAACAACAACAGCAGGGGCGAAAGTCAGCAAAACCAAAAATAAAACCAGTTTTGTATGGAAACACTTGACACTTGACACTCGATATTCGAAAGCCTAAACCAAAACCAAAACCATTTTAGGGAAACGCCATGTTACAGTCGAGAGTTCATACTGAAGCCATTTTACATTTGAATTGTAATCGATTTCGCTTTCTAACTTACTCTAACTTGAGATTTTCTAATCCACTTTGTCTCTTTTGTTGCGGTAAATGTAAATAGAAAAATTAAAGTCATTTCAAACCCTTTCTTTCCTTTCTTACATACTTCTCTATACGTTCCAGCCTCCTTTACTTTCTTCCTTCCTTCATTTCATTACTTCATTCATCCAGATATAGTTAAAAGATTCGTTATAAAATAGCACATTTCTAAAATTTCACTGCATCAACTCGAGGGTGGGTCCTATTGCCACCACGCCAAAGGCAATAACCATAACCATAACCGTAGCGAGTATGACGCCACGAAGGCAGCTCGCTTCATCCATCTTCAGAGAGGCAAAATGGCAGTAATACTCGCTGTGATCTTTCAAAAACTAACGAAGCTTAGAAAAGACGAGAGAAGAGAAACGGTATGAAGGAGGCTGGAGATAACAGAGGGAAGAAGAAGAAGAAGAAAATCGAATGTTATGAACGACTCTTGGCAGCTATTCAGCTTTTACGTACTAGAAAAAAGGAAACAACGAGTGAAAAGCAACGAGTACACAGAGCAAAAACATCACATAAAATAGAAGAAAAACAATCACATTTTTCGATGCTTTTGATCCAAGAACGAAGCCTTATTAAAACCGTACAGAAAATATAAAATGAAGGAGGCTGGAGATAACAGAGGGAAGAAGAAGAAGAAGAAGAAGAAGAAAATCGAATGTTATGAACGACTCTTGGCAGCTATTCAGCTTTTACGTACTAGAAAAAAGGAAACAACGAGTGAAAAGCAACGAGTACAGAGAGCAAAAACATCACATAAAATATAGAAAAAAAAATTAAAATTAGAAATAGGTGGTAAATTTTTCTCTGTGTAGTTGCGGTAAAAGCAAAGAATATAAACTCAATTTTAGCGAGAGATTTCGGTCGAATCGCTGAGATCGCAATGTTTCAGCTGGCGAACAATTTAAATGAAGCTAACAGACAAGCTAAGAACGATATTTACATATGTAAGTGGGTGTGGTGTGGAGGGTGGGCGTATGTCCGTGGTTATATTTAACTATTGCAGATAGAAGCCATCTTCGTTGAATTTCCAATTTCTATTCAGATTCGTAATATCGTACATACTACGTTCTGGAGAAGAAGAGGATTAGAGAGGAGAAGGAGTCAAAGCGTCAAGTCATACAGTCGGCAGCGTCGTAGTGTCGTAAATTTTAATTTGCATAGCAAATGAAGGAAATTCATGAAGATGCTTCTTTTATTCCGTAACAAACTTTTAGTACCTAATTTTCTTTCAACATAAAATGTATGTAGATTTTTAAACGTACGACATGATTCTCATTCCATGGCACATTTGACAGGACATTCATTTATTCATGTCAGAACCTGGCTGTTTAAAAGGAACGAACGAACGAACGGACGAACCCCTTTGAATTTGAAGAGACCTCCCATTCGTCCTTTTATTCATCCTTACTACGCATACTACGCTCATCCTTTTCGCTTTACTCAGTCCTTTTTCTCTTTATTTTTGTTATTATGAGGCTTAAAGACACCGAAGGGTTTAGTATTGCGCTTCTTCTCCTGCTCTCTGCTTCCCCTTTTCCACCTTCCTGACGTCATCATCATCAAACACATTACTCTTCTAATGCCCACGCAATCCCTAAATTTTGCTTCGTTAAGCCTAAGGTTATTTTTTGAAGCCAAATAATTTTTCATCGGCCTTTTTTGCCCCCAGACTGTATGACTTTTTGGACCACACTTTTGGGATGCCCACTGCCCTTACTCCATTTTGTGCGTGCGTGCGTGACAAACGCACGGATCCTGGTTATTTATTATTTGTGCTTAATTTTATTTTAAGTTATTTAAATGCTTCCGGTCAATTAAACAGCGAAGTACCATATTTTATGCATAGCGTTATTGGTTTGAGGCGCATTTTGGGGTCGAAAGTCGAAATGGAGTCGAAAATAGCCGCAAAAGGGGAAGGAGAAGCGGAGAAACTTCATACGTAGGCATACTTCTCATAAATGTTGATGATATTGTTGTCCTTTCTTCTCGAACTGTTTGTGATGTTACGATATTACGTTGAGATCGTGATCAAAAGAGATCACGTTTATGTAAACCATTTCACTCTAAATGCATCAGATTACCGTTTTTCTTGACAATTTTTTCGTACATTATACGATAATACGTACAATATTATAAAACACAAATAAATTGACGCAATTATTGATGAAACTGCGCTCAAATATGTCTGTTAAAAAGAAACTAAAGGCACTATATTTTCCATGAAAAGATTTCTATAGATTCGGGAAGTACTATAAAGGGTTTCTCCTTGATTATAGCCTCGATTTCGGTGCTACATTGTCTTAAAGAAAGATGACAGCACCGGAAACAATATACGAAAAGTATGTTTCTTCAAGTGCTCTCCTGAAGTGGTTTATATAGGAAGGAGTATAGGCTATACACTCCGGGAAAAAACGCAGAGGCTCAGAATAAAATACGAAATTGAGGATAGAAATTTATTAAAAATTCCACAAAAATGCTTCGAATCTGCTAAAAGACCATTTTAAAGGCTTGGAAAGAACCGTCTGCCTAAAGAGAGTTAAAAAAATTCAATACTTCAAGAATTATTCATAATGCATACAGAATGTAAAAAAGTACGTTTTTCCAGGACCTTCCAGGACAAATTGCGAAAGTATTTCGATTAAAATTTTGTGTCTATGAAGCATAAAGCTTTAAAATTGCACACGAAATCTAATAACCGGTGCGTGGTGAAACGTCAAAGGCGCCGACACCCCCCTTCCCTCCCTCTCCGCCGACGCTACCGTTATGGCAGTTATGGCTTTTGTTTTTTCTCCTTCCAAAGCATTAATCGGGCGTTTGGTCGGTTCGAGCAGAGGAACCTCTTCTCTTCTGCTCTTCCTCCTCCTCCTCCTCCTCCTCCTCCCCCCGTCTTCTCGCATGTTAGTTTTTATCTGCTTGACTGTACCAGAAGCGCCAGAGGTTCCACATTCTAAGCGGCCCCATACGCAGCCATGGAGCCGCTGCTGTTGTTGTTGTTGTGGCTGTTTGTTACGGCCATCATTCTGAATGCAAGCCGCCTGCAGGGCCATACTATACATTCTGAAAGGAGCCTATCAAATGGTCTCGTGCGTTTTTTCTTTGAGCCTAAAAATGCATTTTTCAAAATTTATGCGATGGGAGCAAAACCTGCTGCTGCTCTGCGGCATAGCAAATATTCATGGATTGATGGAAGAAGAAAAAGCAGAGAGAGAGAGAGAGAGAGAGCGAGATTGCATGGACGGATGGATGAACAACATGGCAGTCGCTGTCGCTGTCGCTGTCATCGTCGCCGTCGTGCTGCATGAGACAACAATTCAAGCTGGCAACGTGTGTGTGTGTGTGTGTGTGTGTGTGTGTATGCAAATGCAATTTTTCATTGCATTTAATAGTTAGTGTTGTTGTTGTTGTTGTTGTTGTTGTTGTAGTAGTAGTAGTTGTTGTTGTTGTTGTTGTAGTAGTAGTTGTAGTAGTAGTTGTTGTTGTTGTTGTTGTTGTAGTTGTAGTTGTTGTTGTTGTTTTGTGTCAGTTTCAGGCGAATGTGCCTGCATCATCAGTCGCCATCGCTGATAACGTTGTTAGTGCATAGCATTGCATTCCGGCTTAAAAATACCGTTACGCGTGTGTGTGTGTGTTTGTGCGCATGTGGGCGTTTTAGTCTAAGGAATGCAAAAATTTTGTGCAAGGCTTTCTACTCTCTCTCTCTCTCTCTCTTGCTCTCTCTCTCTCTCTGCAACCCCTTTTTTCAAGCCATTCTCTCTTTCTTTGGCTTCCAACGCGTTGACCCATTGTTATTTCAGTTGTTGCTGTTGCTGTAGTTACTGTTGTTGTTGTTGTTGTTGTTGTTGTTGTTTGTTTTTCATGTTTTCATGCTGTCGTTTTTTTCATTGCTGTTGCGGTGCTGCAGCTGCTGCTGCTGTTTTTTCTTTCTACTTTACTCTTTTACTCTCTGTGGACTAAAACGCATTTGTCAGCGCTGCAAATTTTTTGCTGCTGTTGCACAAAAACTGCATTCAAAGGATGCAAATTCGACGTGTTCGCCCGTCGGTCAAATCGGTTGTTGTTGTTGTTGTTGTTGCTGCTGTTGGTATAATTTTTTCTTTATAACGCTGTTGTTGGTTATTTAGATTGCATTTTGGATGCATTCTGCAGAACAGATAACTGTAACAACAACCAGAGCAACAACAACCAGAGCAACAACAACCAGAGCAACAACAACAACAACAATGACGAGTGCGGGCTAAGAAAAAATATGGTGTTTTGGCTGTAGCTGGCAGCTGCCCGCCCATTCAATTTCGCCCATTTTCAACGCGGCTTCACAATATTTTGTATATTTTTTTTTGGTTTTCATTTCTCTTTTTTTTGTTTTTTTTTGGAAAGCGTGTACATAAAGCCCAATATGCACACATGCATTTACACATATTTATATAATGCATGAGGGAGTGCGTTTGTGTGTGTTTGCTAAATGTATTTGACTGGACAGACACGAATGTACATTTTGAATATTTGCTCTTTCGGGCTACCTAAAAATGTATTTGTTTGTGTATACAGTATGCATACACATCATGTGTGTGCGTGTGTGTGTGTGTGTGTGTAGGTATGTATGCAGTTATATGTAAATATGTATAAAAGTTAACGAATGCATTAGATTCATGAGATACCAGTCAGTCGTATATTGTCCTTTTGTAATCCTTCCAAATGATTACCACAAAAATAGACACAATTTTCGTTACCGATTTTGTTAACGTTTAGCATTTAATCGCGCTGAAATAATCGATATTGATTTATTTACCATTTGCACTTTCAGATCGCATCAGTTTCCGAGATATTTGACTTTTAGGTTAGCGAAAAACGTTCTCGAATCATCCTTGTTTACAAAGCCCTTTATAAAATACAAAATGGTGGATCCAGTATGGAGTAAGATGAAATATGACACAAACTCATTTTGTGCCCGCAATTCGGCACAATTCAAAAAATGAATTTTCGCATAATAACAGCAGGATAACTTGAAAACCTGGCGTTGAGTTGAGTTATTCTTATATGTATGTTGTTTCCGTAAAGCAGTTTTGCTTAAGTTTAGCGGAAAACTGGTTTTCACAGCGAAAACTATAATAAAACCAGAAAATCTCCTTTGAAATTGTTGTTTTTGAGTTTAGCGCAAAACCAAAAAAAAAAATTTGTGGTTTTAACAGTTTTCAACCCTGTTTCGAAGTTCGAAATACCAGACGCCATAGCCTTGCCTCTCTCTCTCTCTCTATAGTTAATATAGTAGTAAGAGATAAATATTGTATGTAAAACTATTTTATCAAAATTAACAAACAAAGTAAAACATTATCATCTACACATATTTCTATTAAAAAGTAATAAATTCCAAAATTAACATTGTTATTAACATTATTATAATATTTATTAACATTTTAAATTTTTAAAAAATTCTAAAATGTTTCTCAATAAAATTTAAAGCTTTAATGAGTAGCAGCACAATTTTGTGGAATATCCAAAAAAAAAAGCCACGAAATTTTCAAAAAAATATTGATTTAAATTTTACAATGTGGACAATTTTTTGTTCGTTAATTTTGAATTTTTTTCCAATTTTTTTTCATGGTAAAAACAATTTCCATTTGTTTAAATTAAATAAACATGCATCGATGCGGCTGCACAGACGCAAATAATCGAGAAAAAGTTGGTGCCTTCTAATTCAACATTTCGCGATGATTTACGTTCAGTTTGCATTGTCGTCGCTGTTATTGCTATTATTAGTATTACTGTTGTTGTTGTTGTTGTTGTTGTTGTTGTTGTTGTTTTTTGAGATTTTTCTGGTGGGTGGTGTTTTATTTACGCTGTTACGAATAAATGGCAGCCAACAACTCTTTAAACATTTAGTTAATGATGCATTTTTAATTGCGCCAACAATAACAACAACAACAACAACAACAACAACAATAGAAATGGTCAGTGATTTCCGGTGAAACAATTTATGAACACAGAGTAAAAGAGAGTAAAGTACAGCCGAGCGGAGCAGAGCAGTGCAGTGTACCGTCCGCAGGGATCCGCAGCAAATACAACAAAGGAACATGTTAGAAAGCATATTTGTTTGATTGCTTTGATTTTTGCCACGATTGAGTAACAAATAATTGAGCAACAGAAATAATCGTACACATCGATGAATAACGACATCCCCATCGGTTTCAATTTCCGTTTTCCGGCACAAGATTAATTCCGGACGGCGGTAAACATTTTATGAGACGAGAATTAAATTAAAATTTACTTAACAAATTAAACGAACAAATTTAAATAAAAAGGAGGAAAAAGAAACGCACCGAAACGAATGAAGATACCGCGTTTTTATTGTCTCGCATTTTTCTGTCTCTCTTTATTCGTCGAATCTTTGGCACCAGCTTGATCATCTTCATCATTATCATCAGATTGACCAGTTTTGCATCATTTCTCGTTACTATTTTCCAAAAAAAGTAAATTTTCTCTTTTTCTATTTATACGTGCAATCCTCCCCACACCACCCCTCCCCTCCTCCCCTCAAAAAATGCTAAAAATGCATCAAAGACTTCTGCATTCGCATTCATCCACATCCATCAGAGATAACAAATTGTATCCTTTGAGGAACGGACAGCTGCCGAGGCCGAGCAGCACCATTCTTCTCAACCTGAGCGCGCCACCCTCCCCCCCCCCCATTGCCCCCAATACCACCATAAAGGAAACGAAAATCATTCAAACTGCAGCGAACGGTGCAACCAAAACGAACCAACAAAAAACTCGAAAAAGGATGACAGCTCAAAAGTTTGACAGTAGGGTTGAGGTGAGCGGAGGGTGGTGTGGTGAGTGTGGTGTGGTTATGATGAAGAAGTGAGACTAATGAAAACGGGAGACTATCGAAGCATCAGTGCACCCAACACCTCGTGCGGTAGCAACGCCATGATGCATGCACAAGAAAATACACAAGCACAAAAAAACTGTGCAAAAGTTAATAAAAAACGAGAAAAAGCGTTTCGGCGTACGGCCTGGCAGAAGCTCATATACACCACAATCGTAGTTTTTGAAGCTATGATGAGAAAGTCAGCCCTTTATACCCTTTATAAAGAGTACCGTAACCGCTTGGGTGCAGCAGGAGAGTCGCCGGAGACTAACGGTGAAGAAAGGAGAAAGGTCTGTTGGAGTTTGCTGGAGAAGGCGTAGAGGCCAAGAGGTCCCACAGGAAGTAAAGGCGACACTGAATGCTGAAGTTTGCTGCATTTGTCGCATTGATGGCATGCATTCTCATTTTCAAGCTTTTCCTGTGATTTCTATGCTCATAATGATGCTGTACTGGTATACTCATAATGATATTGATGCTGGTGTTCATAATGAAGATGATACTGAGGATGAAGAATGAAGCTGTTGGTTATGTTTTGCATTCTCACAAAAGCTTGGTCCAAATGCCCTCCAGGGACCGACAGCGACTTACTGTGTTTTTTTTCTTCCTTCCTTCCTTCCTTCTTTCCTTCCGTTTTTCATGCATTTTTCTTAACCCTTTCAAGCAATCACATTTTTTGATCGTCAGTGAGCACTTTTCTCTTAGTACTTTCTTTTGTTGTGTTCTGCTTGATTTCGGTTTTTGATTTCAGATATCGTATTTGCCTTCTATCCTTACAGAGTATAATATATGTACTATATATGTTATTATACTGTACTCTTAATCTGGTCTAAGCTTTTAGCTTTTTCGTTATCAAGATTTTATAATAAAGGAGCTGTCTGTATCCTGAATACATACATACATATGTACATACGAGTACAGTGTTAGTATACTGCAGTACCAAAAAAAGAGTCTTCAGTCAACACCAATGCCATCATTAGGTACAATCGAAACCGTCTGGCATCGGCCATCAGCCATCAGCCACCAACCAACCACCAACTTCACCAACTTCAACTTCTACGCTATAACCGAGTCCTACCCAATGAGTTTCAGGATGAGGAAGAACATCCTTTTTTTAGTTGGCAGACAAACAATTCATTCCTGATTGCATTTCGTCTCTCCAGCGCTCACACCGAACGCAACTGCATTTCTCAGAAGCCGAGATGCACGCCGCTGCTGAATCTGCTGCTTTCATGCTCCCTTTTTGTGAGACTCACAAGGTACATTTTTTTTTCTGGTGTCCACAATAAATTGGTCTGAGTCACTAACCGGCCTCTGATAGACCCATTCGTCCCTGTTATGTATGCGTTCGGTGCACTCGGTGCCATACGAACTCAGGTTGTCTATTCAGACGAATATACATACGTTAAGAAGCGGGCCGGAAGGAGAATAAGGAGCAGAAAAGGGATGCTTACAGAACTGTTCTGTATGAAGCATTTTACTTTAGTGTGCAAAGAACAATTACTACAACACCATCACCCCCACCCCCACTCCCCCTCCCATAAAAACCAAAATGAATTGAAATGAGAAAATAGGAAAAACGTCCGTTTCTTCAGGGCTGCATGGAATAACTTCGTTGCAATAACTTCGGCCGGTTGTAGAGCGATTGCGAGAGGAACGCTTCGGGGCGGGGGTGGAGTATAAAGGCAGACAGCCAGACAGACAGACAAACAGAGAGGTATAGACTCCGAGCAGTCAGAGGTAAGCCTGCATTCATCGACTTTCATTGCAAAATTGGATTTTGCATTAAAATTTTTTGCAGAGAAGAGTGAAAGAGAGGGGAAACCGAGGAAGGCGGAGTGGGAATAGGAGTAGGTGGGAGGCTGTGGCGGAGTAGAATCGTCCGTAACAGCTTAATTGCGCTTCGCATGCATGATATGTTCTCATGCATGCGATTTGTAGCGATTGAAGTCATAGACAAAATCGTTATAAAAGCTTACAAATTCGATAGAGGATTATTTACTTTCGGGGAAATTTCGATTTAATCGACTGTGCAAATTAGATACAATGGGCTTAAAGGGATTAAATACTGCTGCAGAGCGAGAGATCAGAACGGTCGAATTCAAACCTATTTGATGATATTGAGAGGAACCCAAAATGCACCATACGTTTTTGAGGGTAAAAGAAATACCAGAAAGTCGTATTGACAATTTTAACCACGCAAAAACTTTCAGTTTGCTCAAAACAATTCGTATATAACGATTATGTGTTCACAGATAAAAGTCTTTCTTAAATGCTTGAATCTTTCTTAGATTTCTTGAAGGTTCTCAGAAGTCTTCAATGATTGGAAACGACCAAATGGTTTTGTGAAAAAAAAATCGCTTTGTTTTTATCCTCATCGTTTCATCGGTCTTGTCGACTGTCTTCTCTCGAAATTTTCCACTTTTTCCTAATGGGTTTGTATTTGGTTTACGCCTTTCTGTTGTACATTTTCAAACGCTTAGACAGCCTTCGGTACCAATTTATTATATCATAAAAACTATCATAGCGCCATCCCAGTAAGAAAACACAATTGGTTCGAAAAAAGAAACACTTACTTTTTTCGCCATTAAAAAAGTCATAGTTTCGCGCGTAAAAAGTAACTCATTCAGGAATTAGAAAAATACAATTTTGTGGTTTTTTTATTTCAAAGAAAGCTCATACTTATTTATTGTCAATATTAGTCAATGTCTAAATTTGGTTTTTGCGCGTTTTATGATCGATTGCAAGTTATACAAGACTTGCAGCTACATATTCCTGAATCCTGAATTCTTGAATAACGTGCTAATATATCGTACCAAGAAGAAAAAATACAATATAACACAATTTTCATTTCAAACCTTATGTGCTTTCATGTTGAAATTTAATATGGAATATAGTTGTAAAGAAGTTAATGGTAAATGGTAAATGCTTAATTAACTAGAATTTTACGTAAATTATTTATAATGATTGCTTTCTTATCTTCCTTGCTTAATTTTTGAATTGGAGAATTTTTTCTATATCAGAAAGGTCTTTTTGTATAGCGTCTAAATATTAATATATGTATGTACATACTAAATATTTAGAAGATAGATGTAATATGTAATAATGTTTAAAACAAGTTTAGTTTTCTCAATTTTTGTTGGCTGGACTTAAACGAATTGACTTGAGAGCCATTTTATTATGTTTTTAAGAAATCAATTTTTCCTTATTCCGAAATATCAGGAATTTGTAAATTTTTTTATAAGATATTGCAGACATTTCTAGAGATAAAAAGAAAAAGAGAAGGCAATTTTAAAAAGTTTTAAGAAATTATAGAAAAAGCTGAAAGCATTAACTTGTTATTTTTTAAACTAGAAGTTAAAACTTTTTTTAAAATAATCGGCTTTATTTCACATTGCGATAATACGACGTTTATAATTATAATAATTTCTCCGGAATTCAGTTGAAAATTGAAATTATAATGTGCACGTTATGACATAAATCAATTCGGGGCAATAGTCAAGAGACTTTCTTCTGATCGAACGTTCTTCATACGAACGTGGACACGTTTCTTGATTGCTTGCTGGGAGCTTTTTATCGTTCCTGAAGGGGACATTTTTCTTTCGTTGTTTGCTGTTTGGGCATTTTTTGTTTCGTGTTTCGGTTTAATTCAGTGCAGACTGTTTGTTGTTGTTGTTGTTGTTGTTGTTGCATTCGTTTTTTGCTTCACAGCTGCCAACATGCAATGAAAAATTGCATTTGCATACAGTTTCATAGTATGAAACTAACAACAACAACAACAACAAAAACAACGTGAACAAAATCGTAGCAAAAAAACAGGTACAAAAAAAAAAGAAGCATTGAAAAAACCATTTTTTTTTTGGTAAATTTCTGTTAGATTAAACGCGCCTCGGCAACAGAAAAACAACAGCAAACAACAAAAATGGCGTTGCATATCAGAAAAGTGCATTCAGAGTCTTGCTTGGCAACAGCCTACGAATACATAGGCCATCAGGCTTTCATACACACACACACACACACACACACACACACGACTATGCCCGCAGGCATACACTTGCATTAGTCCTGCTGTGCATGTGCATTTACTGATGTATTAACTAGTAGCATGTGTATGAATGCGTATGAATGTGTGCGAGTAGTTGCTGTTTCCTTTTTTTCTTTTGTTGCTTTAGCGTTTTCATTCAATTTTCGAGTTATCCCGCGTGTACTGAATTTCGTGGAGGATTCTTTTCTTTGTTCTCTTCACTTTGTCACCTTCCATTCCTTTGCTTTCCTTCATATTCTTCCTCCTTCCTTTGCATGCGTTTTTTTTCTGTTGTCAATTTTAGTTGTCGCTTTTATTGTCGCTAGTAACGGTTTTTTGGTTTTTTTTTTATTGTTACAGTGTGTGTGTGTGTGCTTTCGAACTTCTTTTAACATGGCCCGCTGCATCGTTTTTTGCGTTATGTCATGGCAGATAAAACCATTCAAACTAAAGATTCTTTCTCTTTTCGGATGACATTTTATTAGACTGCTTTGATGTATCATCATCATCAAGACAAAAAGGTTGAACCTTTTTGAAAATTCTACAGGAATGTTCTACAGTAAAGTCGTGGTCGGTCGTTTATCTGTTTTCTTCTCTGCCAACATTTTAAATATACTTTTTCGATAATGATCAAAAAAACTATAAACTAACAAGAAAATTGTCGAGAGTTTTATAGATTGATAAAAGTTTGTTCGTTCGTACAAATAAATACAAAGGAAAAATCTATTTTTCGTTTTGGTTTTTCGACAATTTGTGTTTCTCGCTGCAGTAAAATCCTCTTATTTTGTTGCTTTTGAGTGGCGTTGTCGTGTTTGATTGTCGTTGTTGTTGTTGTCGTTGTTGTTGTTGTTGTTGTTGTTGTTGTTGTTGTTGTTGTCGTGTTTAATGGTTTCTATTCTATTTCTATTATGCAGCTGCAGGCATCTGCATATAAATCGAAATTTTCGCAAAAATGTGCCACGTCTCGATTGACTCAACCTGATGCCGGGGACTGATATTCAGTTGACATCACCAACACCAACACCAACACCAACACCACCAATACTACGCAACCCAATTCTCTCATTCCACAAGTATTCGTATAGCAATTAAACAACAACAAAACCTTGCAACGTTTAGATGTACAGAACGATTTTATTTTAAGCTTTGCTTTACCGTCGAAGTCTTGGAAAGCGGAGCTGTCGCAAGCGTTAGTGAGAATTTCATATTTCACATTCTGCATGCATTTCTGTGCTCAGAGAGTCTGGGGGCCGATGAAGGGAAGGGACCGCTTGTTGGACGGATGCTGAACGGACGTCTGGCGAGCCAGCAATTGCTGCACGGACGACCACTGTGTGGAGAGATCATGGAGGAATGACCGACCGGACAGCCTTCACGAATCTAATCCGCTGGAAAGCAGCCGGACTGAAATGAAATGCATTTAAATTCGGACACGACGGCACCGAATGGATAGAGGTCTGACGTCTATAAAGGACAGCTCGTATATAGTACATGATTTTAGCAATAATATGGGTGGAACGCATTTTTGTACGCATTTATGTATAATAAGATATAGTATATTCAGCATAATTATGATTTGTTTCAATTATGAATGCCAGAATTGACAAAATCTTATGAAAAATTCATACTAATTTCTTTCATATTCTTACACGCATTTTATAAAATAAAAAATAAGAATTTCACCCTAACAAATTTCCAAGAATAAGATTTCGCGGATTATTTCTTTATTATTGGAAAAAACCGTGGGTTCTTGTCTGAACTAAAAAAAATCTTATCTCATTATTTCGGTCATCATCTCCGAAATCGAAAATGATATTTCGAGACAACAGCGAGCATTTTCTGTCATCAACACTTTTCCAAAACTCTCCCTATATTTTTTTTTTTTTCATTTAATAATGTTTAGAAAATCTTATGCTGCCATAAAGTTTTCGAGATATCCTGTGCTTGGTATAAGTATCGTATAACATAACCTTAAACTGAAAAAAAGTTAGTTTTCCGCACATTTAGAGCAGGATATCTCGAAAACTGAAGTAATTCAGCGCACAAAACTATGATTTCTCGTTTAAGATTTTGTCGAAGTATTTGTTCGTAATGTTGAGAATATATTTATTCGGAATACAATCAATTATAAACCTTCAAAAAACTTCATTCAATCAACTTCGTATCGAATTTTACTGTCTCACTTCATTCAACGGAAGAGAAGCATGCCAAACACAGGCCAAACCGTAAATTCTTGCATGAGAAAATGTAATTTGAATTTAAAATTTTATTAACAACTTAAACTTTTTTTATACTTGTATTAATTTGTACAAATTATTTAATACAAAAGAAAATCTTTACAAAATTTTTCTTGTGCACAATCTATGTACTGCTCTTAGAACTCTCTTTATATTTCCTCTCACGCATTGTTTCTAACGAGAGAGAGAGAGAGAGAGAGAGAGAGAGAGTTCTCTCTCGCCATCATCCATTTTGCGTATTCCACACACTTTCTAGCTTTTTTAGATGGCTTTCCATCCATCCTGCTGTTGAAGCCTTGCCGGTAGTCATACACATAATTTCTCTCTCTCTCACTCCCTCTCGCTCGTGCATTTTCTTTCTTGCCTTGCTGTTCCTTACCTCGTACCACCACCCTTTCGCTCTCACTTGCTCACTTTCCCCCAAACCCTCTCTCTCTATCGCTCTCTTTAGCTTTCTCTAAAACCCTTTATTCTCTAGCAAAGGCCTGTCAATATTTTTCACTCTCTTTTTACCTTTTCAACCCTTAGTTTGGGGTGCTTCTCTCTTGTTTTTCACTGCCTTCTAAACTCTGTACTTCTCTTTCTGACATTTTAGTTTTAGGGTTTTTCATCTCTCCTGGTTCTGCTCTTTGCTCTTTTTTTCTTTATGGCTGTGCTTGCGTGTGGAACATATGCAAACACCACTACCACCCCGTCGAAAGGAGGAATTACAACAACAACAACAACGACAGCTAGAGGTACTATATTATGTTCATAGAGTACATACTAAAAGGGAGAGTCTTGCCAAAGAGTCCTACCAGTAGGGCGTGTGTTAGTAGAGAGTAATTTATTTTTTATTTCGGAAAATAAAGAAAATCCCAGAAAAAAACAACAAAACACTTGTGATATTTTTAGGAATACATGCACAAATATTTTGTTGAAAGAGAATAAAAAGTACAGACCACGCACACGCCTTGCTACTCTTTCGTTTATATTTCCTGGAGCGTGAGTGTGTGGGAAAGAGAGTTTTGAATAGTCTTAGTTGAACATTTGAAAAATATGTATGCATATATGAATCGGCACACCGCCCTCGTGCCAAGCAGCAGGGCGCCCCTGCGTTTGCCGCCTTGCCTCTCCGACGATTCAGCGAATACTCTCGCCCAACTCGAGGACACTTTAATATACGGTTGATTCATGGAGTCATTTTGTGAATGTACACGAACATGAATCGCTTTGCCCTTGGTTTTAGACGAGGACCGAGGTAGAACCGAACAACCCTTTCCGAGGAGTTCTACCAGGCCGCTTATATGTAGTTACCTCTTTTCGTTTTTTAGTCACTGAAAGAGTTCGAGTTTTTCGGCGTTGCGAGAAGCGTCTCCCTCCTCCTCCCTTCTTCGTCCCACCCCCTTCGGGTTTCTATGTATGTACACTCGTACATGTCACGAAACTAATGCAAATGCCTGCTGCTGTCTGCTGCCACACCCAAAATTGCATTTTTCCGTGCTTCGTTTAGTAAACGGTTTTTTGCATTCTCCTTTTTTCTAGTTTTTGGGTAAACTGCATTCGTTGCATCGCATCGAAAAATGGTAAAAAGTGCATTTTATGTGCTATTTTTGTGTACTTTTCCGACCAATGAGAGACCGCCGGCTGGATTTGTGTGCAGTTGTTGCACTTTTATGCATTCTCTATCAATTACCACACAACCATCAGCACACCCTCTCGCCATCAGGCGTCTGTCTCTCTTTCTACCTTCTCCACAAAACAGACAGTCGGTGGCCCTCCTCTATCTCTCTCTCTCTCTCGACATTACTTTTTCCTCTTAATTTTTTAATATTACACTTTAAGCCTTTGTTAAAAATACTAAATTACTAAATCGAAGAATAAGTAAGAAATTTTTATAAAGATTCCTTTTAAATCTCTGCAGGATTCTTGGTGGAAAAATTGCGAGAGAGAGATCAAGTAAGAGTATTATTTATTATTTTTCCGACGCTTCACATCAACTATGAAATTCTGAAATCCTTCTAAACTGTTTAGAAGGAGTTTATAACTTCCTCTGACTCCGTCAAAGCTTGAAATGTTCAACTCCGTTTGAAGAGAAGGGAGGAGAAGAAGAGAGAAATTTAAAGGGAATTACTCAGATTTGATATAGTTTCAGAACCTTAATTCTAAAATTTTTCGGAATTTTTTTTTTGGTTTTGAAAATATTCTACAGATTTGCTATAATGCATATTTTGCATATTTTTCCTGATGCCTGAGAACCGTAGCATAAATTATATAAAATTTACCAGTATGTTCATATTACGAGTATATATGCTTGACCACCACCCATACTTCTCCGCTTCCGCTCAATATGAGTTAAAGCGAAAAATAGAGCTAAAAATTTGCTATCTTGCAAACCCTTCAAGTGAAAACTTCCATCAACCTTGCAAACACCTTTCTATTGTGCTTTCGAAAATCTATAGACCCTTCCAGTAAACATGATTGTGGATCTCTTAAGTGAAATTCATAGCTGCTTTTTATAACGTTTCTTAAGCTTTGCAGTAAAAAAGTCGATCTATATATATTCTAAAACTTTTTGGAGCCCTCTAGTAAAACTTATCTTCAATTCAAAATTTTATGAATTTATGACAATCTAACCATATACACCCTGAAAAACTTTATGGAGCCTTTCAGTAAAAGCTATACGTATACCATACCTTTCTAAAAACCTTCCTTATGAACCTTCCAATAAAAACCATATCCAGTTTTCACAACTTGGTGAACCCTTCTGTAAAAGCTATATGTATTTGGGCTCCCGAAGCTTTTTGTATATTTTTCGTTTAGGTTTTAGTGGTAGTCCCGAAGAACTCATTTAGATGGCTAATTGCGTATTGCAGAATCTTTATTCAGCCTTCTAACGGGCATAACTCGACATGGCTAAAATAGATCAAAGAAAATCAACCACAAAAAAACAATTTGAAGCTACATTAAGTTTACACTTGATTTTAGAGTAATATTAAAGAGAAGAAAATGGTTTTTTTCTCTAATAACTTTTTTAATATACTCAAATATATTAAAACTATCCTGCTTAATGCTAGACGTTAGACTCAAACTCCTCAAATCCTACTTAAGCCTCCCTCTCCATTCTCTTCTCTTCTTTATTCTTTCTTCTTCTTCTTTTTCTGTGTGGCTATAATTTTCCGCGTTATTCGCAGTCCGGATAGATTCCGCCAACTACGAGCACATTATTTTCTATACATACTTCTCTTTCTCGGTTCGGTTTTTCGCAAGCCAGAGTTTTTTATGCTCTCCGGAGCGCTAGAAAAATTCACGTCTACGACGGCGGCAGTCAATTTTGTTGAAGCGAAGGAAAAATTGAGAAAAAAGGATGCGATATACGAATACGTACGAAATGGGAGCGTTGTGTTTGCTGTTGTTGTTGTTGTTGTTGTTGTTGTTGTTGTTGTTAGTGAAGGACGTTTGGTTAACCTTGTAACCGTTTACGATTTGCTTTTTTCGGTTTGTTCTTTCTGGTGACGGCGTCGAAAGTAGCTAATTTTTTTGTTCTTTTTCAAAGTCCTTTTTGTGGTGTTTACGTAAAAATGAAAGTTAGTTTTTATGTTAAATGAAAATAAATTAGACGAAAGAGCGCGATAGTTTGTTTATATGCATAATGATTGTGATTTATTGTATTTTATACAACTTTTTATGTTATCGAAGGATATTTTGAAGCATTTAAAAAGCATTTAAAAGCATAAAAAAGCTTTTTCTTTTTTTTAACTGCCCCAAAAAAAATCTGTCAACACTTACTTTTAATTTCGTATTGTTCATGATCTATTTCTTTTTTTTTATTAATCGGTAGTTTTGTGATGTTCCTCGAAAAAGCATTTTCTTCTGTTCGATAAGAAAAACGAATACTCGGCCGACTAAGATCGATTTTGCCAACTCGATACGTTCGTGGTTAAAAAAATACTGAAGCCTTCAAACGAATGCTAAAAAATTATCTTAAAACTGCTTCTTTTTCCTTTTTCTTCACTTAAAATTAACCAGTTTTTCTTTTATTTTGAAATACCTCGAAAAGATTTCGTTTCTTAAAACTAAAATAACGAGTTTTGTGTGACCACTTCGAAGAGGATGATGATGCTGATGATGATCACAACTGCTTTAGAATGTAGTAAAACTTGTCAGGAAAAAGGGTGCAAAAGGTAAAAGCGGCAACAACAAGAAAGGTGCAACTATCGTCTAACAAGATCAAGTAATGATCATCATGATCACAGAAATAGCAATTCAGGAAAGAGGCGCAAGAGGTAAGCCTGGGAACAAATTGTCAGTCATTCAGAGGAACCAGTTTCGAAGCGAATTTTCCAGCTCATTACTAAACTCTCTCACAAGTTTTAAGTAATAATATTCTTTATATACGATATACAATAGAGATATTAATATTTAATACTTTGAGCTGAAATTGTAACATTTTATAAATTAGCTTCATTACATGTTAATTTTTTAACATTTTAAGTTTTTGTGTGTCCATAACCAAACTTTTCGGGTAGCCTTAAAAGTGAAGTGTGTTTCGTTAACAGGATTATATTCCGAAAGGGGATATGTTCTGTTAGGGTCGAGGTTGAGGTTAAGGTTGAGGTCGAAGTTGAGGTTGAGTTTGCGGCATTAAAACATCGTAACACTAAGTTCTTGTCCCATAAAGAAATGGCCTGAACATAAAAGCATAGAAAATGCTAATATATACGGTTCCATGCAAGGGTCCCTTGAGCTTGTGACACATACACGACCTCCCTTGAGTCGGCTGTCCCGATTGAGGTGTATGGCATTGAAAGTGTGCCACTCGCGTGGTGGTTTGTCGGTAGGCCGCTGACACCAAAAATGAATACAGAAAGAATTAAAATATATTCTGTTGTGGAATGATCTACTCTGAGATCAGTTTAATTTTAATTTCGGTTCAAATTTCGTGTAGGCTTCTAATTTACTATCGGCAACGGTAAGTTTGATACATCCTCATAACTTCACAACGTTGAAATATTAATGAAGCGATTTTTTATATCAGAATTTGGCAGGAAATTTCTATTTTTTTTGCATATTTTTCCTAAATAATTTCTGGATTCATTCCAGTTTAATTTTTTGAATATATGCAGTAGAGTTTTTCGACAAGGTTGAGGTTTTCGACATGTAGAAAAGTACTCTACAGTTTTTGACGTAGACTACATACAAGGTCCAAAAATTCTTGTCGAATGCCAACCGTGATTACTGTTGAACTCACAAGCTTTAGGATACGGAGGGCATTCGTTCTACATAGAAGCCATCAATTACCGGCCCAATGAGGCGACTTATCTCGTCGGTACCTCAAAAGTATCTCAGAATCTCAGCTGCTGACAAACGTTGCATAATTATTGTTGGCAACAACTATCATATAAAAAAAAAATTAGCACCAGAAAGTACATATATAGTAGCAGCAGCAGCAGGATTGCATCATGTTTTCTAGCAAAACTTTGCTATTCATTAAAAATTTTATAATAATATTGTTCTTGTTGTTTTCTCTGTCGTTTTTGTTTAGTAGAGTGGAAAGTTGTTTTACGATAGCAGAGCAAAATCCGCAGGCAACACTTGTGCAAAATCCTGCCTCTTGCTCTACCGTCCTCTGCGTCTGCATCTCACCCACCCTGCCCCCCCCCCCCCCCCTTTTAGCACAACATTCCCATTACTGATGCTTAATGAAAACCAAAAGAACCGAAAAGTTTTGAGAAAAGTTTCGAAAAACAAAATTTGAAAGCTTGGTTTAGCTCTTGTGGTAGGTCGAACTGAAGCCTCAGAGCTCCCCAAAAGCACCAAAAGCATCAGCATCAGCGGTTGGATAACCAAGCACCAACCGAGCGCACCTGACATGATGCAGCTTGAGGTCCTGACCATGGAACCGGAACATTCTATTTGTAATATGATGTTGGCTGGTGGCGCTGTTGGTGCAATTGCTATGAATACTCACACACAACCACTGCAATGAGCGCACAATTAAAAACAAAAGCAACAATTTAGAAAATTTGTAGAGAAAACCGCCTTCAAGGCATTCATTCTATATCACGACCGCATCCGCATCCGCATCTGCATCCGCATCGGCACACGGCAATGCTCCCGCACTTTCAAACATGCACTCGTTTTGTCTAACACTTCATCCACTACCTTTTGGCACACACACACACATATACACCCCTAAAGATACTTACGCTTATGTAAGGATATGCATATTCATACATATGTACATATGTACGTACATAAGCTTCTTTGCAAGGAACGCACTTAAAAGCAAAGTGGTCTCTATTGTCTACTTCCAGGAGCTGCAGTCTCGTTGGCGGACAAAGAATGGTAGAATGGAAAATGGAGAAGAAGCTAGTATATGTGTGTGTGTGCAACTGTTTCTAGTTGCAGTCACCAACACCAACACCACTACGAGTATCAACAACAGTAACGTTGCTATTAATTTTGTTCGTTTTTCAAATATTCATTTGTTTGTTACTCATTTTGTTTACAATTTGTTGTAATATTATGCAAAAATATTGGTATTGTTGTTTTTGCTAACTTATTGCTGTTGTTTTTGTAAGTTTCATTTTGATTTTTAAGCATGCATAATGCGAAATTTTTTATAATAATGATATTATTTATTTTTCTGTACTTACTTAATAACAACATTTTAAATAATAGTCATCAATTATCGTAGATATTTTTGTACAAGAATAAAGCAAAACTCTTACAAAACAATTATAAATTTTGGTATTTTCAAAATTTATAAGATTTTAGATTATTTACGATTTATAAAGATTTTTTTATAATTTATTATATGTTTTTCTTGGATTAACTAAAAGAGTTTGCAACTTTTACAAGTTTTGAAAATATCAAATTCTGAAATTCTTTTCGAAGTTTTAGATATTTTAAATATTGAAAATATGTACTTTAAATTTTGAAAGCTATAGAAATTCTAAAAATACTAAATATTCAAAATTCTCCAAAGATTCTCTAAATGTTAATGAGATTCCTTTTAATTTTACCAGTTTTTTTGAAATTTTGAAATTTCGACGTTTTTGTGTTAATATTTTTCCAATTTTGAGTGCTTGTAATTTCTGAAATTTTGAAAATTGTTTAAGAGTTTCGAAAACGTTGGAATTTCTCCTAAACTTTTGAATAGAATAATATTGAAAAATTGCTCACAGCTTTTCAAAATATTAGTTCAAATCGGAATACTCACTCTTCCACTATTTTTATTTTTTTCTTATTCTTGAAAATTTCGAAACTCTTTCTAAATTTGGAAATAGAAGTTTTGAAAATTGGTAAATGTTACCAATTATTTACAGATTCTGAAATTTTTTTTGAAATCTTTTACTTTTATCTCGCACAAATTTTAAAACTCTGCACAAAAATTGGGGGGGGAAAAACTGTCCATATTTGTGAAAATTTTTTTAAAAAATTTTATTCTCATTTCTCAATCAATTGTTTCAAAACCTGCAGAGAAGTTTGGCAATATCAGAATTTTCAAAACTTCTGGAGAAATTGCAATAGTACATACTTTATACGATATGATGGCAAATGAGAATAGCTACAGATGAATAAGAAGAATGTCATTTAACTTGGACGGAATGCAGTGACGAAATGCCAAAAAGTCCTGTCTTTTTAATGCGGTTCACGGGCTTTGTCCTCTCTTTACAGCTCAATACTCGATGCAACACGCATTCCTCTTTAGATGTTTTTCTAAGAGCAGTGAGCGGTGCTTTTCTCGCATTTATTGCCTTTTTACTAATGGTTATAATTCCGCACTTCTTCATTATAACGCTTTTACAACGCGTATTAAATTGTACAAAAACTATTTATGAATTGAAAACAAATATAAAACCGTTATTGCTGTTTCATGTGCACAGCTATTTTGTGATAGCAGCAGCATCACAATCTTCATGTTAAATAAGTTGTCGGTAACTGCGTCGGTAACGTTTCCGGCTCCAGCGAGAAAGGAGAAGAAGAGAAGAATATTTGGAGCATGCCGGAGCAAACGAAATTTAGAAAATTTTGCTTCATGGCAGATTTTGGAAGAGATCGAAAAGGGAATATACGCTGCCAAGCCAGCATCGCAACGTCCACCTCCAACATCGGGCCTGTGTACCGATCGACGCCGCCATGGAACGAGCGACCGGTGGCGGGCAGGGAGGAATGTGGAGGAGCGAGCCAGTTGCCGAACACGTTGTGAAGCAAATTAGATTTTGTGAACTTTATGAAATGAAATTAAGGAAACTGCATTAAGCAGGAATAAAACGTCAGGATTAAGATGAAACTTTGCTCAATGCACATTCACGCTTATGTTCAACGTTAAGGAAGGGGGGGAAAGGGGGAAAGGATATTAAAAATGAGAAATAAAACAAATGAGTACTCGTTTCATACTAATGTCGAGCAATAAAATGCGCCGCGAGGGAGAGAAAGAGAGAGATAAAGAGGCAGAACACAAAAAGTTTTTGCTGTAGATATAAAAATATATTGTTTAATCTAATGATTAATGATTGTCATTAAAAGTTACTGTCAGGCTGACCGTCGGTTTCTTTGTGTTTTAGGGCTTTTTGTGGGAAGAGCCGTCATGGAAAGAGCGCTCTTACCCCCTTCATTCATTGTCATAATTTCTACAACTCTTTCGACTCCATCATGGTCTTTTCATGGAGCCTTTTTTGACAATGCTGCGACTGTACTTTTTCCAACTTTTCTCCAACCATTTTCTTCCAAAAACTGTTAAAGCTTCTGCCTCGAAAGTTTTTCTATTTCGATTGTTTGGACTGCATAAATAATGACAGAAGCAGGAGAGAGAGAGCTCTACTCTACTCTACATCTTCTCTACTTCTCCATCAACATTCATTCACCGGATATTTGATATCCTTGTAGTTGTTGTTTGCGTCAGCGACCGGTGGACAAATGTCACGCACGCTGCAAAATAACGCTGCAGCGGCGAAGAGTTACAGCTAGAGACGCACTGAAAGGGTTACGTACGCATCACGGGCCCATCACGGTTTCTTCAGCCCATTAATTCTTATACTTTCGGTGAGAAGAATTTAGCATAAACAAATAAATGATAGGCCATCAAGAAATTAACTGGAGTGCGCCTCTGCAAAGCGGAAGGTGGGTTAAATGTCCCACTGACATGACTCCGAGGAACAGGGCGGCCACGCCGTGAGTGCGTTGGTTGAGGCTTGTCTCTAACGAATGAGGCGCTGACTAATGTCTTTTGGGAAATTAAATTTTTAAGGGTGTACTAGTAAAACTCTTCAGAATGCGGGCAGGTTGAAAACGGGCAGGACCCGAACGCTCGGTTTGAGTTAAACGCGCACAGTAATCAAACTTAAGCTGGCAACACAATCCAGAAAAAGGCTCACAGACACTTTACTTTGGTCTGGTTTGGGGCCCAATACAAATGGTACCCTTCCCGGTGATTTATTAGCTAAACATTTTAAAAGGTTCTTCGGTTTTAAAGGTAGCAAAAAATGCTAGCAATGCAAACATCTTTCCATTGTAAAGATTTACATTATGAGTTGGAAAGCGGGGGGCATTTATCCCCCGCTAAGTTGTGTAGTAAAAAGAGAGAGAGAGTAAGGGTCGGATGGCAAAGAAATTTGATGAAGTGAACCAGAGTAAATCGTGTTGAAGATTAGCAGAAATATTCACCAAAAAAGTATCAATCGTTTTCTTCGCAAATAAATCTAGCGACCTCAAGACCTTAAAACCATGCTTAACCATGCTTTTAATAACCTTGAGAAAGATTTCATTAAAAATTTACTCTCTCCAGAGAAAATAGAGAATATCAATTTCTCAATAAAATCGTTTTCTCGCTATTTTAAATTATGAAACGATAACCCTTTTTTCTCAAACAGCTTCAGCCCTTAAGCCTGCCACAGCAACACCCCAACCCTCCACCCCTTCATCCCTTACAACAACATTACAATTATGAATGTGTCAAGCGAGGTTTCTTAAGCGAGTGATTTATAAATGGTCCTGCAGGTTGGCAACGAGGAGGGCAGAGAGACCAAATTCAACAAATACGAAGGACACGAAAACCTACTTCACGTTACTTACGGGCAGGACAGTCTGCAGGATGATACTCGTATTGCAAAATGACGAAGCGTAACGAAACACAAGCTTTCTCCAACAACTCTTTCCAGCAGGAAAGCAAAGGAAGGGTGAGAAAAGGAAAGAGGAAGAGGCCACGAGCTGGTCATCATCCTAAGGGCTGACTACCAAGTCCCAAGCTTCGGTCACCTCGATATATTTCACCTCACACAATCTGACGACAAGCTTATACTACGTACATATTTGAGCTTGATGATTACGCTGAAGTGATGAGACGACGATGTTGAAGACGCAACGCCAACAACATTTGTTACTACCACGCATCGTTCTGCGGGGCGGCTGGTTGTGCCGCTGTGAGTTAAAATGGCGCTGACGGAATGAGTTCATTCGAAACTCTTACGAAATCTACGTCCCAGCTTCACACTTTTACACTGACCCTAACGACCCAATCTCCCTGAAGTTCCAACCTCCCATCCGAACCACACCACCGCACCCCCAGCCTCCCTGTGCGCCGTGCACCGTGCGCCGTGCGCTGTCCTCCAACGCAGACAGCCTCTAATAACTTTGCATAAACAGCGGCCATCATGGAAAACTTATATTTGCTGAGGAAAAACCTCAATCGCCGGCCCGTGCCAGCCAGCTTCTCGCCCTGGTCCACCATCGGCACGAGCACAAGTCTATGGTGCTGATGGTGCTACTGCTGCCGCTGCTTGTTGATGATGAGGTCACCGATGTCGTAAGATGAATCCTTTCGCCAGAGCCTTGAGTTGATGGCATTGTCGCTGCTCTGGTGCTTCAGCTGTGCTTGTTGTTGTTGTTGTTGTTGTTGTTTTTGTTACTAGCAGTCACCAGGATATAAAACATTCTCTCGGCACGCGGAGACCAGAAGGGCCATTTTATAACCTTTCATTTGATGTTGCTGCCACTGCCACTAGATGACACTGGAAGGGCTGAGGAGAGGGGGGGGGATGGGGGGGGGGGGGGCGGACGCCAGTGGACCAGTTTTAAGGGTGTTGAAAGTACATGCTTCGGGAATCAGCCTGGGATTCACGTTTGCAGGGTGGTCGTTCTAAGAGGCTGGATGGATGGTTGGGGCCTCATGCGTGCCGCTGCGGTGGGCGGCAAGAAAGCAATGAAAGCATCAACTTTTCTAATGAACGAAGCTTTATTTTCTTCTGCTGCCGCATTTCTGCCATACCGCGCTCCCTGCACCCTGCACCACACCTCTTCCTTCCTTCGCTGCCTCGCCCCGGCGTGTCCTTTTGAAATTATAATCTACACGTTTTAGAAACATGCTCATTTGCATCGAGTGTTGGCATACAAAAAAAAAGGATATTCAAGGATGTCCAGCATGTCCTGTGAATGCTGCTACGAGTACACGCAATGACAATAACAACAACGAGAGCAAAGAACAACAACTTCGAAAACACCGCCAGGGTGTTTTTCAAACAAAGTTTTTGTTTGTTACGGTTGTTGTTGTTGTTGTTGTTGTTGTTGTTAATGGTCTTTTGTAAA
Organism: Conops quadrifasciatus; assembly: GCA_949752815.1. Taxonomy (NCBI): domain Eukaryota; kingdom Metazoa; phylum Arthropoda; class Insecta; order Diptera; family Conopidae; genus Conops; species Conops quadrifasciatus. The sequence goes on along the minus strand of OX457078.1, from coordinate 10,643,356 downwards.
ATTGTTCAATTTTTGTAAACATGCCTTCCAGTGACTTTTTCTTGTTTAAAATTTTGGTTTTTTTTTTTTGTTTTTTGCTGCTTTTGTTGTTATTGTAAGCACTATTTTCCAGTTGCTGTTGTTCCCTTCATTTTCTGTAATTGTTGTTGTTGTTGTTGTTGTTGTCATGTTTCTAATGCGGGTGCTGACTTAATTGTGTAATTAGAACCAGTTTTAGTGGCCCCCAAAACTCTATAAAGCTTCGGTTTTACCAGGTTTCGTAACTCCACCAAAAACCATTAAAACCGGTGATGGTTGGTAGGAGGGAGGGGGGCAGGGTGCTAAAGGCGATGCCGGCTATTTAATTTACGGTTAGCACAGAGAATAAAATATTCCCTTTCATGAGTTAGATTTTATGGAAGCATATTCTTAATTAAAAACATTTACGTATGTACTTTGTGGTAAATTGGGGGGGGGGGCTTTAGGGGTTTTGGGGTTTTTTACTAACCTTCCACTGGTACGTTTCTAAATTGAAATTAAATTATACATCTTTTTCGGTCTCGATCTGTTCAAAGTCAGGTTTTTATGTAAAAAAATTGATGTGAAATGATGGGACCCATGAGCGGGATTTTCCCAGATTTCAATAATCTCATTCCCAAACTTCCCCCCCCCCCCACTCTCGTAACGAGTATTGAGTAACTCTGTCTCGTTCTCCGAACTCGTCTTGACCGAAAAACGTGTCTTTATTGCAGAAGCTAGTTTTTGGTGTCGACTGAAAAAAATGTCGACTTTGCTATCTCGTTTCCTCTAAAAAAACTCATTTCGATCGTCGGTCATTTGGTCTCGATTGAAAAAAACCGGTCTCGCTGTCGAATAACGTCGTGTTGTCAAAGCCTGCCGTGTTCTTCTTGTAATATGCGACGAAGACTCTTTGACTCTTTGCAATTTCAAGCATTGCGGTCATTCGGTGGGTCGTTCGGTGGGTCGTTCATTGCCATGAAGCTACCATCCTTCAACTTTACTAATTGTGAAACTGCCGAATTTCGATGGAGCGCGGCATCAGAATAAAATAATTAAAGTAATTCAAACAAAAAGTCAACAACGGGGCATTTCGAAGGACAACAAGTAAAAAGGTACCACCTTTCTATGTAGGTATGTACCATTCTGCAGGACAACAATGAAAACAAATAAATACTATATACTCGCAAAGGAATTGAAAGAGTTTTCGAAACAAATGAAGGCTGCCATCAGGACAGATGAAAGATGACATGAGACACCAACCACGGAAGGAATCAGTTGCAACAGATTTTGAAAGGAACCGACCAAAGAGACTGCGACCGAACAAGCCAAGCGTAGAAAAACACAAAAACGGTTTTGTTCCGTTTTGTTTTGCCTGAAAACTGGTCCCCTCAAAACGAAATAACTTTTGTTTTTCGGTTTGGAAAAGTTAGAGATATTCTATTTTCGGGACGGATGAAAGGGCAAGACTGAAAACTAAAAGAGCTAACTCAAATATTAAACTAACGTCCATTACATAAATGAATCCTTAAGTCAACACACGTGAAGGATGCACAACTAAACGAATCCTTGATAAAGCAGCAAGCAAATTTTCCAATTTTACACTGTGAGGCAACGAAGTCGATTATTCTAAATTATTATATAACAGAGAGGGAGAGACAGAGAGAGAGAGGTGAGTTGTGGAAGTGCCTGCCATTTGGCAAACGTCGTTCAAGGATTTGTGAATGCAAGCAACAACCATTGCGCCCAAAACGAACACGCTCGTCGACACATAAAACTAAAGACGCCATGTTAGAAACGTTGTCCGGGCACCACCCTCACCGTACCATCCCACCCGCTGCACTACACGCCGCCCTCGCCACACTCTCACCGTTACGCGCCACGAAAGGCATCTAAACTTTTGGCGTACCTACTTTTTAAAGGGTCGGAGTGGTCGCCGGGTAGGTTAGGACACTTTTGCCCAGTGGCCACCGGGCACACGCTCTACTGCGCCCTCATGTCCCGCCCAGTGCTGTTGCATTTTCTGTGACTCCTGCGATAGAAATCTATTCTGCGCAACGGACCTGGTTGGCAACGCAAAAGTTTTATTGTTAGTTTTGATTGTTTGTTGGGAGAGGGCCCGCCCGGCGGCGCCGGCGGTCTAGAGCTGGGACGACTCGGTACACACCACACTCGGTACGTGCGGATCGGACTCAACGAAATTAGGAAAATTACTGGAGCTGAAGCCGGGGCTAAAGCTAAAATGCCAGCTACATGCGGTCCGATAAAGAATCACGGTCCGTATGGAGAGTTAAAGGGCCACCGAGCCGTTGTTGTGCCTGAGGGGAGAGGAGGGCAGGACAGCTACCTCGTTGCGGGAGTAAGAGTCGGGCGAATGACTTTGGAGACTGCCTGAAAGAAATGAATATTTGCCGTTTTAGAATATTTTGCTGTTCACGGGAGCGCTTATAATTTCAATTAGTTTTAATTAAACTCTTTCTCCGGAGGGCGCCATATATTTTTATCGTATTTGTCATTAAAATACAACATTTTCTGGTTTTTTTACCACAAAATTTTAGGTATATTTTTAGTTTAATATGGTCACTTCTACCATATTAAGTATGTATATCATTTGAGAGCGGTACCCTTTTTTCCGAGCGCGCCTTAAGCGCCCCTGCACTCCAGCTCGTGCCACACATCGTAAATTTTGTCCATAATCACAAAAGAAAGACCACAAAATCTGGGGTGCGGGATTGGCTCGGGCACAAAATAAAATATCTTTTATGAACTATTTTAAGGATGATTCAATAGATTTTGGCAAAACTTCGAATGGGACAAAACGAAGAATGCAAAAAGTCGAATGATTTTATTTCTCGCAAAAGCTAAACGACGAAATTCAAGCAACAAAAAACAAAAAACAGCCGAACTCATTGGTCGGTTAGACGGTCCTTTGTCTGTCCTTTACTCTCCTTTCGGTATGGCTTAGAAGGTTGTCTTGGTTAGACAGAAGGTGGAAGGTAGCTCTGGGAGCGGGGGACGGGGGAAAGGGGAAGGGCGTGTTTGGGCACGAAACTAGAATTCAATTAAAACCAAAAGTTTTACAACTTTTAGTAGTAATTTTAATCCTTTCCGTAGAGACGAAGACAAATAAAAATACTCTCCTGCCAGACGTTGAAGGTTTGGGTTTTGTTGAGTTTTCTTTTTGTTTCGGCTCTTGCTTCCTTTGCTTCTAACTTACAAACAGCGCCGCCACGTCGCCCTGCCTTGCTCTGGTTTTCTAAATTCTGGTTCAAAATTCAAATAGTATGTCTTTAGGACGTAGCAGAAGCGTCCGTGGTGGCGATAGCGTTTGTCAAAGGATGCCAAAGTTCTTCCTTTCTTGCTCTCTCTCCCTTTCTTTCCTCCCTTCTCCCTTCATTTCCTAGCTATCGTTTTAGCAGCCGCCGTTATATTGACTGAGCGCTTGAGCAGGGCAGCCCCTTTTTCTTTCCCTTTGCTCGCTTTGCCGGGCTCAGGTTTACCGGGCTCAGGTTCAACTTCTAGGCTGATGATGAAGTACGTTATTAACATTCGTCTCGAATGGTTTTTCTTTTGCTTCTTGTTGTTTTCGGTTCATTATTTGTTTGATATCTTGTGTCAAGGCTTGCCCTTTGCATCTTTTATAAGGATAAGAGAACTCGTTTTCATTCCCAGGCGTTTGAATTTATACTTTATCTCCCTTTCGTCTTCTGCTTGGTCGGAGGAAAACCCCTCTCTCTCTCTTTTTCGAGCGTTCTTTTTGTTTATGCTTTTTTTTCCTTTGTGTATCATTGATTGAATGCGTCTTTAAGTCTCTAAGATTACTATGGTTTCTTAAGAGGCCCGTTCTGGTCCCATTCGCGGATGAGCGGCTGTCACCTTTTGGGCCGCACCACGTGACTAACGTCCGACAGGAAGCCGCAGGCACGTGTCGCAGTAAAAAATATTAACTAAATGTTACCGTAGCCTCTTACGGTAAGTCCTTGCAAAAACGGAAGGTATTTGACTGCTTTTGTCCAACAAATTAGTGAGTTGATTTTGAATTATAGTGTAATATTATTAATAAAATAGCAATTAATAGTAAAATTAAATAAATGTACTATTAATTCCTAAGAATCCATGATCATGATCACGCGCAAAATTACTATATACGTTTCACAAACAATTGTTGATTTTTTCGCAAAATGCATAAACACATTTTCTTAATCAATTCAAATGAAACCTTTTGCGCTCGAGGGCTCAGAATCCACCTGATTCAAATCCGTGGACTATAGAGAATTGCAACAAAAGTCCATTAACATTCATAGAAATGATTAATCGGTCGTCTGGCGTTGTCTGTTGTCCATCAATTGCATTCACCATTATCCACACTTGACGCATCACCGTTCCTCCACCTTCCTTTCCGGCAGCCTTTTTTCCCCCCAGAAAATAAAAAAAAGAAGGAAAACACAACAAAATGCAATTATTATTGCATGATGATATGTATTTTCATATTTCTTCAGCTTAAACGCATGCGCGCTTTTATCGACTTCTTTCCTAATCGCCGGTGTAGGTGTTACTTAGACGTTGGCGGCCATGCCGGCGGCTCAAACCGTCCATTACGACATTAGCAATGGAACGTGCTGGTCGCTTCGTTCGAGCAGCACGCACCGCTTTTGTTGCTATTGGTGTAAAGTAAGGCCTCACAAAAATTCAGAAAGGGCGTGCAGATTAAAAGTTTGAGAAAAAATTAGAATTGCAAATATTCTGTGCTTGAGTTGGCAACACTGCTAGCAACCACCAACCACCGAAAATCAGTTGCTACAGCTTGTGTTTGAGGCTGTTGCCTCGACTGCACTCTTCTTATACTAAGAGAAGGCAACTTAAACCATAAATACCATTCAACTCTCTTTCGAGGGCTGGACTTCCCCTTCTTTTTATCCGTCGAACGAACTATCTTATCGACAAGGAGACTCGCAGAGAGAGAGAGAGAGTGATATCAGCAACTTGGCCATAATTTTCTAATGCATAATAGATGGCGCTAGAAGTGTTCTAAAATAAATTAGATAACATTTTTATAATTTTGATCTTTCGCTGTCATTCTTCATGTTTTATTTAGCCGAGGCTCAATCAACCCAGTACAAAAATGGTTTGAGTCTTCGTTATATAGAAGAGATCTTTGAAATGACTGTTATTTTGTGCGAGGAAACGAACTGCTTACACTCCGTTTTGTCATCACCCTTTGTCTGATGACTTATGTAGGTCATTTGTTAATCTAATTGGAAGTTTTAAACGGCTCAACCTTTTTTTACTTATCTGATAATGCATTATGATAATCGCATAATAGTCGCAAAATTAATAATAATTTTCGCAAAAGACTATTTCAATTTTTCAGAAAATTCAAATTTTCGGCTATTTCCGTTTGTGCTTCCAGTGTTCTCTTTGGAACTAAAAGACCATAGAAAGGTAGTTAGCTCGAAGCTCTGAAGCGCGCTAAGATCGAATTTTGTGAAATTTTTGTATTTCAAAGAGTCAGTTATCATTTTGCAGGCCCTTAATTTATGCCGTTTGATAAAAAATTATAATACTTAGAGGCTGCATTTTCAAAGAATTGCATTTTTAGGAAAGCAAACATCATTTGTTTTGTCAATTTTCATTAATAAAAAGAGTTATTGACAGACTGACCGCACACGTCGCTTGGAATACGACCAAACAGTCAGCCACCGACATAAAAGATGGCGCACTTCGTAGTTATACTATATTTCGGAAATTGTAGCAGCGCATGTTTTTTGATATTGCAACATTTCGAAACCACTAGAAATAACAAATTGTCGTATTGTCGTCATACAACTTTAATGACTTAATGGCTTAGTTTTAAGTTTAAGCTTAAATAAATAAACAAATCGTCCATAATCGTATCTTCGCTTTTTCTTTTCTTCTTCGTGTTCTTCTGGAGCAATGATAAATCTTTTTCTGGCGCTGGCTAATATTCCGTCAATATCATGTTGTTAGTGTTACAGAAATACAATGTATTTTTATTGTTGCAATCAAAACGGAAACGTTCCATTTGAAAGGAAATGTGCTTTCAATCTGCTAAGAATGGAATCCAAGACGGTCTGAGGAAGTGTCTGACAATTTATGAATGCAACAAATGCTTGCTTTATTTATGTCCGAAGAGAAAGGGACATAATTGTTGTGCTTCTTCTTCTCTTCGTTATTTCTCGTGAGAGCCAGAGCCACATCGTCAACATGAAGAAGCCTCCTGAATTAACGTCAGGATCATTAAAAGGTAAGTGTAAATATTATGACACAAATTATAAACGACATTACCGCAATAATAACAACAAAAACAACCATAAAAACTACAACAACAACAACCACCGCACTGATAATAAAATTGTGAAAATAAAACCTGAAAATCAATGAGGGTAGATTTATTACTATCTCTCTCTTTCTCTCTTCCACCCTCCATTCCTTATTTTTTATGTATACAAAAAAACAATAGCTCTGCGATGGGGCACTTGTTGTCCTGGTCAAGGACAACATTTTCTTAATTTTGATTTTCATTTCTGTTTTTTATTTCTATTTCGTGTCATTCTATAACGTGTCGTATAGAAACATATTTTTCTTCTAAGGTTTTCATTTTCTAACGCCAGTAAAATTTTCATCACAATTTCTTTCTTTTGAACGAACAGCTAAAGAATTTATGATGAATTTCTTGTTATGGCTCTTTTTACAGTTCAACAGAAAAGTTGTTCCTTAAGTTATATATCACACAATTTTGTTATATTTTTGATTGTGCCTCATAAAAAGTTAATTTTTCTATCATAATCTTTGCAATTTCTTATGCCATAAACTTGGAAAATTTTCATATTATTTTGATAAATTCGTGACTTTTAAGAAAAACGCTGAATAACTATTAAGAAATCCTTGTGTCTATGACCTCTCTCGTGGTTATTACTTTCTTTTAAAGGGTCGCTTCCGGCTTGAAAACGTACCCAGTCTTGACGTACTACGCCTACTTGTGGTATTCTCCACGTATGCATCTCCGTACATGATATTCTCTACAGATAATTTTTAGCATCAACGATATTTTTATCATCATTCCATTAAAACTTGATAAATCTTTGAGAAGAAATCGTCATTATGTTCCATGAAAAATCAACAATCGCGGGAAATAAATGAAAGGCTTACGTTATCAATCGTAGTATTATTACTACGGAGAGACATAGCTTTAGAATGCGGCGTATAATCTCGAAGAGAGGAACGAATAAAAGGTTGCAAAAGTAGTTAAAATCTTAAATATTTTCCGTATGAAAAGATAATGTTTTACAGACATTATGTTCTGATTTACGATACGATGAAATATAAAACATCTTTTTATGTTATGATATATTTATAACTGATGCTAATTTTATCGCAAGTGAAAAATGATTGAGATTATATTTTCCTTTTTCTTTTCCACTTCAGGAAGTCACACGTTGGCAAAAGTTTGTAATAGTATATATATAGTACTATAGTGTTTATACTATCACAGTTTATATACTCGTTATTGATGCATTTACAATACGATAACCGACGACTCGATTATCGAGCATCCTTTGAGTAATTCTCATGTTGTTTCTTTTAAGATGCGTAATTATTGATTATTTTCGTTTGTGTTCTTTTATTAAAACATAATTAGATTACCGTCCTAATGATGTTACCGCAGAATCTGTCATTACGACACGCACGTTGGCCTCTACTGGTCAACGTTGCAAGTGCTGGCAAGTGCAAGCCGGCACTTGCAAGTGCTGCTGCATGCATTCATGAGAGCATTATGCAATGAGGCAGGTATGGCTTTGCAAAGATTTATTTAAATTTTTTTCCACGCTTCAGCGATCGCAAACTCATTGAATAAGAAAAGGATTCGCATCATTCTTCGCTGCACGCAGTCTGTCAAGGATCTACTTCATCCTCTGTAAGCAACATGCATTACGATTATAATCCTCGTCGACGTCGAGTTTAGTGCTTCAGTGAAGTCTTAAGCAAATACAATGAAGTGATGATATTATTTCCTTTCATATTTTAGCTATCGGTAGAAATAGCATTTGATTTAAAAAAAGCAAATTAAGATTTTTTAAACAAACCTTTGAAGGCTAAAAATTTCTGTTTAAAATATAAGTGCTCAATGATTTAGGTTTTTATAAAAACCAACCAGTTTGAATTAGTTTTTCTTATTTGATATTCGTTAAGTTTGTCGACAGGTCATCCAACCCTGATGATGTTGATTGATCTTCACTGTAAAATCTTGTCTGATCTCGGCTTCTCTTATAAAACACACTTCCGCTGTTGCTTGGATTAGAAGATTTGTGCAAATTTTTCCAAAAAGGCAAAAAAAATCCTTCAGGTGCCAGTATTTACGCCTGTATTTGCCGGGCGCTTTATAGTACCGAAAAAAAAAAGAACTTCGCCTCTACGCTGAAGTTCAGAATGCTTTTAGGACTTATTCCGGGACGCGTCTACGTCCGTTCAATCAACGAGGGCGCAACGAAAGGCTGGAGAAAGGCTTTGTTTGTATTTTGCTTTTTTGACTCAGAGGCTCACACCTCATTCGAAAGGATAGTAGTTGCCCGCGAGAGGGGAGGGGAGGGGGGGTAGGAAGTGGCGGTGAGGGGGTAGAGAGGTGGGCGCTGATGAAGCTACTGTGCTCATTGCAGCGTGCCCACACAAAGTAAACAAAGCATAATGACGCAACACAAACGGAAAACGCGAAATTGCAATTTAACCAAAAATGGCGGACCAGGGAGGAGTAGAAGACTCCGCTAGCGACGGAGAGGAAGGAGGAGGAGGCGGCGGAGGATATCCATCGATAGAGTTAGGTATGGAAAAATCCATATAATCTCAAATGCATTCCTTACTTATGCAATCAAAAAAGGGGGAGGGTGGAGAGCGGGGTAGAGGGCATACAAGGAGTGCGTATCAGTGTGCGTACGAATGCGTGTGCCTGCATAAACCGAAAACTGACAGCAGTATGCGTTCTCTCACCAGCGGCTCTGCGTTTCAATTTTGAACGATGCATCATCGTTCGGGCAGAAGAAGCAGCAACAGTTCGGTTGCAGTTCGGTTCCGGGGCCGGGTTCGGGTTCGGGCTCGGGTTCGCTTGTAGTTTGGGGCCGGTTCGTCTGCTGTTCGGGCGCTGGGGTCCCATTTCTGCTGACCGATGACTTTTATTTGAAATAAATTTTTCGTTGCTTACATTCGGGCCTCGTAGCGGATGCGCACGTGTGGCGGTGTGTGTCCGGACTAACTGCAACAATAACCGCCAATTGCAGGCGAAGGCTCCATGCGTGAGTGTGAGCGAAAGGAAAGCGCCGGAGGTCGGAAGAGGGAAGAAGAGTTAGAGAGGATTTAGAGGGAAAGTTGCATCCTCCGCACCCATTGCAGCCCTCTGGATGCAATTGGGCTGTGTTCCTCACAGAGCTTGTCGATGGTCGAGCCATCGCATGATGCCCTCCGGCAATTAATGCTTTGTGCTGTCTCTACCGCTCTGGATGCAGCCGCCGCATTTGGTCAAGCTGCAGTTTTGAGTGCCATCGCGTTTAGGCTCGTTGACGCGTTTGGGTTAGACTCGGTTAGACTGACCACTAGTGCCACTCGGGCACAAACGTCTGACGTTTCGTTTCGTTTCGTTTCGTTTGGTTTTTTGCGTTTAGTCTTTTTCCTTGATATCCTTTTTTAGATTCTTTTGTTGTCCTTTGCTGCTGCTGCTGCTGCTGCTGCTGCTGGGTGCACCACGGCTCTGTTGCACCGGTACTGATTCCTTCTCAATTAGATTCTCAAACTCTGCTTCTCAAGCCTTTCGAGTATAACAAAAACAAAGAAAGATAGCGTATATCGTAAAAATTGTGTATGAACCTCAGCCTTCGCTGTCATCCGCCTCCTCCACACCGCCTGCCCGTTCGAGCCCGACCCAGCGACCAGCATTCACTTCGAGTGGTTCTCTTGTTGGCGCTGAGTGCGTTAGAAATGCATCCCGTTGCAGTGTGCATCCTTCGGAAAATTACAACAACAACAACAACAATAATAAGAATGCAGAAAAGAGAATTCATAAAAACCCTTTTGGCCGTGATTGAGAGGGTTCGTTTGTACCCCCCCACCTTCCCCCGGGGCCCACCTTCCCCCCGGAGACTCTGAAGTTTGGGTTGTTTTTTGTGAAAAAAAAAGTAAATAATATATTTTCTATATGAACCCGTAGGTACATAAAACACGATTGGCGCAATTAATCAACTAATTATTTATTCAAGATTCTTACATAACTGAGAAATAATCGTATTTGTTTATCGAAATTTGACTGGATTATCGAGGAAGAGGTACCAAATTGATCATTGACGATCACCCTTCAATAGAAAGAACTGCGAACCTACTGTCGTAGGTCCTGATCACCTCCTGGATCTGAAGCAAGAACCTGAAAAATTCGAAGGCCCAAAGAACCCAAACTAAAATCGAAAATAAAAATTAAGTATGTTTTGTTGAGGCGCCTCAACGAACGAGATTTTCCGAGACTTTGTCGTCCCAAATGAAAATATTGTTTGATTGATTCTTGTAATTCGGCTTCATTGAAAAAATTTGGTCGTGTGCTAGAGTATGTCTCGTCCTCGGATCTCGCAACTTAACAGGAGAATTTTATCTCGATCGCAGTATCCCTTTTTGACTGAAAAAGTGGAACTACAAATGAAAATTTTTGAAATTATACTAAAAAATTCTGAAATTAAACTGAAAAATTCTGAAATACAAATGAAAATTTCTGAAATTAAACTGAGAAATTCTGAACTACATTAAAAAAAGGTGTAGTTTCTATTCAAAAAGATTGTCTCGCATTTATTTTCGACTGAAAACGTGTGTCTTTTGCATTCTCCGATCTACATGGTTTCTTTTCTAAAAGGGTGTCTCATTCCCGAAACTTTTTTCGTCTAAAAACGTGTGTATCGTTCTCGGGTCTGGTCTCGACTAAAAAAGCTGGTCCCATTTTCGGTTCTTACCTTGACTAAAAAGGCTGTTTTGTTGGTAGAATCTCTTCTCGACTGAAAACTTTTGTCTTGAAGAGAAAACGTGTCTCGTTCTCGGATATTTTTACGATTGAAACATTATGTTTGGTATTCAAATTCGTCTTGCCCGAAATAGAAGCTAAATAGAGGAACAATAGAAACTATATTTGCTACGATATTGAGGAGAGTGATCTCGTCTCCAGCTCATAACTAAGCTAACTACATTATGAGTAAACGAAACTCACTTTAGCCACTAAAACTTATTTCATTTTACTATGTCTCAGACTGCCAACCACAACGAGATCTGTTTAGACTTGACCTGAAAAGATTAAGTTAAGAAAAAGGCAGCAGCCCAACAAACGACAGAGAAAATGCAAACGGATACTCGTTTCAAAGGATTAACTACGATATATTCTAATTGTTTCTATTGCAACAACAGCATTAGTTGGAGTTGTTTATGTGTGTGTGTGTCATGACGAACCCATTTCAAAGACAATGACCGTAAACACAATTTAAAAGACATTCTGCTTCGACTGCTTCGAAAAAGCGAGAGAAAGGCCCAAAAATGGTCCAGTCCGGTCGATCTGAGCTTATTTCGGAAGCTTGACTTCCGTTGTTTTTTGATTTTGTTTTTTTTTACAAATCAAAGTATTCTTGAGTTACCCTTAAATTTCTGTTGTCGTTTGCTTCGCTTTCGCTTTTTCTATAAAACTTAATGAAGCAGGAAGAAGGCTGGAATCGACCGGCTGACCGACCATTCAGTGGCCAGTATGAACTTTCTGCTTGAGGTACAATTTGCTAATTTGCATTGCTTAAGAAAATTGTAAAGGGCTCAATGTGGAAATATTAAGGCGTATTTAAAACTTGAAAGGGGCCTTCGGGCTGAAATATTTCTTGTATCGCAGAAAGATGTAGCCACAATTTCTCGAATTTCTCGCGTATTTCTTAAGGAGAAAATTTCTTCTAAACGTGAAAAGGATTAGTGTAAGGGATGCAGTGTAAGGGCTGAGAAATTTCTTGTATCATGAAGAGCGTAAAGAACGAGCTGAGTTTGTGGTATTTTGTCTGAAAAATGGTGATATTTTTCACAAAAAAAAATTATATATAAAATTTGTATTTATTCATTTTTCGTTTAGAAATTATAATTAAATTTAAGGTTTTTTCAAGATTTCCTAAATTTAGCTGCAAACGCTCATCGTCAACACTCCAAAGCATCCTTTGTCCGCTTTCTAAAGTATTAATTTCTAAAATTGTATAGAGCCTGTTTTTGCCTCCACTTCCTTACAAAGTCCTGGATTTTCTTTTATTATGCTCATGCGAGTTTTAATTTTGGTTCTCAAAAATTAAAAGTCAATTTGTTTAAGACCAGAAATCGCAATAATACCACCCATCGACATTCGTTAGAGCGGTCGGTCAGCGGGGACTGTACGCGCGGCCCAGCAGCGAAGTTAGCACGCACCAAAGCAGTAAAAACAACAGCAACAGCAACAGCAACAGCAACAACAACTACATGAGAGTATACCCTCTCATAATCCACATTCGATTCAGTTCTTTTTCGCATGTAAAGCGTTAATTTTTAAGAAGAATGACCAACAGACCGAGCCACCGACCGACCGACCGACCGACCGACCGTTAGACCGGCACACCGATGACCAACAGCAGGCGAAACGCAACCCTTTATTACTTACGAGCATACTCGTATTTGGCCAAAGGCGAACACTCTGCCCGGCGAGCTCAAGGCAACAGCGGGCCGTTGATTTCTTTGATTGAGAAACTCGGTTGGCAGTTTGGTTGAAAAAATCCTCTTTGAATCGAGATGCTGAAGCTGAAGTCGCCGCTGAATGGCATGGACCGTGCGGATGGATGAACGGCGAAGAATAAGAACAAACGAGCGGAAGAATAAATGCGAGAATGTGCGCGTCTTTGTCTGAGCGAGAGTAATGTGTGCGAGCCTGTGTCGGTGTGTGTGTGTGTGTGTGTAATGATGATGATGATGATGACGATGATGATGTAAAGCGTGCTTGCTCATTTCAATGACCAACTGAACTTCAAATTTTCCTCATTTTTTTTTTATATTTTTGTATAAAGGCTTAATAATTTTTCTATAATAAACGCAGAAGCAACAGCAGCACGTCAACCATTAATCGTCATCATTTATTCAATAGGAATGTGTGTGTGTGTGTGTGTGTGTGTATGTTGTTGTTGTTTGTTTTCGATTTCTTATACGACGAGAATAAGTCGTCCATGTCGGTCGGTCCATTTGAATTTTGCCGGTTTGTGAGGTATTTATTGCGTTTGTTTCAGGAATTCTGGAAATCATATTCTGGAAAATGGTTTAGCGACTATTCCTACGAAAAGAGAATATAATTATTACTGCCTTGCTTTTAGGGCATTAATTTTTCCAAAATAATTGCAATAAATCCTCGAAAATAATGTTCGAACTGTCGTTAGTTTAGTTACAGAGATATTAAGTTGGCAGCAATTGATAAATGTTTTATTTATCATTTATTTATTATTTAATTCATTTTTTATTTGTTATTTTAATTATTATTTTGTTTATTAGTTTGAATGAATCGATACTTGTGTTATTGCCGCTGTCAAGAAGCTTTAAAGGGAGCAACTCCTTTCGACTGCCAAAATTGAAGAAGATCTGGCTAGACAGAAGCGTTGTTACTTGACAGAAGGGTTAAGTTTTAACGAAAATACTAAATTGTTAGTGACTAGTGCCGGTTAATTTCTCTGTTATGTTGAACGGAAGTTACCTAAGGCTTTAGCCAACCGTTACTAAATAACTTCGATATTTCAGTGTACTTTGTTGATACTTTTTCGCCTCTTTTCTTTCTCTTTCACACCGCCCCTTTTCTCCTTAACCTCTTTGTAGAGTGTGACCCTCTTCCCACCCATTAATTATTTCTTAATTTAAAAAAGCGCAGCAGGTGAAGCATTTTGTGAATGTTTGAGAATTAAGAACACGGATTAAGGCGCACAACGGGAATGGGTTTAAAGCAATAGAAGGCTTTATCGCTAATTTCTGCTCACGTTATATTCGTTGTTGGTGGTCTTACGATGCTACTCGATGTAATCTTATGATAATTACTGCCGGTTGACGAAAATTTAAGCCTTAACTCACTGTTTTATTATAATTAAAGGCTTTGCGCCTTTAACGTGTCAATTAATTAATTAACTACGATTATAATTGCTAATAGAGGCAATAATTGACTCCAGATTAAAGCTTGGAATTAGAAAAAGAACCGATATTTTAGTAGAAAACTTTTATAATGGTTTCAACTTTTCCATACCATTATTTTTGTACAATTTAGAGAACAATCTTTTTAAAATATTTGGGGTCGTTTTTAAACAAAATTTGCTTATTAGTAAAATTATGTACCTACATATATTGGGTTAAAAATGTGAGAAGTTTTACTATCGGAACAAGTGTCGGATTATGTACATTAACCTCCGGGATGACCTAATTTCGTTGGGCCAGAATCGATTTCTTCTGCTTTAAAATTATAAAATCGGATTTTCGGTTTCAATGCTGTATCGTGAATGACTGTGAATTATCGTGACTGAAATTTGAGTAGAATGATGGCTGGGTTAACTCTCTGTTGTGAAGTGCGAGCGAGCAATCTGCTTTTTTCGCCCTCTCTCTCTCTCTTGAAGTAATAAAACTTTACCAACCACGCGGAGGCTATCACGTGCTTTAATATGATTCCTTTCTATCGTCTTCGAATCGGTCGTATCGAGAATGACTATAGGTGTCGGGTAACGCGATTCCTCCACACGATTTCAACCAAAAATCAGCCCCAAACTAAAGGATTGCCTTCTTGATAATCACCCAGAAAACATGACTTCATAAAGATGATTATCTTAACGATGACAATTTGAGCGCACAGTCTGAAACGTGACCTCGCGAGCGGCCCTTACTTGTATCCTTTCCCTTCAAAATGTACGCAAAACGAAGCCTTAAGACGCATACATCGTTGACAATAATAGCCTGGATACGTACGACTAAAGACGAAGAAGATCCGAAAAACTATCAAAAACTAACACACTCCTTCCCCGCAGTCCGGCGGTGATAAATATTTTGTTGTAATTATGCTTATAGCACACCTCAAACAGCTCAACTATCGACTTCCGCTTCCGTTTTATCCGTTTTCAGTCCTTCACTGCGAAGGACTCTCATTCATTGAGAATGAAACGATTTTAAGATAAGCCTAAAGTGTCTCTTCCTTCGTCGCTCATTAGCATTAGTTAAGGTAGTGTTGAGGACTAGTGTGTAAGCGTTTGTGTGTGCGTGTGTGTGTGTGTGTGTGTGTGTGTTTGGGTGTGTGTGTGGCTCATGCTAATAATTATTCTCGATATTGTTTGCGTAAACACTTGCAGCCTTCATTTAACACAGACACTCTCTGCAGCTACAGTGTTCCCTCGAAGCGCACAACTGGCTTTGTATTTGCAGAGTCGGTGTCGGTGTCGGTGTCGGTGTCGTTGGGCTTGTAATTTTTCTTTCCTCACTCACTCAACCGGAAGTGACCGACCAACAAAAGGTAAAACCATTGTAGCGCCCGACAAACTTTCTTTGTAGAAGAAACACCCTTCCTTGGTAGGCTTCTTAGTTTTGCTTTAAGCGGTGGTACGGTCTTCCTTTAGGTGTTGTGCCCGCATGTCCTTTGCATGCTTACAGCCACGCACACAAACGCACGATATACGATATACATGACAACGAACGAACGTAACTGAAGAAGGCTTAGACTCGATTTTTCCATTCATTATTTTCGTGCGAGCCTAACTTTGCATAATTTATTTCCTGTTGTTGTAAAGGACATCATCGTTTCGGTTCATGCATTTCTTGAAGATTAACATCTTTTTATTTCAGGGAAAATTATTGGCAAAGTTTTCAACTTGACTTGACTTACTTTGGTAGTTTTGTTGTAGGCAAGGCAAGGACACGAACAGTTTGGGCTTTCTCGGCTACTTTAGAGATTGTAAAATAGTATTGAGCAAGTGGCTGCTAATACCGATACTGAGTACTGGTTACTAGACAATGCCGGGGAAACTTTGCGACATTAAATGGAAACATTTTACACTTTACAAACTTTGTTATTAGAATGTTGCAAACGAAATTCAAAATAGCTTCAGCTCTCTCTGATTATATTTATTTATTATTTATTTCAAAAATACACTTTTATTAAAGCGGTTTATTATTTAACACTCTTTTGGGACACGTAACCGTGGACACTTTATAGTTTCTTAACTTATAATTAAATAATTTCTCAATATTCTTTCCCAAAAAGTTATCAAAATTTCGGTTTTTTTTTTGGGACTTTTATTGATGCAGCAAGCCCTCCAGAGAGAAAAGAGAGAGAGAGAGAGAGAGAGAGCTCTCTATGTTTCGAGTGAGAATTAAATTAACTGGAAATTTCATTATGGCACATATTTTTATTTTGTATTTCGCTTTTATTATTTTATTATATCTACGTCCGGCAGAATGACATTGACCTTGTCCAAGTGAGCGAAGTAATAAAGAGTAAAAGAGAGAGCGAAAAATATGAAATCAAATAAAAGAAGAATGAAAATAAATCAACATCGAATCATCATCAATGCGAAAATTAACCGAAAATAAAAGCGCGGCCTTAAACAAATTAAATCACACACACACACACACACACACCAACACTAAGAGTGTGCAACAGGAACAATATGAATAAAAGCAATCACCACCATCACCGTAACCTACACCAATACTACCACCACCGGCGACTGCAGCAATGAAGTCTCAACCTTGAGTCTGAACAAAAACAACGGCCATAATCAGCCGTCATGAACGAAAGCGGCACAGTCTGCAGTGACCCCATTCTGGAAGTGGCAGAGGGTGGGGGGAGGTGATGGACGTGGGGGAACTGCTGCTACGAGAGTTGGAAGGCTTATTGGGTCAATAAACTCACTTAAAATGATCCAATCGAGGCTTCAGCTGGTCGAGCGGCCAACCAAGCTGCCTGCAAATCGGTGGAACGACTGAAGGCTGCTGCGATGCGGCCAAGCGTTGATGTGCCATTTTTCAAGGTCAAACCGTAAACGTTGTTAATGAAATATATATATATATATATATATATATATGCATATATGTGTACATACTTACTATATCTACCTCTCTTATATACAATACATACAACATACCTCTTGTTGTTGTTGTCATTGTTATTGTTATTGTTGTTGTTATTATTTTTATTGCAGTTAATATTTATTATTGCCGAAAATAAAGCAACAAAAGCCGCATTAAAAAAAAGTGCATTGTGCGAAATAAAAATTTTTAAATTTTACTAACGATACGCGAGTATGAAACGTCAGCGACAGCGAGCGCAACAACCCCGCGCGCTACCAACACCAACGCTTACACGCGCAGCAGCGATGACGCCTGGCTGGCCGCGTTGCGAATCAAGCTGCCTGAAAGTATGCAATGTAATTAAAAATCAATGACATACATTCGAATGAGGAACAGCCAGAGCGACCGATTTCGGTGCAATCATGCACACATACCCACACTCATACACACTCATACACACTCACACACACTCTTAACTATGTGCCTGATATGAACGCACGCCTACAGCCATACATAAATGCCGATAACTCAATTAAAAACCACAAACAACACCAACAACAATGCGCCAGTAGCAATGTTAATACTTTAATAACAATAAAAGCAATGCAAACAATCAAACAATATTAAAAAAAGTAATAATAATAATAAAAAATGAGACTAATGAAAAATGAAAAAAATTGTATTCTATACGAGAATCGGGTTCGTCTCGTAATGAGCACAATCTCTGTGAAGTCGAATTAACGGCGGCAGCCAACGTGGCAGAGGGGCTGCCCCAAACGGGTCAACGTACCTATCGGTTGGTACGTAACACAAAATAACATTTTTGGGTAATTTACGACCGCAATAACAAAAACAACAACAACACCACCAGCACCGCCACCACCAAAATAAAAGAATCAACACGAAAGAGGCAAAGAAAGAAGAAAGAAAGCAACAAAGACCGTAAGGGACAATCCAACAGATGCCCTCCATAAAGCACGTTTTCTTTTTCCTTTTTGTTGTCGTTTTTGCGGTGTTTTACTTTTTTTAATTTTTTGGCACCTCCGTGGACAATGTTGATGATGATTGTTTCATACTTTTTCTCTCGTGCGTGGGGGTCTCTTCGTTCCACGGCACTCCGCCCCCTCCTCCCCCCAAACCCGCGTTGGTTCTTTAGTCCTTACGCGGTTAATGTTGTTCGCCGCGCTTTTCACCGATTTTCATCGAACATTGAAACGAGTGTTGCTTACTTCATGCCGCACAGAAGCTTACTTTTTGGCGCGTTACTTTCCTTTCCGTTTGTCCCCTTGTGTGTGTGTGTATCGTTGTTGTTGTTGTTGTTTATTATAGTCAATAATGTAAAAGAACCATAAGAAAATATATCAATATAATGACCATCACACCTAAAAAACCGTCTGTGTGTGTGTCGAAAAGGAAAAAGTCAAAGCATAAAATTAATATAAAATAATAAAAAGGGAGAAAAAAGAGAGGAAAATCATTTGTAGCGCATCATCCGCAAATTATGTCAAATTGCTAACGGCTTCAATATAAACCATGAACGCGAATCTGTTCAACATACCCAACGAGTCAGCTGATATTTGCAGGAGAAGGGGAAGAAGAAGAAGAAGAAGAAGAAGAAGAAGGGTCAGTGGAGGCAGAGGGATGGTGACCATCAGAATTAATGTACATATGTTTGCAATTATACTAAATAAATATTAAAAAAGTAGAACATTTTTCAGTGAATGAAGCAACAGGTTTGTTAATAAACAATAATCAACCACAAAAATTAAAAAGAAAAAATATTATAAACAAAATTATATGACAGGAAATATTAAACATTAAATAAACAAAATAACAATAAATAAAATAATAATAATAATAATGACTTTTTTAAAAACGAATAAAAAAGTGAAGTGAAGTTAAAACGACAAAGTTTCATTTATTTTTCGTATGTTATTCGACTGGCTTAAGCATCTTGAAGGTCTGGAGAATTTGAGATAAAAAATAGTTCAATAATTTTCTCAAAAAAACACAGAACTAAAACATCAACAGTTAAGATTATAATATAATAAATAATCAAAGAATATTGATCCTATTTATCAAATTTACCGAAATGGTCTCCCGGCCGAGAAATGATGACGATCCGATACGACTTAATGAAATCTCTGGCGCTTAAATGGCGTTAAACAGCATGTAAAAGACTTTCTGAAATGAAGTACATACTGAGGTGAAAAGATTTTAAATCCTAAAATTCAATAAGATTTAAAATTTTTCAATTCAATTTCAGAATTTTTTAATTCAATTTAAAAATTTCTCATTTGCATTTCAGAATTTTTCAATTGTATTTCAGAATTTTTCATTCAGTTTAATTTAAGAATTTTTCAATACAATTTCAGAATTTTTCAATTCTATTTCCGAACTTTTCGATTCAATTTCAGAATTTTTCAATTCAATTTCAGAATTTTTCAATTCAATTTCAGAACTTTTCAATTC
The DNA here is from genome assembly GCA_949752815.1 of Conops quadrifasciatus. Taxonomy (NCBI): domain Eukaryota; kingdom Metazoa; phylum Arthropoda; class Insecta; order Diptera; family Conopidae; genus Conops; species Conops quadrifasciatus. The sequence continues at coordinate 10,623,781 of OX457078.1, read as the reverse complement.
AATTTCAAAATTTTTCAATTCAATTTCAGATTTTTCAATTTAATTTCAGAATTTTTCAATTCAATTTCAGAATTTTTCAATTCAATTTCAGAATTTTTTAATTCAATTTGTGAATTTTTCAATTCAATTTCAGAATTTTTCAATTCAATTTCAGATTTTTCAATTTAATTTCAGAATTTTTCAATTAAATTTCAGAATTTTTCAATTCAATTTCAGAATTTTTTAATTCAATTTGTGAATTTTTCAATTCAATTTCAGAATTTTTCAATTCAATTTCAGATTTTTGAATTTAATTTCAGAATTTTTCAATTAAATTTCAGAATTTTTCAATTCAATTTCAGAATTTTTTAATTCAATTTGTGAATTTTTCAATTCAATTTCAGAATTTTTCAGTTCAATTTCAGAATTTTTTAATTCAATTTGTAAATTTTTCAATTCAATTTCAGAATTTTTCAGTTCAATTTCAAAAATTTTTTGGTTTAATTTCAGAAATTTTCATTTGTATTTCAGAGTTTTTCAGTTCAATTTCAAAATATTTCATTTGTATTTCAGAATTTTTTAATTCAATTTGTGAATTTTTCAATTCAATTTCAAAATTTTTCAATTCAGTTTCAGAATTTTTTAATTCAATTTCAGAAAAATTCAGAAAAGTACAATACAATAAACTTTTCAGTCTGCTGTCGAGACTAAATTATAATTTAATTAAAGTATGGAATCTCTTTCTTTTGAAAAAGGGTGAAGTTTTGAGAAAGGGTGAAGTTTACAAGTACAAAAACGATTACGAAAAAGTTGAAAAGTTCTTTATGTACTGTTCCACAATTTCACAATTTATCACAGACCTTTCAATCATTACCGAATGCTTAACTTTAAAATAACTTTAAATAAAACTAATTAAAAACTTAACTAAAGGTTAATGAAATTTAAAAATTTTTCTTTCTGTACACAATTTCAATGGTTTTTTTGGTGCATGCAACAATCTTTTTACATACTTATTCATAATCGAAGAATCGCAACCATTCGAAGCTGATACAAATCAATGTCTTACAATGACCCGAGAAGTACTATATGCACGTCCTGCTAGTTTTTATAATACTTTCGAGAGTAAAGAAGTTTCAATTTTCACATTTTAAGAAGAAATGAGAAAATTAAAGAAGATTTTTCACATTTATCGACGTGACCATAAAGTAAAAACTGGCCAGGTCACGCCAGTTATGTTTAGTACTTGACGTCTGGTCATTGACTCCGAAAGACGAAGCCTTGTGGAAAGCAGCACCAGCAGGAATGTTTGCTTGACTTTGACTTTCACGACTTTCATTACGTCTGACGGTGCGCCTTAATCACTTTGAGTGTTAGGTATCACGAAGAAGAGGAAGGAAAAAACGCAACCGCTGCTTAATTCCGTGGACAATGCTTGAAGGTTCAAAAGGTCACCAATCAACAGCTGTTACAAAGTCATTCTTAGGACAAAGCAATGCTTATTTCTTAAAAAAAAACTGACCTCATTCGCTGCGGTTTTTTCGTCCTTTCAGCGTTCGTGCTGCGACGCCTTAAGAATACTGTCACTAACAAGAACTTGTTAATTAATCGGGAACAACTAAAAAAACAGAAAAACCATAAAAAACATGTCCTTAATAAAGGATGCAAGGTTAATGCGAGTAAAATAAAAAAATACTCGTACAAGGAGTGCCCACGCCCGGGTGGGTCACTGTTGCAAACGCTCGTGCCGGGTGTTTGGGGAATTGTCTGTCACTGGAATAACAAAACCAACAACAACAACAACAAATTGACATATTCAAAAGACGCTAGAATGTACCTGAATGGCCTTCTTCTTACGTATATTTTCCAACAGATTAAAGCCGTCACGAAGTGAACAACGCCAAGGAGCTAAAGCCGTCGAAATGAACTCATTTAGCGAAGGCGCGAATGGGTTTGGGTGTTATGGTGTATTAGCCATATCCTTTGTAGTGAACATGGTCACCGCCGTTAAGTGTTATCGTCATCGCTAGCGTCGTCGCCGTCGTGTAAACGATTTTATTGTTTATAGTCGCCGTCACCGGCACCGGCACCGGCACCATCACCGCAGCAAACTTCTCAATTGATAGCGCAGTTGTTTGGTTGTTGTTGCTATTATGGCCCTCCTCGTGTGGCGTCTTCAATTTACTTGCTCAACTCAACTCAACTGATAAGGATAATGAAATCCTTACGGACTTGCGGTATTTGCATAGCATCAATTTAATGGTAAGTGTGTGCGTGTACCGTAGAACCGCACCTTCACACACACGCACCCACATACTTCCACTAACCGAAATAATGTCCTTTGTTTGAAATCCTTCGGGGCATTCGGTTCGTGTGCGCCTTTTTCGATTGTTGAAGTGTTGAGAAAAACTCGAGTCCAGAACAAGAACAAAAGAAAAATAAATGTTTCAAAGAAAAACAAAAAACAGTCTTAATAAAATTAAATTAAATTAAACTAAACTCTTAAGTCATCAGCTGAACCTTGTGTGGGACGCACCCTGATGCCCGCACCGGTGCCACTTCTTCTCTGCAGGCTTTAATTTTTGCCTTCTTCTTCTGTTGCGGGCACCTTCTTGCGGGCACCTTCTTTCGGGCATCTTCTTTCGGGCACCGAGTAAGGTTCATAAGATTTTGAAAAGGTTTAGTTTAGTTTTGTTGTTACCTCAACGACCTTGATGTGGACCTTTTGTGCTCCATTGAAGTTATCGACTGAAGTCTGTCTAAGGATTCGAGACTTGAATCGAGACAGGATTCGAGACTTGAATTCAACACCTTAAATTCCGTGAATATAAAATCTCTTTAAGAGCCTTTCTAACGATTTGGTAAAACGATTGGAGGAAGACCAGAACAGCTTTTAACTAAAAGATAGAGAAGAAAAAAAGGGGCCTTTCCTCCCTTCACCTTCACCAGTCTAATCGATGCCACAATGAATTGCGAATACGTGCAAATACTCGCGCTAAAATAAACACAAGGAACGTCGTCTAATTGCGTCTGTCTGGGCCCAAGACTGCGAACATGATTGGCGTCTGTCTAACTTTAGACAGCGCCAGGAGAAAGACCGCATGAAGTTGGCAAGAGAGAGAGAGGAAGAAGACAGCATTGAGGAATAATAATGATAATCTTTGTTGATTTCGGCACACAAGAAACAAACTCAAAGTACCTCAAAACCAAAGCCCAAGAACGATACCAAAAATGCATGCAATACAAATGCATTCGTGGGGGGAAGGAGGGTTGAGGGTCGGGGAGGGTTGAGGCAGCGTCGCCTTTAAAACTAGAATAAGTTTTTAAGGGTGGCGGACTGGAATGGACTCGCCCTCCCAAGAAATGAGTAACCAAATAATGATAGACGCAAGAAGCTTGAGCTGCATGCAAGTTGTTGACCGACCGACCGACCGACCGACCGCTTAGACGGAAGTGGGCCGAGGTGTGTGGTTTGGTGCCAACTGCATTCGGGGCCAAAACCGTTTAGATTTGATGTTGATTAAATGCTTTTGTTTCAGAGTGCAGCAGGGACGCATTTTGAATGCACGCGGTAAGACGGTGGCAAGGAGCTGTGGGTGGGAGGGGTCGGTATCGAGTTTGAGGGTTACGCTGCAATTTAAAATTGCAAATTTGGCCAAAAGTCAGCAGCAACGGCAGCAGAATTGATGGAAGTTGTTGCAAGTTTTGTGCGCTGGAAAAGTTTGGTAAAAGTTTTTCTCCTTTGAATGAAGGAAGGAATGAGTCCATGAGTTTTTATTGTTAAGGAAATAAATTTCGGGGGTGTTCGAGGAAGGGTTCGAGGAAGGGGTAGAAGGAGAAACAAGGTGCTGGAAAAGGTAGCCGTGAAAGGGAGGCTTAATGTATTGCAAATTGGAAAATTGCAAGAGAGCTGAAAAAGAAACTTTGAACGAACGGAGAAGCACAAATATTTTGTTACTTTTTAAAAAAAAATATACCTCAAAAGAAGCGAAAAGCATGCTATTTCATTTTGCCTTCAAACAAAGTGTAAGTGTTCGGCAATAATTCTCAAATTTCTCAAATAATGGTCATTCGAAATATTTCGTATTCAATTTCAATTTGACTGAATTTGATTTTTTTTTCTGATACTGACACCAAAGTTCAGCATTCACCGTTTGTCTGTGTGTGTGTTGTTTTAGTTTTTTGCAGAATTTGTTTTTTTCATTTAGAAAAAAAAATTATTTCTATTGAATGAAGCTTCTTCTGAAATATGATCCTCATTAATTGCGCTTTCAATTTTCACGCATACAAACATAGCTACTCCAACACACCTCCTCTTCCGCTCAACCGGCCACATTTGAATACTCGTGCATTCTGTGTCCTGCACAAAGGATATGCACAAACTAACCAATTGATTGAGCTGCGCGCTTCATAATCAAAAATACATTTGGTCTAAAGTGCAGTCAGGGCAACATCTCTTCGCTACTCGGTGCTAGGAAGAGGGGGAAGGCGGGGGCGCCCAGAGGGATCCCTTACCCCTTTAACAAAAGATCCTTTCACATTACCGCGCCTTTCGGCTGCCTGCTTAGCCACGCCAATCGACTTCATCTGTGCATCCTGGCTTGCATGCACTTCCGTGTGCCCCCCCCCCCCCCCCCCCCCCAGCCCCCACCACACCGCCGCTCCCTGCCCGTTTTATAGAGAATTTGTTTGTTTTTTTTCCATTTGAATTTCAATCCTTTATCCTGTTGGCTCAATCGATGTGCATAGACGGGCAATTGAACGTTATAAAAAAATTTAAATTATGTTGTTTTTTATTTATTTTTTTTTTTTATATTGTATTTATTTGTGTGTTTTCGTTGCAATTTTTCCAATTTGCTGCAAATGCGCGCACTACGAAGAATGTGTGCATGTGCGTATGGCGATGCATGTGTGTGTGTGTGTGTGTGTATGCTTGCAGGTATGCATGTGTGATCGTGTTGGCGTATGCAATTCCTTTTGTGCGTGCGTTTGATGGTTGTTTTTGAAATCAGCAGATAGAAAGTTTCGTTGCTAAAAACACAAATGAAAAGTTTGGAATTAAATAACAACTACAACAACAAAAACACAAACAGCAACAACACAAATAACAACATAAACAACAACAACAACACAAACAGCAACAACACAAATAACAACATAAACAACAACAACAACAACAACAACAACACAAATAACAATCACAACACAAATAAAAACAACAACAACAACAACAACAACAACAACAACAAGAATAACAACAACAACAACAACAACAACACAAATAACAACAACAACAACACAAAAAACAACAACACAAATAACAACAATAACAACAACAACAACACAAACAACAACACAAACAACAACACAAACAACAACAACAACAACAACAACAACACCAACAGCAACAACAGCAACAATAGCTCCAATAACAACAGAAATTTAAAAAAAAATCGGCAAATACCAATACCAACAACAACAACAACATTTGCCCTAACAGCAAGAAATTTGTTTGTGTCAAAAGCATCATGAAAAAAAAAAAATGGGTATTTTAGAGTGACCAGCTTCGGTATAAAGATTTCTTTACGATTCATTCATTCTCTACACAATTCCTAAAGAATATTCTCTTCGGAAGTGCGGATGTGCGTGTTGGCCTATTTGTCATTTTACATTCAAGGAAAAGGAGTAATTTATTATTAAAAAGTATGTATTATTATATACTCCATGTATATTGACCTTATGTATATTGATATACTTATCAGGTATATATAAGGTCAATGTACCAAATATTGGTATTCTATGCCTCTCAGAACTCAGACCTAAAAAGAATGTATAGAGATTTTACTAAAGACTTCAAAGTCTTGACATCGTACTATTCGAAGCAACCAGAAAAATGTCTCGATAAAAGTCTGGCGCAAGAGGTTTTCTAAAAGCCTTCCAGCCCGGATCACTTGAGCTGGTACTTGTGCGATTTGTGCACTCTTCGGTATATTCTGTGGTATTATCGAAGAGAATATTATTCCTTAACATTTTCCGAAGCGTTGCTTTTCGAAAACTGCCTGAATGGTCATCCCAAACAGAGCCACGCCAACATTCTGCCACGAAATAGAATACATCCGCTGGACAAAGTCAAAGCAAGAGCCTTCCGGCTTATGAGCAGGTCCTTCTGAGCCTTCAGTAATGGCTTAAACTTTCAGTTTTTGTTCTACTCATTGTGGTTGTTATTGCAGATGAAAATACATATATTGGTGTAGAAAACAATGTGGAAAAGGAAAATATTGAATATAGCTAAAAAAATACGTATATGCGCGTCTCCGTTTGCCGCGCGAAAGGCGAAGTCGTGCGTGAGTCGTCCTCGTGCCGGAATAAGTGCATAAAAATAAATAGACGCGAAAGCGATGCGTTGCAAAACCATTGAGAAAAACATTTCGAGTGCGAATAGAATGAGAGCAGAGCAGAAGCTTCCGGCCTGCGGAAGAGGGTCGAGAGAGTTTGTTTGGGGGCGAACGATGAGAGAAAGTTGGGCGAAGATGAGCCACGCGGCTGGTCACTCATAGATAGTGATTGCTCGGGCTCGGGCAAGGGACAAAGCGTGGGGGAGAGCCATTTGCCGTGTGCCGTATTTATGTAATCATGTTGTTGTTGTTGTTGTTGTTGTTATTATGTTGCACGCGATCCGGCTGCATGCGGCGCCATTTCAGCGTGTCACTACCTCTCGCTGCATTCTCCGGAGTAGGCGGAGCATTTTTGTACTTTTTTGCGATACTTTTCAAACGCAAGCGCGCATTTTTTATGCCTACACCAACAACAACAACAACAACAACAACAACAACAACAACAACAACAACGACAACGACCACATCATAATGTGCAGCGCCAGAAGCGCAAGAAAAAAGAGAAAAATCGACATGAGCGAAAAAAGGAAAACTTTCAATGCACATTTGTGCATCTCGCTTGACGCGTACGAATACGCAAAGCTTGCTGCTTTCAGCTTGACCGAGGTCCTGCCCCTCCTTCCCGCCGCCAACACCATCAGTCACCCTCACCGTCCCCATCATCGTCACCGTCGACGACCTTATTCCGAATGCAGGCTTAGTTGCACTTGGCGCAAATGCTGCTGCAGCTTCTCAAACCTGCGTTGCGTCGCGACGCTGCATGGCGGATGCGACTGTTTGCGACGACAAAAAATTGATTGCTTTTTTCGTCCTTTTGGGCCTTTCGGGCAGATTTGCTCTACAAAACTTCAGCGCAACGCAACGCGACGCAGTGCGACGCAAGACGGAATCTTGTAGAGCCGTGTATGGAGTTGCGTTTATGACGGTGGGCTGTCAAAGCTGAGTAAGTGTGTGTGTGTGTGTGTGTGTGTGTGTGCAATGAATTTTTGCGTATACGTATGTACATACATACATACATGCATCCGCATATTTCCGCAACGAAAGGAGGAGATTCGTCGCCAACAATATTCGGGGGAAAATGCATTTTTCGTGCGCGTGTGTCTGTGCGTTGTTCGAATGTGTCCACTGCAGTCACACTGTATTGGTGCAATGCAGCGGCAAATTTCCAAATACTTTTGTTTCTGTTTAGCTAAGCGTTGATTTGCGTGCTTCGCGTTAGTTTTTCGCGCATTCACTACTTTTTCGCGACGTGCCCTGCCTGCGGCCGCTTACGCTGTTTCGTTTTGGTTTTATTGCTGCGAAGCGCGTTTATATACATATTTCGGAAGAGATGGTGCCTGTGCTACCTGGCCCACGACCACTGCGATGGCACCCAATGCAACTAACGCAAGCAACGCATTCGCACACGCTGAATTCGTAGTGCGTTGAATTCGTGCGGTGAGAAACTTCGCGAATGCAATTTTGTGCAATGCGGCGAATGTAGAGATATTGGTAGATATATTTATACATATAAACAATGGTACATTAGTATTTATATAAGTGTCGATGTGTGTGTGTGTGTGTGTGTTTGTGTGTGTAGAGTTGGGTTGGATTTATTACATTAGTTTCAATGCAGATCCTTTTTGTTATCGTTGCGCTAACGTGTTGGCGCTGCTGCTCCTTCCATCACCTCCTTTATCTAGTTGGTCACCATTCCCGAAACTCACCGGAGTAGCTTACATTTTCGATTATCTGTTGTCGATGACAAGAGTTCCTTTAAAAGGCTAAACTTTTAAAATTGTCATCAAAAACTTCATCAAAAAGTCTAAACGGGTTGGTTTATGTGTGCCTTTTCTGAGCGACGAAAGCCACTTGCTACGTATCGTATATATACGATTTTTTCGTTCCTCCATACGATTTTTTTCTTGTCTCGTCTCAGCCTACACGCCCTAACCTTTTGTCGCATCTTATGCGGAGCACCCTGTATAGTAAATATATTCATTATTGGATAACTTTGACAATCCCGGATGAAATGCGAAAATGATATGCATTATTCAAAGGACTTATTACTCTTTGAGGAGTCTTCATTCCCATCAGAACCCATCGGCTTATATCGTTATAGAATTTAGTCCATTAAATTATATCATGTTAGAGGTTCTGAAATATGCGCATTCTACCTAATAAAACCCATTTACGTTATATACCGCGATGGCGTGTGACTACCCCCGATTTTTTTCATCGATGTCGCTAACTGAACGCCTCCGGTACGATTCGCGAGACATCCTTGCCGCCATTCTCTATGCCACGAAATACAATTTCAATACTCCCTCTCAAATTTACACCATTGCCTTCATCATCATCACCACCGTCCTCATCATTATCATCACCACCATCCTCATTATCATACTCACCACCATCGCCAGCCTTAACCATGGCCATAACTCCTAAACCCTACAAAGCAGGAGCGTGGCTGTCCCCACATGGACCACTTCACCAATGATTGCATTTCAGTGTCCTTGCTGGAGCCTGCCTGTACTCCCGATACGGCGTACGGTGCGGTGCGATGGTTGGCGGTCGGTCGATCGGTCGGTCGGTCGGTCGGTCGTCAGTTTGGTGGCAGCGCCATGATTTATAGTTAGTCTGTGTGCTTAAAAGCAACAAAATAAGAATTCAGCTTCGCTATTTTGTGTTCGGCGGTACATGGGTACCGAAGGAGGAGACCATTCGTATGCGTGTCAGTGTCCTGCATTCGCTCTGAGATTTCGTTGCGTCGTTTCGCGCTGTTTACGACGCGTAAGCAAGAATAAAGAGAAGAAGTTCTATGCATAGGTTTGTACGTATGCGTTCGTGTGTGTGTGTGTGTGTGTGTGTGTGTGCGCGTGTGTGTGTGTGTGTGCGGGCGTGTAGACCAAGAATCATTCTACCAGGGCCCGCGTTAGCTGGTCGCATCAGCATCAGCAACAACAATAAAAACAGCAACAAAAGCATCGACGAAATACTTCGATATTTCCTCCGATCGGAGTGCGCTCCACGCCATACGTACATACATGCAATCACCGTCGGTGTGTATGTGTAGGTGTGTGTGTGTGTGTTGGCCAGAGTAGATAGGATGCATTACCGTCCGCTCGGCGCTTTCATTTATTTTGCATCCATTGATTTTGTGATCAACATGAACCGAATTTGACGGAACGGAATCCTATTCAAAAAAAGCAGCAGCCGCTACTCCCTTCGACCATCGCCGGTAGCAGAGATATCAACGCGACTGTAAATTGCAATTATTCGAATTAAATTATAGCCCTTTTTCTTTTCAATCATTTTTATTACTCAGTAAAAAATCACGAAGTCTCTTGTGATTTATGTGAAGTTTTTGGATTTTTTAAAGTTTTTGCACAAAACAGCAGTTTACTTAACTTAATATGGTCCATTCCATTCCATTCCAATTCAATTCCATGATTCGGAAGTGCGGAAAATCGGAAAAACCCATGAAGAAACCCATGATTTTGGTGTAAATTAAGAGACTACTTCTTCATAGCATGAATCCTTGCTGTAGTAGAGCGTGATTTTTTCAAAATGGAAAAACCTTATTTTTTTTTTAATCTCATTTAAACTCATACGATGATTTTATACAATCATTTTACGTTGGCAACTCTCAAAACTGTCCGTGGAGCTCAATTCGTATACGTTGCGGAGTGAGTGCGTTGCGTTGCATTGCATTGCATTGAAAACGCGTTGACACTCGCCGCACACCGCATTTACCTCCTCCCTCACAAAACGCAACACATGCACACGCACACGCGATGGTGGCTCTGTGTGTTTCTAAGTGATGCTCCTCGTCCTCTCAGCCCCTTTTTCGCACACACGGAACAATTAAAACGACCCAAAAACTGCGCCTGTCAATCCACAGACTCTCAGACTCTCAGACTGTCTGGCTGACGGCTGCCGGCCTATCGGTCAGTTGCAGCAATAAATGCAGCGAGCAGCAGCAGCAGCAATAACAACAACAACAACAACAAGGGTTGTGTTTGCAGCGACAATTTTGCGGCGCCCACAGACGCTGATTCTCAACACAGGCCGACTGACTGTAATTTTTATTGTTTCGTGACCGTGTCCGTGTCCATATCCGTAACAACAACAACAACAACAGCAACAAAGTTAATTTCTAAAAAATAGGTACGAACACACACACACACACACACATGCGCTGTTTTGTGAGAGTATGTACATATGTCCATATATAGAAACTTATGGGTTTATATACGGTCGAGTGAAAAAAAGCGGGAAAAATGTTGCATGTTCCAGGCCAGAATCGGAAGGGGTGGGGGTGGGATCACCCCGCACTTGTTGTGATTTATTTTTCAAAAAAAATTGGTGACAGAATGGAACCGAACCGCACCGAGGCGATGATGAAGCAAAGGAAGCTAGAAAAAATTAGCCAGAGAATTTCCAAAAAAGAAAAAACAAGAACCACCACATGAAGAGGCGGAAAGGGGGCGAACAGAGCGAGAGAGAGAGAGAACAATTTTTATGTGGATTCGCAGGATTCGCCAGTTGGGCCCTGCAGGATATGCCGGAGAGCTAAATAAAACGCGAAAAAAGTTAGGCCACGGATTCACGAGTGAGTGTGTGTGTGTGTGTGTGTGAAAAAACGTGGGGAAAAGTGGTTCGAAGGGATGCTCTGGTGGAGTGGGGGGCGTATAATGGCGTAGAGCAGCGCTAACGTACGACAATAGGAACGAAGCCGGAGAAACTGATACTCTAAACATCGGAGTGCGAGAGCGAAATAAAGTGAAACAACAACAACAACAACAACAACAACAGCAACAACCAGAATACAATGTGTGCAATGTTCTGGTCCCCAAACAGGAGCGACCGACAACAAAAGAGAGTCCGACAACTAAAACCTGCGGAGCCAGAGCGCGAAAACTGCGAAGTGGACATTTGGGAAAATGTTTACTTTTGAATGATGGCCTAAATGGGCTTGGCCAGCGTCGGGCCGCCGGTGGGCAAAAGGCCTGGCGGGAGGACGGACGTGCTGCTGAGTTGGTGAAGTTTTTGCCGGCAGGCGAAAGAAGCTGATCCAATTCGTCGTCGTCGTCGTTGTTGTTGTTGTTGTTGTTGTTGTTGTTGTTGTTGTTGTTGCTGTTGTTGCTGTTGAACGGCCGTCTCCTGCCTATGGTCGTTGCAATGGCAGACCGTGGGTCTGGATGGATCGGTTCGGATGCGCTCAATACGTATCATTGCCGCTGCCGTACAATGAAGACGATAATGACGATGCCGTCGCGATGCGTTATTATGGGCTTGCGGTGCGTGTAAGCGAACGCGCGAGCGAGTGAGTGAGTGAGTTAGTGAGTGACCGAGCGGTTCGTGTGAGTGCGTGCGTAATTGCGAATACGCGAGCGAGCGCGAATTTTGCGCGTTGCAATCGTTGCAAAGGGAGAAAAAAACATTGCAGCAATTTAGGCGTAGTTTTTTAGCGATTTTTCTCCCTGATTGTTGTACGTGCCCGATGATGGTGGCTGGCGTTTAGTATTGATGCTGCTAATGATGCTGCATAGGTGGCGGCAGTATATGCGGCATGTGTATGTGTGTGTGTGTGTGTGTACGCGCTGGCTTTGTAGGACTGCAACGTCCGCTTCTATGTATTATAATTCGCGCTCAGCTGTGCGCTTGCTGCGCTGCCGTAATGCATTTGTGCTGCCTGGTTGTGCAATTTAGCGACGACAACAACAACAGCAAAACGTCAGCACCGTCGCCATCACCGCCACCACTTTAAACAGCGTCATCATTGCCGTCGCCGTCGTGCTGTAGCCGGCCTTGTGCATTTGCTGCACCATTGTCATTATCATCGAACTGGCGTGGTCGTGGTCGTGGTCGTGGTCGTCAACGGCATCATCGTTGCTATCGCGGCAGCGGTCGCTTTCGCCGTCACCGTCGTCATTGCCGTCGCCGTCGCCATCGCTGGCTTAACGTCCATTGCGCTCACATTGTGTTGCTCACATCGTTGCTATCGTTGTCAGCAACATTCAACATCACCGAAACAGAAAACTGCTAAACGCGAGCCAGACGCGGCGTTCTTTTTTTGGGCCACGGCAGTCTTCTTCTAAATAATTCTAACAAAACTTCCAACAATATCACAAAATTTCTTCCAAAAACCAAGATTTTTTAAATAAAAAAGAACTACAAGAAAAACTGGCAGTGCGCAAATTTTAAGAAAATACGAAATTCATTAGGCTTCGATCATCAGCACGCTAAAGGCGAAAAACAAGGAGAGAAAGAGGACAAGGACAAGGACAAGGACGAATGGCGTAACTTAAGAACTCTCGAGATACAGAACAAACGTAAGAGAACAGCAAGGACTCTTCGCGGCTCTGAAAACGGAAGAAATTTAGACATACCGCAAGACGTCGTCGGGGCTGCAGTGGCGCAACAACAACAACAACAACAACAACACTCAGCTCAAGTCCGAATAAACATCGAATGCAAATTAAAATGCGGCTTGCTGGAGAATCGGAAAAACTTGCCTGAGTTGAAAACTTCATTGTCGCCGTCTCAAGAGGCCCGAAAGATGCGAGTGCGAGAAAATGTAGACTTTAGTGTCTGAACAAATGAATATTTTAAGTACTTTAAGTACGGCTTTGGGTTGCCAGCTTTTTCTTCCGTTGAAGTCATTGAGCGAATGTTCCTGAGTTTTATGCTGGCGTCGGCTTCTCTTCTCAGTTCAGGTGACGAAACTGTAACGAAGTGGACCAAGAAATTGCCAAACGACACACTCAAAAGCAATAAAAGTGTTTAAAAAGAAAAAAAAAAATGGGTTCAGTGCAGTTAACTTTTCCGTGTTCCTTTAAGAATTTCTTGTTTTTGGTGGCAACACTTAAAATGTCCTACAGATTTTACTAAAACTAAACATTTTTCGAGATTTTGTGTTAAGATCGAGGGAAAAAAATTTTAAAATGTGGCTCTAAATGCAAATAGTTTTTTTCTTCTTCTTTGTATGCTAACATAATCACAGTTTTTAAATAACAATAGCCACAACAACAACAACAACAACACAGCCACAACAATAATGCGAACTCAATAGATTCGATTCGTCGTCAATCCGTGAATATTCAAAGCACAAAATAAATATATAGAATTAAAAACGAAATAGTTATTAAAGACAAACAATAAAAAGGTTAAACAAAAAACAATAAAATAGTAATAACCCAGAATTGAACAACAACAACCATCAATAGTTGACTTCAATCAACAACTTCAAAACACTTAAAGCAACTAAAAAAAACAACAACAACCGCCCCCACAGAGCCACCGGCACAATCCCCCGCAATACGTCTGAATTTTTTTCATGATCACCAACGGCCACGCCTTTCATTTTGTTTTCATCACATTTTGGAAACATTTTCTGGTACTGAATTTTGGCAGCAACGAATACACAAAATTCAACAAATTCAGACGTTTAACCCTTTGGCAGCAATATTTTTTGCGAAACTACGAAATTACCTGAAAAGCAAAATTATACGAAAAAAAAAAATTATATATAAAAATCCGCAAATAATTATAATAATAACAGCAACAACAACAACAACAACAACAACATTGTAACGCCTTCAATGTAACGCCAGGCAATTGTCTAAAGAACGCCGAGAGAGAAAAGAAGGCAAGAAGAAACACAGAGAGCAAAGAGAGCACAAGAGAGAAAATTAATATAAACAAATTAAGGAATATTAACGTCTGAAAATAGCAACAACAACAACAAAAACCGAAACCGAAACCGACGAACTGAAAGAAACAATTTTCAAATACACGGCGATAAAAACAACAAACACCATTAGATCCCACAAGCAGTAAATAAGAACAACAACAACAACAACAACAACAACAACAACAATTACAACAAAAATGCCAAAGGCTATCAACAAATATTTTGATATGATACAAGAATTTTTTAAGTACGAATATTATCATTTAGTGGTAAGTACTCGTTTGGAAAAAGTTATACAATGAATAATTTCCAAAAGTTTTATATCGTATAATAAATATATTTATATAGTACAATATACATATATGCCAACACGCCCCTGCCCTATCAAGAGACCCATACAATAATTTCTTAGCCGCTTATCATATACTCGTACATATACTAAAACACTTCAAATGTTGAGGTGCCGTAAAAGCATCGCGAATGCGCGCTAAAGCGATCATATTCAATTCTATGCTTCTTCTAAATGGATTATTATCATCTTTTTTGCTCTTTAAAGACAATATTAGAGCTTAAAATTCATTTTAAAAATAATGAAAATCCATTTTTAAAAAACCGCAGCTACCTATACGACGAAGCGTCGCCGGAAGAAAGAAAAGCAAGTATTTTGGGCAAATTTTTATTTTATAGAATTATTCAAAAGTACATTTAGGATGTTAAATGGGAATATCTTTCAAAAGGCAAGTTTGATTTTTCTGGCTTTCTGAATTTCTAACCTATAGGGACAGACAATTTTAACAGTAAAGTCGCCTACAATTGCAGATTGTACAGAGTTATTAAAATTAGTCTTTAATGAAAAATACCCATCGAAAATTACGGGATCCCACGACGCGTCGTTCGCAAGAATTGAGCCCTTCTTATGACAGTTTGTGGCGAACTTTGAATAAATTTTGCATTTATATGCTTACAAAATTGAATTATTACAAGAATTGAAAGAAGGTGACCATTTGAAGTGCACAAATTCAAACACAAATTGAACGTTTAATTGATGTCATCGCAAATATAAACTTTTGAGTTGATGTCCGTAGACGTGATCGTCAATTGGTCAATTGGCAGATATCGTCCCTAACTTATAATTGTCATAGATAATAACTGATAATTAAATCGAAAAACCAATAAAATTAAAAATAGTATGTTTGTTTTTAAGGAAAAAATTTCCTGTACTCTATTTTGGATAATCTTAAACTTAGCGCTTAGTTTGGTTTGGTTACTAGATATCAAACGCTATCAAAGGCCTAGCTATCAATAATCTCCCGAGTTTGTCAATCAAAGACGACATTATTTTTGTATATTTTTATGCAAAAAACTGCATGAAAATAGTGTGTTTTTTTTAAAGAAAAACTTCTTGTTGTCTATTTTGGATAATCCTAAACTTAAGCAGTTAATTTGGTTTGGTTACTAGCTATCAAACGTAATGGGTGAGAACTCTTGAATCTTTTTCTTTATAGACACGTATGTAGTACCTTATGGTTATTTTTCTTAATATAATTAAATCAATATCAATATATTTTTCATCAATCTAGGAAGCTACGATCCGTAAATAATTTTCAGTGAGAATTGGCAATATTTGGCTTAATGAAATGATATAAGTTAATAAGTTAATGCAATAAAAAACAAATTTCTGTATATAAGAAGAATACCGGAATATGCGTACATAAAGATAACATATAGAAATTCAAATTGTTAAAATATTTCTCATGAAATCGTTTGCTTTAAGTTAAAAAAAAAACTGGTTTGAATGTAAACAATTTATTATTTGGTAAATTAATCATAAATATAATTAATTAATCATATTTTGTAATCGGTGCTTTAGCGAAAGGGTAGTACCTACTTTCAGACGCTATACGTTTTGTGGAGAAAAGTTACTCAATGGTAAAAAAAAAACACTTTTTCATTCATTTAGGTTAGAATATCTCGAAAATCGGAGGTAGATTTATTATATATGTATATATTATATATTTTTATATTATATATTATATTTTCTTTTTTTGTGATTTGTTTTATAATTTTGCGCGCTGTCTAATATTATTATTTAGTACGATATCTTTATAATAAATCTTTTCTGAAAAATAGAATCGAACTAAAGTGATTTTTCTAGTCTTCAGTTTTTTGCACTATATAGACATTATACGATTTAGATAAAGCGATCATATGATTTTATCAGAGAGATTACTGATTTAAGATCTATTCTGAAAATAGAAAAAAACAGAAAAGTAGCAAAAATAGAAGCTTTGCAGAAAGAAAAACTAAAACCATTATTATGGATTTTGTATAATATTCCGTTGGTGTATTTTTTTTTTAAACCAGTTTTATGATTTTTAAAAACCAAATTTTTAAAAACATTATTATGGCTTTTGTATACTAGTCCGTTGCTGTATTTTTTAAAATAGATTTTTTATTATTTTCAACACTGAAAATACGCAGGATCATAAGAAAATTATGCATTATATTGTATTATTTTCGTATAAATATTTACGGATTAGCTTGAAAGTGGCCTTAAGGTTTATTCTAAAAAACGCGATTTTCTTTGATTCTAAAAATTGAATATTCCTCCTTACCTTATTCCTCCCCGATTCGCCGACTCCTTCTCCGGAATTCTGTGTGTTCTCGTTTCTTCAAGGATGCTAGAGTTAGAAAAAATTGTTCTAAAATTATCACAAAAGAGCGGAGAGGCCACGAAAATTTCTCTCTCTCTCTCTCTAAATATATATTTAAGACACTCTCTTGTTGCCTCATACTGCTCTATTGGTTGTTAGGGATAAAGGAATGAAGGGTTGAAGGGTTGAAGGAAGATGCTGTTTGTCCTACAAAGTTGTTGCAAATTTGAGTGAACTTGTTAGTTCCTCTAGAGACGTAGAGCCTGCGCATGCGGCCACCGATTTCCCCTGCCGAATGGTACCCCTGGTACAGGGTAAAAAGAAAAAAGAGACAGCGATATTCAATAAAAACGCAGCAATACGAGAGCGTGCACACATCCACACAAATGCCAGCAGAGCAAAGGAGAAATAGAGAGTGAACAAGAAGAAGAAGAAGAAGAAGAAGAAAGGAAGGAGGAATAGGCTAAAATTCACTTTAGATGGTCTGTTTAAAAGCGGAAGGGATGAAGCAAGGGGAAGATAGAGAAAGAGAGAGCGAGAGAGACTCTGCAGGCCGGTGCAGCTGGCTCTTATGTAAAGCTTAGATGAAATTTAGGGAGGATCAAGCGAGAAACTTTTCGCTTTTCGAAGGAAGTGAAGGGAAGGCCCCACCGGAAAGGCCTGAGAGGGTTACTCTACGTAGAATAGGTTTGAATACGTGTAGAAACCTCAAAGAGTTACTAAATGTAGGAGTATAGGAATAAATCTTTGTACATATGTATGTATATGTGTACGTATGTGGGTGTATATACCCATCTACATCAAGAGAGTGCACTAAAGGGTCTATATAAAGTGCTAACAAAACAATTATAGCAAAAACTATTAAAACAATACGCATTTTTTCACACTTTCCTGTTTTGTTTTGTTTTGTTTTGTTTGTGGGCGGTGGGTGAGGGTGAGGGTGAGGCGAGGGGGGCGCTAATTGAGAGCAGGAGACCTCTCTCCCGAGTCTATAATAAAATACCTACAAAGAGCGGAGCAGTGAAAACGACCACGGCCATCACGATTATCATTATCTTCTTCCATAACATAACTCATAACATCATCAACACCAACACCATCATGGTCATCATCATCATCATCAACATCATGATCAACATCATTATTATCTTTTTCTTCGTTAATATTAGCCCCATCAGAGTCCAAATGAGAATCAACAAAGCAATGCGTAAGAACTGGTCCATTCAGCTCCTTCAGATGATTTCTGGTCGAGAAATCGAAGGTGGAGGAAGAGCAGGAGGAGCAGCACGAAGACAAGAGAGGGAGGCAGATGATGATGATGATGGTGAAAATGGTCGTTCGGCAACATCAACATCTCTAGCGAAGCTCCCAACGTAGTATACGAAGTGTTGTTTTTTTTCCAGCACAAGAGAAAGTAACTGACGAGTAATGACGAGTACATAGTAACTCGTAACGCACACACC
Organism: Conops quadrifasciatus; assembly: GCA_949752815.1. Lineage (NCBI taxonomy): Eukaryota > Metazoa > Arthropoda > Insecta > Diptera > Conopidae > Conops > Conops quadrifasciatus. The sequence continues at coordinate 10,605,615 of OX457078.1, read as the reverse complement.
GATGCCGAAGCCGAAGCCGAAGCCGTAGCCGAAGCCGTAGCCGTAGCTGTAGCCGTAGCCGAAGCCGAGGCTGCAGTCGAAGTCTGTGTGCTGCGAGCTCTTAGTTCGCAGAAAATGCGTTTGTAGAGGTTCATGATTGAACGCCGCGACTGCGACAGCGACAGCGACAGCGACGTTTCGCAGCACGTAGTGCGTTTCCGTTTCCGGCGCTGCACGCTGCTGCTGTTGTTGTTGTTGTTGTTTTTGTTGTCATTACACTTCGCCACTTCTCGGTTACTCACGGCGTGCATTTTCTTCTCTTCTCTTCTCTTCATTCTTTCAGAGAATGAACATGCGTTAGTGTTTCGCCTCCGTGGCTTTCTTCTTCTTCTTCGTGTTCCTCCACTGCTTCCTTTTCTGCTGCTTCTCTGGCTCTCATTCCTGCGCTCCTCTGCGTTTTTTTTTGTTGGTGTTGCGGCAGCGGGACGACGTTGTCGGGAGCCGTGAATTGATGGCAGCAAGAAAAACTATTTACCAACGAGCATGTACGCTGCGATGGAGGCGCCAGTGGCTTGTGTGTGTGTGTGTGTGTGGATGGGTATATACCGAGATGGCTGTTTCGCGCGCGTTCCTATAGCGGCAACAACAACAGCACTGCATTTCCCGCGATGGCGATGGCGATGACGATGACGATGGCGACGACGTCGACAACAACGACAACGAGAATGGCCAAAACGCCGAACGCATCCATCGTCCCGGAATGCGCTGGCATACGGCTTTTGGACGTCTTTTGAGTACAACATTCCTTTTTTATATTCTCGGATAAAAACAACGCAAACGCCAGGAAAACCGGTGCGAATATTGTGGATTTCACTAAACTGAAAATAATTATAAAACGAAAACAAGAAAGAGAAATAATTATTAATATATACTAAAAATAATAAAAAGCGCGAAAGAGAGAACGAGAGATAGAGAGAGAGAGAGAGTGTGGGGGAGAAAAGCGAGAGGGAGAGAGTGCAACGGAGAGATATAAAGAAAAAAGAGAAATCTATATAATATGAAAATTAAATAAAAGAAGAAACAGAAACGCGCGCGCCAAAGAATCCAACAAACACTAAAGCTTTTTAATACATACATATATTATATATTTATATCGTATATACATGCATATATAAATTCTACATGTATTTAGAATATATATATATGTATATATTATAATATATAAATATATGTATATATAAAATATGCTTAAAAATTAAACGCATACAGAAAACATTGTATTAAATGACTACCTACTAAGACACAAACCCCGACACACACACAGACACACACACACCCACACCTACCCACACACTGCTACACTCTCTCACAATTACTTATAATATCGTATAATTAAATTGTGTTGAAATGAAATAGAAAATACCAATACTAAAGTGTTTTAACTACAAGAAGAAGAAGAAGAACAACAACAACAGCGAAGACTTCCACCCACAAAATACTCGCTGTACCGCCGCGTTTGTCAATCAAAGCCGACATTATTTTTCATTTTTAAAAAAAGGCATAGAAATGAAATAGATTTTCACAATCTGGCCACATTCAAAGCACAACAAATAACTTAAGAACTTAAAAAAAAAGCAAACAAAGTTAAACAAAAAAAACAAAAAATTAGAAAAAAAAAGCAAGGAACCAAACCAACATTTAGCAGTTAAACAAACACCACAAGAATTATTGCGAATAATCAAAATTCAATAAATTCAACGAACGATTCGATTAACGTCAGCAGCATTAGCGCATCGTTAGCGCGGCACCGTTAGCGCGGCATCGTCAACGCGACATCGCCAACGCGGCCTCAGTATCGGCGGTATCAATCGAATACCATCGAAAAGGCGATTATACTTGTGTCCGTGCTGCGTTCGTGTACACTCGCCAATGCGTCTTTACGCTTTACCTGGCGATCGTTGAAAGTATTTTTTAACGTCGTCCTTAATTGGCATTGTTCTCGTCGTCGTCGTCGTCGCCGTCGCCGTCGTCATCGCCGTTGCATTATATTAATTCTCGTTAAGTTGTTCAAAAATCAATTTGCTAATTTCTGTTAACGCGAAACTTCGACAAAAAAAAAAACAAAAGCAACCAAATAACAAAAAAAAAGGAAACAATAAAAAAGTACATTTATTCGAAACCGAAACATCCGAAATTGTTGTTATAAAAACAAAAAACCAAAAAACGCTAAACATTATTCCGGTTTCCTTTGAGTATATTAATAAAAATTAATTCGTGAAATTTTCCTGAAAATATGCAAATAGTTTCCATACGAAAATTATCTCTATCCTCTGTCACGAACGCAATTTCAAGAAAATCTTTAAAAAATGTCAACAATTTTTTTATTTAACGCATCAATCAAACAATCAATAATTTTCATAGAAAAAAGTCTAGTTTTCTGTTTGTGAAAACAGAGTGAGAACGTGCGTGCGAGCCACGGCGACGACGACCTGGAAGCATGCAACAAAGCCGCCGACGTTTCGCACAAACGACAACGCGCCGAATGAATTTCTTCCTACAAACATTCCAAAAAACCAAAACCAACGAGAAAATGATTAAATAACGCTACTAAATTGTCCTGTACGTTTCAAAAACAACACCAAAAAAAAACAGAGTATAAAAATATTTATTAAGAGAAAGTATAAAAGTATATTTATTTCTAATATCGTATATTATTATCATAAGCTTAATTTGAAATAACAGCTTTACAAAGTCCCTGGTTTTTAACTAGGTTTTTTTCAAAATATGTCCAACAATTTAAAAAAATTTCAAAGAATTATAGAAAATCTATTGGTTTGGGTATTATCTAAGAAACTGATTGCATCATAAAAGCCATTAAAGTAATTTTAAAAAACTGATATTAAATATTTTCTGGAAAATTGAAAAAATCTAATGCAAAAATCATAAAATCAACTCTTTTCTTAACGTACGATATCATCTTTAATAGTTTACAGAAAGTTAAAAAATATTTATACAATTTTACAAATTCTGATAACGATTCGTTTTCATTATTTAAAAGTGAAAAAAAATGTAGAAGGTTTCAGTTCAAATAATTTTTAATAATGAAGAAGGCTTCACCATCAAAGGGATTATTGTGAGAAATTTATGTCTTCTTGCACTTACTTTCGATTGTTAAGAAAAATCAAAAATTAAAAAACATAAACACATTTTATATAAAATATTTTAAAAAAATACAAATACAAATTTAAAAATACAAATACTCTTCGATTTGCATGAAAATACTTTATAAATTATAAACTTGAAATTTTGAGTCCTTAATTCGTATTGTAGGAGGCTTCATAAAAACTGTAATATAACTTTTGTGGAATTTGAAACGGAATCTTTCGAATTATGACATTACAGTGTCTTTATATAATTTCAAAATATTCAGCAAAAATTATCAAAATTTTTATAAATATATTGTATTTTAAATTTAATTTAATGCATTATCAAATTATTGACTTTATATAAACTATATTGACAATATAAACTATATTAATTTAAAAATCAAATAAATTCATTTCAGTTTATACTCGTATTTTTTCAAATAAAATCAAATAATTTCTTTTGGTTTTTTTTTTTTTAAATAAAATCAAAAAAATTATGTATTTTCATTTTATTTATTGTTATAAATTAAAATCAAATAAATTATTTTCAGCTTATATTTTTTAAATTGTTGTTTGGAAAACCGAAAAACCAGTTTCGGCGATTTGCCATCTTCAGCGTTTTGTGGTAAAAGTTAGCAAAAATTTTATTGAAAATAATAGAGATAAGAAAAATTTATTTATATAATTTATTTATATAAAACTATAATTTTGTAATTTTCGCATATTTTTTTGAAAATTGTGAACATATTTAAAAGAAATAAACAGGACAGGAACAACCTCAAAATTGATCATAATCTATACAAAACGACTACGGTAAAACGACTTAAGTAAATTTTAATTTTTTTAGAAAATTTTTTTCAGAAAATACAAAAATTTTTTTTAAACAGTATAAAGAAGAATTCGAAATAATGCGAAGATTTTTTCTACATAGATCAGAAATTTATGATTTTTTAAGTTATAACCTAAAATAGTTTCATTTAATTTAATAGAACTTTTAATAATAATAATTAATAACGACTTCAGAAAGATTTATACAAAAACCTATAATTTTTCAGCGAATTCAATGAAACAAAAAGCGCATTTTTATTTCAGGCCTATTTAAGACAAGATTTTATATTGTGGGAGAGAGTATTTTTACAGAAAGAGAGAGAGAGAGGGAGAGAGCTTAGGACAAATAACTTCCAATTTTATTATTTTTCAGATGTAACCATTATTGTCTTTACTTTAAAAAAATCAATTTAATTTAAGCTAAATTTTAATTACGTTAACGATTTTATAACGATATTTTTCGACACCACAATTTCACTACATTGTACGATAACTCAACAAGAACTACTTTTCTGTGCTGTAGGTAGGTACCAGGACAACACTGGCCACCGACGAAGAAGGTCCTCTCTGACGACAATCAAAACAATAAGAAAAAACAGAATTTTTAACATGTGACTTTCTTGAACTATATAATTTTTTTCAAGGAAAAGGGAAGAAAAAGTAAATAAATAAAGTCTATATTTATGTACGATTTCTTCTTTTTGATAGACATAACATATATAAAAGGCTCATAATTTCTCCAACTACGAATTAGTAAGAAAAAGAACAACAACAACAACAACAACAACGCGAATAGAAGCCCTTAAAAGAAGGCAAGAAGTCCTTTAGAGTAGACGAAAGACTTGCTTGGCTTCGAATTTTAAGGGCTACTTCTCCTAGAGGGCTTATCTCTCCTAGATTGGCGAATATCTGAAACCGTTGAGAACTCGACAACTTTAGAATTTCGTCTCATTTAATCTCAAGCTCAGTAAAACTCAACCAAAGGGTAAAACCAAAGGGTAGGACAAATGCGGGTAGTTGAGAGATGAAAAGGAATGCAGTAAAGGAGAGGAGAAGAGTTGAGCGTGAGGTTGTAAGAAATTGCTTGATTTGATTAACACGTTAATATCGTATTAATACTACCAAAAACAACCCTTATAAACAGCACTCGCCAGCCCCATTTCTCCCATTTCCTCGCAATCCTTAACGGTTTCCAGTGAACCCTGAAGAAGATTTCATTTGAAGCTCGCGATGATCTCAGCATCTCAATTCGGAGAATGTGGCCGCGACGGAGAAAACAATGACTTAAGGAAGTGAAGAAGCTCTTCCTCTGAATCCCAAGATACGTATCATAACCCTTAAGAGAGGGTGGAGGGAAGTTATGAATTTGAGAGTTTGTATCTAAATTTTAAAAGTGCGCATAAGCGCTCTCTCGCGGAGACACAAACTCCTCTGCTGCCCTCTAGCACACTATATCTCTCATGCTCTCTCTTTTTCTCCTGTCTCTCGCTCTCTCTTTTTTTTCTCTACTTTTCATCTGTCTTTCTCCCTTACTCTCTCTCTCTCTCTCTCTCTGTGGGAGAGAGATATGATTCTCTCTTTACTTGCATGGAAAAAAAAACTACCAAAATCTCCAAAAAAAAAAGAAAAAATTATTTTCTAAAATTTTATCAGGTGTTTTTTTACACAATTTTTTCCCGGTCTCCCACGATTTTTTTCGCGTGCCCCGTTTTTTTTTTTTTTTACACTGAAGCGCTTTTTGCCCCCAAATTCGTTTTTTTTCGGTTGTTTTTTTTGCAACACGGTCACGTCGATGACGGCCTAACAACTCCTTGCTGGGCTCAGGATTTGACTAAATTGTGATTTGTTTTAGTTTCGCGCCGCATCGTCAACGCTTCATAACGCGCCTCAACGCGCGTCCGGATGACTTTTCATTTTTCGTTTTCGAAACTAAGTCAAGAAGTCTTGGTTTATTCATTTCTTTAAACAGTTTACACAATTTTTTCGCCAAAAAGTCAATCAATCAGTCAGTTAGTCAATCAATCAGTCAATCAATCAATCAGTCTGTAAGTGTGAAAATGAAAGCAAAGTACAATAATTGTGGTTAAAAATAGTTGTTAAAGCGGCTCAAGAGGACTCAAGTGGATTCAATTGTTAGAAAAGAAGGATTTCCGAAAGCCTTTCAGTGAATTTTTCGAAGAAACGCAGGACTACAGCAACAACAACAAGCTAGTAAATATTGCAAGAAGCATAAAAATTTGGAAAAGCTATTACGTAGGCTTTCTCGAGTTTTCTGGAGAATGTTCGAATCTCCAGAAAAGCATCATCTTTCATAGATTAAGACTGAATTCGCCTCAAGTTTCACCGCCTTCACGGTCTTTCCTTTCTTGTGATGGAAAAAACAAAAAACTCTCTTGCGACGGGGAGATGCTAACACACACAAACACATCCACACACACACACACACACACACACACACACACACCCACACGCACTTCCTCACTTCTAAGTAATGCTTTTAACTGAGGCGTCGAACTCTCCACATTCTTTCGCTCCTTCGAACACAACCCGCCCGCCATCAGGAGCGCGCAGAGGGGCGCCGGCAGGCATCTTACTGCTTTCTTCCTTCTGCTCTCAAGACTCTACCATCGACCAACTCAATTCTGTCCTCAACACACGCTGGCGCCGGCACCGGCACCATCAGAATCTCTCTTCGGGGGTGCATAGCTCAGTGTAAGCGTTTGTGTGTGTGTGTGCGCGCTTCACGAACATCCTGCCACAGAGAAGGCGTCCGTCCTGTGGCAGGCACAGTCCTGCTGCACAGTGCATCTTAAGCCGCGTACGAGCGCAGTGTCTGCTTTGCTTTTGTTGTGATTTAACGGTAGTCTTCTTCGGGTTCGTCGTCGGCTCGGCTCATCCACTTCGGCATCTCTTTCTTCAGTGGCAACGAAGCAGCAGCAGCAGCAGCCAACGAAGAGTGCGCGTGTGTGTATGTCTGTGAGTGTGTGCGTATTTAGCATTTTATATTATTTAAGCTCGCAGAGCAAGAGCAAGATTTTATTTCTAATATATATAAATACAATATTATATCTTGTATATATATAATATATATACATAATGGAGGTGTGTGTGTGTGTGTGTGTGTGTGTGTGTGTGTGTGTGTGTGTGTGTGTGTGTGTGTGTGTTCGAATAGATTATACTTTCCTCCTTCTGTCGTAAGCTCGTTCACGTTCGTTCATGTTATGTTATGTGTAGAAAAGCGTCGTTTGAAGGCTCCTCAATTTTGCCGTGTACATATTTGTGTGTGTGTGTGTGTGTGTGTATGGCTGTGAGTCGGTTGGGGCTTAAGGAATCTGCATGGCTAGCTGGCTGGCTGGCAGCCGTCGTTGTAACAATTTCTTGCAAAGCTTAGCTTCCGTCAGCAGCAGCAGATTTAGTTCGTTTCTAGTCTCGCACGCTGTCGTTGTGTGTCTCGCATACAATCTCAGAACGGGTGAAGTCAAGATTGCACACAATTAATTAATTAATTAAGCATTAATTAAAATATTAAAAGAGTTGTTAAATTTAAAAAAAAAAAAATACATAAAAAAAATTTGAAAAAAAAATGATCGCTAAATAAACACAAAAGTCGTTAAAAAAACACAAAAGTCGTTAAAAAAACACAAAAGTCACTAAAAAACACAAAAGTCGTTAAAAAAACACAAAAGTCGTTAAAAATACACAAAATTCGCTAAAGAAAAAACAAAAGTCTCTAAATAAACACTTAAATAAGTGTTAATAACAGAAAATTGCCCAAAAAAAAAAAAAGACAAAAATAAATAATAGCATAAAATAAAAAATTAACAAAAAAACAAAAACAAAAAAAAATTTTCTCAATCGTAGCTTTTCGCTCAAGTAAAAGAATTTCACAAAACATTTGGCGGTATGTCATTTTTTAAAAGTTAAAATGGTTCTAGTCTTAGCTAAGTACGATTTTTTAGTTAATACAACCACCAATGGCGGCGAAAGTGTGTGTCAATCTGTGTGTGTCGCGTTTTTCCTCTTCATCATCTTCTTTTCTGCCTTTATGAAATTCTTAGAAATCAAGTTGTTCGCTCTCTCTCTCTCTCTCTCTCTCTCTCTCTCCATTCAACACAAAAGCACCAATGAAGAGCAGTTAGTCCCTATATCCTTCGTTAGTCTTTTATATCCTTCCTTCTTCTTCTTCTTCTTCACCAGTCGATCGACTAAGAGATTCTTCGCGGAATATCGCTGAAAGGAGACGGAGGATGAAGCTTCAGTTGCGCTTAAGTTCTCGTAGATTGAATGAACACACACACAAACTATTACAAGGACACACACACACACACACACACACACACACACACTTCAAACATCCACAACCAGAGCGCGGGCACACCAACACATTCGCCCTTTCGAAGAACTATACACTTCACTTCCGCCGAAGGCAGAAAAGCGCCGGAAACGAAAAATGCCGAAGACGCTGCAAGCGCTGCCGCTGCCGCTGCCGCTGGCACCACCGCCAACACTGCCACCGCTGCCTCGACAATGTCCGAAAAGCAACCACTTCGCTGAAGAAAGCGACGACAGAGACGGACTAACAGCGTTTGGGCACGAAGACAACACACAGCGACCGACAAACCGAGGTTCTCGGCCGGCTGAGAAGCTTCGAAGCTTCTTCTCTCGAGCTTCCGAGTAAATGAATGAATAGAGGAATATTATATGTTATAGAAAAACTACAACAGCCACGAAATGAACGCCACAACAACATGCGTTAATGTGGCGGAACATGGCAAGCCTTGGTTGAAGTTAGCAACACTTCGGCACACGGTTTCTCGCAGTCGTTCATCGCTCGCGGAGAGTCGCCGCGCCGCGCCTCGCCGCTCCCACTAACGCCGCTGCTGCGACTTCGGCTGCGACGGCGACGGCGACGGCGACGGCGACGGCCACGGCGACTGTTCGTTCGTCCTTGCCAGATAGTGTAGAGTAGTTGGCGTTCTTCTTCTTCGTCTCTGCGTTGTTGTTGTTGTTTTCTTTACTTTTGGTTTTTTGCTTTTGGCGCTTCCTTGGAGGGGATAACGATCGAGCACCGAGTCAGTGGCAGCGACGGTGGCGGTGGTGGCGGTGGTGGCGGTGGTGGGCAGTGGGCGGCGGCCGAGTGCGAAGAGTAAGAAAAAAATCTAATGTGCAAATGTTATAATATAAAAGGACTCGGTAGAGCTTTCTTAGGAGACATTCGTCTTGGGTCAAGCGAGCGAAAACCATGAAGCATCTCTGCGAGAAGATGCCACGACGCCACGACGACACTATTTTGGGAATAATTTTGCGAGTTTTCTGGAAATTACAAACATTAAAAATAGTCGATATTTTAAAAAAACCTTCATTGCGTAAATTATTAAATAAAATAAATAAAATTGATTCGCAAAAAAAATTACGATTGCAAAAAAGTGTTTAAAGTATAACTATTAAATTTAATTAATTAAAGTTGGCATTAAAAAGTGTTTAAAAATATATTAAAAAGTGTTTTAAAAAAATAAAAAACCAAAAGAAAAGGTTTGAAGCCTAAAAACCAGACAACTTCTACGAAAGTTTTTATTAACCGTATTTCAGCAATTAACAATTATTTTTAAAAGTGCTAATTTCGACTTAAAATTTTCGAAAACAATTTTCGTCTATTCAAAAACAAAAAAAGTCAGTGAACAACGTCAGAAACGTATTAAACAAATTACGGTGCTTTCCGCCGACGGTAAATCAACAATTTGTTAGATATTCATAAATTTTCAACGACTTTATGAAAACAGTGCAAAATATTATTTTATAAAAAAATAAAGTTTTTAATTGTTTGAAAGTTTAACCTAAACACGAATACTCAACGTGAAAAATAAAATTTTAAATTGCTAAGAAAATAAATTATTTTATAATGCCTGAAATGCTATAAATTATAAATGTTTTCATTGGAAAAAAAGCTGAACGAAACCCGTTTTTAACAATAAAAAATTTTTTTAATTTCTTATTTATAAGATTTTTCTAATTTTTTTCTCAATTTTATTATTCATCTTTCTTTTTGCTTTTATTTATTAGTTTGAACTTTTTTGAGTTTGTCATTTTTCTGTTTTTTTTTTAAGATTGTTTTATTTCTTAGATTTTACTAACCAAAAAATAACCAAAATTTATTTATTTTTTTAAGCATAAAATAAAAAGGATAAATAATTTTCACTAAAAAATATTACTCCAATTTATATCACTAAAGTCGTTTACAATTATGAAATTCATGTTGATTTTTTTAAGGAAAGTTATTTGCCTTCAATTTTCCAGGCTTGTGCATATTTTAATTTAATTAATTATAATAATTTAAATTCTTTTAATTAAAATTTACATACTTTTAACAATTATTAAATGTCAATTATTGTCAAATGTTAATTTATTTTATGAAACTATTTATATTCGAAAACCTAAATTTTAAGCTTTTTCAACTTTTATTTGGTTTTTTCATATCTACCGCTTTCCATTGCCACAAAGTTTAGAAAATTTTATTTTTCACGTTGTTATTAATTATCAAATTATCAATTTTTCTGTAGGTTTTTCATGAAAAGGTATTCGAAAAAATTTGCAAGATTTCACAATTTATTTAAGGCCTTAAAACTAATAAGTTAAAAACATAGAAAAACAAAAAGAAAAAAGAAAATAACGACTAAAAAACCAAAAAGTGCTAAACCGAACAAAACGAAATAAGCAATTTATTTAACAAAACCTACAGATTTATGTAATGCTTTCAAGATTAAAAAAATCCACGAATTATGAATTATTAAATAAACAATTATTATTTATCTAAAAAAGTTAAAATTAAAATAAATGTGACCTTATCCTTACGAGGAGGATAAGAACTGCCGAAAGAAATCCCATTAACAACATGAAAAATGTAGCATAGTCGGCAGCGCTCATTTGCTCCCAGCTGTTCTTCAGCAGCAACGTTCTTTTCAACTGAAGAATATGTGCATACATTTAGGCCGCTCTTTATTTTACTAAAATTGCATACGGTAATGTTGCAGACTTTGTGGAGTGCGTGTAGAATCGAAAGAAACGAAAAAGAAGCACATACTTTTTGGAGCTCGTTAAGAATTGCCGGCCGTACGGCATTGCTTTCTTTTGCTTATTTAATGATAAAACAACGCTATCAACAATCATTTGTATTTCCGTTCGCGATAGTGATTCGAAACTTAATCGTTGTGTTCAAATATTTTTTTTATTGGTTGCAAATTTTTGTCATCGTTGTGCGTTGTGTCACGCAGCATGTCAAGTGTAAAAAATGAAAATTGTGAAAAAATTAACCCAAAAAAAAAAAAACAACCAACAACGATAGAGTTTAATTATTTCACCAAAAACATAAGAATCGCAATGAGATAAAAATGCGACTCTAGTGAGTGCTATTGCTATTGTTGTTGCTGCCTCGAAGCATATACACACGCACACGCACACACGTGAATCCATGTAATCTACTGCAGCGCAACAAGCCCAGAATAATGCAGTTCACACTCGGAAGAGTTTGTGTGAGGGCGATGATGCGTCTTTGTGTATGAACGAACTAGAAATCGTCGCATAGCGACGCGACAGCGCATCAGCATCTGATGCTGCCATGCAATGTTGCTCTCAAAAAAAACTCAAGGGTAAAATATCGAAAGTATTGGTGATAAAAGCAAAACAAGAACAAAAAAACAACCAAATAACAATAGAAAATCAGGAAAATTAGGAGCTTGTTTTCTACAAAATGTTTGAAACTGAACTTTTTGAAATCAAAAATAAATACATATACGTATAATTTTTTGATAAATAGCTCAACAAAACAAAAACACTCTTCACTCTTGCACGAATCATTGAAAATAAGCTATTATTGCAAACAGTTTTGAAAAGAACAAATAACACATTATCAGAACAACAACAAAAACACACAATCAAAACATGATTAACTCTGTTGCAAAGTGATCGTGCTAGCGACAAACCACAAACCGACGGACTTGTATTTTACAAAAAAATATTGGAAAAAGACGATTTCGATTCTTCTTGAAAACCATTAAAAACTTCTCTCTAAAACCTTAAATCTTAAACCTAACAAAACAAATTTTTCCATCTGAATAAATGCACCCTGTTTTTTTGCCAACGTCAACACACATGCGTTATTAGACTCATTAGATTCTCGAATTCTGGTTTGAAATTAAAGCCACTTTCTAAGGCTTGTTAAATATTTTGAACTACGATCAAGAAAAAATGAACTGAACAGCACAAAAAATCGAACAACAACAAACTAATTATAAATTTAATGCATGCATAAAATAAGTACCAAGATCATTAGGAAATTGTAGGCGTCTCAGAACTCAGACTAATCGGGAACGACAAGTCAATTCCCTCGACACATTCCTTCTGCCGACTAACGCTGGGAATTGATCGCTTTAAGTCTTTTCAGTTCAGTTGTTATCACCGAAGCCGTCTTATCACAAGAATGAACCTAAAAATTGTGGGTAGACAGAACATTAAAAAAAAAAACAAAAGCGATCTAGCAAACTCGTACTTCTTACGTTTCGGTTACGAGATGGCCACGATAGGTATCGTTCTCTTATATCATGGGCGTATAAATAATCATTTAAAGTAATATAAAAAAATCACACACACACAAAAAGAGAAATATACTACTCGTAGCATCTTCATTTTTTTCATTCCTTTCAATTTAAATTATGCCATACAATACCATTTTATGCGATACAAAAATGCAAAAAATATTAATAAGAGCTCGTATATAAGCCAATTTTTGCAAAATCCAATACTAACGTTACTCTCTTGTGTCTTTTCCACATAATTTCAGGTTACACCATATCGAGAAATTATCCAATGAGAATGCCGCTTAATTTCGGTAAGTCTTGATGCAAAAATCGAATCTATGCATAAAAAAAAATTAACAATCATTCAAAATGTAGTCAAATATAGTGCGTAAAACATGCACTATATTTATATAACAATTTGTTGTAAAGTAAGAGAGAGTTTTCAGGGCGATTATGATAATCTTTATATTTATCTTAAACAAAAATATTCAAGCGTGGAAAATATTTAAGTGCTTTAAAGAACTGACAAGAGTTTTGTTTGCCCTTAAAAACGACCTACTTAAATATCAAAAAAATGCCTTTAAAAATCCTTAAAATTAACGAAATCTTGTTTTCTTTGCTTTTGTAATAAAAGACCTGACAAATTCTCAGAAAGAATCATCATATTATATGATGATGATGGGTTTTTTGTTACCAATTTCCATCATCCCTTGACAAGTTTGTTGCTTTCGGAGGCAAACCGGTTTCGGCGAAGTCTTAACGAATATCAAGAAACATATTAAATCCTTCGGGCCTTATTTGCAAATAGAAAAAGAAGTGCTATCCTTTGTCCATTTGTTACAAGGATCCGCATGACTTTTTTTCCGTCCACACTCGTACGTCTTCTCGTATGCTACACTCTTATTTCTTTTCTCCTGCTCCTTCGCTCCGTCACTTCGTCACTCTTCCTCTTCCTTCGTAACCATTTAGAACCATATGAGAGGCTTTATTTTTCAATTAGCCAAGAAAAAAAAAAGCATGTGAAAAAATAATGTTGACGTTTCTTTTCAAGTAATTCCTTGGATATTAAAAAATATATGAATGAATGCACACATACATACATACATTCAAATCCTTCGCTGAACGTTTAGATGCAAACTTCTCAAGTATGCTAACTTTCTAACTACCGCAACAAGAACAAGAGCAACAAGAACAAGAGCAACAACAACAACAACAACAACAACAACAACAACAACAACTCGCTGATTTAGGAAAAAACATTAAAAAAAATTTGCAATTATTTTCAGCTTAAACGACACAGCAGAAGAAAACAACAACAACAACAACAACAACAACAACAACAACAACAACAACAAACGAAGTACTGCCAGTCTTGAGTTTCTGTTGTTTTTTCTGAGTGTTTATTTTTTCTTCTTCTTTGTTTTGCTTGCTGCAGCTTCTAAAGCTTTCCTGTACACCCACCCACCCAGCTTTGCTTCTTCTTCCTCGTCGTCGTCGTCGTCGCCGTCGTCGTCTTCTTCTTCTTCTGCGTCTTTGGCCATGTTGCATGATGCATTATTAAAAAAAAAAAACTGGGTGAGCGCGCTCGTTGTTTTTACCGCTTGCTACTTTCCAGCTTCTTTCGATTACACGCATGAGTGGCAGTGTGTGTGTGTAGGTGTGTGTGTGCACTTGTAGTGGTAAGTAGCAGTAAGTGCACCTGAGGCTACTTGCGCGACCAATACGACAGACAGAGACAGAGAGAGAGAAAGTAGGAGGAACGTATTGTACGAAGAAGTACGAAAGTAGCAAAAATGTCCTAACAAAACGGAGAAGAAGAAGAAGAAGAAGGAGATCAACAAACGGAATGAGAGGAGAAAAGTCGGACTCTGTTTTTTAAATTTCATTGTTCTTAAAAATAGTTCTTTTGCGTTAGTAATCTTAAATTTTATAAGAATAAAGACGTGGAACATCATTGTGATCACATTTAAAGAATTTTATAGTAGGTACATCCTTGTTAAGGACATATTGCCAGTTTTAACTCAAATAAGTTTTAGTTAATTTTGTGGAAAATATAATCAACAAAAACGGTCGTTAATCGATCTCAACAGGTTTGTTCAGGTTTTGATTTTGACATACTTTTGACATACTTCAAAAACTTCAGCATACCCCCAAGGGTTAAGGGTTTCTGAGGGTCTGTAAGGCACGGGGATCATGCACACAGTCAAAACAACACATAAAATAGAAGAAAAAACCATCAGATTTCTCTCTACTTTTCAGCCAAGAAGGAGGAGAAAGCCTTATTAAAGGCCGTACAGAAAATCTGATTAAAATTTTAAAAAAACAATCATATTAAAATACAAATTCTATAAGAAAATCTTTTTTCGTTTTCATAGAGACGACGCTATTAACATTCATAACGCCAAAAAAACGAATATGAATTATAAATCTGAAGTAAACCTGATAGCAAAAAGATTACTATCAAAGTTCCGGCCAGACTGACGATATTATATAGAAGAAGTTTTTCTTATTAAAAGAAGTAAAAAATAAAAATTCTTTATACTTTCATACAGAACTTTTGATTTAATAAATTTGTGGGGAAAAAATATTAATTTCTTCTTCTTGAAAATCAGGAATGAATAAGATTACTTTTTTTTTCAAGAAAATAAGATTTTCTTTATGAAATTAATAAGATTTCTCTATGAAAAAAGCATATTATTTGTAGGTTTTAATAAGCCTTCATAGTGAAATGGCTCAATAAGAAGATATTGTTGTTTTTATGTGGTACTATTTTTCTCTGTGTGCTTAAAAAAGGACTTAAAACCTAAAAATAAAGTAAACAAAAAAAAATTAAATCCATTCGAAAAGCAATGCCGGCGATAATTGCTAAATTATTATTAAAAAATTTTAAGATTTAACGATCATTGTTATATATTAATAAAATATAGTAATTACGATTCGGTTGGTCGGTCTGTCGGTCTGTCGGTCTGTCGGTGGGTTGGTTGGTCGTTCTGCCATCGTTCCACCTTCATACACTCCGGATCGCAGCTGAATAAATTTATTTGTGCTGCATCCGGTGGCGCGATCGCGATCGCGGTCGTTTGCTGCCAGATTATTTCAGGTGCTGCAATCTTAATGTACAACAACAACAACAACAACAACAACTTTTTGTTCTTTTCCTATTATTTCTAGTAGATTATGGTACATCTATTTTTGGTGTATTGCTTTAGAACACAACAACAACAACAATAACAACAACACTTGCGTAGCTTTCGTTATTTTTTTTCTGTTGATTTCATCGAAAAAATATAATAACATGAAGCAATGAGCGGCGACAACGCCGACAACAACAAAGAACGACAACCAACAATAGCAAAATCTCCATCTAAGCATCATACATGAGTCGATACAACAACAACAACAACAACAACAACAACAACAACAACAACAACAACAACAACAACAACAACAAGTATTCAACCAAGCGTGCAGCTTAGAAAGAGTTTACGTTTTCCTTTCTTTCTATTTCTATTCATTGTTCTTTATTCGTGTTGTCATTTTTTGTTGTTGTGGTTGTTGTTGTTGCTGTTGTTGTTGTTGTTGTTGCTGTTGTTGTTGTTGTTATCATTAGGCATGATTGTAGTTGTTTCTACATATTTTGGAAAAATTATTTTAATAAAAAAATTATCGCCGGTCATTTGAGGCTTCAAAGCAATGAATTTAATTAATTATCATGCAAAATGAATGCATGACAGACACGATATTTTGCCGTGACTGTTGTTGTTGGTGTTGTTGTTGTTATTGTTGGTTTTAGTAAAGCTGTTGCTCTTCAATGGTTTGTATTAGTTTTAAACATAATTTTTCTTTTTCTCGATTTGTTGTTGTGTTTGTTGTTGTTGTTGCTGTTGGCTTATGAATAATTTTCTTCATATTTTTATTGCGCTCGTACACACACGCACACACACACACACACACACACACAGGGTACACATTATATATGTTAATACCTTTTTATAATTGATTTAATTGTTGTTTGTTTTTGTTGCTTAAGTTTTAGAAACTTTTACTTGTTCGGCGCTATGGTTGCACAGTGGCACAAATAAAAGAACAAATGACAAGTATAATCGCGCATACGCAACACAGAGCAGAAGACCAAAATATACGTTAACATTCTTTTCATGAAATTAGTACGAAAATCATTGAAAATCGATGAATTGTTTTGAAAGATGAACGGACGGAAGTCTCTTATAACCAGGATTGTCATTCGACAAGAATTTTTACACCTTGTATGTAGTCTACTTCGAAAACTGTAGAGTACTTTTCTACATGTCGAAAAGCTCAACCTTGTCGAAAACTCTTAAACATTCCAGAACTTAAAGATAGACTTAATAGAGTCTTAAAAGTCTGATGACATCGAAATAAGTGACGATCAAGACTCAGCTCTTTCAATGAATAAAGTTCATTGTCATCCCATAAATGCTCCATTTTTCCACAAAGAAATGACTGGACTCGAAAATAAAATTAAAATTCATGTATTTTTCATCGAAAAATCTTTGTAGCGTTCGTTTGTTCTTATTGTAATTGATGAAGGTACATTTTTCAGAGTTTTCGACAATTTTATGTATATAATCTACTCCAATTTGGTTTGGTAGTCTACCGTAGGTATGCGATATGTCGAAATTTTGTAGAAAAGTATTCGTCAAAGTATTCGCCATAACAACCCAGCTTATAAAATTCCTCGCGGTCTTCTTCTAGTTGTACATTGATCAGTGATCAGTGAGCAGTAAATTTTAAAGATTTATTTTTAGCCACGTAAAAGTTCATTCGGACTTTAAAAGCTCAGTTCCATTGAGAGAAATCTCAATGACGGTTATTTGTTTCTTTTTATATGCAATATAATGATTATATAACGATAAAGATTAGTTTATTCGAATTGTAAACCAAAAAAAAATTCCAATTTTTTAAAATTAAATTAAAAATTTTTTTCTGAAATTTAAATTTTCGACTACCTACAGATTTTTTTCTCTCTTTTTTTAAATTCTTTATTTTCAATTTTTGCTGATTTTTATAAATCTGCCCATAATTTTCTCGAACTGCTGCGAATTTCTAGCGATGTAAAATAGTTTTTTTTAAATTCAAATTAAATTTCCAAATTTGGGAAAATAATAAAAAAAATGTTTCTATGCATTAACGTATCAACATTGTCCCATTGTGCAGTTTCTATTTCATGGAGAAAAATCTCAACACAGCAGAGGAAACAACAGAGGAAACAGACCCGCGAAGTATCGGTCCACTTGCGCCATTAACCATGATCGGCTTCAGGCCAATCTAGTCAGCATGAAGTTGGTCACCACCTTTCGACCGAAGAGCCAACAAACCTCAGCCGGTGCCGGTGCCGGTGATTCACTGTTTCTAGCCCGAGCCGCTGAAGTATGGTTCCGAGTTCGCGAGTCCAGGGCGAGCGAGCGTAGTCTTTGAAGAGTAGTTCCGCTTTTTTGTTCGGCCACGTTGGAACGACGACGTCGTCGGCGCCTGCGCAGCAGCCGCTGGTCGTCATTTCCGGCATGCAAGCGGTTCTCGATGCTCGATGTAATGGCATGTGCCACTGTGACGCTACAACGGTAACGCCGGCCGCCGGAATTCGTGTGCAGCGACCCCCCCCCCAAATTCGGAGCCAATTCAAGCGAGGCAGGTACTCTCGTGACATTACTTGTCAGTGACAGGTTGGGCCCGTTTAGCGTGAGGTGTGCTGACTGCGAACCGTGCTGCCGCGGCACGCACTGAGCCAGCATCGAGCACGCATTTAATGGCTTTAATGACCCACCTCAAGCCACCCCTCCTCCCTCCGCTCTCCTTTATCATCATCATCCAGACAGAGAGAGAGAGAGAGAGAGAGTTATTCGCTTGTTTGTCCGCCCGTCCGAGCGCCCCCGCGCGTTAGCGTCCCTCAAGTCTATCATTAATTAATTTCGTGCTTTTTGCGCCCGCAGTCGCGTTGCTTTATCGGCGTTGTTTCTTCTTCTTCTTCTTCTTCTTCTTCTTCTTCTTCTTCTGGTTCTATGGTTGGTCAAGCGTTTGGTGGTTCATTCGCTTAAACCGGAAATAGCAGGCTTTTTTTGTTGTTGTTGTTATTGGCATTTTCAAATTGTAAAGAGGGCCGTTGTTTTTGTTTTTGCTTTTTTTTTTGCTACAGCAGTGTTGTTGTTGTTGTTGCTGTTAATCTTTCGTAAAGTTTTTCCACGTCGTTTTAATGAAGTTTTTTCTGGCCGCTGCCGCTGCCGCTGCCGCCGCTACTTGTCTTTCCGGATTTTATTAAAAAGTTTGCTGTGCTTGTTGTTGTTGTTGTTGTTGTTGTTGGTTGTTGTTGCTATTATTGCTTTTATCGCTTTTCTGAGCCGTTTTCGGTTCTGCTTCTTTGATTTTCCGCCGTTTGTGGGAGTTGCTTCTTCTTGCTCCATCTCGTCGTCCGGGCCGCCGCGAGTGGGACGGGCCACAGAATCGTTGCCCGTCGCCGAATCAGAAAAGCGTCTCCGCTTGGATTGTTCTGTATTGTGATGATACGCGGCGTACCTACTTTCCGCTTAAGTATTTCGGTTTTCATGAATTCGCCGCGTTTGCGTTCGCATACACTCACCGCCTCTGCTCTGCTCTGCTCAAAACTCTCGTGTGGACTTGTGTGGGTGCACCGCGCACCATCAAACACTTAAGTTTCATTGTCTCTCGAGTTTTAGGTCTCAAACTATTCGCGATTTGGTCACGCTGTGGAGACCGCTCGCGTTTACGCGCCAGCTCCACCTTTTTAATCTACGTTTGCACTCGTCTCATGACACGACGACACACAAACAAACCCAACACACAACAACCCGTTTTATTATAGCTTTGTTCTTACTGTTGTTTTTGCTTTATTATTAAGTTTATGAGAACTTTTCTTGTTCTCTCATCGGTGCCAACGGATCGATTTCTGTGGCCGCGCTTGAGTCGGTTTGAGTTTGAGTGTCGGTGTCCGCTCAGCTCAGTTTGATTGGTTGCTTCTCAGGCTTCGTAGATGGTTGAGACTGCCTCCGCTATTATTGTTCAAGGTAAAATTCATTATTTTCTAAATTATCTACATCCTGTTTGCTCTCTTTTACGATCAAAAGAAGCGTATTAAAGAGATCGAGGTAGATATAGACGGTACGTGTATTTTGTCGCTGGCTGAGCATCAACTGCGGGGTCGATTTCGTCGATTTTGTCGGTTTCTGTCTGTCACTCTTTAGAACTAACGATAATGGGAGAAGGTATAGAGATGTCAAAATGAAATTTTGCAAGCAGATTCTTTTGCCACTCCTTATTTCTTATGCTTATTGGGATTTACAATGGCCCAGATCCGACCAGTGCCAATAATAGGCTCTCAAAAATAGCCTTTTTTAAAGCGCATAAAATCTATGAGCACCTTTTCAATCGAATTAATGAAAATTGTTTGCAATTTTGCAACTAACATTGCAAAACTAAACATCTATTAAAATTCTTAAATGTCGAATGAACGAAAGTATTGAATATTTCTGCCGACCAACGCCGCTCTCTCAACTTCTATAGTTTCTCAATCAATAAATCATTGCAAAGGTTTCTTAATTAAAACTTTAGCCATGCACACTCCAGGAGCAGACCCAAAAAAGTCCTTCCTTCCTTCATTAACAAAAACTTTCATTCATAAACAATGAAAACAAAAACCAAAACAAAAGCAAAAGACTACAAAAAGGCAGCTACGAGTAGAAATTCAAAAGACAAAGAATGTAAGAAAGAAGAGAAGGAAAAAAAGAAAGCAAGAAAGAGAGAAAGATTAAGAGGAAAGGAGCAGCAAAAAACTTGCAAGGAAAGAAAACTATTAAAACATGAAATCGAGCAGAAAATGAGTTGAAATAGTTTTCGAGGATGACAAAAAACCACCAAAGGCACCACCAAAACGCCAAAACCGCAATCAGCGAAGAAGCCGCAAACAAGCCCCAAAAAACCAACAAATAAATGAAGTGCAAAGCAGTGCAAAAGCGGTGCAAAAGCAAGAAGAACACATTGCAAGACTGAAAAAATCAAGCTGTCGCAAAAAAAATTCACAATCAAATCCGCACGAATTTCAAGTCGTCATAGTCGAGAAGCATTCAGGAGAGGGAGGGGCGGGGGGGGGGGGGGGTGGCACCGTGGGGACTCTTGGAATCGAAGTGGTCCTTAATTGAATTAGTCCCGGAATTTCTATACCAACACCGGAAAGGACTGTGAAGAAAGAAGGAGCAGCTGTGAAAATGTTCACATTCCCAAGAAATTCACAGTCCATTCACAGCACTCCCAATTAAAATACTTACTCGTCTCAAAAAGCGCGCAAAAAGAGCTCTTAACAAGTGCTTTTCCGGTGTACTTTCTTACGCCCGCTAAACTTCAGTCAACATCGAGTTGCAGTCGCGTTGAAACAAAAGAAACTGAGTTCTGAAAAGATTGGCCGAAAACAAAGAACATTTTCTGCCACTTGCCCTAATGACCATTAGTACAACGTCCCTGAAGGTCCGGCGAAATTATGCTTGCTACCAAGAATAAGAGACGGAGAAGACGAGAGCAAAAAGCAACCTGATTCTTGACGTACCTTCTTCGCTGTTGTTTGTGTCAAGTCAAGTCAAGTCAGGCGGGCTACGGCCGGGTGAGCCTGGCCGCTCACTTTTTCAATTTTCTTTATAATTTTTCTTTCTTAAATTCTCCTTCAGCTTCAGCTTCGGCTTCGGCTTCAGCTGCTTCAGTTCAATCGTCCATAAAATATTTATTCTAATAAGAATAAGAACTTTCTTCTGCACTGCGGCAACGACGTTGACAATTAAGTCGTCTTTAGAATTGTTGTTGTTGTCGTTTTCGTTTTCGTTTTATGACTTTCCGTCTGACTGTTTATAGCCATTTTCGTAACATTTTGTTAAACAAAATTCTTCCATTTTGTTGGTTTTGTGTGGGTCGCCTCAAGCATTTCGAATTTAACACTCACAGGCTTAAACACGGACACTTCCTTAACTTCACACAAAAGGCTGACAGCAGTGGGGAAGAAGAAGAAGAAGAAGAAGAAGACGGTGATGATGAAGACGACAACGCCACTGACGACGATTTTACTTTTCTTGTCTACTCTTTCTCTTTGCTACTTTTGTGCTATTTTGAAGTTTTTGGCAATTTGGAAATTAGCCAGAGTCATATCATAGGGTTATCATCATCCCTCAATTAAGTTGTCCTTAAAATGTAAATAATGCTTATCCTTGTGCATTTGTGTCCATGTTGCTGGCAATTGTTGCTTGAGCAGTAATAAATATTGCCGCAGGACGAATTGGTTTGATTTGAGTTTAAATAAAAATTTATTGAGGTTGGTCGGTCGGTGATGATGGTGTCCAACCCTTAGCATCAGAAGGTTGTTTTTCGCTCTCTCCGGCTTTTTTTTTAAGGAATTTCTTAAACGTAGTGAAAAAAATTTTCATTTCTCTACGCTGAATTTTCTTTTCTGAAATGGTTTGAATTATTTTTTACATATTTCAAATGTATTTAGAATGGGTTCAGGAGGATTGATTGAAAGGTAAGAAAGTTACAGAAAAAAGGTGGGTACATAAAAATATTATGATTTTTCGAAATTTATAAATTGAGCTCATACTAATTGCATTACATTGAAAAATTGTTCAAAACAATTTCAAAATTTAACTTTAATTTAGGCTTTCAATTTTCAACAATTTTTAATAACGCTTTTTGAATAATGGAAATTTCTAAAAAAAAAAAAACGAGCGACTTTTTCTATAAACACAAAATTTTTCGATAATCACACAATTCTTTATAACATACGATAATATTCGTTATATATTATATTAACCGATAAAAGCAACCTAAATTTCAACCAATACGTCGCGATGTCGCGTCGATTATCTATTCTGCTATCTATTCCAACTTCTATTATACTAAGTATGTACGTACAATAGATACCGATACCGTCTATTTGAGCTGAACATAAAGACCTGAAGAATTTTTATCGTAGAATTTCGATTTCTACCACTTTTTTTAACACAATCAATATACGCGTATTGCAAATAAAACGTAAAACCCAGAAATCGATCGATCGATCGATTAACCCTTAGCGTACACCCCCCCCCTCCCCTTATCCCAGCACCCACCCCTCGCATTAACCACTTTGAGATCAGTCAAAGTGAAAAGCTACTACGATGGCGATTAAAAGCATTTGATAAATATTTTAGTGCAAAATGTTACCAACGGCATGATGAATAGTTGTGGAACGCGTGAAGAGAGGCCGAAGGGGAAAAAACACTAAATGAGCCATGAATTTCACATTTGTCTCCTCACTTCTGCTCTTCCGTTTTGATGCGCCTGATAAAGGCTCACATTTTTATGATTGTTTGTAGGAAAAAATATTCCGCTGTTCCGAATAATGCGGCAGCGGCGATAGATAATAAGGGGGGGGGGGAGGGTAGAACAAGGTGGCTAGGGGGAAAAAACAACCACAACAACAACAGCAAATGGTTAGTCTGAGGAACCACCTGTTGATGACATCGATTCGAGCTTTAGCAATATTTAAAGGCGGTACACCTTTTCCGCCTTAACGGATGACACCAGAATGATAAAAAAAATGCCCACTAAAAGGGCAGCTGTTTTATTGTTAGTATAAAATTTAAGCGATGCTTGCTGAGAGATTGGTTTTCTGAGTGATTTTTAATTAAATACTCTTCAGGTCAATAAATACTGAAACCTCTTCCTTTTCCTTTTACTGTTGAATTTCCATAATTATTTATAAAAATTTTCAATTTATTTTTATGTGACTCTATTAGCTGAAAACTTAGTTCACACCCCTGCCTCACTCCCCCCCCCCCGCTCCTCCGCTTTTCACCCTTAACGACACACTAGCGTTAATTTTTCCTTCACTTTTCCCAATTTATTTTCTCAGTACAAAAAGGGCACCCACTTCCTCTGTATTTTTCACAAGCTTATCAACCCTTTCACCCTTCACTTCACTTCACTTCACTTCACCCTCCAAACGGAAGTTCTTATTCACGCTAAATTAAAAAAATTGCCACTCACTTCCGTTTCCAATAAGTTTTTTTAAACCTTTCGTTTTTCCTTTCTTACTGTATTATTCCGCAAGTAATACATTACTCCTCTGTTTTCCGCTTTCTGTTTTCAGAGCGGCGCTGGGTGTTGCCATATTTTAGCATTTAGGGTTCGGTTCGGCCGGTTCTCATGATATTCGCACTAGTTAATTTCCTCGCCAACCGCTTAGCGAACAGGTAGGAACTGCGCTCGTGCACTTTCATTCTCACTTTCTCACGATTTTCATCGGAATTTCCCGGATATTGTTTAGTATAGCACGAAACGCCCTCTTCCTTCCTTCCTTCCTTCCTTCCTTCCTGTCCGGTCCGCCTGCTGCTGCTAAGAAAACTTGCTGTGTGCACAATATTCATTTAAATACATCACATCTACCACGTGCTAAGGAGTGGCAATGTTGTTAATTGTTGTTGGCGACTAAAAAAATCGTTGGTCATTTTAGAAAAATGGTCGTATAAATAAAAAAAAAAAAAACCAAAAATTCAGTTTGAGATTGAGACTAATTAATGCAGGACTATTTATGAAAATCTTGAATAAACGCAAATCTATACTAAATAAAAAAAGTAAAACGGTATAAGCTTCTTATAAAAACCTCTTCTTAATATACTCGTATATACCTCATAATATAGTGCCTTAATCTTAAAAATTTTCTTTATTTATCTACCTTTATATAGTACGTATAATACTCTGTAAATACCGTTTTTTGTAAGATCAGATCATTATCTGTGCCCATAATTATGAAAGTGGTCGAAGTCAAGAATCAAATTAAAAAAAAATTATTTTATATGAATATTCAAATTTATGACTCTGAAAAGACTCTTTTTTATGAACTACATCTGGGCACATAATATTTTGAATCCGACAAAACAATCTTTTTTATGCGGAAAATATGAGCCTAAAATTTTTTTTTCAAAAAAATTATTGAAAAACTATACACTCTAAGGTTTAAAATATTAAGCCCAGAAAAGAATCACAAAAGCCTAAGAAAATAATCATAAAAGGCTCACAAAAGAATCATAAAAGGCTCAGAAAAAAATTATAAAATGTTTAGAAAATAATCATAAAATGATGAGACAAGAAATCATAAAAGGCTCAGAAAAGAATCATAAAAGGTTCAGAAAAGAGTCCCAAAAAGCCCAGAAAATAACCATAAAATGCTCAGAAAAGAGTCTCAAAAGGCTCAGAAAAGAGTCTCAAAAGGCTCAGAAAAGCATTATAAAAAGCTTCGAAATGAATCATAAAAGGCTCAGAAATTATTATTTCTTTTTTTTTTAAATTTTAAACTTCCAAAACGCACAATTTTCCGAGTCTTTTTTGACTCTTATTTAGGACTCTTTTCTGCGGGCCGTCTAGGAAGGCAAAAACGTTTATTTCTCACTCTTTTCTGTGTTCATAAAGAGCGTATTTACTCAGAAATATGCATCTTTTCTGAGTCTAAAAAGACTCATAATGTTTGCTGAGAAGCCATTAAAAATTCTAATATAAAAATAATAAAAAATAAGGAATTAAAAAAAAATACAAAATAATAATAATAAAAAATTAAAGGTTTTTTTTGGATTATATAATTTCTATACCAAAGGCCCGGCCATTAAAACAAAGAACAATCATGTCAATCATGTCATCTATACCAATTCTGGTGTTGTACCATTTCCACAGATTGACAGACAGCGCTTCATCGGGCTTACTTATCATTCTATGATTGTCTGTATGTATAGAATTTTCATTAAATGAAAGAAAAATCCAACTAAGGACCTCTTTATGTCGGACCCTGGATAAAGTTACCTTCCAATAACAACTAATTCAAACGAAGCCTGCTTTATTTGATCGCAACCAGCTTTTCTTCAACACATTCCAAACTTGAAACCAATTTCAATTCAGAAAGTAGGTAGGTACGCAGGAGGCCGGCTGTACCTCAGCTCCGTGATAAAAATTCAATGTACGCATGCCGCGCACGCGTCTGAATGCATAATTTGTTGTTGTTGTTGTTGTTGTTGTTGTCGGCGGCGCAAGGCGCAAGGCGCAAGCGTTTTAAACATCTGCGCATTCGCAACATCAACTCATCCGACGACGAGTCGAAGGGTCTTCTTCTGTGTGTGGACGGTTCAGCAGACGGTTGGGTAGCTCGGTCGATCGGTCGGTCGGTCGTTAAGTTGCTTCAAGATAATCAAGAGTTTTCAGGGTTTCCCTTCAGCAGTCAGTCAGTCAGTCAGTCAGTTAGTATACCCTTCGAGCGTGTCCGAAGTAATCGTACTCCTCTGTTTATTGTCGCTTCGTTGTTGTTGTTCTTGTCGCTGTTCTTGTTATTCGTCGTCATTCTTGTTTTGTTGTTGCGATCTCGAATTCGTTTCATTTTGAATATTTGTCCTCTCCGCTGATGGTTGTGAAGGCCTTCGCCTCGCGTCCGATGATGCAGCGAAAAGTAACCCTGCCGCAATCGACTTGACCGGATTTTTACTCTGGCACGAGGCGCACTTTCTTGTTGTTTTTGTCGACGATGCGGATAGTGGAGGTCCTTGCTACGATGATGGCTAGCATGGGTAGAGAGGTAGAGTACACGAGTACACGAGTACACGCGGAAATGTTGTTCCTTTTGTTTACTGATAGTTGTTGGTATGTGTTGCCGTCGATGCCGTTTTTTGCCGCAATGTTGATCTTCTCGGTGTGTTTGTTTCTGGTGACTTCAAGGAGCAGATGTACCATCGATCGAAACTGGAATTCGTTATTTTTGAAGGGTGGAAGAAAACAATCTAACGTTCCAAATTCGGGCACAGTGGTGCTGTGCTATATTTTTCCTAATAAAACAGTTGATTGCTGTAGCAATGACTAAGGTAAGGCCTTAATCGGAAGTTAAAAAAACGAAGAAGTTGTGCAGAGTCTCGATATGGTCCGAAATATTTTTACTACACTTTATTTTCTACCACAAACTTTTCCTTTTTTAACAGAATTTCTTTGTAAATCTCATTTTTCGTTTCAATTTAATGCTCTAGAGGTCTTTTGTGTTGAAGATAAAGCCAGACAAGAGCGCTCTCGGTTAGAGAAAAATATATTTCCGGATCAAAAAGACAGTTTCGTTAGAAATTCGTTCGTTATAGCTTCTCTTCTCCTCACGTCTCCATCTTCGAAAGTGTACCGCACATTTTCACCCTGATTTCGCCATTATCTATCTGTCTACGGTAATACCACAAGTAGGCAGCGCTTAAAATCCTAAGTCCCTGAGACACCCTATATTTTCTTTGCCCGGAATACCTCTCTCTGGTCATTATCAGCATTGAAATCATCGGCATTTTCTTACCCTCATCGCTTTTTATTCCTTGCCGGTTCTCCGGTTCTCCGGGACGATTACGCAGCACTAACGCACGCACGCACGCACACCACTTCGACACCACTTTAGGGCTGTACGGACGTCCGTCCATGCCGTACCCGTACGTTAAGCAACAATTTGTTGTTGTGCCCTTGTTACGCTTCTTGCATTCGTCCTTGATCGTATGTGTATCGTCACAAATTCGCCTTCAGGACCTGAATGAGTTAGGTATACATATGTACGTGGTACATTCGGGGCTGAAACGCAACAGCAAAGGTAAAAAAACGCATGCACCCGACGGGCACAAGGATTTATTCGACAAAACCAACAACAACAACGATCAAATAACAATGAAAATAATAATAAAGTAATTCCTCAACTGCAGCTGCCTCTTTTGACATCGAGTTTACCTTTTGTCTCTTCCTTAAAACCCGAGCAGCAAGAAAAATGGAAAAAAAACAATGCCAACAACAGCAAAAATCAGCAACAATAGTAGGTACAACAACAGAGCATGCGGAGCAATGCAATGCAAATGGTTGCTTCCTTTTTAGATCTTGCTTATGCGATTTACCATCAGTTTTTTTGCTCTTGTAATTTGAATATGTTTTTTTACGAAATTATCGTTTTAAATTTAGCAAATGTTGGGAGTTTGAATAACCCTTAAAAAGTGACATGTTTTTATTTGCCCGAGGTACTAGAGGAGGTAGCTTATAGTAAGTCAGCTTCAGTCAGGGCCCTCCGAATCCGAGCCTCATACGCTCGAACTGTAAAAAAACACCAAAAATGATTTTTAAAATCAACAATTTCTTAACTCAAAGACTGAACCAAGCAATTAATTGGTGTCCATAATTAGGTCAAATCTTATCTCAATTATGTGTATGTTATGGGATGGGATGGGATGGGATGGCAGCGCCCACTCCTTTAGAATCAACGACAGCACGCTTTCTTTTAGATTAACCGAAAGTCAAGAATACCTAAAAGACAGACAGTGAGAGAGATTGTATATAAACTACACGAATTATGTACTCACGCCTTGGAAACCTGAAACTACTAAGAGCTCTGCACGCATCTAAAATAAAAACAAGCATGAATAATATTAAACTAACTTAAATAAATTTAAAAAACCGGATACCAAGCAACACTTCCACTCTCCAGCAGCCTACTCAAGCAACTAAACTCCAAAGAATTTCGAAGAAACACGATTACTTCTTCGGGCTACCCAGGCAGAGTCTTGAAGTCTCGAAGCGAAGGTCGTTCAAATTTCCTTGAAGACTTGAACAACTACGAGTACAACTACAATGACAACGACAACAACGACAACAACGACTACGACGGCGAATCAAGTCAGAGAAGGTCGACCGACACAAAGAAGGAGAGCGCATACATTGAATGATGTTAGAGTGAGACCAAAGGATGGGTTTTCTTCAGGCAACCGCATCCAGCCAAAGAACCACAACAATACAACTCTGAGCACGAAAAGTGAGAGTATGAGAAACTCTTGAGAAAATAAATACGGCGGGGTAAAATAAAAAGACGACTGCGAGATTCTACACCACAACGGTCGGCTGCGTACCCGTAGATACGACGTCTGTACGACGACGTAGTAGTCGCCACTGTAGTAGTGTGATAATGAGTATGCCGGAGATCTCCGGCAAACCTCTTTTCTCAACAAAATGTAAAAAGTTTATGCATTTATTTCCTTTGTGTGTGTGTGTGTTGGTTTAACCAACATTTTTGTACGCTCTTTCTCTCTGGAACTGGTATGAGTTTTCTTCGGGTTCGTATGAACCGAATCTTTTTTAGTTTCTTTATACTCGTACATTGTACAATGTGCATGTATATTCGGTCTGGGCTGGTTTTGTTGAGTTCCTTCCTATTCGCTGTGTTGAGTTTGTCTCTCTCATTGTCTTATCGGTCTATCGAAGTAGTTGTTCTCTACTTTCTTAGCAGAATTCTATAGGCCAATAGCTGTTCTGGCCAATAAGAAAACTGGCCAATTCAATTCTGAATCTGATTAGATTTTTTAATTTCTTTCTTCAAAATGTTTCTTGATTTCGAGATTTATACAATTTTTTGTAATTAGGTACTCTACTATAAATTAGAATTTATCTTTTTATGTTTATTTAAGCAAAAAATACTAACCAAGACTTTATTAAAACCTTCATTAAAACCTTATTATATATACTTTTGGTATAAGGTTTTATATAACGCTTAACAGTTAACTTATTAAATAAATAATTATATTTTTTAAAAATTAACGTTTTCTTAGAACCTAAACCTTTTTTTAGGACCTAAATTTTTTTGTTGATTTTAAACTTTTGCTGCTAAGGATTTTAGGAACTTTAGCTCCTTACTCAATTCTTTTAATGCCTCTTTATCTTGTTTTTTTTTTTTTTTTAATTAACGAGAAGCCATATGTTAAGGATACTCTAACAATATCAAACAATCGTCGATGAGTTATTTGGCAATATCAAATCAAAGCGATCACGTAAGGAAGAAGAGGTCAAACTGTGCCATATAAAAAATACTGAGCCATATGTTCTCATTAAAACGCAACACGAGCCAACAAAGGCTCTCTATGATAGCGGAGAGAGAGAGAAACAGCAACAATATTAACAATGAACCATACGGAAGAACGTAAGAACGTAAGAAGGTATTATTAGAACGCAACACCTGATACTTGCAAAAAACCTATTTAATAAAACAAAATGAATTTTTCAGAAAAAAAAAAGGAAACAAAAAAGATATCCTAAAGCCAGTTTGCTGAAACTGATTTCCTTTCTTCCTAAAACTCAAGCTGAAACTCTTACCCTGATCTCGATGATTTAAGGTTCATTTACTTTGGCGAATAACCACGACAACCACGATGATAATGAAGATGGTGCTGGCAATTATGACTATGATAATGATGATGATAACGCTTATGACGTTGCGCTTGTGCCCGCAGCAGTTTGGCTTTTCACCTATTTTACACTGTCGAGCCCAATCAAAGCAGACAAAGCAAAGAAAGAAAGAGAGAAAGGCAAAGAGGTTGATCATTCAGAGATTTCCTGGCGATCAGATGTTAAAAATCACATTCAAATGATTGCCGGCAAACAAAGACGTTGCCGGCAAGCAGCGATGATGACGGCGGACGACGACGACGACGACAACGACAACGACAACGACATCTGAAGAAGCATGAACGATGGCTTACTGAGAGGCATTGCAAAGATGAAGAGGAACAGCCCTGCCGAGAGGTCTGACAATTTTGCACATTGCGTCGCCGCACCAATGGCAGTGCGGCGACAGCGCTGATGACGATGACTGTGAAGATGCGGCTGCTTCCGTGGAGTCGTGCTTCGTGCTGCGAATTAAGATGCGCGCCGCACGAACAGCAGTCAGTCGATATAACTAACAAACAGAGGAGCCGCAGGAAGAAGCGCAAGAAAGTGCAACATGCGGGCTGTATCGATTTCAGGTGGCTCGCGTGGTTGCTTTGCCATTAGTAAACTATATAGAAAATAGACTCGACTGCTGTCGTTGGTTGCATTATGATTCAATTGTGTGATGACGAACGTGCAGCGAGGTATCCTCTTCGTCTTACGGCAGACTAGTTTAAAGCGGGAATGAATGAAAGGAAAGCCAAAAAAAAATTAGCAATTTTCATTGAGAATATTCAATATTCAAAGATAATGCATACGATCGGCATTTGGTGTAAATGGCAACAAAAAAAAGGTACATCGGCTACTATGAGCTCTGACTTGTGCCCTTCTGCCGGGTGACGAGGGTGACGGTGATGATGAGGATGGTTTTGGAGCTGAATAATAAGAAGAAAACGCGCGGCTGTTCGCATTCCGCGCATTAACTTCTCTAGTATTTTCATGATAGACCGCGTGTTGACTTCACGCAAGATGTGTTTGCTCTCCGCGCGCCTTTACCTATTTCTCTAACCGGGCGGAAGGAGCAAGGGTCAGACGCCATATGGTTGACAGAGCTCGTTTATTTGACTATCTTAAATTGGCTTCCGTCTCTGCTTTCTCCTCTTTCCTTTTCCTTTGTTTCTGGCTCGATGAGGCCACACTTTATTGATATGTTATTTACTTAAGACAATTCATTACCTTCCAAACAATGCCGAAGAAACAGTTCTCATAACCGTTATCCTTAATTACAGTCTATTCTTCGCTGCTTTTCCTGCATTCTAGAGATTCTCTTTGCATTTCTGACATTAATTGATTATTAAAAAATGTTTGATGACTTTGTAATTATCTAAAAAGGTATTAAAGATACTACGAAAGAAAGGAACGGTTGAGAGGCAAAGGAAAAAAAAAAGAAATGCTTACAAAAGTATTAAAAATATTTTTTTTAATATTAAAAAAAACCTTTTTTATTTCTCTTTTTTCCCCTCAAGTTTCCCCTTAAAAGATGCCAAATGTTATCGGTAAAATAAAATAAAGTAAAATTTTTAATTTTCAGAAGTACTATAGGCTTATCCAAAAGTACCTTTAGGATGTTATATAAGAATATCTATCAAAAGCGGCGTTTGTTTTTTGTTTTGCTTTTAATTTCTAATCTACAAAAATAGACAATTATATAATTTTATAATTATAATGATTACCAACAAAATGATATAACTCTAAAGCTCTTAAAATTTATTTAAAAATCAATGCTCAGTAATAAAAAAAGCGCAAATCGTTAATTACGTGAATTTTTCGGCATAATCGTCCGTTCGTCCATAATCGGCAATCGTAATAAATCAAAGACTGGCGGGTCAAAAGAGCTCATTCTATTAAAAATATTGCTGCTGTTCGTGAAAGTGTTGCATCAACGAAAATGAGGCATCAACTACAATTAAACGACGTTGCCAAAATTTAAAGAATTTAAAATTATAATTTTTGAATAGATGTTTGCCAATGTTCTCTTCCATAATAATTGTCATAGATAATACTTGATAATTAACGAAAAAACCAAATAAAATTTAAAATATTATGTTCTTTTTTTAAACAAAAACTTCTGATAGTCTATTTTGGATAACCATTTACCTAGTATTATTTCATAAGCTTAACACATTTTACTTCTTCCTTCCTTCTCATTCCTGCTACTCATGACGAAAATCATGGTCGTTTATGAAAACTTCTAAAGATTGTTGTCAAGAATTGAAGAATTCAAAATTATGATTTTTGAATTGAAGTCTCTAGACATGGTTTGTGGTGATCATTTGGCAAATATCGCCCCTCCCATAATAATTGTCATACATAATACTTGATAATTAACTAAAAAACCGTATAAAATTAAATATATTTTGTTCTTTTTTAACAAAAAAACTTCTTATAGTCTATTTTGGATAAGCTTAACACATTTTACTACTTCTCATGCATGCTTCGTTCTCATGACGAAAATCATTTCATTCATGCCACTAACTCACAAATTTATGCACTACGAGTATAATAGAGTAATATTGACCTAAACATGACCTATTTAATGTCTATGAATGTATTCCGAATGTGTTGCTTTGCCCTTTGCTTTGCACAACTAATTACAATGCTCTCAAAAGCAAGTGCAAAAATGCAAAAAACAACAAAACCAGAAACGAGAAAAAACCGAATAACTCCACCCACAAAACCCAAAGAAACTCAGCCTAAAAGAAAGAGGACTTAAAAAATAAGTCTCAAGCAAAAGCAAAAGCAAAACCGAACCGAACCAAACCAAACAAAACCAAACCAAACCAAACCAAACCGTACCGAACCGTATCGAAGTATGTGAAGTGTTTATCCTCTCAAAATTCTCAAGCAAAACAAATCCTTTCTGCATAGGTACCTGCCGGCGAAAGGATCGCACCACTAAAAATAACACTAACGCAGGACAAAATAATATCTATCAGTCAATGGATGGACGGCTTGAAGGACATATGGATAAAGGGATATGGTTGTGCGCCGAATAACGATCGTTTGTGAGGAAACATGCAAAATAAGTGCAAAAGATTATTTATTTACCTACTATTTTCTTGCCCTTCCCATTTCTGAAAGGATATCTGGCGAAGACTAAAGACTGAATGACATGCAAACAAATGCTCACAATTGATACAATTGAATAATAAAATGAATGTTCTGATGATCCTGGCTGTTCATCGGGCGAGGAAGGTACACGGTACACAGTACACAGGCTCGACGGAGACGGAGACGGAGACGGAGACGGAAAAAGGATTTTACGGCGGCAAAATAAATGAGTTTAGCTGGCATTTCGGACACATTTCGGATGCAAAAGCGACAACAACGCAACGCATCATCATCGTCGTCGTCGCCTGCTTCTTCGTTCTTTTTCTTCCTCTTTGTGGTGCATCTCCTTACTCCTTGCTGCATGGCTGCTTTCTTTATACGTTGGAAGGGGTTCGTCCCGCATATCCTTTAATCGTGAGATTAATTGACCCACCAGCAGCATTCCATGCTGCTCCTCGAGAGGCTGACTGTACTTTTTTTGTCTTAGCCTTACAATCCTTCGACGGCGACTTCATCGCGTCACTTTCGAGGATTCTAATTGCATCCTTTGATTCACAATGCGGTTTTGAGTTTTGAATTTCTTGATACTTTTGCTTCTTCTTCTTCTTCTTCTTCTCAATCTCATTGTCCTACCTGACAATTTGACATTTGTCATATGCCTCGATTATGCGCCTTCGTATGCATCTGCCTCTGGCAGCATCATCGTCATCATCATCATCGATCGATGAAGGCCAGCAGCAGCAGCAGCAGCAGCAGCCGGACAGACAGCATTGATCTTTGCCTGCTTTGAATTTTTTGACATTCCTTGAATTGTCCTTTGCTTCGGCAACCTTCATTTCTTTCATTTTGCATGCATTCGAGCATCGCGTTTGATTTCTGTTTCTGTATATTTTGTCTGTTTCTTTTATGCATTTTATTTATCCTTTGCCACGATTTCCGTGTGATTTCGGCCGTTTGTTTTGTGTGAAAAGGGTTCCGATTTTATTGGCAGTTTTGTTGTGGGGCAAGAGCAGCTGAGTTTGGCCACCGAAGTGCTTTCTTTGCCGTATTTATTTACGCAAGGTGTGAAACTCTTACTCTTCTATTTGCCTTCAGCCATTCTCCTGATGTCCTTCATAATCATTTGGGAACTGTATTTCACGGCATCTTCTCGCTGCGCGCTTCTCTCATGCTAATTACGCAGCATGTCTTTTGAGGTTTTGGGGCGGTTATTGATGTTGATAGTCATTTCTATAGACTGTATGTGTATGTCCTTTTAGGACATTGCTGCTGCGTCCTATTCAGGACGCTTTTCAAAATATATATATTTTGCAATTTATCTAAAGTTTCTCGCCTTTTCTTGTATCACGATCATGTTGTCCCGTTTTCTCGCCTAATCTTTTTCTGCTTGTAATCAACAACCAGAAAGCTATCTCTTTTTATACAAAGATTTCTCTCTTTTTTTACACGAATTATGCCTCAAGTGTTGTTGTTGTTGTTGCTGCCGCCCAGCCTCGTTGCTCCACTTGAAGCAGTTCCTTTCTAAAGACTATTCTCTTATATTTCCATTTTTCCTTACTTTTTACATCAACCCTCACCACCCCACCCTCAGTCCCTCCCCTTTTTCACTCAGAGACTGATTGCTGTTCCAACATTTGGTTCCAACATGGTCCAGTGCAGCTGCAGCTCGGACCGCTTGGTGCGAGCGCCTTCCTTCCTTCCAGATATCCAGATATTTTTTCATTGAAATATTTCTGCTGCCCGGATTTTTACAGATACCAAAAGATTTTCTTTTCATTAGTTATTCAAATTTTCTTTTCTTTTCTTCTTCTTGTGCGGTCGTACTCTTCGCACAATCTGCGCAGCACTGATTTTCTCCAAAATCGACTTTGGTTGGTTGACTTTTTCTGAAGCGTCGTCGTTTTCCATTCGGTCGCAACTATTATACACCCACCATGCCCCCCTCCCCCCCCTCCACCCCTCCGGCACATAAACACAAACACCCACAAAACGAATCTCGTAAAAAGTGAGGCCTTTGCCTTCAGCAAGCAATAAAGCGTCAGGCCTTCATTTATTTGGTAAAGAATTATGCGAGTATTTGTGCAATCATCATATAAAATATTTTACAAAAGTCACAAATAAAGTGCAAAGGAAAGCATCCTGCCATTGCAATTTCTTGCGAGCAAAGACTGTCGCCGAAAAAGTACTATATTGCATAACATCGAGAGCTCTTTAACAACGTCATTGTTGCGGCCATCAACACCATCATCGTGGTTGCTGCTGCTTCTTCTTCTTCTTCTTCTTCGGTCATTCGGACACTTTTGGCACTCGCCCGCCGCCCGCCGCGCACCACAAACCAAAGATTGATTAAAAATATTTATATTCTTTTAGAAGATTTTTATTGCTTTGAATTTGCTTTTGTTGCTTCGTTGGAGGAGTCGAATCGAGTCGAGTCGAGTCGAGTCCTTCGAGCTGGAGGAGTCCTTCGAACACTAGATTGAAATTGCCGAGAGACAGGCAGCGAAAGAGAAAGAAGCCGCCTTCTCACTGCTGAGTGCCGAGTATACCATAAGTCGAGTTACTGAAGGACCAAAAAAAGGGGTGTGAGTTAAGGCGGGCGGGTCTCGAGTACCGATAGGCGTTTTTAATTACTCGGACGGCAGATAAAAGCAATATTATTATTCCTTTTTTCTTATTTTCATTATTTTTATTCCACTTTCTGCAAGTGTACGAAAGAGTATCTTCTGTTTCTGTTTTTTTTTGTGCCAAGTTATTACGTTATTGCTGCTGCTTCTTCTTCTTCTTCTACTGTTGCTACTGCTGCTTATTGTTGTTGTTGTTGTATTTAATAATAGCTTTTATAGATAAATACAGATTTTCTTTTAAAATAGGTTGCCGGTAGGGTTGCCTTCACTTTGCGATTTGCATGCTTTTCTTCCTTCTCTCATTACAACAGCCTCACTTTGCTACGCCCTCTTCTTCTGCTTCTCCCTTTTGAGCCCTGCCAACCCTCCTCAACCCTACTAAACAGCTGCATCATTTTGTTCAGCTGCTAGAAGTACTTTGAAAAGCCTTAAAAAAGTATGCATTTTGATAGGGCTAAAAATTAGACTCTCTCTAGTCCTTGCCTTGGCTCAAATTAAGCGGGTTCTTATCAATTCAGGCAGTACCTATTCGATTAAATAAAAAACAGTCAGTCACTTCTTCGAACGACGAAGACGAACGACGACGACGACGATATGAACTGAAAGTGAAAATTTTATATCGTCTAAAATAAAATATTGCCAAACATTTTTCACCGCTCCAAAAGTACCTTTAGGACGTTGAATAAGAATATCTGTCCAACGCTATGTTTGTCTGTTGTTGTTTTATTTTATTTGTAAACTACAATGAAGGACATTCTTAAAATGTTAATTTTTAAAAAAAATTGTGTCCAATAAAAGAGTGTCCACGTAATCTGTTAATTGCGTGATTTTTTCGGCTTGAATTATGCCATCGTAGCAAACAATACGAAATTTGGACAGAAAACTTCGTGAAAATGGTCTCCCGTTCATGATAAATACCAAATAGTCTGGCAGACACCATTCGTACAGCTCGCTCGGATGAAAACATGGCTGCTGTTCGTTAAAGTGTTGCTAACTAATTATGTCTCAATTTCACATCGTCGATGTCGTGTTCGAGAATTGAAAATTTTGGTTTTAGAATTAATGTGTGTCAGCGTATTCGTGGTGCTCATTGCTTCTTTCACGCCTAATTGTCATAGATAATACCTAATAATAAAACCAAAAAACCACCATCACATAAAAAATAGTATGTTTTTTATTTAAATAAAACTTCCTATAGTCTATTTTGGATAATTATACACATTTTTTATACACATTTTTTTTATCTAAAAAATTCTGTGGCAAACAAATTTTGTTTTATTTATTTATTTATTTCTTCCAGAAGATTTCTTAAGATTTTTGCAAATTTTTGAAAATTTTGCAATTTTTTGCAATTTTTGCAATTGTGTAAAAAATACAACGCTGCCTGTTAAGAGATCTCGTCTGTATTGAAAACATCATGAAAAGAACTTGTTTTGTCTCGAGCTAGTTCTGGAACTGATGGCGGTGCTGGGTGGGGTGGGTGGTGGTAGGTGTTGGTGTAGGAAATAGTTTCCGCAGTGTTTTGCATCCTTTGCACGCTGCTTAGAGAGCATTTTTTCTTTGTTTATCAAAAGATTCATTTCGAAAACTGAAATTCTTCATTATTAAAAGCGCCTCTAATAACCGTAAAGCCGTAGATCCGTAGAGCCGTAGAGCCGTAGAACCGTAACTAGTATGATGCTCTTTTCATTGAAGGCGATTGATGATGGATGCACTTTCCGCAATTTCTCGGCTCTTTACTGCGCTGCGCCGCTGCGGCCTGTGATTTCGAGTACACTTGCAATGATTGTAAATATTTACATACACACACACATGTTCATAAACATACTTGTATGTGAGTATGTCCGTACGAGTTTTATCGAAAAGCAACGAAGAAGCATATGTTGTTAGGTATTTGCAATTTTTTTGCAATCAGGCACATTTCATAAGTCAAAAAATGCGAATTAGACACAAAAACCTACCAAATCATTAAAATGCGGGCAGAGGAATGGAGCGCATTACGAGGCAGCACGAAAATGCATTTGCCATGCGACCGACGGACGATCGTAGCAACAAAGTGCAAGGCACAGAAGCTGCTGCATTGTATCGTTTCGTATCGTATCGCATCGCATCGCATCTGGCAGATACAGCACGCCAGATGCAGATACAGATACTCACTCGTTGACTTAATACGAATATTAGCTGAAAGTATTTGAAAGATTGAAAAATTGCCAGTGAAGAAGCGCGCGCTGGTGCTGCTATTCGGAAAGGAGAAGGAGCAAAAGAGCAAAGCCTGAATGGGCTCAAAAGCATGCCAGCACGCAACAGCAGCAGCAGCAGCAGCAACAACAAGATTGCCGCCACAATGTACCACAAAATACGAAAATAATAAATAAAGTGCGGCGGAGTACACTTCCTTTTAATTGCAAAAATCAGCGCCACACAATGCAATGCCGTTTGCAATAGCCTTAATATGAGTGCATATCTGGAAAATGCAATCGGTGCAGCAGTTGCTAACGCTGCAGTTGCTGCGCTGGAAGGCGGATGAAGGCGGGGGGCGACGGGCGGCGGGCGAATGAGTCTCGGGCAAGCTTATGTTTTATGCTTTTAACAGATTTTAATAGCGCCGTCTCTCTGGTAATCGACGGATAAGTACATAAGTAATCTTTGCTGTGCAGATGCAGCTAAGAAGAGGGATTGGGAGGGGGGGGGGGGGTCGGCAGGGGGTTGTAAGGAGTTTTGATTCGTTTGCAACGTGAGAGAGGCAGCAAGGATTCTTCTTTTTCTCTTGCGTGGTTTTGTTGTGGTTTTATTTAAACTTTATGACGTTGTGATGGTTGTTGTTGTTGTTGTTGTTGTTGTCGTCGTTGTTGTTGTTGTTGTTGTTGTCGTTGTTATTGTTGTTGTTGTTATTATTGCCATTCATTGCATCTCGACTCGACCATTTTGATTGACTTGTGAGAATGCAGTTGAGTGGCGCGGGGCGACAACAACAACAACAACAACAACAACAACAATGAGGGCAATAAGAATACCAATAAGAATAATAATTGTTCTCGTATATTGATTGCATGCGCAATTTTCCATTCGGTCGTTCAGTCGTTCAGTCGGTCGGTGGGTCGGTCGTCTTTTCAGTAGTCGATTTCTGAAGGAACAACCCGCGCACTTCCGTGAACCATGACCGAGGAAGACCATCCGTCCGACTGTAGAAGGCCAGTTTTTGCAACGCTCTCAATTTTCAAGGACCTTCAAGAGTGAAAAATGCAAAATTACAATACCCAATTACAACAACAACAACAACAAACTGTCGAAAGCGACTTAACTGTAGCCCAAAAAAAACAACAATTTTTACCAACTTAACATATGAGAACATAATCATCACAGCCCAACGAAAACATATCACATCAGACAAAATTTTAAGCAGTCGCCGAAACAGAGTAAAGAGTAAGGAGTAAGGAGTTAGGAGTAAGGAGTTAGGAGTAAGGAGTAAGGAGTAAGGAGTAAGGAGGTAAGCGGAAAAATTGCATTATCCTTTGCAGACATTATGATGCGCGTTCGTTCTTGTGCATGGCGCAAATGCATTCACTGCAGTGCAGCCAAAAGCAACAACAACACCGCCACCACCATCAATAGCGTCCATCGTAAGCGTTGCCGGCGAAATCGGAAATTGTTGGTCGAGTCCATGGACAAGTATCTACGAGTATGATGGAAGATGGTGTTATTGTGTATAAGAACTTTTTATATATGTATGTATGTATGTGCCTACGCGTGCCTTCTAGAGTATTTTTCGCCTTCAACGAAAATCAAATACGTTCAACTTATTGTCTCGTGCATACACAGGCAGCCTTGATTCATTACTTTTTTGTTAATTGTTTGTAGTACGCCCTCAACCCTTACTCACTCTCCTGGCCGTCTTTAAAACTTGCCACCCTCACCCTCCCCCGCACTCTATCACTCTCTCTCTCTCTCTCTCTATCTCTCCATTGCGTCCTCCTCCTCACTGGCTCTGACTGCTTCATCATCGTCTCTAAAAAGCCAAAGTTTTGTGCGTTTTTCGGGCGGAAGCTCTCCTCCCCGCCTTTTCGGCAGCCTTGCGTTGTGGGACGCGACCGCCCCCGCCCCCCCTCCCCCCACCGTTTTTTTTACCAATGCGTTGCAGTAAAAATGCATTCTCAAGTTGGACGCAGTTCACGTTGTCTGCAATGGGTTTACTCGTTCGTTCTCGTTCGTGGGCTTTTCCCCCTCGTTTTTCCTTTGTTTCCTGATTATTTGCCTTTTTTCGGACTTTATTGCATTTTTGTTTACAAATGCTTTAGTCAAGCCGTGGCGGCGGTGGTTTTTCGCTTGTGGGAAGCGTCAGAGGAAGGGCGAGCGGGGTAATGTCCCAACTGGCGAAATGTGGTGTAGGTTGGTCGGTTCGTGTCTACGAAATTGCGGTTATTTGAATTGCTTTCATTTGCTCTGGTGCAGCAACTTTTCAAGAGTGCGTTTAAGCCTCTAATTAAAATTTTTGCTAT
The DNA here is from genome assembly GCA_949752815.1 of Conops quadrifasciatus. Lineage (NCBI taxonomy): Eukaryota > Metazoa > Arthropoda > Insecta > Diptera > Conopidae > Conops > Conops quadrifasciatus. The sequence continues at coordinate 10,565,617 of OX457078.1, read as the reverse complement.
TAGTGCCTAATTTCATTTTAAGACGCCATTTTTTTTATTTCTTATATCGTACGTATTTTTTTTTTTTTTTTTAAATTTAGTCGTCGTAATTGCATTGTATTTATTTATTTTTCGTTTTGCAAATCTTAGTATATTTCGATATATAAATTTTGATATATTGTATGTACAGAGTGCGCCATCTTTTATGTCGGTCGGTGACTGTTTGGCCGTATTTCAAGCGACCTGGACGGTCGTATCGGTCGGCAATTTACTTGGAGTCAATTGCTCTGTATAGAGAAACAAATTATCCTTCAAAATGCGCCACTGAGCGCGCTGACAATACGACACATGCGGTTTCTCGGCAACACGCTCTTTCTTACCGCTTAAAGCAGTTCATTGGAACGTCTGTGGCCTTGATGAATGACATGTCGGCAATCTCCCACTGTCCGTTCCGGGCTGAACAAAATGCGACACCAAACGACGAATAGTGCTCCACGATATTTTCGACCATATGCTCGTTGAGTTTATACAACTTAGTGACTATTTTCAATGTACCACGTCACCATCTCGGCGCTCGGTTTCGGTATCAACTGATGCATGGTTAAAATTGTACTGCATTGGCGTTTCAAAAACTTGTTTAATCAAGTCAATCGGTGGATAAATGTTAAAGTTATTCAATATTTATATAACGACATAAAAGACGGCTGCACCCGTTATATAGTAAAGAAGGTTGTAACTATTTTTGTGAAGCGTTTATGTTTGTGTTTATGTTTACCTTTATGTGCTTCACTTTGACATCGCGGGCCCGTCTTTATTTTTACACTCGTTTTGTATTTAATTTGCCAAAAATACCCCTTTTTTTTGTTTTCTCACTCTCGAATTTGTCGAATTTGTCGAAACGTCATTAACTTTGATTTCGAACTCATTCAAATTTTCGTCGCAAAATCGTTTTTTTCATCTGAAATCATCACACGCGTTGTCTCTTTCTCTATCTTTTTCTCTCTGTCTGTCTCTTTCTCCCTTCAATCGTCCGCCTTCAACATGAGAAGGGTCCATCGCGCCAGTTTTATTGCGCCTCATGATCCGTATGTGCTCCGAAAACGCTTCCGCCACGAAACGGACCCACGCAAAACCTCGCGCTGGAGACTCATTTACAATGAAAACGAGGGCAGTATCTTGGGACGCACGCCCCTCAACTGGTGCCAGCTACTAATCTTCTACATTATCTTTTTCGTGAGCATCGCTCTGTTGTGCTGGATCTGCTGGATAGGCTTCGTGCCCACGCTGTCCGATAACAAACCGACCGTGCTGATGACCCAACCGGGCCTGGCTATGCAGCCTATTATCTCGGCTTTTTTCGAGCTGCACTATGAACTGAACGACGACGCCATAATCGATCAATATGTCAAGAAAATCGATGTGATGCTCAGCAAATATGGCCGCCTACCAGACGGCTACTTCGCCGAATGTAAGGCAGCTGACGATTATGGCTTTAGGGCTGGTACGCCGTGCATCTTCCTCAAGGTAAATCGCATTATCGGCTTCAAGGTGGAGCCCTACGAGGACGCCGCTCAACTGCCCAAAGAGGCTCCGGATCAGTTGCGGCAAGTCGTGAACGGTTTGCCGGCGGAGCAGCGCAAAGACCGCGTCTGGGTGTCATGCGAGGCCGAAGGTATGAAACGAAACCAGCCCAAATTTGTGTACCAGCCCAGTCAGTGGGTGCTAGCCGCAGCCGTTAACCTCAAGGAAAAAGTGAGCTACGCGAACGGCTTTTACAACAAAGAAGACTACCAACGAGTGGTGGCGGTGAAGATCTCCGGTTTTCCACACGGCCAGAAAATAAGGCTGTTCTGCTACATCTGGGCCAAGAACATCCACCGAGACGCCTATTCGGTGATGGGCGAAACAGGGCTGGGCGTGGTGAGGTTTTCTATAAACATAGGATAAGAGATTGCCCGCGCCAACATCCCTTCAGCCCTTCAGCCCTTCAGCCGTTCTCGAATCTAAGGCATATTTACAAGAATTGTAAAGCTTGACAATTTTGTAAAGATTGTAAATACTTTATGTCTTTCTATAAAGTCAGGCGCAAATTAAAAGAGATTTAAATGCAAACATATCTAACATCTAATTTCGCTGAAAGGCCCTGGCACTATGCCCTCTTCCTCGCCTTTTGTTCGACGGAAGAGCTACCGTGAGCTTTCGTCCGAGGCTTACGCAAACCGCCTGCAGAAACTTTACAAGTTGTCAAGTTATTATTGTAATTCTGAAGGAGTCAAAGATTGAAAACAAACGCAGAGCAAACTACAGCGCATTGCAGACGCCGAGCTACAGCAGCAGCAGCAGCGACCCACGAAACAACAATAATTTTGCACTGAAAATGCAAAAATTGCAAAGCCAAGCGCACTTTTCAACAACAACCATCATAATAATAACTATGTACATCTCCCGTGCTTCTTCTGATTCTCTTGTTCTGCTTGTTCTTGTTCTTCTTCTTCTTCTTCTTTGGCTTGTGTATAAATTAACTGGATTTCTTTGCTGAGCTCGCTGGTGGTGCATGTTTGCTAACTTGGCTCGGTCCGTTGAGCTTGGTTTGGTTAACACAGCATCCTTGCAACGTAACCTCTTTTCTTCACTTCATTTTGAATTCTTTTTTTTCGTTTTCGTTTTCGTTTTTGCTTTTTGTTATTTGTTTTTTGTTTTCTGTTTTGGACGGGGCTGCTGGGCCGATTTAAGCCGGTCCGTCTGTCCGTCTGTGCGCTGAGAAGCTGAAGCGTTGAAAGAGTAATGGCTTAAGAAGCTGGAAGAAGGGGTGAAGTAGACCGTTTTTGCACCGTTTTGCAGGTGCAAAAAGGAACGGAACGGAACGGAATGAAGGCAACTCGTAGAAAATCTACTTTGCACATTAATTAATTAAAACCGAAGAAGTCGTGGCGGCAGGAAGTCGGAGGAAATGAATTTCAAACAAAAAAAAAAGAAAACGAAAAACTGAAGAACAACAAACATAAAAGCTCCCGCCGGAGGTGAAGGAGCGCTGTCGAGAGAAAGAGAGATGGCGAGAGATGACGACGACGTTGACGCTGACGCTGACGCTGAGGCGGAGGAGGCTGGAAAAAAGGAAAACCGGCGAGCGCTGATGGGATGCGGCAACTCAAACGGCCAGCCGGACATCAAGGGTGAAAGTAAATAAAAGCAATCCCTCCGTTAGTCCCTCAGTTTAGCCCCAGCTGCAGCTCTCTCTCCACCCGAGCCCCTCCTTGCGCCTTCCGGCAGGCGCTGGAAATGGCAAAAAGGAAATGGCGAAAAGTTAATAACGCCGTCGTCTCCACTGATGCGGTTCGAAGGAGTTCAAGCAGATTGAAGGAAGGCTTAAATAGGCTCTCGGCCAACGAATCGTAGGGAGGGGGGGGAAGAAACAGCGGGCACGGCACATTGCAGCATAAATGCACTTGATGCAAGTTTGTGCGTTCTTGCAATTGCTGCAAGTACGTTCGTTCAACCGCTCTTTGCAGTTTTTTGGGCTTCAGTTCCGGCCGCCCGCCCACCCGGGGCTTCCCGAAGGCGTCAATCTGCTCTTAGCAATTGTTCGAGAGGAAGGGAGGGAACGGAAGGGAAGGGAGGCAGAGCGATTGTGCAATTATAAAAGTAAAGCATATGTTTGTGCAAAGTTCAATACAGACTCGGTGCAGGCGGCACCTGGCCAGGGAAAGGCCGGCCTGTTCGCCAATTTCAGCAGATGAAATGAAATGCGGCTATAAATGCGGCTAAGTAATATTTTACCGATATCTTCTGACGGTTTCATGAACGGAAACGGAAGGGAGATTGCATTATTTGCACTGAACTTCACCTTCTGGCAATAGCACGCACACACTCGTTCCCCGTCCAACCGAACCAACCAACTTTCACTGGCTCCTCAAGGCCCCTCAAAGTATTCGATCTGCGGTTGAGGTTCGGTATAGTTTTATGTTAATTACGAGGCGAATGAATGGCCAGCGCTATTCAATACGCAGTCAACAATTTGTGCCGCTTCATTGTGCGCCTTCTCGATGGTACCTCGAATGGATTGATCCTTCCCGTGAGTTAGGAATAGTTTTACCAGCGGCAGTAAACAACAGTAGCATCAGCAGCATCAGCAGCAGCAGCAACAATTAGCCTTGAGCATGCCTGTAGCAAAAGCATAATTTAATTATGCTCTTCAAATTTTTGAGTGTTTAAGCATTTTTCTAATGATGCAACATTGCTAAGGCATCGGCCTAAGCTTAAAAAAGGTTGCAAGGGTAGAGCTAACAACAACAACACCGACTAACAAGGATGCGTACGATACGGACCTACTAAAGGACTAATTTTGCAAAGTGCAATCGTTTCTTCCATTCGCGGTTTGCACTTTTTTAGCCATAAATAATATCGTAATTGCAAAAGTGCAAACAAATTTTGTTAGATTTTTTTCACAGCCAATTTTATCAATTTTTAAATATAAATAAATTCAAATTTTTAATAAAAATGTCAAGCACTTCAATTTCAATTTAATAAATAATGCAAAAATTTGCAATTGCAAAATTGCAAAAATGCAAAATGCAGAAATAAATAAATAGAAAAACGATTTCTTAACTTATTAAAATTTTTTTTTTTAAATTCTCAACTCACGTTAGTGACTCTCTCTTATTGACTTCCGCTTCCTGGCAAAATGTGTCAAGTAACACAAAAGCAATCTGATGCATTTTCAAGCCCACCTCACGCCCACTTCCTCGCGCTTTAATAAGAAGCGTCGTCTCAAAGGCATCGTCTCTTCTTCAGTCACTGTGAAAAGGAATTAAGGATACAGGTTATCCTTAAAAGTGAACTAAATCAATGCAGCATATGAACTTTTTCTTCTCGAGAGGAAATTTCTTTTTATACGCTTCACTCTCTTCACCTCTTTCTCCACGCAAACTAACCATCCATGGATGCTATACTTATTTATCTTAATGAAGGATATACTCGTATGTGCATCGTACTTTCCATCGTGGTGCACCGTGAAGTAATCCTTTACTTATCTTAGGCATTGCAGTTGTGTGCGTGCGTTTCTTTTATGACTTTTAGCTACGACTTCGGTTTAATTGAGCTCGTTGCATTTCTCATGGTTTTCTGCTACCGTTTGTCTCCACAAGTTTTGCAAACATTTCCTCAAAAAAGTTCATTCAAAAGTTTTTATTTATACTGCACAACTCGACGGTACTACGGTACTTCTAACTAACGTAAAAGTAACCGTTATATCTCACTAAGGCTGCGCTGCAACCTTATGTAGAGTACATACGTATGTACACGCGTATGTTGCTATATGAGAAGCCCAAACTGCTTTTCTATCGTGCATATCGTATTTGTATATTCTTCTCCTTTGAATTCATCTCCTTCTACAACGCTATCTTCCGCCTCAAATTCTGCCCTGCATTGGCAAAGGCCTTCCTTCTGTTTTTCCTTCTCTTTTCCTTTAAAATTTCTTATGCTTGAGTGAAGTGCTGCAACGTTTGCATCGTACGTCGTCAGTGTAACATCGTCGTCATCATCATCCTCATCATTATCATCGCCATCGTCGCAGTTGTCATCAGCTTTATCGTTGTTTGACTTCACCCGCCGCCAGAGTCCAATCCTTCCTGGCACAATCATCATTCGTTCGTTATTGAGGCAAATGTCAATTGTTTGTGCTTAACTGCATTTATTCAGCAGTTAGACTGACTGCATCCGTTGGTTAAGCATTTCTTTGTATGCAGCTTCTTCCAGAATGTAGCGAAAGATAAGCTTCTCCAGCGTAAGTGGATGAATGCATCTTTACCGTGGATGCGCCTCCAGAGAGCGAGCCTCCACTCATTTGAGTTTTTGCTACACTGAACCAAGTTTTACGCGTTTAAATTTTTCAGAAGAATTTAATTTCTTCTTTTAGTGTACCCAAAAGGAATGTACTTGGAAGTTAATTTCTCTGCTAATATGATTAAGAGTAACTTATGATTAAGATTAAGTAATGATTAACATTGTTCAGGTTTACAATGGCAACGTTTAGATTGATTGCAAATTGAAAGTTGCAAAACTGGGTCTTTTTATGCTATAGTACTCGTTTATTGTACATACCATAAATTTGTACTAAAAATTTGTCATTACTAAATGCTTTTGAATAAACGTTTATATAAACTATATTATCGTTTTCAGTGTATTTGAATTTTTATTCGGTTAATAACTCATGTATTTAATTGCATGCACATAAACAATTCTTATAACAATCTACAACAGTAATGACGGCAATACTGAAGACGGCAGCGACATTAAAATAAACCCAAGGATAGAGCCGGATATCCTGGGCATCGTAACGGAATATTAAGAAGAAATAGAATCGCATTCAAGGATATGCTTGACGATTTATATACGAGAAGGCATGTTATGTATGTCAATACATTCTTTTAGAGGTTTTTTTTTTCTTCAAGAATGAGACGAGTTGCTGCGTTTCTACGTGAAGACAAGACTTCAAGTGTTTATGACGAATATTGTTGTTGTTGTTGTTGTTGTTGTTGTTTTCGTTGAGGCGTTGTTGTCATCTTGAAGCTTCTGCTTCTGCCTCCAATCAAGCTTAGACAAATGCAAATACACTCAAATCGCTCAAAGGATAAGAAATTATTTCATTTCGTGGACTGCGCGCTTGCCCTTCATCGTCGTCGTCAGTGAGTTTCTTTTATCTGTGCGATGTTGTTGTTTTTGTTAACTTGTGTTTTTTAACTTTGTGTTTTTCCTCCCTCTTTTTTTGTGCTTGCAAGTGCAGCTGAAAGCGCAGCAGCGCAGCGCATCGCACAAAAAAGCTAGTACTCGAACGTAGCAGTCGAACGAAAAAGGACGCTAAAATAAAGACACCGTAAAAAAAATGAAGCCGGCAAAAAGTAAGCGGAATAAATGAATTGCAGTTTTTCTTTGCATTTCTTGCAGCAATTTCATGATTTCTGCCCTCACGACGACCGCTTTTCATATTTTAAGGTTTTTGCCATAGAAATGCAAACCTTTTCATCTTCATATTCTTATGAACCTCCTCTTCTTCTCTTTCTTATTTTGCTGGCCCTTCCTCTTCTTCTTCTTCTTCTCCTCTTCCCCAAAAAGCCTTATTTTATTTTAATTACGCGATTTCTTTCAATGGCGAAAATACACGGCCCGTCGTCGGTACAGCAAATAGATGAAATATGCCTTCGACATTTTAGGCAAGAAGAAGAAGAAGGCCTTAAAGAGTTGTCAGGCGAGCGGAAAATGGTTGGAAACTGCATGGCGGTGAACTGAGGCTACTGTTCGAAGAAGAAGAAGAAGACGAAATATTTCTAAAGAAATGTGCATTCTGTGCGCTGTGACTGAGACTCAGTCGGCCTTCCTCATTTTTCGTCTTATTCCTGCCGCTAACCTCATTTATGAAGGATAATGATCGTTGCACAGCGGAAAGCGCTGGCAGCCAGCAGCCTCTGCCAGTCAGTTAGTCAGTCATTAGTGCTTCTGCCTCGCTGCTGGACTTCACGCTCCTCCCCTGCAACTATGCCTAAATGAAGAAGTCGCGCGCACTTCAGTTCATGCGGAATAATTTGTCTCCGCTTTGCGCCCGTTAAACCGTATTCCTGCTGACATTTAGTCCTCCACAAGGATTCGGATTCGGATTCGGATTCGGTCCGTTTAGAAGCTCAGTGAATGCGGGAAGGTTGAGTGGGTATGGCTCTGGTCCTATCGTCTCTATGCTGAAATGTTGCTATAATGAAGTGGTTGTATTTTTTTAAAAATTTTAAATCTTCTGCCTTTTTTAGCCTTCAGTTTAGAGACAGTCGGCCCTTTTGTCCACTCGGCCATTGATTTTCTGCATTGGCGCTGAACGCGTTTCCACGCTGCCGTTTTGTTGTGGAGAAACAGTTAATAGAGTCCTTGTAGGCCAAGCAGCTAATTGAATTTACTGCTAGTATTTTAACTTTTAAGTGTTATTTGTTTGCTTGTTTGTTTGTTTCAACAGTTTTGTTTTGTTGAGATAACCAGCTCTCGTTAAAAAAATAATAAAATATTTTTTTTAAAATGAACTGAATAATGCTGTTAATTAAGCAGCAGCCGCTAACTTGTTTATTGGAAAATGAAATGGTTGTATAATTAAAACGAACTTACTTGTGTAAAGCTTGTGTAAATTACTATCCAAAAGTACCTTTAGCATGTTGATTGAGTATAGCTGTCAAATTCCACAATTGTTTCTTGTCATGTTTTCTTGTTTCTAACCTACAATGATAGACAATATTATTGTTTTTATACAAAATATCATTATCTTTATACATATATACAATATCTTACAAAATATTATACAACCCACGCCCTCATACTAAGCATCAGCAAGCATATGTAAATTTTTTTTTTTATTCAACCCTTTCACTTTTTATAAGCACCAAAAATGGGCAAAAAATTATTTAAAAACCAAGAATGGTTTGTTCCTCAATTTTCGACTTTTCTTTTAATGGACGTCGCGTCGCGTTGTCCCTCGCAGCCGATCCTTATGCTCAGACACAAAGAAACTGTGTCTTTGTGGGAGTAAGCATATATGTTTATACCGGTATATGCATGTGTATCGGTGTGTATGTTTGGCATTTTGAAAACAATGCATTCTTTCTATTGTTTCTATACCGTTTTTAAGCTGCTTTTGCTTAATGATTGCAAATATGTTTGCTACATGTTTATCAAAAGCTTTGGTTCCTTAAGAAAAGACGATGAAGAAGAAGAAGAAGGGGTTGTTCACCCCTTTTCTCTGGAGCACTCCTCACAATGGTCTTGGCCCCTCTTCCTCTTACTTAGTGTTATTAAGATTTGTAAGATTTTATGTTGAATTTACGCTAAATCTGTTCAGACTTGAGAATTGAATTTTTAATTTTAAATTTTTAATTTTTAATTATAAATATATTTTATTAATAATTATGGGCTGTGAAAGGGGTTATGTATATCCAAAACTGAGTCCTTCAAATACTCGCTGCAGTTCGTTCTACGGGCAGTGCGCGCGTAGGTGCTTCAGGCGGATTTCATTAAAGCAGAAGCCCTTCGTTCGAGAGCTCTTTAGCTTCAAAACAAAGCAGCGCAAAGAAAAAGTCCAAACCGTTAAACTCGGTTCAAAGTCGCAGACACCGAATGCGTTCCGAGCCGTTCCGCATCTTTGCAAATGAAATGCCAAAAAGAAACGCAGTCAAATATTGCTCGACCATACAATAATAATGCACGGTGCGGATGTTGCTGATGGTGCGGCGGGCGAGGACGAGGACGAGGAAGGGCGGCCGGCCGATTGAAAGCTTTCTTTCCTCCCTCAAACGCATTACAAAGACAATAACAATAACAATAACAATAACAATAACAACATTGTTGCTGGCCGCACGTCAGCAGCAATACTCTGCCAAGGATTTGCATATCCTTATGAATTTTTAATTTCAAATACTTGGATATTTCTTGAAAATCCAACAAAGAATAGAAATTAAAAGTGCATGCAGAGCCTCAACCACCACCAGCACCCCGCCAACACCACCACCACCCACCAGCCCACCCTCCTCCAGAGCCCAACAGACCTGCAATAAATAAAAGGGGTACCTGCCTGGCCTGGATTTATTCCGAAATATTGCACAAAAGAATGAGAAAAGTACATGAAAAAGAAAGAAAAATATATAAATTTTGATGAAAAGAAATTAAAATTGAGCATTGCGAGAGCAGCGACGGCGTTGTAGAGAATCCGGCAGAAAATCTGCAAGATTTGCATTTTTCTTTTTGTTTGCTGGCTGCATTTCTGGCCTTTCTTAGACAGCAGTTGCCAACAACGGGGGCGCGATGCCCGGCCAAATCACCCACGCAACCCTTTGACTGTGTGGCAGGCGGAAGAGGGGAGGGAGGAAGGGCGTGGTGATGGTGATGGTGATGGTGAAGTCACAAGGTGCTCGCTCATACACACTTTTAACGATTCTTCTTCTGCTTGCAATCCTTTCAATTTGAAGATTTAATATTGCAAAATGTTGTCGTAAGGGCAAAAGACGTGCAAAAAAATGCCAAAAAGGGGTTGCAACACGGCTAAGGGAGGGGTGGGTGAGTGATGGTTGTTGGTGGGAGGGTGGAAGTGTAGAAGAATCTTTCTGTTTGTAATCAATGCGAGCTGCAGAATAAGAATTATTTTGCTTCGCAACTGAAGCCTTCTCTACTTAAAAAACTTTGGCCTCAAATTTTTTTTAGAAAAAGTATTGAAGAAGTGCCAGGCAGGACGGCGGCTCTTTCTCTCTCTCTCTCTCTCTCTCTCTCTCCGTGTCTCTTCTTAGCCTTGTGGGTTTGCGTTGCGGTTTGCCATCAAGGATAGTCGTCCTCGCCGTTCGCAGCAACTTGTGGCGGCATCGGCAACATTTTCCTCCTGCGCGTCATGTCATTATCAGCAGCAAACGTTGAAGTGTGTGGCGTGACGTGGCGTGGCGTGCAACCGCGAGATTATATCTCGTTAAAGCGATTATTTTCTTTTTAATGAAATGTTTTCATCGTCTTCAATGGATTTTTTCTGAGATGATGATTTTTTTCTTCTTTTTCAGGCACTCAACCTCAGCTTTGGCGCAGTTGGTTCTTTTTTTTTTTTGGTTTTTTTTTTTTTTTTTTTTTGAAACTTTGGATTCGTTGAGTCTCGTCTTTTTAATGAACTTTGATGATGTAATGGTGCTTTTTTTCGAGTGAGGCAGGTCCTTGCAGTCAATTAGCCGCCGCTTCTTCGGCATCTTCTGCTTCAAATACTTGCTGCTTGCGGTTCTTGGGCACCGATTATGTCTCCTCGGAGAATTTGTAATGTTTATGCCAACGGCGTTTCTGGAATTTAGCCAAAGTCCCGAAAGTCTGGGACCTGTACAGTATATAACATGGTCACATCTTTTGTTTAGTTCTTTATCTGCACCGTTCGACGGACCTTCCCCTTATTCCTTCCTCTTTTCTTCTGCTTCCTTTTCCTTTTAATTTTTAAACATTTGATTTCAAACTCTCGGTAATTTTGTAATTTTCTCACCCTAATTTTGAAGAACTAATCAAGGAAAATTGATCGAGAATACTGTCAGTGTAACCTGGTACACCTGGTGTTCTCTGTATAGTCGCTGATGTATAAAACCGTCTGCCTTCTTGCAGAAGCACAAAAGAAGAAGATGAACGCAGAAAAACAATGAACCCTTTCAAAGGTATCAACTTGCTCTAATGAGGCTCATGTGAAACCAGACAGACAGACGTCCTCCGAACCAAGACCAAACTGGCCGGACAATGGTAAGAAATGTGGTTGAACCGTAAAACAAACTTAATGCAGCACGAAGTGCATTAAGAAAGTGCACTGCAGAGACAACTCAACTGAACTCAACTCAACTCAACGGAATATCAACAAAGCTGGTTCCGCTGTTCGGTCACGGCGTTGCAAGACCACTTCCTTCAAGACGCGACAAATGAAAGGTGTCGTCGCTGTGCATTTCTTCCTGCGACAAAGAAAATTACAAAACAAAGGCGGAAGTTGTCATCAAGACCGCATAGACCGACCGTACGACCGACCGACCGGTGAGACTTATTTATAGAGTCGATGATATTCTGTGATGATATTCTGTGACGTAATTGCAACAACAAATATTATTGGAAACCCATTTGTTGACTTAACTGCTAACTAAAAAGGGATGATTGCTGGCGGCGGGGAAGAGAATGGCCAGTAGCATAAAAAGGAGAATGAGAATGAGTAACTCTTTCTCCTTGAGGGCCTTTAGCATGGCTGCACTTTCTCGAGGTAAAGCAGGACAGTCCAATTCGAGTCCAATGAAGCAAAGCGCACCGAAAATGCATCATGCATTTCACCGGATATTCTCATTAAGCGCCTTCCACACAGCCGCCTAGTGGGCCGCTCACCGTGGCCGTGCCTCAGTTACCAAGTGTTCATTGTTCGTTCGTTCGTTCGTTCGTTCGTTCGTTCGTTTATTGACGCTGCTGGTTAAAAGAGCTATAAATACAGAGTCTTCAACCGGCCTGCCGACGCGTCGCGACGTCTGCTTGTTAAATTATGATTAAGCAATGATGCCAGATGACAGGCCCGCGGACGGACGGACGGCAGCGTCCGTTAATTCGTGTATGAGACAGGATTTCTTTCTTCTTTTTCCTCTCCACATTTCTTCACATTTTTTTGTTGTTGTTTCCTCAACAATGCCGCAATGAATTTACTTTCAAAAACACACACTTTTTTATGACTTTATGACTGAAAAGTGACGAACGGACTACACCGAATTAAGTGACTCTCCTCTTCGTCCGTCCGTCGTTGGGTGACTCTATAGTAATCCACCGGCTTCTTCTTGATTGTGTTAACTGCTGTTCTTTTTTGTTGTTGTTGTTGTGGCTATTATTGTATAATATTAGCTCGTGTTATTGTCGTATTATTACCATTATCAGGGCGCACACAGTCTTTGGCATATTTTATTTTTTCTGCATTCTGTAGTGTCTATTTTTTTTTTCGTGTCCTTTTTCTTCAATACTTTGATTAGTGGCAAATGGAATGGAAAGGAATTCCGGCCGAGAATCGGTATTAGAAGGACTTAATCGGTTTAACCACAACTTGAAGGTGCTTTACACCGCGGTATACCGTTGTAAAACTACAGGCCTCACTCTAAAACTTCTGCGTAAAAAGTATAAACCTGGTTATAACACTTTAATTTCATGAATTTATGTTTACGAAAGTTTCGTAATACATTTACGAAATTTGCAACCACTTTTCTTATAAAGTCAATGATTTAAACCAAAGTAAAATGTGATTTCATCAGTTTTTACTATAACGAAAAGTATATAGTACAAAAATTACACTAAGGGTGTATAATTTCTAAGGGTGCGCCATCTTTTATGTCGGTATGTAAACATTGTTGAATAACTTTAAGATTTATCAATCAGAGCAATTATCAATTATCAGAGCAATTGACTCCAAGTATGTTGCCAACAGACCGTCCATGTCGCTTGGAATACGGCCAAACAGTCCGACATACCGACATTAAAAATGGCGCACCCTGTATACTACTATATTTCGTGATAGAATTTTTGTAAGATTTTTTATATGAATCGTATAAAATCAATTAAAAAAATAGGATAGAAAATTTTTATACTTTCGGAGTAATTTTTATATAAAAATTGTATAGAATTTTTTTCACAATGAAGTTATATAAATTTTATAACAAAATCTATATGTCCTCTATTTTGGCATAAATTTTATAACAAAAATTTTTAGAGCGCGCTTTTGCGTGTGCTTGTGGATCATGTCTCAACAGCGTTCAGGGTTCAGAAGGTTCGTTTTATTTTAATATTTATGTTATTAGTGTTAGATAATAGACTTATAACACCTTTTATAAGCTTTAGCTTTGGTTTGGCCTGGTTTGGGCTGTTTTGGTCTATGTGAGATCTGTTCATTCGGTCAGCAAGCCTAACCTAACAATCGGTTTAATTTAAACTTGAATGATTACAGTGTTTTCTTATCAATATTTAAATCATTTTATAATATATATACTTCCTTCCTTCCTTCCTTCCTTCCTTCCTATGCTAACACAACTATTGTCTCACGGTCTCCGCAAGCATTTATGAGGAAAAACCAGGCGCTTGATTCTTATTGTCGACACGCTTGAGTTCAATAATTTCAACAATCAGCCTTTGCTTTACGTCCTCACCCTAAAGACCTAAAAACGAAGAGAGACGGAGAGAGAGAGAGTCCTGGTTCTCACAAGGATATTCTCAAGTGAATTGCGCTTTTCTTAGGGGCTTGCTAGAGAGGGCGGAAAAGACCTTTCCTTCTTTCTTTCTATAACTTAACAACATTTCACTAAAACTTAAAAACTCACACGAAATTTGAATAAAAATCAATTTCGAAGGTATGTGGGACATTCTCAAACCACCACCAGCACCACCGTGGTGCACCACCACCACCTACCTCCCTCCCTCCCTTTCAAATTAGCTCAAGCATAACCGAAAAGCAGCCAGCCAGCAGCCCACCCTGATGTACCACCGTCCTCAGCACTAGCTTGAGATTACTTGTAAAAAAAAATACAAGAAAATAGAAAATAATAAAACCGAAAAAAAACGGTTAAATTGTCTTACGCGCTGCAGACAGTGAGAAAACACGAACATGAACTAGTTACTGACCGACTTCGCCGGACCATTCGACGGCGGCGCGGCGGCGGCTTTCTTGAGGGTGTTTGTTCTCACGATCGTTTGGTTACGGATATAGCGCGATAGACGAAAATTATCTCACAGTGATCGCGCTTTCTCGCTGAAGTTTCTCTCAAGCATTAATTTTAATGTTTTCATAATTTTCGCTTCCTTTCTCGCCGTCGCTGTCGCTGTCTCCGAGCAGCAACGAATGAGCGACAAAAAACAGCCAGCCTCCAAGCAGCAAACGTTTGTTCTTTGCTGCAGCTGCAACAAATTCAAAGTAAGTTCATACAAAGTAAGATATGAGCACAAACCATTCTAAGCTCTGCGAATGGTACTAACGATGCGAACGCTTCAACGCTAATTCTCATCGTGACAGATAGATCTGCGTCGTACTTTCATAGATACGCAAATACGCGTGCGTTCTTCGCTCTAAATGCATTTGCGCCTTCAACACTGCATCGGAAGAATATCTGTCAATTGGTGCTAATGCTAACGCTGCTGCTGCTGCTGCTGCTGCTTCGAAGTCATGAATGATTTGAGGCAGTAGTTCCGCATTCGTATAACTGCTTCTTCCTTAGTCTCAGAAATTATAGCAACAACAAGAACATCCATCCATCCATTCATCCATTCATTCCTTCATTCATTTATCTATTAAACAGTCTGCCTTTGCGTCCATTTGTCGTCTGTTCGTTCGCCGCGTTCATCTGTTGGCTGATGGCATGCCACGACCATCACATCCATTTTCAACACCACGACCACGACCATTCCATTCATTCATGGGATACTTTTTCTAATGAGCCTTAGTTATGTATATTTGTTGCTGTTGTTGTTGTTGCGGTACGCTCTGCCGAATTGGGGTTAACTAATCAATTTTGACAAGAAATGTTAAATCTGCGCTGCGCAGTTTTGTAATGACTTCGTGGATTTGGTGTCTCTTGTGGTCACTTTATTAGAATATCCGGCTGCGTCCACACTGCGCCTCAGAGTGTGTCTGTCAGCACTGTCTCGCAGTCGATGGAGCAGCCATGAAGGGATGCATGATAATCCGTTTGCTAATGGTGCTGCAATGCTGTTGTTGTTGCTGCTGCTGCTTCTGTAGCTTCTGCTTCGGCTACTGTTGCTGTTACTGTTACGCTTACTGTCTCAATTAGAAGTTGCAGACAGTCCGAAGATAGGACCACATAGTACTCATAGAACTACTTCACTATTCAAAAAATTACACTGTAACTTAACCCTTTTTTTCATGGTCATAAGTTTTTTAACAGATTGTTTAGATTTTTATAAAAAATTAAAAGGAAACATTAAAAGTATTGAAAATATTGACTGATTTTCACAGCGCAAAACATTATAAAACCAGACAAAATCTCCATTGAAGTTGTTGTTGTAAGTTTAGCGCAAAACCAAAAAGATTTCGGGTTTTAGCAGTTTTCAACCCTGTTTTTTTGGTCTGAATTTTCGAACTCATTTCTCATAGTCTTCAATGTTAAGTTAATGTGAATGTGAATTAAATTTAATTTTATAAATCTACTATTTTAATAAATACTGAATTTTAATTACTGAATACCTAAATCTATTTTAATAAATCTACTGTGTTGAAAAAATAGGAAAATGTTTTCAATACTAACTAGAAGTTCTGAAATATTCGAATTTAACTTATTTGAGGAATCGGAATCGTAACGGAATTGTATCGGAATCGAAATTTTAAAGACATTGGGATTCGATTCGTACCGGAATTGTATCGGAATCGGAATTTTTAAGGCAACGGGATTCGATTCGTATCGGAATGGTTACTAATTTTGGCATCGTATCATCACTACTAGTTACCATCCATCCATACCGTCTTTGAATATTGAATTACTTCCTTCCCATTCTAATTTTCAAAGTCCAAAGGGTGCCGCTCTCTTCTCTTCTCTGCTTCACCATTTATTTCGCCCCAACTCTCTCCACTCTTAGCCCTTTTCATTTACTTTCTCATAAGAAATAAGAAAGCTTGCTTGTCCTTTCATCGAAAGACTCTTTCGTAAGCAATAATCATCCCAATATGTATGTTCGTAGTTGGAACATCTTTCGGTGCGTCGACAAAAACTTACGTCCTTCTTGGTCTGCGACTTCTCGGACTGCGCAGTGTTTTCAATCAGTTTTCTTCGTCTGGTTCGTTGGTTGCTCTCGGTCTGGCTGGTTGCTTGCTTGCGTCGACCCGACTCGATTCCTCTTATTTCCTTTTTTATTTTTAGTTGGCGACTGTATAGCAATCAATTTAATTTAATTTTTCAACTCAATTTATTTGTTGTATTGTACATCTTGTGCATCTTCTGTGGCTGTGACTGTTATTATTATTGCTGTTGTTGTTGGCGTCATTGCAAAAGTCATTGCAAAAGTCATTGCATTCATTGCAAAGTAGTTGTATTGTGTCATTGTGATGTTGTTGTTGTTGTTGTTGCTGCTGAATGAGGCATGACTTTTGCAAGTTGGAAATCACAAACCGAGTGTTAAATGAAATTGTTGGCATTTGTTGTTACGCAAATTTGTTGATTTATTGAATTGAATTTATGTCCATGCTGCTGTTTCGTTGCGTTGCTTTTCTTGAATTTAAAGTTTGTAAAAAAAAAAATTTCAATGTTCATTTTATCAACTTACATATGTATAGGATGAACTGATGAATCATAGGCTGAAGAGACATACATATAAAGTACATACATATAAAGAATAAAAAGAACCTTCATTGAAATAATTCGTACTAAAAATTCACAACCTAAAAAAAACAATAGTGAATGATTCACGAATTTTGGAAAATCACAAACTGAACAGAGAATCAGAATATCATACTGAGATATCATAAAGGAATGGCTAATGCCGGTTACAGTTTCGATTGTTATAAACTGATTAAGGTTAATTTACAATTAATCATCTAATGAACATGAAGTGAGTGATGATCATGAAATGAGGTCTCATGAACGAATGAATTTGAAATCAATTCAAGAAAAAAAGGAAAATTCAAAATCGCCCAAATTCTGCACTATAAAATGATGTAAAATAAAATGATGAATATGTATGAACAATGTACAAAATAATAACGAATGAAGTCATGCACTTAATCTAGAAGGATATATCTATCATTATCTATCACATGACATGCATCAATTTTCCTATAAAACAAGCGCAAACCATGCAAAACCTTACACGAACCGCAAGAAAACGTCCAAGTCCAATAATTACTCGCTCCAAATTTCGCCCGGTCTCTCTAAAAATATGAATAATTGAAAGTCTCTTAGAAGCACAAATGGTGGGATGATACCGCTAGCGCGCCTAGCCTGTCTGTGGTGGTGTGCCGTGCCGCATGTACCGCGGCATGTACTGGATGCCATAAATTAAACAATTTCTGCTTGCTTCTGCGTTCAGCGAAACACGACTTTTAAGTTGCATTTCCTTGTAAACGGAGATACTATTAAAAACTGCAATGACACCAATAACAACAACAACAACAATGGCAGAAAATATCAAATGACAATGAGTCGCTTTTTTTCGTACTCGTACGTACTCGTGGCATGTTTTAGTTTGGGCTTCGTGTCTGGTATCGCGATCAATAAATACTAAATGATCCGCCAGCAGCACCTCAAAAATGCAAAAAAAAAGCAAAGAAAATTCCCAAAAAAAAAAGAACAACACAAAAGAAAAGTCCCTCGATAACAATAAAAATGGCTTTACATATAACAACAACAACAACAACAACAACAACTAAATTAAACTACAAATAATGTCAACGGGCAAAGATATCTACGTTGATAAAAAAATGCATTTATAAACGCCATACCATACGCCTCGTACGGTACGCGAGGTAGGCACATGTACCGTAGACACCCGCAGCTACGACGCGACCATCGAGGTACAACAGGTAACATACGGTCGGTCGCCGGCGTCACCCAACAAACCACCCACCCAGCCACGTCTTGCTAAAGACAGCCTAATCTGTCTTTCGAGCGCGAACACACGACCATGGCCTACCGGGGGGTAAGCAAGGAGCGACATTGAGGGGGGGGAGGACGAGACTCTGTGCTCATTTCTTCGCAGGGACGCTATAAGTATCTAATCAGCAGTGAAAAGCAGAATAAAACCGACCGACCGACCGACCGACCGACCGACCGACCGACCGACCGACCGACCGACCGACCGACCACCACCGAGCATATACTCGTAAAATTATTAAAATGGCAACAATAAAGAAAAATACGAGCACAAAAACACGCTAAAACAAACAGAAAATAATATAGAGCAAAGAATAGAGAGATAGCTACATACGAGGTCTGTTCAAAAAGTATCGCGAATTTTGAATTAGCGCAGGTTACGTATATGCGATTTTCCATTTTCTTGTGGCGTTACGTTGGTACTCGCGATGTCCCTCACTTATGCTGACAAGTTTTAATTTTGTAATTTTGTACAGCTCTTTTGCTTGGACGTATTTTGGCTTGTCTTCGATTTTTCGGCACAATCATGCCGATTGTGATGATTGAACTTTGGTTTTGCACGTCATAACCATAAACCCATGATGCGTCACCGGTTAAGACCCGGTTGGAGCAGTTCAACATCTCCTTAGCAATGTTAATGCGATGAGTTTTTAGTCGAAATTGAGTTATTTTGAAGCAAAAATCGAAGACGAGTCACGAAAACACGTCCAAGCAAAATAGCTGACAAAAATTAACTGAACATTCAAAGTATTAGGATACCACATGAGTACCAACATAAGGCCCAAAAAAAAAAAATTGAAAATCGATTTATACGTAACCCGCGCGAATTCAAAACTCGCGATACTTTTTGAACAGACTTCGTATACGAGTATGTATGTAGGAATACTCGTAGAACCACGAGGTAAAGCAGTACATTACGGATACATTACTCTATTAAATATTGTGCTTTCTATAGTCATCATTACTGATAATCAAAGCAAAACGTGTCTAAGTCTAATAATTCAAAGCAGGTACGTCTTTTTCTACAGTATACGATACTTTACCACCACCCTCACCATATAGTCTCGTATACTGATTATATGACACTTTCTGGACTCGACATTAGAAATCAACACGACAAGCCATTACAAGAAAAACCATAGGAAGTAACTCTATTATTATCATGATCATCATCCAATGATGATATCATCATTGACTATGATAACGACGATATAGTACATACTCGTATAGTGATAAAAAACAAAAGAAAATGGTCGACAAATTAGAAATTTACTATTATTCCACAGAGTGGAATGCTTTTGAATGCTTTTGTAGGGTTTATCTTATCTTTTGTGCTATCTGGACAAACTGAAAGCTACCTAAATTTTTCCCTTTTTCTCTAAATCTGGGCAAACCAAAAAAGCACTGAAATTAATAAGAAAGGGCAAAAACTTTTCTTAATCCTTTTCAGCGTAAGATTCTTTCTTTTTTTTGTTATATTTTTTAGTTAAATAATTATTATGTTTGTTAATATTTTTATGGTTCTTTTAAGTTCTTTATAAATCTTTATATTTTTCAATTTTTTATTCATATAATAAAAAATATTTTTTATTAATATAATTTTTTATTATATTTTTCAAACTATTCGAATTGGATTTTCCAAGGCTCTAAAGAAAAGGTCTTACAAGAAAACCTACCTACCCGAGGGTGAGGGTGACTCTTCGCCGGTCTTCACGTTTGACAGAACAACAACATATGTCGCGCTATAATTATGTGTTCTTCGGCCTTTCTTCGCTCACCACTTCGACGATCCTCCACTATCCTTGCACCGTCGGGCCAAAGCACTTCTCAAAGAAGCTACGTTGAAATGCCTTCGTTGACTTCGTCACCCCACGAACAAGACCAAGACCCAGACCACCGTGTGACACGCTTTAGTGCGTCTCTTTAAGACGCTCGGACGCTCGCGCAATGAAGAAATCGAAGCTCATGCTAATGAAGAAGACGACGTTCGTTGAGGTTTCTTTAAGTGCGCCTGCCGGTCAACACGGCCGGTCTTTTTCCGATGCGCCTGAAGTATTTCCACGATTTCCTTAAAGTTCATTCAATGGAACTACCGTCGACCGTCTTTCGTGGCCATGAGGAGGAAGGAGTACTCGCGCTGCGGCGATCTTTATCTGAGACGATACTTTGAGTGTCTTCAAAGGACGTTACTTTTTTGAAAAAATAATACTGCAATTTCGGTGCTTCTTCTTCTTTCGTTCTACCGAGCCTTTTGCGGCACAATTTTTCTTATAATTTTAATGAAAGCTTAACGATTTAAGGTGCTCGAAGGGGACACCTGACAACAGATAAGTACTACATTTGCAAAAAAGAAAATTTATAGTATTAAAAAAATTTTTTTTTTCTTGAAGTCGATCTACATTTTTTTCTGATGCTTTTTTCCGGAACTTTTTTAAATGCAATAAAATATTTCGATTATTTTGCACACATTTTACGGAAGTATGAAGAAGACGATAAGTTCAAATACTATACTATATATTTTTTTCCGATATAGAATAAGAAATATCATAGAATTTGAAAAAAATATTGGGAGAAAAAAGTAACAGCTGCACTAATCTCTTATATCAACTCATGATCACTTTTTGCTAAATAGAAAAAATAGAAAAGAAAATTTGAAGTAAATTCGAAGCTTAGTCGCTTTATTCAGTGACCTCCACCCGAAATAATAGACAGACAAATTGACAGACGGACAGACGGACAGACAGACGGACAGTCCATCCAACCATACGTCGATTGTAACGACGACCACGCCGCGAATGTTATGTGCAAGTACCTTTTTCGAATATACTCGACGCGTCTACACAATTGATACAACCTTAACACCAATTTTCTGAAAGTGTATGTGTTCTATACTCTACTAAGAGTATGCTCGTATCATTACTATTTGTTGTTTTTTTTTTTTTGTTTTTTTGTATAGTTTTCTGTTCTCCCTTTCCCTTTGTTGTTGCTTCACATTCCGCCCAGCTGTGGCGGAACGTTGCTTGTTGGCAGGAAGGAGCATGCTTTCGGGTGCACAACCCGTATGGGTTGTTCGGGAATGTGGTGCCTTCCTGGTCTACAGAACACGTTAATATACTGTCGGTTTTGGGCATGTGTGCTTGCAGCGAAGACATTACGAGATATGAGTCTATACGTTGACGGCGTTGGTGCCTTGGTGCAGCGAGGGCGGAAGAGGGAGGTACACTACACTATTTTTTCCAACGCTTTTTCATGCACTTTTCCTTTAATTTTTTTTTTTTTTTTTTGGTATGAGTTTTTGTTGGTTTTCGCTCGAAGTTCTTTTAATTTTTAGTCTTTGGCGTATGACGTATCATCATTGAGTGAAGTGGCATCGCGCTCACTCACTCACTCGCACTCATTCGCACTCGCACACTTTTCAATACATAAAAAATTTCTTAATACGATACTAAAATGTACTTCTTCATACTCAGGAGAAGAATGAACGTTGTCAGAGTACTTTTCTTTCCAATATTTTCATTAAGCAATACTTACTTTGGCCTCGTGTTTCCATGTTATCATAAAGTAACTAAAGGCACACACACAATATATAATCATATATACATACCTATGTATGTATGTACCTTTGTATACGTGTAAATAGCTGTAGGTTATGGTCAAGCGACTCTAAAAGCCGTTAAAAAGTTAGCTGCAACGAAAAAATTTGTTGATATATATTTCTTCTTTTAATTTTCTTTATATTCGTATCAAAATTCTTTATATTTTTACATGTATTTTTTTTCCAGAAATGCTGAAGGTCACAATTCACAACGACGCGTCGTTGACAATGATTTTCTTATATAATTTGGTCGACGTTCGATTTCACTAACATTCAAAACGTTATAGAACTTGTTTTCAAAGAAATATCATATTTTAGTATTCATATTATGTTTAAGCCTTTCTTCTTCTTCTTCTGCCTGCTCCTGGCAGGATTCTCCTTTGTCGCTTTCCTTTTTGCAGACAATGTTAACCCATTTATGAGCATGCTTGTCATGTACGAGCGCTTGTATGCAAGCTTAACTGTCATAACACTTTTAACTTTTTGTCACTCTTTTAATGATACTTCTTTAATTCGTTGCCGCTTTTTGGCCACCAACCATAATAACATTTTCTTTACCAAACAGCAGCAACCATCTTCTTTGGAAGCGAGTCTGCTGTCTCCTTCTTCTTCTTCTTCTTCTTCGTTGTGCTGTCACATTTTACGTGTTTGCAGTTTTTGGCATAATTTTGCAATTTAGTGGATTTTGTACAACTTTTCATATGAAACTTGAAACTCAAGCAGCATTTTCATTGCTGCAATAAAGTAAGTTTCTTGGCAGCATACAAGTTGATACTAAGAAACTCTCAATTTGGCAGCACAATAACAATAACAATAACAATAACACTCTCAGAATGAATATTTACCTACACAATTAAAAAGTTAAATGGCAACCTTCGTAATAAATTTTATGGCATACGTTACGTTTGTAATGAAGAGCAAGTCATGGGTTAATTTATTCAACCTTCGCAAATTTCGAGTTCGTTTATGTGTGTGCGCTGAAGAAGTTTTGATTTCAGAACATTTTAAAAATGTCAACATTTGTAAAAATTCATAAAAAACGTTCATATAAAAAGTTTTTCCGAAAAATACCTGAAAAAAGTTGGAAAACTAAAGGACAAGTAGTAATCTCTAGAAGAGATACTGGAAGAATCTCTTATAGCACAGGAAGTTGCCAGGCTATAAGAGATTTACGAGGTGTGCTATAAGAGGGATGCCTGTATGTAGAACGGGCTCATTTCATCTGCTTCCTACAGAATTTCTTTTGAAATTTACGAATATAGATTTAATGAGCGTATGTTTTGCAAAATTCAGTTGATTATTAAATGTGTGCGGAAGAGGGAAGTTGGAAGTGGGAAGGAACAGCCGTGTAAGGAGTGCAGAGAAGATACAAAATCACAAGTTGGTATAAGAAAATTTCAACCCTACTCTTGGAAAACCAGCTGACTCTCTTCTGACTCTCTTTCACGCTCGATCTCGAGACTTACGCTTCCCCTACTGAGAAACTTCTCTTTCCTTTGAGCACCACCACCCTCTTTTCGATTTTCTCTATGGCCAGGATATTCAATTTATGCCCTTACTTCAATTTAAACAGTTTGAGACAGAATTCTCCCTTACTTCTAGTGTGTCGTTTGTAGTTGTTGTTTTTGTTGTAAGGGTGTTCGAATTCCATATATTTACACCGTGCCCGATCGTGATGAAAACATTGACATTGGAAATGACGGGTGGCTGCTGCTGCTGTTACTCCACACCTGGCTGTTTGTGCAAGCGCCTGCAGTTCCGAATTTCTACCTACCAGAAGTAACTAACATTTTCAGCCTGTTATAAAGCAACTCTTCTGGAACAGACTCAGTAGAAACAGACTCTACCAAACGGAACAACGAACATGAGTTGTTAGCGAAGTTTTCATATTCAGCGCCAGCGTGATCATCATTTAGTTGACGCGAGAACGAGCTGTACAATCAAATTTCTCTATGCATGATACATGAGACATTTTGTTGGTGCTGGTAGGACTTTATCGGAAGTGCATAAAACCAAATATGTATAAGCCATCGCTAATATTAGTTGGTACCTGTTATTTGCTCATAAAATCAAAAGTATGTCCTATATAGTACAATACTTTTTCATATGTTCATACTTTCAATATAAAGTATTTCCTTCTGTCTGTGTGTCCGTCTGAGGAAATCCACGAAGGAAGGAAGGAAGAAGAAGGAGTAGAGGAACCGTCATTATATATACGTTACGAATATTTTCCTCATAGGCCATTTTTGGATTGAAAATGAGAAAAATCGGAACGGAGGCACACTTTCGTTTAGTAATAAATATAAATACATTCTTGTTTAGAGCGGAATTTCTTCTTTTATAGTCCAAATTATTAAAAAAAGGTAAAAAAATGGGCTTAGGGTATATGAGCTTCGGTCAGACCAAAGCTAATGAATAATACAAAGCCCCAAATATGGCTCTGTAAAGATACATATACTCGTAGTACATAAATATTTAGCTATTATCTAATTTAAATTATATACTATATAGAAATAAATATGCACAAGTTTTAATTCTAACTCCTTCCGCTTTGATATTAATGTCCTTGCATCTCTTATTTTCAGGAGGATTTACGATGGACGACAGAGAAAAATAACACTTTGTTTGTGGTAAATTTTATGAAACTAATCTCTAGAGGAAAATCGAAGTATTATAAAACATAAAAATCCATTTAAGTAAAATATAACTGTCTTTATATCTGTCAGTATGTTAGTTAGTCCATTCCTTTCGAACCTCAGAATACGAATATGAAGGAATTTGTAGTTTAGTTTAGAACGATTTAAGGGATGATAAAGAACTGCACGGAAGGTGGTATTAGTGGCTGCTCGCTTGTTTGGCGCGCCCTTCTTGCAATTGCAATCTTAATGCAGTCGCCAGCCAGGCACAGTACAGTTTGTCCGAATGGAATAACGAAATGCCATTGCAGACAAAATGGGTTTATATGGGCTGCAAAATGTCTGGGCGATTTTTAACCCACAATAATTCGTATGATTCCTTGATGCGTAGTATTGAAATGTGGAATGAATTTTTGAAATTATTATTAATTTCAATTTTTCTCACGAAGTGTTTTTAACGCCTAAAAATGTTGGTTTTGCATAATTATTTTACAGAAATTTACTAAGTTTTTGCTGCTTCTCAGAATTGAAATTCGTTCTAAGCTGACTTAGCCTTTATTTGGAATATTCGTTATAATTGCTAAATGAAGTTTTGGAATAAAATATTTTCCATGTTCCATGTTTCCACCTTCTCGAGTTATTGAGTGTTTAACGCATTATCTGCTTATGTTTCCTCAGAGCATTGCCATCCATTTTGAAAATGACAAAAATCAAAGTTAATCTTCGCCCCTAATCTTTCAAACTCTTCGTAATTTCCTTTAAGAAACACTTTTCGCAGCAAAACTTTCCCTTTTTTCCCATTTGCAGAGAGACTTTTTTGAGAGCCGGAGGAGAGAAAAATCCAGAAAAATATAAAATCAAAATTAAAAGACAAATCATCATCAGAAAACAAAATAAAACCCAGACAAAAAACCTACAGACAAGACGACCGCAAATAAAAACTATAACAAAACTTTGATGCCAAGGACATTCGCATGTGTGTGGTGGTGGCAAGGAAGCATAAAGCAAAATTCAGAATTCGAAAAAAACGTAAAAAACGAAAACGAAAGATTTGAAAATTTTGAAAAATTCGAAATATCTCCCAGGTTAATAGAGAAACGCGGCGAAATTGCGGCACCGTAAACTTCAAAACCGAAACAGAGCAACAACAACAACAACAATCGATCGCTAAAGAAAAGCTACAGCGCTAAAGAAAAGCTACAAGACGTCGTAAAGTGCACCGAAAAACACACAAACACACACACACACACACACACACCGGCAAGAGACGTTAAAAAATTCGAACTATCTCAACTATACCAAAACACTCGCAAGCAACCCAATCAGTGCCGAACTTACCGAACGCGTAAGAAGCAAACGGCTAAACTAGCGAGCGTACCGCCGCTAATACCAACACACGGCCGAATCGGAAGCGGAGAACCACTCGGCACCAATACAGACAACACCCTATTGAGAGACCTACACAACGCAACAACAAGGCCGTAAGTAACAGCAGCAAGCGGCACGAGGATTTGTGCAGCGAAACCGAAACCGAGAAGAAACCGTGAACCGCAGGGGCCGCGGCGAATTTGAAGCGACTCAAAATAAGGCCCTTCTATCTATCCCCTTCTCAAAAGGCTTGTGAGAAATCTTGAAAAAACGAGTCACATTTCACACACACTGTCGTCGCCTGGAGAGCGGTGCCTACAATACTGCTACTTGGGGAGGTTCTGGCTCGCCCGACGGCACACACATCACTACGAATTAGAGCATTATAAGCAGGCAAAACATTCGTGTTCGGCGAGCCAATAGACGGCAGCACGTTCCTCAGCGACGACACCAACACTGTCGCGACGATCAACGGAGTGCACAGTCGTGAGCTGTCACGGCTTCTTTAGCCGCCTTCCTTCCTTGAGGAGAGAGAGGCAGGCAAAACGAACGACACCGGAGACCGTGGTGGTGGTGGCTCTCAGAGTGCTGCAAGCGTGTGTGTGTGAGTGCCGCGCGCGCGGAGAAGTGCTTTGCGTGTGGCTGTGTGTGGCGCTGAGTAACTGGTGTGCGCACAACCAACCGCCTTGTGAGTGAGTGACTGCTTCGCTTGGGCCGTGGCATCTTATGATGTCATCAGAGGAGGACGCAGACTGTTTTGGGCTGTACAGTGATGAAAAGTTACTGCTGAAGACAACAACAGCGTCGTCGCCGTCGTCGTCGTCCGTCTCGTTATCGTATGAAGGCAAGCACGAAGTCGGCAAAGTAGTCGAGGTGAAAACGAGCTCGCAGGCTAGGCCGAAATTTTCTGCCGCCAGTCAGTACGGTGTCGTCAACAAGACAGCAACACACGCGCGTCCCGTCGTCAGCAACGATAGTGATAAACTAGTGTCGCACGCGTCCTCGTCCACGTCCACGTCGTCGTCGTTGTCATCGTCATCTTCTTCGTTAACAACGAACAGTAGCGCGCCTCTAGTCGTGCTAGATGCCAAGATCGAACCGCTCGTGAATAGCGGCGGCTCGGCCGAAGACTTTGTGAAAGTGAAAAACTCCTACACATCCTTACAAACGTTTAGTGCGCAATTGTCGGGTCTGGTCAGCGGGTCCGGGTCCGGTGCCGGCGTCCAACACGCCTCCAAGTCGCCCACGTCCACAGCCGCTGCATTCATGAGTAGTGCTGCTGCGGCTGCCGCGGGTGCCGCCGGAGGAGCTCTGTATGGGGCTCTGCTAAACCAAAACAGCGCCAACGCGTCCAACGTGAACGTCCTGAGCAATAGCCACAATCTGGCCACATCGCACTCCTCATCCAATCAGTCCGCTTCATCGGCCTCCTCGTCGCCCTCATTGCTGGCGTCCGCGAGCACCGTGACCGGTAACTTTACAACAGCGCTCGGTAATCTGTTCAGTGCCAACGGTTTCGGCTCAGCCAAAATGTTGAATGAACTCTTCGGACGTCAAATGAAGCAAGCCCAAGACGCCACCAGCGGCCTTCCCAGCACGCTAGACAACGCCATGCTGGCCGCGGCCATGGAGTCGGCCACCAGTGCCGAGTTGCTGAGCGCCGCTGGTCTGGTGAACAGTCTCAACTTGAATGCCAACAACAAATTGCATAGCAGCAATACAAGCAACAATATAGCAACAGCAGCAGCCTCGACGGCCACTTCGCCGAACATCAATGGAGTGTCCAACAAGGAGACGCTCTCGCCGAAGCAACAGCCACCATGCACTACACCGTCGCCCAAGGACCGTCGAGCTAGCAGCTGCAGCGACAGATCCTTGGACGCGGTAGTAGCAGTCGCTGCTGCCGAACCTAGCTCTCCGCCTTTGTCGAGCGCAGCAGCCATAAAGACAAGTAACTCCGCTTGTACTTCACCCACCCAGCAGCAGCAGCAGCAGCAGCAGCAACATGAGCTGGCGCATCATATGCTGCGCAACATTTTGCAAGGAAAAAAGGAACTGATGCAGCTGGACCAAGAGCTGCGTTCCGTTATGAATCAACAACAGCAGCAGAAGCACGAAGTGGAGGCCTCCCTAAGGCACAACAACAACAATAACAATATTTGCTCCACCACAAACAACAACCACAGCACAACCACAGCGGCCGACAAGTCCTCCTGCGATACCGTTATCGATCTAATTGATGATCTGCCCACGATCCAAATCAAAAGTGAGCCGAATACAACACAAAACGGCAGCCTCAACCATGACCTGAGTGGCGTTGAGCATGCCCCGTCCTCAGACATGGTCGCCTCCTCAGAGCTTGCCAGCTCGCAGCACAGCGATGAGGCGGAGCAGCAGCTGCAGCTGGCAGCCGATCGCGTGGATCAGCGCGACAGCAACCTGCTAACGGTCGAGGAAGAGCAGCTAAACGGCGCCGAGCATTTGTCGGTGGGCGTTACCAAGAAGGAGGCGGATGAGATTCTGGAGGACGTGGAACTGATGGGCTTGAATTCGCGCTCCGATCTGGAATCGCTCGCCTCGCCGTCCCACTCGGACATGATGCTGCTGGACAACAGCAAGGATGAGCTGGAGGAAGAGCTGGAAAAAGACGTGGCCGCCACACTGTCGAAGAAATCGGGCGGCTTGGATTTGAAGCGAGCGCGCGTCGAGAACATAGTCTCCTCCATGCGCTCCAGCCCGTCGGTGGCGCATCAGCCGCATCTGCAGGTGAACGGCTGCAAGAAGCGCAAGCTGTACCAGCCGCAGCAGCACGCCATGGAGCGTTACGTGGCCGCGGCGGCCGGCCTCAATTTCGGCCTCAACCTGCAGAGCATGATTCTCGACGAAGAGGAGTCCAACGAAATCGAGTCGCCGCAGATCGCGCAGAAGCGCGTGGAGAAGAACGCCCTCAAGTCGCAGCTGCGCTCGATGCAGGAGCAGCTCGCCGAGATGCAGCAGAAGTATGTGCAATTGTGCTCGCGCATGGAGCAGGAGTCCGAGTGCCAGGAGTTGGAGGACGACGTGATCAGCGACAGCCTGGAACAGGACGACCATCCGGCAGATCTGTCGCCCTCTCCGTCGCTGACCGGCGACTCCGGCTTGCAGGAGCAGAAAACGCACCACGCCTCGGAGCAGTGTCCCAGCTCGCCAGCGCCCGCGCTCGATGCTCTCAAAAGCGCGAAGCAGATCAGCGAGTCTATGCAGCAAGCGTCGCTGATGGAGGCGACGCCCAACGTCTTGTCGCAGATGATGTCGAAAATGATGTCCTCCAAGCTGCAGAACCCGCTGGCGATGTCGCACGCACACTTGCAGCAGCCGTTCAACGCGGCATTGCCGCTGCTGCAGCATATGCCGCAGCTGCAGGGCGGCGACCACGCCTCCGCGACCCATTTGGCACATCCAGCCATCAGCAACGCTGCGGCCATGTACCTGGGGCAGCAGTTCTTCCTCGAGCAGGAAGCGCGTCTGGCAAAAGAAGCTGCTGAGCAGCAAGAGCGTCAGCAGCAACAGCAGCAGCAGCAACAACAGCAGCAGCAACAACAACAGCAGCAGCAGCAGCAGCAGCAACAACAGCAGCAGCAGCAGCAACAGCAGCAACAACAGCAACAACAACAGCAAGAGCAGCAAGAACAACAGCGCCGCTTCGAACAGGAGCAGGAACAACGCCGTAAAGAGGAACAACAGCAGGTCCAGCAGCTGCAGGCGCAGAAACATGCGCAACAGCAGGCGCAGCAGCACCAACTGCAGCGTCAGCAGCAGCTGCAACAATTGCAACAGCAACAGCAGCAGCAGCAGCAGCAGCACCAACAGCAACAGCTCGATTCCAGCGCGGCGGTTAGCAGCACTATCAACACGCCCACTCGCCCACAGCTGCTCAACAATCGCCTACCAAATCGCGCCAACCATTCGGCCATCAAGTCCGAGATTTCGGAGAAGTTCAACATGCTGCGCTCGAACTCGAGCTCCATGGTGCGCATGTCCGGCTCTGACCTGGAGGGCCTGGCCGACGTGCTGAAGTCGGAGATAACCACGTCGCTCTCGGCCCTCGTCGACACCATCGTGACGCGCTTCGTGCATCAACGCCGTCTCTTCAGCAAGCAGGCCGACTCCGTGGCTGCGGCGGCCGAGCAGCTGAACCGCGACCTGTTGATGGCCTCGCAGATACTAGACCGCAAGTCGCCGCGCACCAAGGTCGCCGATCGCACGCCCGCCAATGCCAATGCCGCCAATGGCAGCAACAATGGCGCTGCGAGCCATCAGTCGGCGGCCCAGGGCGCCACACAGGCGGCCGCCAGTAACCAGTCAGGTAATAACAGTTCTTCTGTACTTCTAGCCAATACTAACTCAACTAACCACACTCCCAACCAAAACGCCCCAAACAACAACAACAACAACAACAACAATGGGAGCACTCACACCCATAACCATAACAATTTGAGTCATTTGAGCCACCTGCAGAGCACACCCGTGGGCAATGCGTCGCAGCTGGCTCAAGTTCAAGTTCAAGTGAGCCAACAGCACTCGCTCGGCTCCAGCAGCAACAGCAACGTCGCCAGCCAGGCGAGTGCCCTGCAGCAAACGCAGCTCAGTCAGTTGTCGGCGCTGAATGCTCAAAATTGCCAGACGCTCATGGGTGCGCCACGCCTGAACGGCAGCCAGCTGGCGTTTCCTTCGCCGGCAGCGGCAGCAGCCGCTGCAATGGGCCTGCAAATGCAACACGCGGCGGCCGCCGCCATGGTGGCCGGCCAGCACCAACACAACCACCCACCGGAGAACGCCGGCGGCAGCGCCAACAACTTACTTACTAACAATAGCTTAAGTTCCATTAATATTCCACCGCCTCATATTCGCCCTTCACCCACAGCCGCCGCCATGTTCCAGTCGCCGAAGCCGCCGCAAGGCATGAATCCGGTCGCAGCTGCAGCGCTCTACAACTCAATGGCCGTGGGTGGGCCCGCCAGCCAACTGAACCCCTTCTGTATGCCGGAGACGCGTGAACAGCAACAGCAGCAGCAGCAGCAGCAGCAGCAGCAGCAGCAGCAGCAACAACAGCAACAGCAGCAGCAGCAGCAGCAGCTGGAGCAGAATGAAGCCCTCAGTCTGGTGGTGACGCCCAAAAAGAAGCGTCATAAGGTCACCGACACGCGCATCACGCCCCGCACCGTGAGCCGCATACTGGCCCAAGACGGTATCGCGCCGCCCGCTGCAGCACCCGGTATCGCCGTCGCCGCAAATTCAATGCTGGACAACGCCAACAATCTGGCGAGCAAATATGCCCCAAATGCCGGCAGTCAGCAGCTGCCGCCACAGCAACACAATCAAAACCAAGGCCCTGGCAATACAAACAGCAACAACAACAACAACAACAACACCAACCACCTGACTTTGACGCCCGCCCAACTCAACAGCAACAACAACAACAACAACAACGGCGCCGGTGCGCCCACAGCGCCCGCACAAAGCCCATCGCCGCGCTCGCAAACGGTCACGTCCACTTACCATCCGCCGCCTCCACCACCACCGCCACCACCCATGCTGCCGGTGTCGCTGCCCACCTCGGTGGCCATTCCGAATCCTTCGCTGCACGAGTCGCAAGTCTTCTCGCCGTACAGTCCGTTCTTCAATCCTCATCCGCCACACGCACCTCTGCCGCCCCAACATGGCCCGCTGGGCGGCTCGCATGCCCCGCACACAGCGGCCCAAATGCACCACCTGAAGATGTCGTCCAGCCCGCCCGGCCTGGGCGGCCTGATGGATTCGCGTGACTCGCCCCCGCTGCCGCATCCGCCGACCATGCTGCATCCCGCCTTGCTGGCCGCCGCGCACCACGGCGGTTCGCCGGACTACAGCGCTCACCTGCGGGCCGCCATGGACGCGCAGGACCGCAGCTCAGACTGCAATTCGGCCGACATGCAGTTCGAGGGCATGCAGCCGACCATATCCTTTCTGAAACAACAAATGCTGTGAGTCTGATTTCTTTCCAGCTCTGCGCAGATCCAAAGAACAAGCAGCTCTGATTGAATGTTGAACGATTAGATAGATGGCGGAGGGCGGCGGACGGAGGGCGGAGGAAGCCAATAACATCTGCAAGAAACCCTAAAACTGCTTGGTTCCTTGCTGCATTACCGCCTCCGCCTTTCGTCGCTGCTCTTCGCGCAACGAACCGTTTTATAAGCCCTCTCAGCCGCTTCTTGCCGCAGCGACTTCCGTTCGTCTTGATGCAGAAGCAGCCAGAATGACGCGCAGCAACAGCGAATCCAATCAAGTGTTCCTTGTGTTTGCGTGCTGTAATCAAAACCCCGTTTCTTAAGTCTATTAAGTCTCTTAAGTCGAGCGTAACAGACGCCCATCGGCGCAGCCAATCTCGCTTCAGAATTTACCCGTTTCGTGAGGCCGCATCGAGCGCACTTCAACATTCAATCAAAGCTTTTAATGCGACTTTCTTTTGGTGTCGTTTCCATCGTCTTCTTCTTCTTCTTCAATATCGACAACAATTTCATTTATATTGTGCCCTTTGCTTATTTTCTTGCCTCTTCTGCCGTTTCTTTATGCCACTTCGTCTTGTGCAATACATTTCACCGCTTGCGACCGATTCAACCAAACACAAACTCTGCGAATGTCACACCATCAGCAAATCCGACTCCTTGTCTCCACTGCACTCGTCCACACTGACGCCCATGCACCTGCGGAAAGCGAAGCTGATGTTCTTCTGGGTGCGCTATCCCAGTTCGGCGGTGCTGAAGATGTATTTTCCCGACATCAAATTCAACAAGAATAACACAGCACAATTGGTTAAATGGTTCTCGAATTTCCGGTAAGTACGAATACCGCAAAAATAATAATATTAATATTTTCACATTTTTTTATATACATAATATATATTTTTTTTTCTTAATATTTTTTATCGTAATAAAATTAAACTAAATTAATAATAAGAGAAATTATGGTAAAATAATAATTACATTTTATTACAAATAAGGCCAACCCTTGATGATAATAACTAAAGGGACGAAAAGTTTTATATAAAATGCAGATTGCAAAATTATATAAATTGCAGATTGCAAATTTATATAAATTGCAGTTTGCAGATTGCAAAATTTGCAGATGGCAAATTTATATACAGATTTATATGCAGATTGTAAATTTATACATTGCAGATTGCACATTTATATAAATTGCAGATTCCAGATTGCAGTTTACAAAATTATATAAACTGCAGATTGCAAATTTATATACATAAATTACAAATTGCAAATTTATATAAATTGCAGATTGCAAATTCATATAAATTGCAGATTGCAAATTTATATACATTAATTACAAATTGCAAAATTATATAAATTGCAGATTACAAAATTATATAAATTGCAGATTGCAAATTTATATACGATATGTTGCCGATTGCAAATTATTATACATTGCAGATTGCAAATTTATTTAAATTTCAGATTGCAAATTTATATAAATCTCTAAATCATAGTCTTTATGGTATTTCCGAAGCCTCTGCTTTCTTTTTTAAGTTATGAAAAATTGTCCGTTACTTTTTCCCTGCTGCCCCTCCCCTTTGTGTGCCTAACTTTTGCACTTTTTAACTTTGTGAATTATAGCGTCTTTGAACAAATATGAGACACGTAAAAATTCCCACCCATTCTAACCTCCACAAGTCAAAATCTCAAAAAAAAAGACAAAAAGGCAGGAAGGAAGGAAGGAAGGAAGGTAGGTAGGAAGGTAGGAAAGAAGCAGCAAGTCGGGAAATTCCCATGCTAAGGAACAACAATTGTTGGTACGAGTATTTCAACAACCCTTACCCTTAGGATTTGCCTAAGATTTATTCCTTACTCTGATTCCTGATGAACCGGTAGTTATTCTTAAATGTTTGTGTCCTGGGCTTACTTATATAGCACATACATAAGTCTTGCAATCTACAATAACAACAACATCATTTCTCACAAGAAGTGCAACAACAAAGTCTATTGTAATTATTGCACAAAAGAGGTCGTCGAAGGAGACTCTGCCGTTGAACGTGCCGAAGTTCGGTTCCTGCCATATGATTCCGTCCCTTTGTTGTTGTTTTTTTTTTTTTTTTGTACTCGTAGTATATTGTGTTCTGTGGGTACATTTTTTTACCTGGCTTTGATTTGCTTCAATATTGTTGTGCGTTTCTTAAGACGTTTCAGCAGATCAAACAAAGCAGGCAGCTGCTGTCTTAAGATCATACTCGTACTCGGCGTTTCTGGTTTTGTTGCTAGTTTTTGTCCACGAAGACGTAGACGTAGCCGAAGACGTAGACGTAGCCGTAGCCGAAGACGTTGACGGCTGGTTAACCAGGTGAAGCAGTGCTAGCTAGTTCGTTGGCCCTAACAACTGGAGAGAACCTTAACGACTGCAGTTACGGATTTTATTTCGTTGGACTCTATATGTTGTTGTTGTTGTGGTGACGTCGACTATGTACATTTGTGACGCACACAAACAGCACGTTCGAGGTTTTGAACAGATGTTTGAACATTCTGCAGAGGTTCTTTTTGGCGCGTAAACGCAGCACCGGGTCGTGTCGTGCCCACCAGCATTAAAGTCGTTGCTTAGCAGACGACGAATTGGTGTTGTTTTAGCAGAAGTTGCGCCTCTGACTAACTGAGTTGTCTAATCTCTAGTTTTTTCTACTCTTTCATGTCATGTTATTATCTAAGCAGCCTTACCTTAGGCTTCTTTTAATTTTTGTATCTATGTCGGCGGGAATTTCCAGCGAGTCCGGTAATATGCGGGCACTTAAGCCATTCCTTTGCGAATGCTACGTACTGGCTTAGTAATTGTTATTGCTTCTCTTCAAGGCATAGCTCGTGCCATGTTAATTCAAGCACGATTTGTTGTTAAAGTATTATCAGTTTTGGACAACATTATCGAAAGTTTTTCCAAGCGTGCCGTCCAGTACCATGCAAGGTGCCATGCAAGATTTTTGGATATTGAAAATCTATTGAAGTATGTTGAAGAACATACAAACAGAATCTTCTTCTAAAGGGTGTTTTTTTAAGCCCGATAGAACTTCAAATGGTAAAAAATAACATAAAAAATTAAATTTTAATAAAATTGTTTTATTCACTCGAAAGATCAATACATGGCATTATTTAAAATTGACGTCACTACAGCTATTCTTGACGTAGTGCGTTCTAGACGTCCAGGTTTGAGTCACTTTTTCGAATATTGCTCGAAACGACGACTGAGTTTCAAAGTAAATTTAGATAATTTGGTAGCGTTGTTCAAGCGTGAATCTATTCATGATGATTTGCCAGACTATACTGAATATAAATAACAACAAGAGCAGTCAGAAGGACAGCCTGTATTGACAGTTGTCCCTATCGCAAGTTGTATCTAAGCTAAAAAAACACCCTTTAGTAATTATTTTATTATTTTCTTCGTTTTATAAATGAAAAAATTGATTATTTTCCCAAAGGCCCTTTGGTCTTTGAATTTGGGATTGACTGCCCTTCTATTTTTCTAAAATGGTTTTTAAGCAAAGCCTTGTCTCACTTCCTTGATTTAATTAACCGTGTGTAACCAAACAAATGCTAATTAGTTCCTCCGGTCATAAGAGTGCCACGTCGCCTACGCATACATATATATATATATATATATATGTATATGTAGATATTTATAATATAAAAATCTCTTAATATAATAATAGAGCACTTAGAGCACATTCCAAAAAAAGTAGGCGTCAATTCCTCTGACACTCTCGCAGCCACTCTGTGTGTGCCTATTATTTTTATGCGTTTTTTCGTATGCGTCTCGTATATCTTTCACCCTTTATGATTTTTGTTTTGTAGCACCTCCAAGTGGCAACACTTAAGCACTAAACATTGTCGGGGGGAAGCGTAGAGTATAGCTTCCTTCCGTTAGGAGCTCAGCAATTGACGTTAAAGCGGAAAAGGCAGCGGCAACACTGCAACACGTTTGGCAGCCATAACGCTCTTTTTGCGCTTCGGGTTTTGTTTTCATCATTTCATCAAATGAACTTAGCTATCAAAAGCTAATTTGAATTGTACATTTTTCCATGATGAAGAAAATTCTTTTTAAATGGCAGCACTTTTTTCTTCTATTCGTCTATTTGTCTCTTTGTTTTTACATTTCAAGCCATATGTACATATGTGTACAATCTGTATGTATGTATGCGCTAATACGTTTTGTTGACCCACTAGGAAAAGTTAGAATTCTATAAAGCCCTTTTGACAGCTCGCGCTTTCGTTTTAGTCGTGTCGTTGTTGTATTAGTTTTTGCTGAGGGAGATGTTAGCTTGTAATGCTAATTGTTTTAATTTGTGTTGCTGTCTTTTTGCCTCTCTTTTCCTCCAAAAACCAGCAGAATAACTAAGATTGATATCTCGGTCAATCTTCATGTCAGGGCCCGCACAAGAATACTTTTTATTTTTGCTAATTGTCGGCGAATCTTTTTAAAACTGTTTTACAAAAAAACGTAGAGGAGGAGAAGACGAAAAGGGAGCTAACATTCGCCGAAACAATATTCTTAATGAACATTCCTAATATTTACATACTCTTGCATAATTCCTTTATCCGCTCAAAGCGTCCATCATTGCATTCTCTGCTAAGTCTGGCTCTCTCTTTCGTGAGAGCATTGTGCTGGCCTGTTTTTTCTTACCTATTATATCCCTCTGGGCATTCTTTTCTTCTTCGTCTTCTATTCTTCTGGTGTTTCTGTTTCGCATATTTCAATACAACTCGTAATTAACTCGCGCCTCACACTGCCACTCAGAGATTCTACTGCAATCCGCTTGGAAAGTTTCATGTTCACTTTGCCTCGTTCGTGTGGCCCTGCCCTGCCACTTTATCCACATTTCCACAAGCTGGCATCTTCCTTTCCAAAGATTGCATCCATCAAGCCCCGAGATTTATTAAAAATTCTTGGCAATATTGCCTTGCAACTCAAGCGCCGTCTTCGTGGTGAGAGGACAGCTTTTGCTATGCCTGAAAGTATGCTGCAAATTATTAATCATGTCATATTAATTTCATCCAATAATGCACTAAACCCATATGCATACACTAAGTCAAGCGAAAAAAACATATAAAGGCTGAATGAAGGAGCACAGTGAAAACCTCACCCCGCAAATGGACGGCACAAAACAAAAGAATATTATATGTGTACGAGTATAATACGACTGAGGCTGGCGATACACCGCAAAATATGCAACAAAAGAATCAAAGACGATATGAATAGCAAGCAAGCGAGCGATTGCTGCGTTCATCCAAGCAGAAGGCCTATTATTGAAAGGGGCCGAGACAACTTGGAGCAGAAGAATGCATTTAACAAAGAGAAAGAGTGCATGTGAGATGAGTGCATGCATAGTATGTACGAGTATGTGCAAATGTATGAAAAGCAAGAAAGAGAAGCTGACTGGAATGAGGTAGTCATTAAGATTAGGACAGAAAAGGATGAAGAAGAAGAGGAAGAGAAAGAGAAAGCCTCGAGAACAATAAGTAAGCAAATTTCTTTACTATCTGACAACGTATCTGATAAAATTATAGAAATTTTGCAAAAAAGCAAAAAAGCAAAATTGCAAAAAAACAAAATTGCAAAAAACCAAAAAAAGCAAAATTGCAAAAAGCAAAAAAAAGCAAAATTGCAAAAAAGGAAAATTGCAAAATTGCAAAAAGAAAAATTGCAAAAAAGCAAAATTGCAAAAAAGCAAAATTGCAAAAAAGCAAAATTGCAAAAAAGCAAAATTGTAAAAAAGCAAAATTGCAAAAAAGCAAAATTGCAAAAAAGCAAAATTGTAAAAAAGCAAAAAAACAAAATTGCAAAAAAGCAAAAAAAGCAAAAAAAAAAGCAAAATTGCAGAATATAATTGAGTGGAAAGAAGCTTCTTCAAGCATGCAGAAAACATAAAAATAGACTTGAAAACCACAAGGACAATCACAAATGGCCAATATGGTGTGACAACAAAATTACAATCAGCCTAACACTCTTAAACTTAAAACAAAATGTAACAACTTTATTAAAGCATACATTCCATGCATACATACATACATATACACATGAATGCACACAACTACACTGATGCGGCCTTCTACGTTCCGCCACCTTTGCTACCGCCAACAAAGCTAACCAACCACCAACGAAAAGACTACGGCCGTAGCCGTAGGAGTTCGCCTTAAGGAGCTATCGCAGATGCCGGATCTCTTCAAGAGGAGCCTTTGCTGAGGGAAGAAATTAAAAATGCCAACAAATAAATAAATAAAAGTGCATGTTTTAACACTAAACTGAGCACTCAATTCAGTTAAGTGGAGCAGAAAATAAAACAACATGCAACATGCAACAACAACAGCAAAATAAAAGCCAAGTAGAAAATTGTAGAAAACAAAGAGAAAAGTTAAAAAAAAATTGAACACAAATTCTCAATTCAAGTAAATTTGTTAAAGGAATTGTTGAAGCAATAATTGTTGAAGAGTAGAGAAAGTAGAGAGAAAGAAAATAAATACGTGAACAAGAAAGATATAAGCTTACCGTTAAAATATGAGCTTTGACAAATTATGTACTAAATGCAAGATATTAACGCCTCACTTACGAGCAGAAATTAAAAACTCAGTTGACAAAACTCGCTCACTTGACGTGACTCCCACACAAAAATACAAAAACAAATGCGCTGAAGAGTGCTAGAAAAAGAACAGCTACTTCCACATTATAATTAGAAGAGAATAAAAGACGAAGTATCCTCAAAAGGGAGGCTTCAAAAGTACTAAAGAAAAAAAAGCAGCAGTCATTGCAAGCGGCATGCTAGAGTATGCACTCGTGGCATAATATTTAATAAATGCATCTGATAATTGTATGAGGAAGGTTGCCAAAGATGGAAGGAAGGAAGGAAGGAAGGAAGGAAGGAGGGGACAAGGCGCGGATCCAGCTTAGCTTAAGCAGCAGCAGCAGCAGTGCCGAGCTAATTAGTTTGTTTAAGATGTTGGAAAACCTAACGTGATGCACCGAATATACCAAAAAGTGTCAACAATAATAAGCCTTGACAGCCGCGAAAGAAGCAGAGTGGCCGAAGGAGGCGCATTATGTATGTGACATAGGCGAGCGAGCGCAACACTGTGTGACAGGATAGCACTACGTGCCTGCGAGTGCCTCAAGGATGTTAAAGCACCTCTGAAAGAAGCCTTCAGAGTATTGCCTCTTTAAAGCCGGCAGCTCTGCCGGCTGGCTTTCTTTTTCCAGGTTAAGTGCTCTTCGCCGAGGTTATATGCTGCACACAAAGTGTTGCCAATTACTTCATTATATCGTAGAATAGGTAGAATGGCAGCGCCACTGAGGGTATGGTTGGCCACAATTGTGAAGATGGTGTTGACACTCGTGCCCGCGCTAACCATTCGCATTTGCATAACAGTCCCCGACCAGGGCAGGCAGGGCTTGGCATGGGCTTATTAATAACGATAACGTTAGTTGCGGCCGCTCATACGACAGTGTGCCTGCGACAATGTGGAGTGTATGTGAAGCGCCTCTTCTCCATTTTTAAAGAAATGGCAATAACGATGCCACCGCCAGGACAAAAACAACAACGACGGTATATGGCTTTCGTAGGTGTCGCGAAGTGTAGCAGCCGATGTTGGAAAGAAACAAATGAAATTAAAGAAGAATAGAATAGAATAGTACAATACAATAGTTTAAAACAAACGGTTAAATTAGAAAGACCCAAATGAGAGCTCAAGTAGGAAAATAAGTTACCGTCCCCCCAAGTCGCTTGGAATACGGCCAAACAGACACATACCGACATAAAAGATGGCGCATGGTGTACTATAAAATTCTTCTCTATTTTGGTAGATATAAAAATTGGAATAGATTTAAAAGCTTACATTTCTTGGTTTTATACACTAATTCTAGAAGGCTTGAGTAGAAGATAGTTGGTTGTTGGTAGTTTTTGAGTGGAGAAAAGTCAGAAGCTCGTGAAATTCTTCTTAATTAGCTAATGGCGGAAGCCATAAAAGGCGAGAAATAAAACAAACGCAATACATACGAGTAGGTAAAGATGAACGAACCGTCCCCATGGACCGACCATGGAGTGCCATATTGATTGCTTCAACATGGCTGACAATTTTTAATTTCTTTGCCACGATTTTGAGTTCATATGCATTTCAGAGACAGCATACGACGAACACTTATGTGGCGCTTCCTTTCAGATATCTTGGCTGGTGCAGGGTTCTGTTAAGCTCTAGCCCCTCCCCTCCCCTCCCCTTCCCTCCCCAACCCTTCACCCTCGTTGCATTGCCCGTTTTCATTATGCTGCGAACACAATATCTCTCGCATAATTGCGGATTTTATATCTCTTCTGTTGGTAATCGCGCTAATTTCAAGATTTCCCAAAGCTCCCCCACAACCATCTCGATCGCGTGCCGCCGCCACCTCTCCTTGTCGAATGCTCCCAACACTAGAGCTCAACAACTAACTAACCGACTGACTGACTCTATTCTCAATAACATGGCATAGATTATTTCGCTAACGTGCAAGAAAAGCAGCAACGATAATAATAACAGCAACGACAACGACAACGACAATGACAAAGACAAGGATTTTTAACGACGTTGACAACCTCAGCGCGTAGCGGAGCATGCCTTCCCTGTGGGCTTCTTTGTGCTACCTACCGTCCGTCTCACCGCTGCTGCAATGCTAAATATTTTCTTTTTCGCGAACGCACAGCACGAACCCAAGCGAACGGTTTGTTAGCAAACAAGGATATTGTCGTTGTAGCGCCTTCTGAACCTGCAGAACGACGCGTCGCAACAAAGTCGTCGCGTCCGGACTGACTCTTCGCGTCCGGAGTACTCCGTGCCTCAGTAAGCAGTACGAGCTGCCAGCAAACGTCGTTGGCGTTGGCTTCAATTGTTGTCATTTAAAACGCTTCGACTTCGACTGACGACGCTGCTTGACAATGCGAATTTATTTTGCGCTTTACGCGCCAAACGCTGTGCGCTCTCCGCTCTCCACTCTCCGATTCGCTCGCCTTCTTTATTTTCGGTGGTTGCGATTGTTTAGAGACGTGTTAAGCATTGTTACTCTTGTCACTGTTGTTGCTGCTCCTGCTGCTGGTGTTAGTGTTGCAATTATTATTGTCGCCACCGATATTACTCTTGCACTAAAGATTTGAGATTCTTCAGTGCAAATTGCTTGACTGATGCGATGACAATCGCTGAAATATTGCCCTAGGACGAGAAGACATCATCTTGTAGCTACGATACAAGCAACATATGAATGTTTCTGAATGTCCTTATTTCGACTTCTTCCTGCCGCCCAGCGTGGAAGAGAATTAAAAAGGCGATGTATTCGAATTCAATATCACCAAAGGCTAAAAAACTGCAGAAAGGAAAGCTGTGACATTTTTATAAAGCATGTTTTTTCTCAAACATAAGGAAAATTTCCGGTTTTATTTTTATTTCCACTCTTTCTTTCCTTAAATATTAGTTTAAATATTATACTAAGGTTTCCAAGTGTTCCCGGATGGTAAATAAAACTGTAGTTTCTAAAATAGCTTCTTAATATTTACATTTATGTAAGCCCATAAAGATTTGATTTTTACTAAATCTATATATGACGCTTTGAATATCAATTTCCTTACTAAAATCGGATTAGAGTATAATGGCAATAGTGCAATGGTGGAGCCTAAGCTCTTATATGATGTTTCCCTAAAGCGGTTTCGGCTTCGGTTTAGCGCAAAACTGGTGGTCTTACCAAAAACCTTTATAAAACCAGAAAATCTCCATTAAAATTGTTGTTGTTCAGCGCAAAACCAAAAAGATTTCTGGTTTTAGCAGTTTTCAACCCTGTTTCGAAGTTCGTAACACTACACGCCATAGCATTTGCTTTTTCTATAGTTTATATGATAGAAAGAGATAAATAGTGTGCACAAAAATAAAAAAAAACGAAATTATTGGTTTTTGCAACAACAACAACAACGCTAGCAAGGAGCGAAACCCAGCAAAACCCAAAAAAAAACTAGTTTTGTATGAAAACATTTGACACTTCAACGAGATTCGAAAGCTTAAACCAAAACCAAAACCATTTTATGGAAACACTATATAAGTCTCTCTTCATTATCAAATAAAACCATTTTGCGAGTATTCTACGTTAGCAACAACTCATTTTCTCCCTTCCTCTCATTCGTTCTTCGTTCGTTTCATTACAGAGAATTCTACTATATTCAAATGGAGAAGTACGCCCGCCAAGCTGTCACCGAGGGCGTCAAATGCGCCG
The DNA here is from genome assembly GCA_949752815.1 of Conops quadrifasciatus. Lineage (NCBI taxonomy): Eukaryota > Metazoa > Arthropoda > Insecta > Diptera > Conopidae > Conops > Conops quadrifasciatus. The sequence continues at coordinate 10,523,624 of OX457078.1, read as the reverse complement.
AAGATTTGCACATCGGTGGCGATAGTGAACTATATCGCGTGCTAAATCTGCACTACAACCGCAATAATCACATTGAGGTATGCTGTGGTGAAAAGGTAGAAAATTTGTTACCAACAATTAGTAAAACTAACATATTTTATATTGGATTTTCGCGACGCGATACTACTTAACAACAACCTGGAGGCATACATTTGAATGCGAGAATGTAGCTATTAACTTTAACATTAAAACCATTAGCTAAAGAATTTGCGTACTTGTTAATTAGTTAGCGTAAATGGTTTTATATTTTTTATTAAAAATTGACAAATTTTTCACTATCATCTCTCTAATTATATATGTATATCTATCTCTCTTTCTCTCTCCACCCAATTGAATCATGGATGATACACTTGACACGCTTAGGTACCACAAAACTTTCGTTTTGTTGTTGAACAGACTCTGCGCGAATTCTTCCGAGCTATCCAGGGAGGAAAGGACACCGAACAGTCGTGGAAGAAATCAATTTACAAAGTCATCTCCCGGATGGATGATCCGGTGCCAGAATACTTCAAGTCGCCCAATTTTTTAGAACAGCTGGAATAAGTGGAGCTTGCACACCAGAACCTCCTCAATCAGAAAAGAAAAAAAAGAAACAAAAGAAAAAAGCCGCAACCACAAGAAACCCGAACCGATGAAAGAGCCGTGCAAATGGTCTAAAAGTAGATCAAAGCAAATTTTGAGCGCTAGTAATGAATGGTGTTGAAAGTTTGTTACTGCCACCCAAAAGAAACGATCACCAAAGCCATCAACACATTCGTCTACACAAATACCACACAATACACACACAAATACACTTACCACCCACACCTTTTAAAGGAGAACCCCCTCAAAACGAAAAACAAGGTATAAAAAATTCACCAGAAATTTATAACAAAAATTTGCTGTTTGCAAAATATCGACGATATACTCGCGTTTAGGCCTTCATTTTGGAGTTAAAACAAAACAAACAAATTAAAATAAAATTAAAAAAAAACCAAAGCGAAATTACTTGTAAAAAATTAACCAACTAAAAATTTACTTTTAAGCTATAAAAATTTAGACAAGGAAAATGAAAATTTGAGCAGATGCAAAATTGCGCATGTCTAAATCGAAGAGAAATAGTTCTCAATATTTTTGAGGAGTAAAGTTTGGCGAAATAAACATAATTGGATTGTACCATTTTTACCCAGAAGCAAAGAAATACAAACACGCATACACGCAACACAAGCACACGATCGTAATCGACTAAAGAAAATGCCATAAAATAGCAAATTTTATCAACAACGATAACAAAACAAATTCATCTAAACAACAACAAACAGCAGATGAATAAAACGACAACGTAAAACAAACGACAATGACAAAAACGGAAAAACTCAAAAGCAATGAAAACAAGCATAACCAGAGACACCTGAAAGTATGCTACACTTCATTCGAGGTGTTGCGTTTTACCTCAGACAACAACCACATTTCATGCAGGCCAACCAATTTTTGAGCTTCATTGTACTGCAAGGTAACAAATACATATTAGCAACAACAACCAACAAAGGAGCAGCAGCAACAACAACAGCATTAGCGTTATCTGAAACAATAATAACTTCATAAAATAGTCATAAAAATAGTATTTTCACACAAAAACCAAATAGCGACAAAATAGCGTCTCATTCTAGAGAATTAATGCGTGTAAACAATAGCAGCAGCAGCAGCAGCAGCAGCAACAGCAGCAGCAGCAGCAACAGTTACAAGACAACTTTTCTTTTCATATTGAATTTTCTATTTATTGATTGATTTTGCTGGAATTCTAACTAATATTGTGTAAATGTACACTGCTAAAAATAAAATATACGATCTAAAATTAAGAAATAAGCTAAAAATGTAAAAAGACAACACACACACACATCTACAAGCGCATACATTCATTGTATACACTCACATGCATACATCCATTTGAATGTAGGTATGTAAGTAAATTATGCACAAACGGCGACACTGTGTTTTATAAAAGAAAGGAGCGAAAAAAAGGAGCAAAAAAAGAACTTAAAAATTACCTAAACGGCCATTTCTTTGAGGTTTTGGGCAAATAAAAAACTAAAGTTAACTCTGGATAAACTCTAGATAATAAAAATTTATTTCATTTGTGTGTGTGTGTGTGTGTGTGATAATATAGCACACAAGTTTACGAAACCAAAATGGTTGAAAAGTTTTCCTTTTATTCATTCAGTCTTTGTTTCAACGAAAAAACTGTCACTTTTAGAATTTTCACGGCCTTTAGTAACAAACTAAATGCGTGTTTCCAGTGATAATAATGTATTGTGGTTGCCAATATGATGATCAATGTGAAATATTGTGCACTTGCAATACATTATAAACATACAACACTGATTGAAATCGAAAATACCGGCCCGAAAAATTAATCATTATTCATTATACTGTTCGATGTCTATTAAATTATTCCCTAAGAAAAAGTCTAAAATTTAGGTACGGAAAAAATGTGCATGTAATTAAAATATTCTTTTAGAGAGCAAGCGAAAGTTTGGAGTTATTGTGAGTGAGAGTAAAAGCAACAAAAACGAAAACGAAAGTTTTCACAAATTTATGAAAAATTAGTTTTTCAATATTTCTTGAAAGTATACAAACCAAAGTTTTAAATTATTTTATATTTAGTATTATTTTTTTCTTATTAGCTCTTAATCAAAAGCAATTATTGCAAATTATTATTTTGCAATACGAGTTTGCTTATTATATATTAACATAAATATTAATTGATCAGCACTAGTCGTCACTTTCTTACACTTACAACTTTTTCATTTCTATTTTTCTTGTATATATTTAATACCACAATTTTTCACAATTCTGCAACTTTTCAAAAAGTAAGAAAAGTTGTTTCTTTAATTGAGCATAAATTTATTTGCAAACATTATATACGTATACAATAATACATATTTAGTATTATATACTCTATTTGCAATACGCATGTATTTCAAAATATTAATTAAGTTTTATCCATTAATTCAATTATTTTTTCTCGTGTACGCGAAAAAATCATTTATCATTTGCGTACAATGAATGTATTTTCTTTTCAGTTTAAAATGTTGTAAAATATTTAAATTCAATTCAATTAATTATTTTACTAACACGCTATATACTAATTAAAAAATAAATATAAAATTGAAATTACACAAAACTTGCACTAAGTTTTATTTAATCTTCGTAGATTTCAGTTCGGTTTTTCTCTATTATTTTCTTGGTAATTTCTTGGAAAATGTTCGCCCCTTCCAAATGATTACATTTCATTGCACCATCAGCATTAAACAAATGTTATTCTGAAGCTACAAAATTAATGTCATTTTCAATTGGAATGTGGGAGGGTCTAGAGGGATATGTTTGCTTTTCTTTAAAAAGGAAATAAAAGGAAAAAGCGAAACGAAACAATCCGATCACAATGAATCATTGTCAGAGTGAATAAAAATACGAATTTCTAAAGAAAAGCAAACAGTTTAAAAAAACAACATCAACAACTTGATATGCCAATTACAGAACAACAACAACAGCAACAACTACCGCCAACGCTACCACCACCAACACCACCATTGATTGATTCGTTTTAAATCAACCAAGAAATGCTGTGGCGTTATACATAAATATTGGTTAATTACAACAACAACAACAACAACAACAACAACAACAACAACACGTCACTGAACAACATATATAGCTCATATATATATGTCTATATCGTTTTAATTTAAGTTCATAATCGCTGAAATAAAACGAAAAACATGTTCGAAAATACATCGAAAATTTAGACCAACAAAAGAGAAAACTTTTACAAAAAAACTAAGTTAGAGAAAATCCCTTCAGAGCCAACATTTTTGCCATTTTGTACCAGAAACTAAACAAATCAAAGGAAATTATTCACACATTAATAACAACAACAACAACAACAACAAGAATTCATACTATCCGAATACATTTTTTAATGTTGATGGTCGATAGAGGTACAGATAAAGCAAAATCCTCCACTTTACAGAAAACCACAAAATCCCAACCTTTGGAAACTAAATTCCAGCTAAAGCAAAGAAAAAAGCTATTAAAAATACCTACAATTGAACGCATATATCGCTGTCTAATTTATATTTAACTTAATTGCTAAACATCTATCTCAGAATGCTTAATTCTGAGACCGTCTCTAGTTAATTCTCACGTTCTCTGGTTCTTTCTCATTATTTTTAACCGGGTTTAACCTCACTTTTCCGTTTTACAAAGCGGTCAATTTAATTTCCACAGAAACTCTTCCTTTTAATCTTCAGTTTTTAGGTACGCTGCTAATTATTAATTATTAATTTAAGTGCGCTACTAGCGTAAACGATCGCTGAGATCAATGTTTTTTTATTCTTTACAATAAAACTTTCAGTTTGAATAAATAGTTTCTGTTTAATTCTTGTTAATAATTAAATAGTTAAATCGGTTGTCAAACTAAGTCAATATACAATTAATTTAATTTTACAATTTCTATATAAATTTCTTTCAAATTCTTAGAGAATTTTTGAAATTAGACCAAAAGATTTTTTACTTAGAAAATTAACATTTTGTTATTTATAAAAACAAGAAAATGAAGCCTGTTATTTAAAGATATCTGTTAGCCTTAAACGTTAACTTGTATTTTTTGAATTCATATTTTTTTGGTTCTGATTTCAAATAAAAATTTTTAATTTTTGCTATAACCCACACAAATCATAATTTATATTTAATAACTCTTAAAAAACCTCTCTGTTTTTTAAAATGTTTAATTTCAATAAAACTCTTTTAATTTAAAAAAATTAAACTTTGAAAAATTCATAAGTTTCTTAAAGGTTTGAATCAAAATAATTTGTAGTTTTGTTGGCTTCGCTATATTCACTCTCAAATATGTGCTCTTTCGCTTGCTTCAAATACTATATCGAAATTATATCAAAGCTAAAAATATTTTAACTTCTACGAAAAAACGAAAAAGTAACAGAAAATTTGCAAATTATATTCGAAATAAAAACAACAATCTTGACAATTAATCCGCATATTTTCAAACACTTTTCTGCGCAATAGTAAAAAGTTTAGGCTGCAAAAAATCCCAAAATTAACCTAACAATCTTTTTGGTAAATTTAAAAAAAAAATTTAAAATTAACGGTATGTTTCCTAATCTAATAAACGACTGTAACGATTTGAACATATTTCGACAAAAACTAAACAACCACAAAACAACGTCGTTTCACGTCATTTCCTTTTTATTTTTTTTATTAGTGTACAAAAATTTCAAAATATTTAACAATATTCTCTCTTGTCGAACGAAAACAAGCAAGTATACATACATATACTAAATGTATTATGAAACATTTTCAAAAAAATATATTCAAAAATACTCGTAGTATTTTAAAAAAATTTGAAGAAAACGAACAGATTTTTTTTTTTTAGATTTTTTGGAGCTACGTGAAATGTTCTAAAATATATTCATTTTAATTAAAATAAAAATTAATTGGTTTAGCTTTGTTTTTTTTTATTTAGTATCGTTATTTTCGCATAAAACTTATCGAAAGAAAATTAAAAAAATGAAGAATTAAAAAATTGTAAAATGAAAAAAATTTATTTGGAAAAATTCAAAATTCGTAGATTGTCATTGTTAATGCCTTCGTCTAAATTTTTTATAGTAGTTGTTGTTAAACGACAACAACAACAACAGAAATGCTAAATTACTACGAATGTAACTGATTTTGTGATAAAGCTTTAACGAATACATTATTTTTCGGATGCAACCAATATGAACAGCGGCGCTGTGTCGCCAGCTGCGGCGCTGCGTTTATACAAAATTTTGTAAAAAAATAGTTAATAAAAATAAAATAATAAATGAAAAAAACAAATTTTAGGAAATTTTGAGGCAAATTAACAACAAAAAATGAAGAGAAACTCGTTTTGGAAAAACTTTTAGGCAAAATTTATATACATAAGACACGGATTAAGAAGAAGAAGAAGAAGAAGAAGAAGAAGAGGGGAAAAAACTTTGGAAAAAAAATTAAACTTTAAAAGCACGATATCACTTTTAATTTTAGTTGTTATAAATATAATTTTTGTGGCAATACTTCATTTGTTAAACGTTGTCTCTAAGATTAATTTAAGTAAGAAAACGCATAAAAATTATAAGAAATCCGAAAGCTATAGCACTTGACATACACACATCACCACGCAAGCATTCACACAGTAAACGAATTTTAAAGAAAGCAACAAAAACAACACTAACAATTCCACAGTTAAAACTTTCAGTGCATTTACTGAAACTGAAAGAATGTGTGACCAAAAATCGCAACAAAATCGAAGCAAGTACAAACAACTTTTTATGCAGTAATTAAATTAAAAAAGAAAACTAATTTACTTTGATCAACAATCAACAATTACACTCAGCGAAATATACATAAACTCATATTTGCAACAAAAGAAATGTCTTAAAACGCTCTTATAGTAGTTTGCAACAATTTCAATTCAATGAAAATGGAAATATTTGTTGAACAAGACAGCATTTTATACCAGCATAAACTTATACATATATATATATATGTTATATACATACATCATACATAGACACGTACTCTACAGTCTACATGTGGTTACCATACCATCATTTAAAAACCTCTAAGTTATAAATTAATCCTCATATACTTAAGTCCAAAAACAACAAAAACAACAAAAACAAAAGCAACATGATCACCATTAGTAGAGAAAAGAAAACGAGATTTACACAAATTTTTCAACAATAAAACAACAAAAAACAAATTGACTTTTTATTTAGCAAAAAAAAAAAAATTACATTTTGTTTTAATTATCCCCTCATACTCCTCCATTCCCCCTCGCTAAACGGCCTTTCCAACGTGTTGGCGGGATACGAATTCGAGGTCGAAAATTTTTATCGAAAACTGGATTTTTTGGACTCATTTTTTATGCTTTTTTAATATAAAAAAAGCATTTTTTAATTTTATAATCTGAAACTTATGCAAGGGCCCCCCCCCCGCAGAACTGAAGTAGCGGCAAAAAATTGGCAAAAAGGAATAAAATAGCATTTTCAGCTATTGCACAAATTGGCTATGGCTATTTACAAAAATGGAATTGTGTTAAAGAAAAATTATATCAGGTAAAAGTACTAAAGAATTTGCTGCTTCTGTTGGTGTAACCGTTGCTGTAAACTTGTGCATGCTTATCCTGGCTTTAATTATTTCTCGTGGCATGAAAGTAAAAATTTTGCAATGCAATTTTGCAATCTATAGTTTTTTCAGCGTTTTCATTTTGCATTTGCAATATTTGCATTAAGTTTTGAATTAAGTTTATTTGAAAACAGTACATACATGTATTAAACGTATTATTTTTTTTATTGACATTTCGTTACAGTTAATTTCATACTTTCATAAAAGGCGCAATCTCTTTTTGTCTGCAAAATTTACTTTAAATCCTGCAAATCTTTTCATAATAGATATAACCAACAAATACAACAAACAACAACAACAACACATCATAAACACATCATTAAAATTGGTCATCACTCTTCAACGGTGCGGACGGTGCTAGACTGACTGCTACACTACTACTACTTTGGAGAAAATTGGCAACCCTAATTATAGTTTATTGAAGAATTTTGAAGCAGTATAATAATTTCAAAATTTGGTTAGAATCATCGCATAAAAGAAATTTAGTGTTACGTTTTTTTTTCTCTTTTTTTTTGAAAGAGTTAAAAAGTTGTTTGTGCCTGCGCCCTCAAACTGATAAAAGAGTTTCCCAAGCAGCTAAATAATTTCGAAATTCATAATAATAATTAAAACTACAAGCAACACCATTTGGTAACGGTAATTTTCGAAGCAACAAAATTGAGACTTTTCAGTTTTCCAGACACAATCGAACGAATTTTGGTACAAAAAAAATAGTAAAAAATTAAAAATCGCATCCATTCTGAATTCAGTAAATCTCAGATATGATGTGACTATAGCCCAGCATATATTTTCTTATAATTTGTTTCTCTCTCAGCGTTAGCAAAACGGGAAACTCTTTAATTATAGAATTTGGCATAAAACAATTAAATCATTTGAAAAATCAAAGCTAACAAATTATTTAAAAAAACACAACATTTGCATTATCATTCTCATGATGAAGACCAAAAAAAAAACCTATAGAACCGATTGCGTTAAAGTAAACCATTTTCGCAAATGGGGCGGCGCTTGACTGAACTCTACCGTACTGCAGATGGTTAAAATTCCGTTATTCTGAGAAATGTGTCCTCAGAAACATTAACGTAAAATCCTCAACAGCAACGCAAAGACAAAATAAAATTTCAACATTAATCTCAGTAAAGCCGAAAGCACACGATTCTTACTTTGATTCTTTGACACAAGAAAGCGAAAAGGAAAAAAAAAACCAACTGCTTTAAAGAAAAAAAATTGTGGCAAAAATCTGAAAAAATTATCAAACAAGATTAGCATATAATTATTAACATCCACAACAATTACAGAAAAAAATTTCAACACTTGTCTTCATTCCCTCCCAAAAATGCCCACAAACCGGAATGATACATTTAAAGCCCATGAACAAGAAAAACCATTGCTTTTTCACTACAGATTGCAGCATCTGACAATTTGATATAAGTTTTCCATTTAAATTGAATTAATGGCACCATAAAATATCAACCAATTCTCAGTAGCGGAAAAGTAAATATTTTCTTTTTTAAGGACAAAGCATGATACTCATAGCCCGACTCATCGCGAAACAGTATAGTAGCAAAAACGACCAAAACAGATCACATAAAAAGGTTATCGATATATAAAAATAATATGAAATAGAACAGTCGCCACAACAACAATAAGTAAAGTCAAAACCAATAACTGCATTCTTGATTGAAATAAGAATCAAGAATATTGACGAAAAACCAACAACAATTACAATCTGCTACAACAAAGCCCAACAAAAACAATATACAAATGTATGTATGTCTAAGCTCAAGCTTAGAACCAAATCAAATTCAATGAAAAAACCCAAAAGAATCAGAAATATTCAACAAATACAAAGCACAAAAGCGAAAAACCGAATCGGAGAGTAACAGAGAGAGAGAGAGAGAGAGAAAGAAGCTTATAACTTATTTAATTTTAGCACTTAACTTTAATGTAATATTAACAACACGACGAAAGCAAACAAAAAACCAAAGCGCGAAATTTTAGTGCAACCTCGAAAGCACGCCCGCCCTTTCGCGAGCCAAAGCGAAACATTAAAATTTTCTGCTTGGACTTTGTAAATATAGAAGACAAAAAAAAGTTAAAATAGCAGCAGCCACGTTTGTCAACATTTACATAAACTTAATATATTAAATACAAACAATTGTATTGTACATTACCAGAAAAACAGCAACATTTTATGATTAAGATGAAATAGTATGCAGAAAAGAAATGAATAAATATTGTCTAAAAGTTTTGCTAAAATAAAAAAAAAAATCAAGAGAAAAATTTGCATACACACATACATACAAACAAAAACACGCACCCATACAAAATGCGTGCGCAAATAATGAAATAATGAAAAAGTACGGACTAAAAAACTGTCCGAAAATCCTCCAGAGCGTTTCGAAAGAAAACGTACACCTTTTCGAAAAAGTGCGTATATATCAAACAAAGTAAGACTTTCCCCGAACTTTCGAACAAGAGTTTGTAAAAACGAAATTTGGCAGCCAACATTTCGAACTTTTCGAATAAATTAAGAAAACCTTTCGAAATATCCACACAAAATGAGGAAAAATGTTATCAATATTACTGATTGTCATTTCGTTCAATTAAGCATCCTTAGTTTTAAAACGTCTGATCACAAGCGAGAGAAAAACAGAGAACCCAAAAACAAAAAAAAACCGCTAAAGCAAAACAAAAATCACAAGATACTCGTAGCAGTTTTGGAATGATTGAATATACAAAAATTAGAAATAATTCAAAAATTGATAAACACACACACACACACACACACACACACATAGTACAGAAATAAACAAGCCAACATTGCGGTGTCTCTGGCGCCCAAACCATAAACACAAACACAAACACAAACCAAATACAATCAAAAACCAAAATCAAACCGTTCGAAAAATTACTACAAATTTAGAATACAGTTGCGTTTTTAGTAGCAGCTACTAATGAATACAACAACAACAACAACAACAACAACAACAACAACAACAAGATCAACCACAACGAAATCATAAACTTCTGGCAAAACAAAACAAAATTCAAAAATTCGGCCACCAAAAACACAAGCATTAATTGAATTTAAAAGCAAATTTAAGACAAATTGCAATGTACATGGAAATATTTTATCACTTATTTGAAGATGAAGACAACAACAACAACTACAGCAAGTAAAAAACACAAAACACGTCACACAAATAATAGAAAACAGAAAACATAAATGGTCAAATTGACCATTAGTCAATCACACACACGACGAGCGGAAAAGAAAAACATGATGAACACTTTTTGGCAACGTATGTATGTTAATGCCTTAAATGAGGCGCCCGCATACTTCCAGCCAGCTTAAGTTACCAAAAACAATAGGAAATACAGCGAAATTCTTGTACTCGCAGCTGCATTTCGACCGGGTTTAGTTTACTCAAAAAATTAACATTCAATTTATCAATAATGTTATAAATAAGATTTTTAGTTAATACAAATTTATCAACATTCATCCATCCTAATTTGAACGAAAGTTCGTTTCTGTTATTATTCATTATCTAGATAAAATGACAAAAAAAAAAAAAGGAAAACGTTAACAAAATTGAAGAAAATTTAAAAAACAAACAAAAACATTAATTTAGAAAATTTAAAGTGCTAAATGGTTGCAATTCAAAACTGTCCTAAATTTCAAATAATTTGTAAGGTTTTGATTTTGCAGGATTTTTAGAAACAATTCCAACACTACAGGTATAAGAACTGACTTATACGTCAATAATTAGGTACTTCGTGTTTTACTGTTTCTATTTTAAGACATGGAAATGCATTCACGCACACCAACCAGAGCATTCGTTCGACTAACAACGTCCGACAAATCTAATCAAGCTGTGGAACTCCGCCCACTCTAATTAAGTCAATTTTTCCGCCTTGTCTACTGCACTTTTTCTCGCAGATTAAGCGTTAATGTCTTTAACTGCTAGAAGGTCTGCATGAGGTAATATTCTCTCTTAAAACGCATGTATTAAAGGGACGGGAAAGTTTGTTTTTCAAAACCCAACGAGAAGGCCGCTGAAAGAAAGCACCGAAAAATTAAATTTCAAAACACAATTTCAAAAATTTCAAAATTAACATTCTGTAAATAAACTTACAGAAATTCAGTTGGTTGAAGTGGTAGCTTTGTGACTACATGCCGCCAAGGTCTATTAGCGCGTTTAGCGCCAAGCTAGAACCACCTCGAATCCGTGATAATTCGCAGAATGGAGGAGAGTATACTGATCTAAGTGGCTGGCCCTTAATTGAATTTGATACCATGCCTGCTGACAGGCAATGCTTGAAATGTCAATTCTAGGCATTCTTAACAGTTCAATTCTACTTATGGAATTGTAATGAGGGCATAATATCTTCCTGGAGATGACACAGCCTTGGGTAACACCCCGCTTCTTGCCCGCTGATAAGCCATTTCATTTACGATAACATTCGAGTGACCAGGAACCTAAACTAGGGAGCTGATTTGCTGCCAAGGTGATTAAATTCATAAATACATACATTCCCGAACTTGGCTTGAGGTATTCTTTGAAATCTGTTTCGTTCAATCAAAGTTTAACTTCAAAGCTTAATTTCAAAGAAAGGAGAAAACACGAGTGTCCGCGGATCTTATTTTATTCCAAATAAAAAAGAATGGTCCCTTTCGAAACTGAAATAAACATAGAAAAAAAATTCAATATTTTTTAATAGTTTTTTTTCAGAAAATGCTCTTTATATTTTAATAAAAATGTTTCACTTTTACAGCCAGTGGAGGTGATTGGCTTATGGGTATTGTCTTATTGATTTATATCTGGTTTTGAGGTATTCTGGTGGCACACAAAATGTACAACAACATAGCGCCAATATGATATACATACATCTTTTGAAATATTTAAATAACATCAAGTAACTCATTTAGCACTTTGAATATTATAACTTTTGGCAAAAATAAAATGAAATTCCAAATTAACTTGATATATATACATTTAAAGATATATGTACGTAATTGTACTATAAAAATACACCTACACATAAATACACAAACACGCCTGCATACCAAGAAACAATATAAAGTGAGACAAATTAATATAAAAACCAAAAAAATTGTAAGATTTTTAAACAGCAACAAAAAAAAACAAATAGTAAGAAATTTAATTAATATAACATTTTAAAAAATGAATAACAAACAACGCAGTTTTTGCATTTATTTCAGCCAACAATAGCCAGGGAAAAATATTCACAACTCGAATGTGATATTTTTAAATGAGTTTTATTTGTTCGAAATAGCAACAAGATAAAATATTTAAAATATTTATACAAACAACATTAAGTTTTATTTATCTGTTAACAGAATAAATAAAAATGTACGTTAAAATAAAATATACCTACTAAAATAAAACACGTTAGTACTATTATGACAATATTAACAGAAAATCACAACAGAGCGGGACAGACTTCTTAGACTTACAGAAACGTCTAAAGTTAAAGTTAAAGTTAAGAACACGTAAGCAGCTGTTTTAATTATTGACTAACAAAAACTGACATTTCTTAAGCAAAGCTCAGAAGCATAATCAATGATGACCGCAATCAAGTATAATAAACACAATATAAACCACGAAAAGCTAACATATCGTATGAACTGAATTTAAATCAACCAACCAACCATCCATTCCTGTGTTTCTCTTTAAGCCATCCTTGGTTTCAAGCATTTTCTGCAATAAAATAATAAAACCATTTACCTAATAAATAATTGAAATAATCGAACAAATAACAATTGTTTATACATACATACATACATACATACTCGTACATACGTTTTACTTACCTCTGCCAGTTTAGTTGCAATAGTGTATGCGTGACGGCGGCTTGTGTTTTTGAGTCGGCCGTCATCGTACAAAAACCGGGATAATTTATAGTACAACAATAATACCAATACCAAATAAAATTTAAGAACCTTTACAAAATCCAATCACAGCCAACTGTCACAACAATAACAATGAATATTTAAATATTCAAGCAAAAAGCACTAATATTAAAATTTAAAAAATCAGAAATCTAAACTATAAAAAATCACACACAGTATATTTTTATACAAAATGAAAAAAACCAATAAAAAACATATTAAAAGATGAAGACGATGTCATGCAATTTTTGCAACATAGATAAATAAAATTCTGTTGATTATTTTGTTTTTCAGTTTCCTTAACATACAAAGATTTTATATGATTTCACATACCCATAGATACCGAAAAACACGTTAGAGAAAAGCAAACTAAAAATTTGCAACAGAACCAATAAATAAGCTCGCTTGCAGTTACAAAATGGATGCGGATGTGAAGACAGAGAGAGAGAGAGTGTTGAACAACCGAAGTCTCTTCTCTCGAAGAAGCCATTTTACACAAAAGTAGAATTAAACAAAGCAGTAGCAGCAAGAAATTGATTAGATTGTATAAAGATAACTAATTTCTATATTATTCTCACTTTTGAAAAGAAATCAAGAAATCATATGAAAATTATGAAAATTTGCAAAGAGGAATTGTAATTTCTTATGTACATCTAATGCAGCTAATTGAATTCAAGGAGAATTCTGCAATATTTCGTTGCTAAAAACAACCGCTTTTAACCAAGAAAAGCTTATTCTGCAAAATCTGCAAACCTCTGTAAATCTTTTAACATTTAGAACAAACGATTTTATTCAAATTCAAACATTCCGAACTCGTTTTATGGAAATCAGAAATTAATTCCTTACCTTTAATATTTTCTTTCTTTATAGGAATAACTGCTAGTGGTTGATTCACTTCAATTTTGAAAACTATTAAATTCTGAAGTGGTGTTCAATACCACAATCAAAATATTATGAACATTCAAAAGTGATTATATTGAACAATGACATATCGGCTGATAAACACTGCAACTGCATACTTCCCAAATCTTTAGGGTTTACACGAAGAAACACAAATTACAATGTAACATCAGTAGCTAGATCACATCCATCTAGATTAGTAGCTCGCTCAGTAACATCAATTTAAGCGAAAAAATAAGTGATAAAAATTCTCTTACTTTTATTTTACAAAAATTAACAACAATTTGTAAAACATGGAAAATTGCGTGGATTATATCTAACAATTTTTTGGATTTTTCACCGACGATTTAGTTCGATTTTTTATAATGTTGCTATTTTTTATAAGAATGCAACATAATCAGCAAACATTTTGTAAGAAATTGTATTTTTACTAAAAATATGCCTACGGGTCTTCAAAGCGCGGAATCACTCTCTATGTACATATCTGGATATGGGCCATACTTTAATCAGTAGCTATCGATAGAAATTACTACTTAAATTCGGCTAAAAAGCATTCGTTGGTTATACAAACCCACAAAGTTTTTGGTTTATACTTACCATATATAACAGTAAACTGTACAACGTATAATGATACGCCATATAGTTACACAATACAACAATACCAAGTGAAATCAATGCAATAGCCCAGTGAAGTTCTTTTTAATTTTTAATCACGCATTTCTTAGTTCCCTGAACTAAAAATGCGCCCAAGTACAAACATAAACCAAAACACTATTGGCACCTGACATAACAAAATTTGTATTGCCAACAAGCGATGCTTTATAACAGCCGATACAAGTAGTACTATTTCGTAGATGCCCAAAAACTGTACTCATATATCCTTGTGCTTTAGTGAGAAGTGAGAAGTGAGAAGAATCAAAACTTGTAGGTCGTACATACTATAGATTCGATGACATTCCAATCATGAAATTTGCAATAGTAATAATAAAGACAGTAATAAACAGTGTCAACAAAAATTCACCAAGCAATAGACCGGTTAATTAAATACATATCTTATTTTTTCATATCTGCGGAAATCCAAAAAATTGTTTAGTCGTTCAAAAATAAAAAAACACAAATTATACCATGAATATTGTGCCATTTTGACAGCCAACGAAAAACGCAATTTTGCTAGAACAAAAATTAGCAAGAACCGAATAATAACTTTGCTAATCTTTCAATAATAAAAAACATTCTTCACTTTTCTAAGTTCATAATGACTAACCAATAATTATCATGCAATATACATACATACTTAAACTATGTATGCATCATCTATTAAAAGAGAAGTCGATCAGTATCAAGTCAATACAAAAAACTATAAAGAAACACGATGAATCAATATTTATACAGAGACTGCAAACAAATGTGATCAGATATTTACATATAGCTTACATATATAAAACTTTATGCATATAAATTCTAACGAATAAGCAAGCAAGAAATCTAATAAAATCAAGGTAAAACGTAAATAGTTTAATGATAACCAAAAGTCTAAACAATATGACGAGAAATCTTCACTCAAGTAATAAAAGTTTTCTCAAATTCAAAGCAAATTGTGTGAAATAATTCTGTAAAATCAAAAACGAAGATCAGTTCAAGCAGCAAGCACAATATGAAAATAAATCTCACAAAAAGGTACTTATAATATTTTACAATAGAAACCCATATGTATGTACATATGTATATACATACATATATAGAAGATTAATATGTCAGTGCAAATACTTTTAACTGTTTGCATGGTGCGTTTCTTCAGTCAAAAAGTGTCGATCTCTATCGATCTCGAATAATTAATAGCGGCTGATCATATTAATCTCATACTTTTCCAGTTAATTTGCAATAGTATCGTAATGAATTATATTCTACCAAAGAGTAAAATTCAGACCGACAACCAGGGTGATCAAATTGATGAAAAATGTGTACTAGTTATATATCAGAAAATAAGGTTTTATTTGAAACTAGTGATCTCAATTTGATCAAATATTATTAACTCATTTTAAGTTTAAGATTTTTTTACAGTTTATGAACTAAACTTTTTATTTCACATACAATTCATACAAAAGATATTTTTTGTTAAAAAGACAGATTTTAAAAGTAAATAAACAAAAACGAACGATAAATGAAATCGTTTCGAAGAGAAATTGTTGCCGGCTTATGAAAGGAAGGATGATTTATTATAATAAATTAAAATAAATTCTGATGCTTAGAACCGGAAAATAAAGTGTTTTAAGATCGCCACTGAAATAAAAAGGGTTACACACTTGTGTACCTTGCCCTTGCTATGCAACTCTGCAACAGAATTCAATTTTGTGTGAACAGTGTTACCATCCTTAAGGTTCACTTTAATATACATATGTCGTGGCCAAGCAGAGATAATAAAATCAAATTCTCTTTTTCCTTCCTTTCCAACATATGTATGTATCTGCTTAGAAATTTATCAGGATGTGTATGAATTCGATTTAATCAAATTCGAAATATTCTTAGAAGTTCACACTATGACTAAATGTACTTTTATTTAAATCAATCTGTTAAGAGTTATATGTTTCTGATTTGAAAACAACACCAACTAATTGGCAATCGTTTTTCAAATAACTTTTCGTTGCAGTTGCAAAGCGTTTCTAAACAAAAACATAAACAATTATTTCAACAATAGTGCCAGAAATATTTTTATAATATATTATTATAGAAGGTTTAAAACATATAAGTATAGTTAATGAAATTTATACAGCGTATATTTTGTAGCGTATAAATCTAAGAAAATATTGCCATATAAATCATTGCAAGAAGAATCTCATTCTCAAACAATCGAAACAAAGAAACGCTCATTGGAAGGAAGTTATTTGCGCCGCATTTTATAACAATTTGTAGATTTTAAAAAAAAATCAATATGAATCAATTTCATAACATACATTCCCAAAAATATTTCCGATTTATGATATATGAAAACATATTCTATTCACTTGTAAAAAAATACATAGATACTAATTCACACCAAAACAAAATATCTCAAGTCGTGAGCTAAATCACATCAACAAACACTAATGGCTAAAATTAAAGCAGAAACATGCAAATTTCTTAAGCAAACAGTTATGGTTTTAGTGAAAAAGAGTTAGCAAAAACAACCAACTCTCTATTGGTCTAAACTTTGCAAAGCTTTTATATTTTGCCGTAGAATATTTAACAAATCAAACGGAATGTTCACAGAATTTGATTTAAAGATGATTTTATCAGAAAAATGAAACCAAAAAAGAAGCATTCAGAAGGCTCAATCAAAAAGTTTTAGTTAAATGGAAAGCTTGTATTAAATACAAACAAATATAGATCTCTATTTTTCTGATTTGAATTAAGAATAGGACAAAACTATAGAACCCAAATTTGAAATCGGAACAAAATTTTAATATTTAAATATATTCTTACATATATATACATATTATGTGTAGGTATACATTCAGAAGTATACATATGCGTACGTATACATATGTGTATATTTAAATATAAATACTCGTACATACATACTATATTATAGCTGACTACAATTTGATTGCAATGAAAACAAGAAAAAAAAATTACAAAATACAATTAATTATGTAAAAAATCGTTTTTAAGCTCTTTTAAACAAATATAAAATAAATCGCATAAAATAATTTTGTATGTAAAGAACACACTTGAATCCTAGAACTGAAGTCCTAGCATATATTTCAGATACTTACATACGCGTTTTAAAGCCAACTGTTTTTTAAGGTATGAACATAAGAGATGACGGCCAGAGTAGCGGCACTTTTAACAACTTATTAACTAGAATTCCAGCGTTCTAATATAACCACAATAACAACAAAATCATTAAATAGCAAAAAGTTACGTACTGAAGCATCATAAAGTATACTTGTTTTGAAATGCATTGATTTTTATTTAAACAAACACCTAAAAGCTAAAAGTAACCATAACCTTAAAAATACTAACACAATTAATACATATGCTTCTTGGATGGATAATAAGTCGAATAATTAATCATAAACGTAATGAAATGAAAACTTGCTCAACTCATCAGTATTCCTAAATATTATAATTTAATTGAAAATACGTGGACGCAATTGATAAAATTTTTCACGTTTTGATAATAATTTACTAATTTCAAAAAACATAATTTAATTTAAATAACATAGAATGCACAACTTACAATCTCATATTCACAAAAAATGCAGAAAGCAGTTGTTTGAAAGAAAGCTGCACGGTCTAAAACGTAAATTTATGAAGGCAATGTTTTAAAAAAAGTATGAATTTTTTTATATACGAATTTATGTAATATGTGCTATATGATATGTGTTTTTCTTTAATATCAGCACCGGTCCCTACAACGACTTATTTGCTTGCACAAGAGCATAGTGTAACCTCATTCAAGACTCAACATGTAAACTTGAAATTTGCGAAAAATATGAGATGCTATGAACACGTCAATGTTCTTTCTATTCTATAATGTCATGTTCACATCGCCGCAATGGGCCAAGAAATGTTTGAGTATAAAGAATTCATTTTAATTGTATAAGAAAATTTAAATTTTCAAATATTTCGTCATATTTAAAGATGTATGACGATGACAGATGTAGATGATTGTAAATGATTTTCAACTCAAATCGGGTTTTTCCTTTTACTACAATAACTACGTAGCATTCAGGGTTGTTTAACTTATAATTCAGCTAATTAGATGATATAAAATAGAACATTGCCTTCATTTCACACATTTATTTTTTACAATCAAAATAAATCGTATTAAAAACGTTTTGCATAAATATTAACTCGCATAAATATAATGTCAGTTCACCGTTTTTTCTCTTCTTTTATATTTTGGAATACTTAAAAATTTTTCAAAATGCTACGCAATGTATTTATTGTATTTAAATAAGATATACCTGTATGTATGTAAATGAAATTATTGGACATTTCCTTTAAAGTTTCGATAAAAAACTTTTCGGCTAACAACATTTTGGCTCATAAAGTTTAGTGTTAAATAAACGAAAATAAAAGAAAACTTAGCAAGACAACTATTCTTGATAATGGAATTAACCAACTATCAGCAGCAACAACAGCAATGTGAAAATAAGGAATTTCGATACAAATTTTCGGAACAAATCAAGAGTAAGCAAGAACTAAAGCGAAAGTAAAATAATTACGAGAAATTTCAGAATTTTGGACAAAGTGTGCGAATAATTTTGTAAATAGAATTTCACGTGTATTTAAAAAAGAACATTTTAAGAAATTAGCATTTTTAGATTTAAGTGTAAAATTAATAAATACTTTCGGTAATGTTCCTATAAATAATAATGCAAGAACATCTAAAATGGAGACACCTTTAGGCTATAATTCGATATTAATGTAAAGCAAAATTAATGAAAATATTAGGACAAATTAATAAAACTTTTGAAAATCTATTTCCAAAATTCGGTCGCACGGTTTTTCCTACAGAATTCTGAAATTCACTCCAAGCAACAGATTTTTGACATGAAATGAAATGAACCTAAAAAACTTAAATGCGCATAAACGAACACGATAAAAATAAAAACTAAATTATAATTTACAGGCAGGTTAAAAAATTTCTATAGAATTGGCATTTTATATTGAAATCCCCTTCACCAGCAAATGCCTCGATTTGAAATTTACTTAGATTGAAATTTTATACACCTCACTGAAAAGACATTTGGAGACATTTCCGGATAAATTCATCTCATTTGGTTCGTTTATTTGTATTTTCCAACCAACAACATGTACTTTCAAAAACGCGTAAAAATTAAAAAATGAACTCGACGATTTAGAAAAAATTATGAAGCTCTCGGCCACGTTTGGATAATTCTCTCTCGGTGTAAGTCCAGGACAAAAACCAACAACAAAAATGAAATGAAAACCAAAATTACTAAATTTGGAAAACGTAAATTAAGGCAAAATTTCGTAAAAAAGAAAATTGAAAATTGTAAGGAAAATTTATGATGAAAATTTAATATATCACGAAAAAAGTACAAGCTTATTTTAAGCACCTTCGCGCCTTATCTTTAAGAAACAAAAACGACATAAAAATTAAATTTAATTAATAAAACATATTAAAGAAATTAACCAAAAAAATGTATGTGTAAATTTATTGAGGAATTTAAAATTGAAATTAAAATGCTAATGGTAAATTTTTACGTTTCAAAGTTATTTTTCGCAAAATCTACTACACATAATCCATCTATAAGTTTTCTTTTCTTAATTTGATTCCTTTCCAAAAATATCTGCCTTAAATTATATTTTCTGAAAATAATTCAATAACAAAAGCAAATAAGAAAGTAAACCGAAGCCAAAACAATTACAGCTAAATCAATATCAAAATTCAAAACAAAAATCAAATCAAATACGAACGGAATCCAAAAACAGCCAACTACAGAAGGAACAAAATTCAAAACGAAATAAAACCAAATTAAAAATCATTTTAATAAATTTGAATTGAATCAAGTAACATGATTTCAAACGGACTAAATGCTAATTGTCGTTGGTCAGAAGAGAAAGGGAGAAGCTAACATTCTCGGCTTGCCTTCTGAAGTTAAACAAAAAAAAATTTAGATTTTCAAGATTTCTTGTTACTTGTATTCTCAAAAAATCAAATTTAATTTTAATTAATACAAAATTCCAAATCAAACAGTTACAACAAACTTAAAATTACAACTTATGTGTTTTGATTAATATTTTAATTTGTATCATATATTAATACATTCCACAACAGCAACAACAACAACAACAACAACAATGAAAGTAATAAAAAGGTGTATTCTACGTTATTAAATAACAGTAACTAAGCAAAATATTTATATTGCCGTCTATTTAATTTAAACCATTTGTGACACATTCATCAATATAAAACAATGTCATTTACTCGTATTTAGCTTAATTTTATTGCATTTCTTTTATTCTACAGGTAAGCATTAAAAAAAATTAAAAAAGTAGCGATTTCAAAAAAAATTAAGAAACTTAAATTAAATAAATAATATTATTTCAGGAAAGAACAACTAATATTAAAATAAAATATTAAACAAAGAACTATTTTACAAAACAAGCATAACAACAACAACAACAAAAACAAAACCACTTCTTACATGTAGAATTGTATAAATTATTTTAAGTATTATAAAAATACAAAAAAAATTCAGTAAAAGTCAGTAAAAGTTTATGTATCAGCATTTAGCATAACACTAAATAATAATACAATAATAAAATCATAAATTTATATACTAATTATTCAACATGTGTATATTTATATATCAACGTATGTATATTAGACATTTATATGTTCCAATATGCATAAATTACACAATTAAACAACACAAAAACAGTAACAACATCAAATTTAAGAAATGATATATGTAAATGTCAGATGTGCAGACGTTTTACTAACACAATGCTAGCAAATCCATATACGATACGAGTATTATTACATTAAATTAAATATTATATTTGGCTATTTTGGCAAAATTTTTGTATATTTTACTAAATTTGAAGATTTATTTATAATTATCTAATATGGATATATAATATATATTTTATACTTTGAGGATATCTCACATAAATTTCTAAACTTCCTGCAAGTAAAATAAATCAAGTTTCATTTTTATGGACGAGTCATTATTTTCTTCTTTCTTTCCGTCTTTCTCTCCTTAAAATCTTTTTAATACTAAACTACATACTAACTGCTACTAAATTAAACTACTTTACAAATAAATAGAAAATATTACTAGCTTTCCGGTAATGTTTAATTGTTTGCATTTCAAGTTCTGCTAAACGGCTGCTTAGTGAACATGGACAATCAACTTCTCGGAAGTGTTTAAAAGCAGCTGCTTGTTGAACACTGTCTGTGTTCGAAAATGTGCATTGGCTGTACCGGAAATTTTCTTTTATACCTTCTGGTTTACACTGTAGTATTCAAAAAGCCTCCGTTATAGAAATAATTTTTTATTCCGATGTAAGTAGTTGCCGGTTCTCAAAAATTTGAAATAGACACGAAAAGCTGAAAGCGAAAACATCCAAATCCGTTAAGTGCAATAGTAACGAAGGCAACCATTCCGAAATATACCGGCAATAAATCAAAATTGAAGTAATTTTTGAAATAAGAGCATGCAGTATTTCAATCACTTTGGAGAGGACAAATATGTATCATACGTGCATATGTTCATATGTATGTGCCATACACTGTATATATATCTTATATATATATACTGCGTACATATGTATGTACATATGTAGATCTGCACAATTTCCGAAAGCAACTCTTGCAACACTTTGGCAGTAACATTTTTATTTCGATAGATATTTGGTCAATACGAAAACAAACAACACACATACACGAGCTCCTCAAAAATTCATCTTGGGCCACACAACGTCCGATCTAAAGTGCCTTCAAGAAAACAAAATAAAAATGTTGATTTTATACGAAAAAAAATAACAAAAACACTTAAAAAAATTATTAAAAAGAGAAAATTAAGACAAAAAACAAAAGCAAAAGCAAAAAACGGGCCCTTAATAGACTGGACGCCTCACCAAAACCGGCAGCTACTTGCATAACCAACAGCTGTCTCTAACTTCTGTATCTTCCGTGTCTCTATCTTTAACTTTTAACCTTGCGTCCATTTTTTAACTTCCGTTCAAGAAATGAGCAAGTGTAACGTAGATTTATAAAATATTTAAGCTTAAAAGAATACATTTATTGGTTATTTATTTCATTTATTATTTAGTATTAATATGGATGCATTGTGTGGTAAAGCGAAATCATGTGCACAAATCTCATTTGTATTTGACTCAACGATGACGACATCCCGAAATTACTTAAAAAAATTTATCTTGTTGTTGGACAAGAAGGATGAGTGTAGAGCGACGAAGACGCAGAGGCCTAAATCTCCGCACCGTAGAGGACGGAGGAGGTAGAAGTGGAACATTTTCGTCATGCCTTCTCATTCATAATATTAAAAGAAAAGTATGCAAAATTTGCAAAACTAAATTCAAACTGTAAACTCACAAGAAACAAAGAAATCAATCAAAAAAAATTATTGAAAAATATTAGATACGAAAAATTAAGCATGAAAAAAAATACATATTCGCAAAATTATTGGCGTTAGTTCTGTAAAATCATTCGCACTTAAGACACACATACACGCATACACACACACCTACACGCGCACATAAACACATGCCAGTAAAAATATTGAGTAAGGGCTAGCGATTGAGAATTAGAATGGATTTATTCTAATTTTTCAGTCCTCTGAGTTGTCCTTGAGAAGATAGCAGCAACAACAACAACCAGTAGTAAACTACAGTGAGTTTTTCCATACCGGAAAACCAGCGAACAAGCACACATACATACATACACATAATTTTGCATGATAGGCAAAGATTTTAGCATTTAGGAAAGCAATTACTATTTACTAAAGCGATGCAGGAAGTAATGGCAGACGTTAGCGCGGTAATTTGCTGGCACGTAGTCACTCGCAAAAGGCCCGCAAAGAACAGAAAATTGTTTGAAATACGAGTAAATAAGCATCCTTTTTCTAAACGCATAACAAAATAAAATAACAACAATAACAAGTACAGCGCAAATACCAAACGACGACTCATTAACACATGCACACATGCATGCATACACACACACACACACACATACATACTTACATACATACATGCTCGTACATATGTATATATGAAAACACAAAAAAAACGAACGAACAAAACACAACAAAACAAAACAAAACAAAAAGACTTTCAAATGAAATTTTGAAGGACAATTAAATATTTTTTAAAAATTTAAAATTTAACAAAAAAAACAATAATGACAAGAAAAAACCTAAACTAAACCGAACTAATAAAAACCCAAAACAAAAGAGACGGAGAACGAAGAAAGAAGAAAATGGTACAGAAAGAAACAGCAATCGTTCAGAAGTTGTTCCTTTTTAATTCATTTTTATTTAAGGTTGTGTTTTTTTTTCAAAAACTAGCAAAATTAAAAGATCTAGAAAATTATTTGCAACATTGCAAAATATTCCGAGCAAATTTTTTTATTATAAAATTCAAGATGATGATGATTTTGTGGAGCAAAGAAAACAAAAAAGGATATTATTTAATATAACTAATAACAACTTGAAGCAACACCGAGCAGAGCAGCATTCTCAAAGAAAGAAAAAAAAAACAAAACAAAAGAAATGGGGAAAAAGGCAACACTGCAACAATGAAAGCAGAATGAAGAATGCTGCTTGCCGCTTGCTCCACTTTGATCGCGCTCCAAAAGCATGCTTGTTCGAAATTTCAAAACTCGTGTGCGTTGGTATTTTTTTCTAGAAATTCTTAAAGAAAAAGAAAAATTATAGTTTTCGGCAAAATTAATTCAAGAACCTTATAGTTCGGTCTTTTGGGTTTAAAGTTTCCTTTGTCTAATGTCGATATGAAAATAAGCATCTTTATTTAACAGCAATAGACCGGAATTATTTCCACAAAATAGTACAAACAGTTTTAGGATAACATTTCTTATATACAATAATAAATAACAAACAGCAAAGTAAAAACAAAAAAAATTAAAACATTAATAATACTCAAGCAACCAAGTCACCAACATCACTCCAAATTTCTGTGAAAGAATAGAGCTCCTTTAAATTATTCTTCTTGCAATATCGTCTACTTGCAATTTTATTCGTGCGTCTATCGTCTCGACCGAGGAAGGCTTTTTAATTTCTTGCATTCTGGTCTCGCCTGAAAAGACCGACCCGACCGATCAGGTCTTCTTCACGTTCACTGAATCACGCTTCAAAGGCCTCGGCTAGACTTCGAAAAGAACCGACTGTCTATTGCGGTATTTTTTTTGGACCAAAAAGTCTCATTCTCGTGAATTTGTCTAAACTTAAAAGACTTTTTGCGGGCTCGGAATCTTATCCGCTGTCTCAGTCTCAGTCTCGGGACGAGGAAATTTTTCCTTCGTCTCTCCTTTAAGCCTTCCATGGAGCAACCTTTCAGAGCATTTCAGTTGGAGTGATTTGGAAAATTAAACGCCAACAAAAAAACTACCACTTTTTACTACACGAGTTTTATTTCACTCTCAACAACTATATAATATTATATTATAACAAATTATTTCTAAGAACGAGAAAATTTCGACGCATTTCTGAGTATACGTAATTCTGGATATTTATTTGTAAGATTGTGAAAAAAGAACTGGAAGTAAAGATATAAAAAAAAATGTTTTCAAAATTTCATAAAAATTGTTCATTGTAAACTTTAGATTTTTCCGTTTTATTATATGTTAAGTCACTTCATTTCGTTTTGCTTACACGAAATTCCAAAGAACACAAAATTAATAGATTTAAAAATAAATCAATTTCTCAAACCATTCTTTTTATATACAAAGTATCGTATTATATATACATAATACATGAAATAGGAAACGGTAAATTTTGTTCTTAAACATTATTAAAGGTAAAAGTAAAAAAAACCACAAGCAACAACCGAAAACACAACCCCTTCCCAACCGGTTACTACGAGGAAGGCACAAAAAAAAAATATAATAATTGAATAAATATGTATTAACAATAGTCGCTGAGAAAATGCAAAAACCAACCATACCACATGAATGTAATATCATACCAAGCATACTAAAAGCAAATGAAAAAGATGAAAAAGATAAAGAAGCAGAACAACAACAACAACAACAACACAATTATATTACTGGATATCACTAACTTTATATACCTAATTTTCCAACAATTTCAACTCAATATAACGTAATACGAAACAGAAATTATTATAAAAATAAGCAGAAGAAAACCACTTTTTATTATTCGTTTTCTTATTAATAACTATTGATTGCTATGTATTTAACTTTGAAGTAGAACAAAAAAATGTTAATTGGAATTTCGAGAAATTGTGCATCATTGTCCGGAAACAGTTTAAATCTTTATTTCTCTGTGAAAATTCTCTACGATGGAAAAAAACCGAAACCAAAACAGAAACTAAAAAGCAAAAGAACCATGACAAAAAAAAATTAATGCTCGAGAATTAAAGAAAATTTTTGATTGATTACTTGCTACAATAATTTAATTATAATATTATATTAATTATGAGAAAACTTTGTACTGCAAAATTGTACACATTAGTAAAGGCATAAATTTTATAATTACTCTATAATTTAATGTATTGTATGTATACATTTCTGTAAGAAAAAAAATTGTAACAAAGAAAGAAGAAAGAAAGCAAGCAAAATTTAATATTTGGAAACACATAAATTATATATAAAAAAAAAATAAAATGGAAAAACCACAATGAAAAATTATGATAAACATTTTTAAGCGTAATAAAAATTATTTTATGAAAATTATGTAAAATTTGAAATATATATTGTTTATTTTCATCTTGAAGAATAAAGTTTTAAAATCGTATAAAAATAGTAAAATGTGACTGTGTTTTATTTGTGATTTAGAAACAGATTTATTATGGTGAGTGGGAACATACTTAGAAAATACCTTTTATAAAATTCAGTTTCAAACAAACAAAACTATAATAAATAATAATAACTTTAACAATAATTAATTTGAAGTTTGGCGATAGAATTTAAAGTTTCGATTTTTATTAGCATTTTTTCCAGTTTTTCTTTCAAAATCTTCTTCCTTTTTTAAATAGTAATAATTTTCTAGTAATAATAATAATCTAGTTTACTCAAGTTCGAAGAAAAAACTTCCTTCGAAGTTCGAAGAAAATTAAATTTGTCGGAATTTATGTCTTCATGCGGTAAGATTTTTTACACAAGTTTTTTAAACAATTTTATTTTACACGGAACGGAAATTGTCATCAACGACTCGTACTTATTTAGGTCAACACCAACACTATTCATTAACGATGCTGAAATGTCATGCATGATTCGTTAATGTTCACTTAAAGATCGACAAATGGCAGGGATATGAATTAATGAATGAAATTCTTGAAATGTTTTTTGTAAATGAAGGACATTTAGGGACAAGAATCGTCTCCTGCCTTTTTTATAGCACCTTCCCTTCCACACCCGCATATTTTTACACAACAAACACACGCACACGGTCCACTCACTCGATCGCATGTATAGTACCGTACAGTATCTACCTACCTAACGTACGTACAGTACCAAAATACCGTACAGTACCTATCGTACGTACAGTACTAAAACAAGCTTGAATGTCTCGCTGGAGTCAGCAACAAGTCTGCAACACCATTACAGGTTTGTGACAACATCTGTCAGCTGTCTTTAAGTATTCCGGACCACAACCTTGTGTCTTTGGCACAAATTAGTGGATTTCACCACACCGAGAATTTTACAGCTAGGTGGCGCAAGGAATTCCGAATTCCCAACTAGATGGCGGTAAGAAAAAAGGAACAAAATTTCGGGGGGATAAAATGATTTTCTGTTCCAGGAAAAATAAAAATAAATTTTAAAAATTCAAAAATTTTTAAACTAAAAAAATAAAAAAAATAAAAAGAAAATAAATATTTTTCAAATTTAAGTAAAAAAATATTAATTATTAATTTATAATTATTATAAATAAATTAAATATTACTGAAAAAAAAACGAAAGGTACCCCCCCCCCCCCCCGAAAATTTCCTTAATTGTCAGAATAAACTCAGTAAAAAATTTTACTAAAAAACTCGCATGACATTAAACTCGCATGACTCTTTCCACTCTGTGTGGAATTTCGTGAAAATTCACTCAATAAAAAAGACAAAACAAAAAAAAAAATATGAGTCAGTCTGTTCCTTAGATTTTTCTCTGGGAATAAAATAAAAAACGTTTTGCATGAACTTAAGTTCCATTATCCGTGCCTATAGCTTTTTCTACAATATCTAATCTAATTTCTTAGATTGTGGAGCGAATTTTCAGCTAAAATTTTATTTCCGAGCTTAGACTAACTAAAATATACACTAAAAAATGGGCGTGACACGAAATGCGGTGTTGTAGATGATTTAATAGATCAAAATTTACTCCCTGTAAATAGAAAGAAAGTAGGTGGTGTCACCCGCTCACTTTTTTAGCACTTCGACA
The DNA here is from genome assembly GCA_949752815.1 of Conops quadrifasciatus. Classification (NCBI taxonomy): domain Eukaryota; kingdom Metazoa; phylum Arthropoda; class Insecta; order Diptera; family Conopidae; genus Conops; species Conops quadrifasciatus. Next base: position 10,495,464 of record OX457078.1, on the reverse strand, counting down.
GATGCGGGTGTATGTATTAGCTTCGGCCAGGCCGAAGATAACGAACGATGGGTTACAAATCTTGTTTTCTCTTTTTATTTTGTTTAATAGAATCGTTATTTTCATTTAATAACAATTTTTCATAGAACTCAAATTAAAGAACAACACAACAAACAACATTGTCATACGAAGAAAGTAGCTTCTTTGGCATAACAATAAAAATGACTGCTGTCCGTCGTTGCATGCCAAATGGGTCAAATTTCGTATACATAAACATACATACATATTTGAACATACATACATATTTGAACATACGATACCTATGTATGCACATCCGGACGGATTATCCTACAGCCAGCCCAAGGCGCAATTATAATCGTCTACTAATTCTTTTCAAAGTTCGCCAAGTTTCAATACGATACCAATCAGATGTAACGGAATTCCCCCAAAAAGATCACAAAACACACATGACACACACACACACATACATTCAAATGCAAATTATTCCGTTTTTTAAGTATGTGTCATTTAGTAAAAGAATTTGAACGAAAATTGCACCCCAACAGAAAGCAGCGTGAGAAATTCTGCTACGCAATTAAATATTGAAAATGAAAGGAAAGTAACGAACGAACGACAACAGCAAACAAACAGCAGCAGCAACATCCTCCGGCAATGCGCAACCGCAGGATTCCATTCAGAACTTTTTGACGGTTCGGAAGGAAAAAGTGCGTATTTAAGGAATGACGTATTTCTAAATGATGTTAAGTTTAGCGTATAACGTATAACGTATAGCAAAAAAAACCCACTAACTGTTGAATATGTACGAGTATGCGAGCATGTGTGTGTGTGTGTGTGTGTGTGTGTGTGTGTGTGTGGGTATTCCTCCCCATGTACATGGTTTTATATTTGATTTATTACGTTCAACGATGGTGGTAGTTTTTCCTGCAAGCTCTTTGTCATCCCGAAGGTTATAAACTATATAGTATGGCTGGCTGTACTGATTTATAGAATTATTTCGATTTAGGTTGTAGTTTTCGTATGTATTTACTGTATTAAGGAAGAAGTAACTGGTTGTAGTCACTTCAAAAATTACTGTCACCGAATAGAATTTAGATGATACGTTAAACGACGTCTGTATCAACTAACAATGGCTTAGTACTGGCTAAATGACAATAAGCTCTAGAGTTGCCAACTAAAATTTACACCCATTGCCACCACGTTCCACAAAAAATAGCCCGCGCCAATAAAAAACGCCTTAAAAATAGGACAAGTAGTAGTTTTCTGTATTGATTTATTTATAAAAAGTCATAAGTTTCATTACACTTAGCCAAAAAACAAGCTATGTCATGGTTAATTCAAGCATAAACACACTTAATTTGGCATCAATATAATAAATGCTTTTTTCGAACATTATATGTTTAATATTGTTAGAATGAATTTGGTGAAATTAACAGCAGTTTTTTTTGTATGAACATTTTCCGCTTATGTTAAGCAACCTTTTGATGAATGTAAGTAAACACACACATGCGTTGTAACTAATGTTTTCTCCATAAAAAAGTCATTAAGAGAAAACTTAATAATGCTTAATAAATATTAGAGAGAAAACATGGAAAAAATATCGGTTATTATGTTTTTTTCAATGCGTGGTGCATTCGTGGCTCTGTGTATTCATTTACAAACAGACAAAGAAACTTAAAAAAAATATCAAAAATAAAAATAGGAACACAGACGCTGAAATTTCCGCTCACTTGGCAACCCATCGAGCGATGTGCCATCTCTTTCTCTAAAGTTTCCTCTGGTAACAGCTCTTCTACATAGTTTAGTAAGTTGAGGACTGACTGTACAAAGAAGGCTCGAGACATGTTCGAGAGGCTTCTAAGAAAAAGCTTAGAAGATATCCGCGCTATTTTATCCACTTCGAAGATATAGTCCAGTCTTTTTTACTTGATTTATTATTAATATTTATGCGCAGTAACGCGTAATGTATGAATTACAGAAGACCTTCCTTTTTCATTCCAAGGCTTTTTTTTTGGGCTTTTATTCTGATACTAGTGGTACTGTTACTTCGCTTATGAGTTTATATTTAATTTATAATAATAATAAACAATAAAAAAGTGATATATTTCTTGTTATAATAATTAATCATGCCATTCTTTTCCATTTTCATCAACAACCCACGGATTCTTCGGTTACAGCTTTATGAATTTTACGCATTATCGAATTTAACTGAAAATATGTTCAAGTTGTCATCAAAAAATAATTACAATTTCATGAAAAAGGCCACAATTTCATGAGGTCGCTGGTCGCTCATGACCAGTATAATGATGATGATGATGATGATGCCTTTAATAATGCTGGAGTTTTTCGAACAGATGTACGCCAAAACACGTGCCGCCGCCAATGGCAGGACATTCTCGGCTACTCCGCACAGAATGGTCCTCGGGCAACCTCGCACCCTCGAAGCCGGCTTGTTGCTTGTATTTTGGTTGCTCAAGGTGTCATGGCTTAAATGCATCAACGGGCGACTTTTCAAATATCTGCTGCCGCAGCACATACTCGTAGTAATCCTACCAGCGAGCCTTATAGCGCGCAGGATAAGGCTTTTCACGATGCCCGTAAGACGACGAAAGATCCTTTGTGAAGACAGACAGACAGACAGACTCTTTATCATTTCTTTCAGCGAATCGTAGTCGCTACAAAGTGAAAAAGTTTCGGAAACATCTGCCGCATAAACGCGGATTCCAGCGGCCTGCTGCTGCTGCTGCCTCCGCCCCACTGTCTGTCTACCACTCTGCCGGTCTGTCTCTCTGCCGGTCTGCCTGTCTATTTGACTGCCTGCCTGTTGTCTGTTTTGTCTCCATTGTCTTCCTGTCTCTCAGTGTGATTCAGTGATCTGAAAACAACGTTGTCTTTATTGTTTTTTCCCGTCTTTTTTCGATCTGCGTAAGAGCCTTCAAGAAAGGGGCGATCCGCGATCATTATAAAAAGATCTAGCAAGAAACCAGTTCTTGTTGTTATATCGGCGAATACAAAAAAAATGTATGTTTTGTTCATCAAAGCAATAACCAAAAAGGACTTGTTGATAATTCCTCAGTTTTGAATTGGAGCCTTGCTCGCTGCGAGAAGTAGTCGCGTCTCGAGGCCTGGGAAAAGACAAAAAGAAGGCAGGAAAGGAAGCCGAAGCTACAGAAAGAACGAACGGACGGACGGACAGACGGACAGACGGAAGGATTCAATCGAAGATCCTTAACAAATAACAATAAGAGTTATACGAGTTACAGCAACGTAGAATTCAGAAGCAACAGCTGGTTATGAGTTTAATAAAACATACTCGGATTTTTCGATATCAGGCTACTTCTGTTCTGGAGGATCATACAAACTGATACGTATACAAACGAATATGACGTATCCTTTAAAGTTTGAAAGCAGGATTATTGAAAATGAAAACCGGTTTATTGGAAACAATTTGGATTTCCTTTCCTTTTTTTTTTGTTTTATAAATAGCAAAACTACGATACTTTGCATGATTTTTCGTTACGTTTAATTAATTTAAAACACAAAAGTCCTCATAAAATAGTTACATAGTATTATATTGTAAAACATTGTAAAAAACAAAGTATTTTTTCTCAAAATCACAATGCAAACACAAAGCAAAGAAAGGAAATGTTCTTTTACTTTTTGGATATTTTGAATTCTAAGGGATTCCCCTCGAAATTATAAAAGAATTTAAAAGAAAGAGGCGGACACTGTAATGAGATTTACAAACATTTTCTTTCCTAAAGGCTCCCATTTTTCTAAAATCTCGGAATGCAGTGTATACACATGGCATACGCAATTCTTTTTACACGATATTGTTGGATATAATGAATTTAATATTTAAGAAACTCAGATCGACCAAATTCCGGTCTTCTAAAACTGAAACCAAAGCCGAAGAGTTGTGATGAATTGAAACCGAATCTGAAGGCTCAGCCCAGAATTGCTTATAATGTACGGTTTTCGAGATATTCTGTTCTTGCTCAGTGCAAAAAAAAAAAAACACGGTTGTTTCTTCGTTGGGGCAATCGTGGTGGCATGCGCAAGATTTATTCTTCCTCCCTTTCAATTTATTATGGTTTAAATATCGTATGTGTCCCTTTTCTCTTTTACGAGAAATTCATTGTTGAAAATGATTAGGTTGACTAAATCAAAATCAAAATCAAAATACTAAATCAAAACTAAAAAATCTGTGATTTTTTTTCCAAATCCCAAATCCCAAATTTTATATGCATAAAGTAAAGTTCAGTGCAAGTAAAGAGTCTGATCTCGAACGGCTCAAGTCTCGAGATCAGACTCAAAGAAAGTCGAAAGAAGTTGGTTGCTGCCGTAGGTTAATGCGAACGAAGGAAAACCTCCAGAAGCGGCATGAAAAAAGGCAGGAAGACAGATTGATGTTGTGGTTTTTTTTTATGTTCTTCTGTTACCTTTCGGGCTTATGATTGAGCACCATAACATAAAGCAATAAAAACAAAAAATTATTTACCTTGAAGGAGGCAGATGTTTAAAAAGACGTTTATTCTTCGTGTCTGTACCAGAAAATGCCTGCCAGAAAGGATTAAAGGATTCTTTCTTTTATTTTGTGGCAAAGATATGCAAAAATTTGCAATACATAATGAGTGTACAAATTTGGAAAAAAACATGTCGTTGAGATGAGATGATTTTATAATTTAAAAAACAAATCAATGACACTTTGTCACACAAACAAATTTATAGAAATAATTAAAAGGTTGATGGTTCGAGACTCCAAGGCAAACATTTTCAAAAACTTTTTGTCTCTATAAAAATTGTACTCTTATCGAAAAAGGGTTAAGGAAATCGAATGTTGAAGGATTTTTCGAAGGTAGAACCAATAAATATGACCAGCTCAATTGCATTTGCAAGGAATTTCGATGGTTTAGCATTCTCTTTTTTTATAAAGCCGTTGATAAAGCTTTCTAATAATGAACCTTTCGTCCTGATTTCATTCGTATTTCCTTCCTGCCTTTAAAAAAAACTAACTGAACTGAAATATTAACCAATTCATTGTAGGTTATGGAGCATTATCAGACTCAGACGTTACAAGCTCCACTCCACTCCCAAGGATACCACCAAAAAAAAGCATCTGCCAAAAAAAAACCACAACCAAAAAACAACATAAAATCTCGCACCGGTTCACCGTATCAAATTACAACAGCCGGATCAGTTAAACGGAAGTTGAAATCATTAAAACAATGCACCATCATCGGTACAGCAGCAGCTTCCAAGTAACTCGCCTTCGCCGATTTGAATACATTTCGGTGTATTCTTCGGTACTACATTCATTGAAATTTCTGTTAATAGGATCGAAGCCGAAAAACAGAAGGCTAAAACTTTATCGGTTAGTGACCGACGATCGACCAGAGAGTGAGAAGGAAAGGTAGCGGCTTCACCAGCAGCAGCACCAGCGGCCGCAAGTACAGCAGCGGAAGAACTAAAACTTCTCACAGTATCGCAAAGAAGCTTGCTGCGATCTTGTTGGCGGCCAACATGTGTTTATTAACAGTTTTGGCAAATAAATCCCAAAATTTGTAAAGTTATCGTAACTGATGCTGCTGCTGCTGCTGCTGCTGCTGCTGCTGCTGCGGCCGTTGTTGCTGCCGCTTGTCAATGATTACGTTGCATCAGGTCGATTTTGTTGTCTCCGGACACAACGGACACAACTGAAAAAAAGGTTCAAATCATACGCAGGCGGGCGCGGCGCACTACCTGTAGTGCCAGAAATTTTATGTTTCTTTGGGAACGCTTCTTCTTCTTCTTCTTGTTGCTGTGGTTATTTTTTTTTGTTTGAGGTTAAGATCTTTTCAGTATGATTGCGAAGAGAGAACCAGCAGCCACAACCACAGAATATCCTTCTGGTAACCGATTTCGAGTGTTTTTACCACAAACGACAGGCAACGACTATTGTTATTGTTGTGGTTGCTGTTATTGTTGTTGTTACTTTTATAACTCCGTTACATTTGAAAAGTAAACATTTATCGATAAACATTTTCAAAAATCTCTACAAAGTATGAAAGAAGAAGAAGGGACAAATATTGTTTGTGTTGTTGTTGTCGTTAAGGGCAAATACTTCTCAATATTAATAAGTATTTTCATGTCGTATTTACATTTGTGATTTTCTACAAGAAACGAAACTTTGAAGTGGATCGCATCGATCCATTTTTTTTTTTGTCATTAAAATCGAAAAGTGGCGGCTTCAGGTTCGGCTTCAGATTTATGTATTTGTTTATTTATTTTCTTTCTTGAACTTATACTTATTTGAAATGTACATGAATGGTTTCTCCAAATCTTGGAAATCTTGAAAATAGGCACAATCTGGTCCTTTGGTAATATGAAGAAGCACAGAAGGACCATAACTTTGTGTTCTTCTTACATCTTTTCTTTTCTTTTGAAGAAATGTCAGCTGTGTCATTGAAGAAGATCTTCTTCAACGAAAGAATTGCCAAAATTTTCTGAATTTATGCGATATTTACAACTAACATAAGTTTATCGTTTTGAAGAGCAGTAAGTTATTCGCCGGGTCTTTTTTTATTCAATCAATATACAGTCAAATCTCGAAAATATGAACAATGAAAGACTGAACTGAGGTTTATCGCATATTTGTATTTCTTGAAATTTCTCCCTCCTAAAATTGCAAATTCAAAAGGGCCCACACATTGATCACAAAACAACCCAAAGATTTGTTAGTGGCCTGAGTAAGTATTCTGGAGATTCGGTTTTTTTGAGATTCAACGAGTCCGAAGTGTTCGAAATTTTGAAGATTTGTCGAATCTTGGTTGACGACTGTTGCCATCTTCCTGTTGAGGCCGGAAACTTTTCACAGAAAAGTACTAAGTTATAAAAAATATTGAAAAACGCTCTCTAAGCACGTCATCTTTCAAAACAGTTTGTATTACCAAAATTAAATTGTACGTATGTATGTATGCCCATATCCTAACGCGCTTTGAAAATTACATAAAATCTCATACAAAAAGATTAATTATGCAGAATTCTCAATAGTTTTTATGAACAAAAACATTACATAAATGAAAATTTAAAGCAATAAATATATAATAATTTTTCTGAAATTATTTTAGAGTTACATATTAGTCTTTATAAAAGGCTTTGTAAAAATATAATAACCGTTTTTTTTCAAATTTTTGGATCCTGGCTCCATTTTTTGGTCTTAAATCTTTGCTTCTTTTAACACGAAGCAACTCGCAGAGCACAGATATTTTTCATAACCATGAACGACCATGTTATACGAGTGTTACCTGTTCGTTGTTGTATTTTGTTTTTTTTTTTTTTTTTAACCGAAAACTTTACTTTCTTCAACCAAAAACAGATCATGTGAATGAAACGATGGCGGATGCGTTGTTCGCATGAAATGAAGCGCAGCATGTTTGTTATGGGCCGCTTTTGCGTTGGTTTTTGTTTTTGCTATTGATGTTGATGGTTATGTTGCAGCCACCGTTGTTGACTGTTGCAGCAGATGCGTCTGCTTGTAATCTGCAGAAAAGATGCAAAGCTATGGATCTTCTGACATTTTTTTTTTTTCGTTCTGACAAAAAGCGAAGGAGTTTAAAAAGGTAACAAAATTCGACCAACTGTTTTGCGCAGTTAAATAAATTGTGCGACAGGTGTTTTTTGATGATGGCCATACGTCGCGTCGTCGTCAGTGTTTTTGTTTTTTCTTAGGCCCAACTTAATTCATTCCATGTTTAATAATAAATATAAACATATACAATTTGATATACGATATATTGTGTGTACATACAAATATATAAAACTTAAAGAAATTAAACTGTTTTCAAATGTTCCAAAATTATTTCCAGCCACAATATTTTTATTACCTAAACGACGCATAACGAATACGATCGTTGTTTTGGCAATTCGATTAAACATAAGAAAACCATGTTCTACATTTTTCTGCTCTCCTCGAAAGAAGACGTACTCGTATGTAGGTATACTTATGTACATATATATAGATTTCTGTTGTGGCAGTATGTCTACATGCATTTTCTTGGGAAACATTTTTTTTTTTGTTAACGCACATTCACAACAAAGCCGCAAATTATATCGGTAGAGCTGAAAAAAACCTAATTTATTTTGATTTAGAAACTGATCATTTGGTTGGTATTTATGTCGGTCGGTGTGAACCATACACCTATACATTTAATTGTGTGCGTACATACGATACATTGGGTTAATTGTTAACCCTAGAAAATCATTCATTTTCTCAAGTTCTCACCTTTCTTAAGGATAAGCAGGCTTTGACAGTTGAAATACTTGAAGGAATAGTTGAACGCATGTACGTGCTGTGAAAGGTACCAATAATTTTTTTTTTTTTTTTGCGATATTTTGATAATTGTTCCGTCTCAGTGTAAGTAAGTCGATGTGTGCAGCTTTAGGATTAACCGTTAAGCCCTGCAGCATGCATTTTAAATGATTGCTGTTGCGTAGAAGTGCGTAGAAAATGAAATGGATTGGTACGTACTACGTACTTCCTGATAATCTGCGGAATTCATTAAAGACTCCGGTAACAAAAGGTCCCTGCATTTCAGTCAAGAGGAACAGCACGAATGAGAATTTATTATTGGGAAATCATAATTTATATATGGACATGCATATGAGTGTACTTCCTGAACATATAAATATGTACAAATGAATACATATGTGTTGACAAAATGTCTTCTTGTATTTAGCAATGACCATACATGGCGCAAAACCTATTAATCTCAAATTTGAATTCATTACTTTTTAATGATCCTTTTTAAAAATTATCCCAAGTAATTTGCTAACTAATTACCGAGCTGAACAATTTTGGTTCTTCTTCCATCTATTTTTTCTATCTATTCATTTATTTTTTATTTATCATTTATTTTCATTTATCATTTATCATTTTCATTTTTATACCCTACACCCGAAGGGATGAGGGTATATTCACTTTGTTCTTCCGTTTGTAACGCATTAAAGGAGGCGTGGCAGGTATAGAAAAGTATATATATTCTGGCTCAGAATCACCTCCTGATTCGATTTAGCCATGTCCGTCCGTCTGTCTGTCTGTCTGTCTGTCTGTCTGTCTGTCTGTCTGTCTGTCTGTCTGTCTGTCTGTCTGTCTGTCTGTAGAAATCACGATTACGGGAGAACGAATAGAGCTAACGCCATAAAATTTGGTACAAATATTCTTTGTCAGCGTAGGCTGTTTGGTATTGAAAATGGAGAAAATCGGTCCAGCGCCACGCCTACTTTTTATAGAAAGTATGAATTTTCGCATGCTTTTGCTCAATTTCTCAGCTTGTAGAGCGAGTTTAAAGCTAAAATTTCATTCCTGAATCCATGGTCTCAAACTTAAATACACTCCCAAAAATGGGCGTGGTCCGCCCACTGGTGACGAAAATCACGATTAGAGAAGAACGAATGGAGATATAGTCTTGAGATTTGGCACGAATATTCTCTCAAAAATATTCTAAAAAATTATAATAAAATAAAAAGTTATCTCACAGAAAGTGGGCGTGACACGCCCACTAGTATACCATACCATATAATGAGGTGTTTGTTGGGAAAAGCGGTGCTGTAAATAAGTTAATGTATCAAAATTTACTATCTGTAAATTAAATGAAAGTGGGCGTCACCCGCCTACTTTTTATCGTCACTTCGACAGATACGGGTGTAGGGTATATAAGCTTCGGCCAGGCCGAAGTTAACGCTCTTACTTGTTTCATTTATCTTTTTCATTTATTTTTTCCATCTATTTTGGTTCTTTCCATTATTCTACATAGAAGATTTTCCGAAAATTTCGAGTTTCCGAAAATTTCGAGTTCCAGAAAATAGCTTTTTCGTGTTGGAAAAGCCAAACAAACAGAAATTGTGGTGTCTTAAATCGTGTTTGTAGTTAAATATTTTTCATAAAAATTAATGATAATTTTTCGTCTACACTAAACCTAACCCTTTCGAGGAGTTTTTGAGAGAAAATTAATATAGTAGTATACTCGGTAAATGATTACCATAACATGATATTTGGTGCTCGCCCATACAACGGACACTAATGGACGATCTTGTTCGATCTCGTTCGACGATCTCGTTCGACTGAACGATCTAGTTTAGACTGAAAAACGAGTCGCATCTCGTTTCAGGATCACGTTTCGACTGTAACCAAACCAAACTACTTCCGAAAAATATACTCGCAGAAACAATAATTAGGTACATACGAGTATATCGCATCTTTGAATATTTATTTAAATTAAAAATTCTCGACTAAGGGCCTGTGCGAATTGACACTAAAATTCAGTATTTTGCTGAATCATTGGAAATGTCGATAAAAAAGGCTACGCCGGCATTGCAGTATACACTAGATGTCAACAATTTTTTGAACTAAAATTTAGTATTTTTTCGACCGTACTATTTGAATGTAACGAATAATTGAAAATGATTTTAAAAGCAATATGACCGTAAATAGTTGGCAATTTTGTAAAATATTTTTTAATATACATATGTTTTTTTTTTAATTTTAAAATATTATTTTAATATATGTACATACATACATACATATTTGCTTAATTTTTTTTTTTTAGTTGAAATCTCTAAATTACTGATGATTGCACGTCTGTGCCTGTCAATCATGACAGCTTGGACTGCAGACACTTCGAAATAATAATCATATACGAGTCTCATGCAATAAAAGAAAAGAATATACCGACATAATAAAAACGAATAAAAGTTCGTTTCTAACTTTGGGCCTTAATGATCTCTGCGGTTTATTTCATTGTTGGACGTTTTTATTGCTGTTTTTTTTCCAACTTTCGTATCCTGAAACGTTTAAGCAATATGGCGCATGCGTTAACGCACGCCATGTGCAATAGTTTGTATGTATATAGCCCCGTGTGTGTGTGTGTGTGTGTGTCGGTAATTATCATCTGCTTCGCTTATTTGTTTGTGTTGAGTGCTACTACCAACTCTTTCTGTTGACGCTGTTGCTGTCACTGTTGCTTCGACTGGTGCTGGTGCTGCCGGTTGGTGCCAGCCGTAGGCACGAGTTCAACTCATTAATAATGACAAAGAGATATACGCGCACACACACACACACACACACATTCGTTGAAGAATCCTGTCTTAGCCAAGTCCTTCGAAAGAACAATTAACAATAAACATTCCGGTTTCAAACGATGTCTCACCGACTCCTCAATCACCTGCCGCTGCCGTTGTTTTTGGTGTACAGCAGGTTCGGTAGATAACAACCGCCGTCAAACGGACAGATCGGCGAATGCGTACACTCAAAAAGAAAAATTTAACAAAAACCTTCGGAAAGAGAAGAATTTCTGTTTCACGCACAAACAGAAATATCGCTGCGAGCAGTGAAGATTTTTGAAGATAAAGACATGATTAGTGTCATTGCTTATTTGATTAACCTCAATCAATTAGAAAAAGGGTAAAGAAAGAGTAAGAGTAATTACGAGTAGGTACCTTGAGGTAATTAAAACGCCTTCAATTTCTTTCTACCTTAAATTTTTTTAATCTTTACAAATCTTTTTCATGAGCATTTTTTTTGTGCGGGTTCTGTTGTGACTGTTCAATAGTGCCGAAATATATGTACATTTTAGTGTACTAGTATGCATAAATGCATTCGTATGTGTATCATCTACTATTTATGGTAGTTTTATGGCAAATGTTGCCTCGTGCCGATCTGGCCCTGGTGTCGAACCGTAGGCCCGGTGTTCGATTGACGCCCTACAGCTGAAGAACTTGACTTTAGCTTCCTTTTAGCTTTCTTCAGGGGTGAAATGAACTGAGGTCTTTGTGGCTTTTAAGCACCAGCACCACCTGCCTTAATTCAACGTATGCATTAACTGATTCATATCACCTTCCTTTCGACCCATCATTCCCCAACGTTCATTTAGTTAGCCATAGTCATAAAATCAACTTACATAAAGGTAACATACATTTTACATTTTTTCATACGTAAATTTGAGAACAATTAACCTACTTTTTAAAAAAAAATTGTGTGTTTGATGAGTTTGTTTTAAATGCTGAAAACACTGAAGATAATAAAGATATAATAATCGTTAGTTTTTGTGTCCTTTGAGTTTTCCGACAGGGTTGGATGGATGATGATTGCAACGAATTTCCGTCATCCCTTTCTTGTCAAATATCCGTCAACCCTTTCAGCGATGTGCCATCTTCAAACCCTTCATAATAATAATCCTTAAAACTAATGATTTAATGCTTTAAACTATTAATTTTTTAAATTAGTACAAAGTTTAACAATTTGTTAATAAAATAATGATATACCTAAACCTTCTACTAAAAAGATCGTCCCTCACCGTGAAAATTATAAATTTCCGAAATCCAAAAAACACAATTCTTCCTCCCTGCGAAATCCTCACAAACTTTTGTGTGATCGATCCTCAGCTTCGTCGAACCGACGACTGAGTTGACGTTATTCCATCCAACATGTTGCAATGCTACGGTTGGAAGAAGGCGGAAGTGGTTGGTTGGAAAATAAAACAACAAAAATAATTTCGAGAAATCCTACCATCTGCAACAACGAGTTTATATTAACGTAAAGGTACCCACAAAACATTTCTTTCTTACTTCCTATAAAGAAAGAAAAGGAAAGAGAGAAAGTATACGTTTTAGTGAATAAGTACAATATTTTAACGCTCAATGTAAACACGTAGCATGAATCCGTTTGAAACGACATAAACATTCCTTCAAACAAACATACATACATGTTTCCAGCTCACTGATGTTCGATGTTAAAAAGGCGCGCTAGCCAGAAAAAAAGGCAGCTGCTTGCTGTTGGTTGGTTGCATGAGTTCGTAAGATCCATGCAAACGTGTTGTGTGTTGGTTTTTGTTTGGTTTTATTGTTGAGTTCTTATAGAACGTATTACAACAACAAGAATTCTGTTTCCCTACAAATCATACCCTCCGCTTCATCCAACGAAGTTCGAATAAACAAACGGCAACAACAATTATTCGTCATACCAACGGTGTGGTGGTGTGACAGGGTTCGGTCGGCTTCAAGTTCGGCTTTTGGTTGTACAGAGTTGTTGTTGCTTGTACTTTTCTTTACATAGAGAAAAATGGAAAAGTACTCTTTTTTTTTTTAAAAAGTAGTATGTATTTCGTTTTAAAACTAATATGATTTTTAGAAAACGTAACACGCGGGCATATTGCATTGAACGTATTAATTTCATAGTGTTATAAAGTTAAGTAGTGTTTATATAAAATACTAAGTATTAAGTACAAGTAAGTGTTTAATATGAAAATCTATAAATGTCTTCTGAATAAACAATACATATATATTCAAGTTCAAGATCAAACAAAGCCCTATCAGTGCCCGATTCTGTATCACTATCTTGTCAAAATCTCTGTTCATTAACTATTTAGAGCTCAATAAAAAAGGAAAGGACACTGAAAAGCTTTTGATGTACCATAAGCCGAAGGCTACTACAAAAATCAATTATCACCAAGCCGATGGATTATCAAGATTTTTTGACAAACTGATACGAATAAGAATGAAAAAGTTAATGTACTGACTGACTGATTGATTGAAGTGAAAGAAGTTAAATTAGTAAATTTCCGCAGTTTATATAAAATATTCACATTTTTTTGGAATGTAAAAATTATATGTACTCCTATAATTAAAAAAAATATTAAATTATAAAAAAATAATGTTTGAAGACACCAGACAATTGTGTCTGCAAAATACATCGAGTAGAGATTTTGAGAAATCATAACTCAAATTTCAATATCTTACAATCTACTCTCATCAGAGAAACCGGTAAACACTGTTAAATGTTTTTCCTCGTAATTGTTGTTGTTCTGCTGTTGTTTTTTTTCCGGTGTGATTCTCATGTTTGCCGATGCTGGTGGTGGTGGAAACAACGGACTGTCATCGTTTATGCTACCGCTGCTTTTTGGTTGGTGTTCGGCGACTGACGATGGTATTGGAAATTTGGGAAAAGAAACGTTTCAAGTCACCGTTCCAGCAAGCAGCAGGAGACTTCGCGCAAATTCAAGGAAGAAGAATCACTTGTGCGTGTGCCATCGTTGACGGAGGTTGTCTGGAGCAGGAGCGGAAGAGGCTGTTGGTTGATTTTGTTGATGGGATCGCAGGCGAGTGCTTTTCAAATTGGAGCTGCTTTTTCATGGTCAAAGTTTTATTTTTGTATTGTTCGGCTATGAACTTGAAGAAGAGACTTCGTTGTTGTTGTTGTTGTTGTTTACTGTGAAAAAGTTACACCGGGACTGACAGTGTGCCGTTTTTTGTGGACTATGTATGATGAGCTCAAGATGTCCGTAATATTTAAAAAGAAAGCAACGATCAACACGAATAATGTTGGTGTGTTAGTGCTAAATAAAATGACTGAAGCTTACAAAAATTATGAATTTTTTTTTAAATAAATAAAAAGTACAGAACTAAAACTTTCTTAGAGCAATGACAGACAGATCATGCTGATGGCATTTTGCAACGTTTGCAAAACAATCATTTCATGATTGCGGTGTACCACACAAAAATGCAATTTTAAGAGCATCCTCTAATAAACGAAGCCATGATGGACTTGAGCTCTCGCCTTGCTCTCTCCATCAGTCCTCTGCTGCATCTCATTTGGCGGCTGTGTGTGGATGTAGTGCTGTTGAGTGGGAGTCAGTTTTGATGGTCAGCTCCTGTCGGCTGATTGTTTCTGCACCAATTAAACCATCGAAAACGGCGTGAACGGCAGCGAAGACGTATGTATATGTAGCTGCTTGGCTGACTGAGAGACTTTAGGGCTGATCCTCGCCGAGTGTTCGTGGAATAATAAAGATGAAAATGAGAATTCTTCGAAAGGTGAATATATTGATAATTGTTGCATTGATTTTTGCGTATGCCGTTACTTTTTTGATAGCTTTAATCGTTAATAATAGCTCAAGGTGATTGATTATTAACCGCTATGGAGGACAGAATATAAGAAAGTTAAAATCTATCATTTTTATAATGCGAAAACGCTGTTTTTTTTTTCTCTCTCACTTTCATTCTTTTAAGAAAATTAGTAGATTGTGGGATAAATTTTGTCCCTCTCTCCGAAAAGACAATTCAATTTGTTTTTATTCTCCGCTCTTTCCATTTCGCGTCTATCCAATATAATCCACATTATGAGTTCATTCCACCTTCGCAACTAACACGACATTTTCCTTATTTCTGATAGCTCCATATACATATCTAACAGTATCTATATACAGCTCCAACCTGGTAGCTGTAAGCCTAAAAGTCTGAGAGGTATGTACATACATATGTATGTATATCGCTCTTTCACGATTACAGTAGAACACAATAGTATTCATGAAAATCGGCGCGATTGTCTTCTTTTAACGCGTAATTCGTAATGGGTTAAAGGAACCCCATTTCATTCCTTTGGGGGTCACCTAGCGCTCAACAAATACAATGAAAAACATTTAAACAATTTATTCACTTCACTGACTAAAAATTTTCAACAAAAAACAACTTTTAACAAAATAATAAAAGTTTGAGCTTAACTTATAATATTAATACAATATATGTATAAGAAAATAATTATATATAGCTATTCAGATTATATATAATATAATTACATATATATATAATCTATAATAACAACTATAACAATAACAATCTATAATAATAACTTCTATAATAACTTATAGAAGGTATTTTTTAAGAAACATTTTAGGCGCCAATTTAAGACCAATTGGCTTCCAAATCTTTATGATTTCTTCCACTCTTGTCAGTCTTATGAGAATTTCTTTTTTAACTTGAAATTTTTATCTCAGAATTAAGATTAAAGAAAAAAGTTTAATTGCGAAAACGGACAAAAAATTCTTAAAAAGAGAAGAGAAAAAACTTGTTTTTAATCGATGAATATCAGGCTGATTTGATTATCGTTTATAAAGCATCCGAAAAGGTCTTTCGGATTTTTTTTTATATAAAATTATCATTTCGCAGAAAATGTCCAAGATTTCAGTTTAAATTTTCAACAAAAAATGGCAAAATTAAAAACAAACTTGGATTTTTTTTATATAAAAACTTATCATTTCACAGGAAATTCCCAAAAAATTTCCCAAATTACCATAAATTAATCTTTGTTATTGTTCCTTTTTGTAACATTTTTAAAAATGTTTTTGTATATTAAATTTTTGTTATTTTTTTGATTATTAAATTTAAAATTTTTCAATTTTAGTAATTTTTATTTATTTTTTTAATGATTATCGAAATCTTAAAATTTATTTACTTTATCTTAATAAAGAACAATTTTTCCCCTCAGCCTTTTCTGCTGATGCATAAGAATATTGTTCCCAAATAATATCTATCGATAATAATAATAAAGTGATAACAATCGATTTATGATGATGACGACTTCTTCGGCCTTTCATAAAATCTACGCCGCAATTATTAATGACGCAATAAATTTAGAATCTCTTCAAATCAAATTGCCAACCAAACATTGAAATGAAATTGTTCCAAGATTTCCCGCCCTTGAATGACTACAATGATGATGATGATGATGACGTTGACGATGATGACAAGCTAACATGGCAGCCCTTGACACTGGTTTATTTTTTGTGAAGGTAGCAAGGGACAAAGAGGGCTGGCTATGGGCAAGGAGTGGTGGGGCAGTGCCGAAAGGCGACAGCGACGTTGACGACGCCATTCTGCGCAGCGCAAAGCAACATAACGCAAAAAGCACATTGCGAATGACGTTGCTGATTTTCAATATTCCATTCACAATGTGAGTCATCGTGGCGTGGCGTGGCGTGGTGTGGCGCACACTACCCTCCCCTTCCTTTAATGTTTCTCCGCGTCTTCAAAACTACTGTCTGCTGTTGTTTTTCTTGTTTCTTGTTAGTTTTTCTTGTGCTTGGGCTGTTGTTGTTGTTGTAGTTATATTTATGCTCCAAAGGAATCACGTGTGTATACTGAGAACAACTTCTTAAAATGCGGTTTACGATCATCTTTTTCCAAATTTTTTTCTGGTTCTGTTGTTGTTGTTATTGATGTTGGGGTCTTATTATTGTTGTGGCCAAACAACC
Organism: Conops quadrifasciatus; assembly: GCA_949752815.1. Taxonomy (NCBI): domain Eukaryota; kingdom Metazoa; phylum Arthropoda; class Insecta; order Diptera; family Conopidae; genus Conops; species Conops quadrifasciatus. The sequence continues at coordinate 10,478,404 of OX457078.1, read as the reverse complement.
AGCCAAAACTTTTCACAATTTGTAACATTAGCAGCAGTCCCAGTGTAGACAAGCACTGTCGTCGTGTCGGCCGATATTTTCAATGTATGCATGTCATATTCATACAGACTATATATGTATATATTTCTATATACATACATGTATCGTATATATACAGGGTGTTCCGCATAAAATGCATCCAGAGGTTAGGGCGTGTTGCTTAATTCGAGACAGGAAGAAAGGCGTATAAAAAGGGGGGTCAATTTTCAAAGGAAATTTTCTAAAAACACGATTTAAAATTGAAAAAAAAAAAATGTGGAAAAATAACGGAAACACTAATATCATTTCTCTTTCCTGTTTTTGAAAATCAAATATATTCTCTTTAATATGCTTCTGAAATTAGTCCGCTGAGACGAACATTTTTGAAGAAATCAAAGGTTGAAAGTTTTAGAAAATTTTTGGTCGAATTTTTTTTCTGATTATAAAGTTCTCTAAGAAATTTTCAAAAAAAAGCTTTAAACAAAAAGTATACATACGATTATACGTACGATTATACGTACGTGTCATATGCGTCCGTTTTGTAGACCTTTCAAAATCTATTTTACCCTTTTACCGGCGTAATACGAGCCTTTTCTACGCAATCGATCATATATGGACGATAAATCGTTGTTGTATGAGCTCCAGAATCGCTGTATAAAAGCGATCCATTAATTTAAACCGAAAATAAAAATCATCCATTTACTCTTACATACTTTTGTTGCTTGTTTGGTTGAAATTGGTTACAGTGTGAAAGGACGGCCGGATGAAATGAAGTTCAATGTTTCTACGAGTATATTTAACAAGATTAGAAAATCCAAAAATTAACCCTTGCAGTCGGCAACAGTTCGCAATTGCCATGCAGTTGATTGATGCAGTCTATTGTAGTTTTCGAACTTTGTTGAACATACTCGTACCATCGAAAGCAAGGGTTAACTAACTCTGACTACTGGTTATCAGTGTCCATCCCATTCAAATAGTAGTCCGCTGTCATTTCTAGCTTCTGCTAAATGAATCGCATGCTTCTTCAGCAGCTGAAAGCAGACGTTGAGATTTCTGCGCTAAGTATAATTCTTAGTTCAAATGAGATAAAAACGGTTCAATGATTTTGAATTCAGTTAAAAAACACAAAAATATCACAATTCATTCACAATCATTTCTTTGTCATTCACGGATTGGAAAATTAAAGCTCTTAAATTAGTCAACAAAATCATTGCAACAACAACAACAACACTCAACAACAACAGTCTTATAAGATTGCTTAGTATTAAATTTTAAGTTAGTGCAGGATACATTTAAAGAATATTTGGAGGCACATTTATTGAATCTTTTAATAAAAATTTCCAATATCGTGCAAATCTTTTTGTTGATAATCAAGACCGACGATAAACCTAAATTCGGCGATGATCTTTCCAACATTTCTCCTTAATTGTTTCGCATTCATTGATTTATAATGAAATGATAATGAAATTGCAAAATTTTATTGAGATATTGCGGATATCTCATTAACATTTAAAGTGAAATAAAAATATCACAACTTTGCAAAAAATATGCATAATTCTGTAATAATTTTAATATTCTATCTCAGGTCTAATTGAAGTGAAGATTTTGAAAAACAGGAACAAATATTAAATGTTAAATTTCAGGATTGGTTTTAAGACCTTCATAGAATAAGTATTTACCAATATTTGCGATAATTTTTCGGTTTTGTCATGCTTGACATGTAATAGTCAGACATTAATTTTATACTGCCTAAGGATACGCATAGAATCTCCAAGTCACTTTGCAAAAAATATCCATAATTCTAAAATAATTTCAAAATCAATCAGTTCTTATTGAAGTGAACATTTTAAAAAACAGGGACCGGAATTTTTGAAATGTTTACCCTAAAGAGGATTAATCTTATCTTAGAGACTATATATATAATACTATACTAAGCAAACCCATTGGCGCAAAAAAGCTTTCATTTTTACTTCTTAAGTATCGTATTTCTACGATATAATACATTTGTATATACCAGCGTGTATTGCGGACGAAAAGCGTTAGTTAGTTTCTTCTCCTTGATTATTATTATTAGTTGATGGCTATGTTTTGTTGGCTTAGTGTTACACATACGAGCAGTACCTCAAACCGGTATCAAGATTGTCTGAGTTTGGCGGTAAAAAATTCAATCGTTTGAATTCAATCGAATGGATGTCGATCGATGGATGTGTATCGTTTTGTTTCATTGTGGGGGCAAAAAAGGAAGGAAGTAACCAAAAAATCTACAGGCCAAGAGAAAAATATTTTGGGTATAGTTTTTAGGTCTTAAGCACAGACGCTAACAAAAAGAAAATATAAGAATCGTATCATCATCAGACGATACAAAACGAAAAGGCTCGTTCTAATTTAAAATATCGTACTATAATCAATGGCCCAACATAAGAACAAAAACGAGTCCCAAATACTTGAGGTGATTTTGCAGTTTTGTTATACGTATGATCGTCTGGCGAGGTATAGTCCTAACTTACCCGAATTATGGTGTCCTAAGCAAATCCATACTAGAAATGGTCTGAAAGAAATTTCCAAAATGGCAAAAAAATACCATAACCCTTAAGGTGTTACTATATATTTTTACTTTTTCTATATATGTACATATATTGTTGCATGTATGTACATATACCTATTGTTGATCTGTCTGTTACCCAGACCATACCATCCTAGTGGATTAATTTTGCATAGTAATACATACATATATTGTATTTACGAATGTTACTCGAGTTTTAGCTGTACCCAGCAACAACTTACACTAACGCACTCGGTTCGTTGGCGGCTGTACTAATCCATTCGGTTTATCTTCATGTTATTAAAAACCTAAAACATTTCATTATTATTTTTGGACTGTTGCCGAAATGCTCTGTCTCCATTCTATACAATATAATGAGTTCCTTTGGAGGACGTGCCGCTAACCATCAAAGGTATTTTTCGCTCCAAATCGATAAGATCTCAGGTAGAAGCTCTTTGCTAAAAGATACCAGATTTAGGGCCTTCTTAAATGTGCGTGTGTGTGTGTGTTTGAGGGTGTTTTGTATACCTTTTTAGATATATTTTAATTTTATATAAGTATATACATATATACAATACAATCAATAAATACCATCAATACATGTATTGATGAAGATGAGTTTTTAACTTGAAGTTAAATTCTTAGAATTTTAACATTTGCTGAAGATGATCTGGTTGTATTCTTTACTTTATCGTTATCTTCTTCAATGGATCCTCCTCGTCGTTTGAAATATTTTCCGATTTGGTCGAATGTGCGGCGGAAAAAGAGCTGATTCTTAATCTTGGCAAAGCTTTAGTCGCATAAATTCATGGCGCTTATGTTCTTCGACTAATTGGAGAACTCAGAATATTGTACATACAACAACTGAGATTGTTCCCAACTCTTTCGCAATATCTGTCAACTGATCCTGTCCTCTTTTCGAACCTTTAAAGACATCTTTAATTTCTTTTCAACTCGCGTTTTGTACACAAATAATGATAGATTTCTCCATTATCGATTGATTTCTGTTTATTGGTTAAGAAACAAAAGTGTGTATACTCGACACTTGAAGTTTCGAGCGGTATGGAGGTAACTTCACCTCTTTGAGTTGTAGTCTTTGAGTCTTTGAGTTGTAGACGATTTTGCGATTGCTTTTATAGAATATACTCCTCATATGCAGCCGACATTCTGTTGTGTCAAAAGTAATTGTCGATTTTTACTGAAAATCGCACACTTTAAAATTATTGACTCCCAACAGGTTTATCTTTCACTGCTGCTGCCTTCCATCTAACTGTAATGAAATGTGTACCATTTTCTTTCCACCCATCCGCCCCGCCCCGCCCCTCTACTCCAAACTTCTCGTAGTAGGACTTCCAGCAAATTAGAAACCTAAATTTTGTTTAGCTTTTTTTTCTATGTTAGTTTTTTTGGTTGACTAAGTTGATCTTATTCTCGAAAATTGCACCACATGGCCTGTTATGAAGTGATATGTTGTTGTTGTTGTTGTTGTTGTTGTTATTATTGCTTCTCCATCCATCCATCCATCCATCCATCCATTCAGCGAGCCAGAGCAAGCCTATTTCCAGATCAGCAGATCGAACATTGCAGCAGTCTGCAAAGACCTACCTGGCTTTAAACACGTTCTTCCTTAATAGTTGTTATGTTGGTGTTGTTGTTGTTGTTGGTAGTGTTGGTGGTGGTGTTGTTGTTGGTGGTGTTCATTGGATTTACGACCGAGCAGTGCAACAAAAAACAAAAAAGCCCAAAAGTGATGCAAAGGTGCAAAACCGGTTCGAAAATTTTCCACTATTCTGGGACTACCGCTATCTGAACTTCTTTTTGTTGTTCTTCTTTTGGCTGTTGTTGTTGTTGTTGTTGTTGTTGTTGTTGTTGTTGTTGTTGTTGTTATTGTTATTTTACAATTTCATCGTTTTTCTTTTTCTTTCTTGTCTTTCTTTATGAACTTGGACTGTATGTAACTCGAAATGATTTTGCCTAGATCTTGCGCATTATGACCATTCGAACGGACAGACAGGACATAGTTACAGTTACTTGCTCTGGTGAGTGTTTAATCTTTTTTTCATTCGCAGCCACAACGACACACCAGTGACCGACCGGCAGAGCAACACCATTAAATCCACTCAAACGACCACCGGACCCAACCACATTTACTGGGCCACGAAGCTAGCTGCCTTGCAAATACGATGCCGCTGCCGCCTTCCTGCTGGACTTGACTGTGTCTGTCATGCAGCAAAAGAGTCCGAGTCTCTCTGCAAGTGATGTGCTCTGTTGTGGTGTTGTTGTTGCGTTGCTTCTCTTCCTGATCGAATTCGGTCGGCCAATTCGTTTAGTAAGTTGGTTGGACGATTCGGCAATTGTGCAATTTGGACGATAGACGACGACGACGACGACGACGATTCATTGTGTGTGTGTGCGGCTTGCTGCTCCAATGATGAAACCAAAGAAAAGCATTCTCTTTTATTGATGCCATTTCTTTGGCAGATCGGCAGTTATATGTACTCTTTATCTATCGTAGGGTTGCCAGATCAACATTTGAAAAATTTGATCGGGATTTTTCGAGTCAAAAACTAATAACGATATTGATAGGCAGGCATAAAGAGAAAAACAGCTGTTGTCAGTGTTTTAAATAAAAGGTGGTCAAAAAAATTAATTTTTATATTTTTTAACCGTTTATGTTAAAATCAAAGTCTTATTTGCATTTGCATTTTAAACAACATGAACTTGAGCTAATATCTTTTAAGGAAATTTGAGAGATTTTAAAGAAACGAAAAGAGACACTGAAGAAAGCAAAAGGATGACGGAAATTCGGCCAAAACCGAAGAATTTTACTTAAAATTGCATTAAAATAAGAAGATCGCATTAGCATAAAATGTTTCTTATCAACAGCTCCATTTTTTCTAAGAGGCTTAAATTGTTTTGTAAAAAACAAAACCGCTCATAAGCGGTTCACTGATACTCGTTTATTTTAATACTATTTTAATATAGCATAATTTTCAATTTTATTGTTTTTTCGTATTAATTATTATGACCTTTTCTTTCTAGTTCTTAACATAAACAAAATCAGCTCAGTGTCGTGAGTGTTTATTTGCTTTGGAAACGACTGAGCCGCCGCTACATGCATGTTTATAATTATGGTTTTTTGTTCTTGTTTCATGTTTCAATTTTTTAAAACTTCTTTAAGTACTTGAATTTTATGTAGACCGATTTCATAATATCGTATTTGAGACAAAGAGAACTAGAATTAGGGACAATTTAAAAGAATGGGTAATGACTGGCAACCCTAATCGCAATTGAGTTTCACTAAGTGTCCACTCTCCAGTCTCTTTGGCTGTGTGTGTGTGTGTGTGTGTGTGCGCGCGGTGGTGGTGGTCTCTGCCGCCACCCAAAAGCCGCTTGTAAGTTAGTGATACTTTTACTACTAAGGTCTCTGGCAAGGCTGGCTGCGCGGGAAGGGGGTGTTTTTCGTTATGTTTATCAGCTGGAAAGTAGTATTTTCAGTTTTAATTCCTTTTTTATTACACACTTCTTGAGTTGCGCGCTAAACACGATCGTTGTTCTGTTCAAGATCGTCTTCGATTCTAATGATGGCCGGCCGACCAAAGTTTTACGCTATGATTTTCTCAAGAATATTAAAGCCTTTCTTAACCCCCCGTTCGTCTATCGATCCTCCTCCATTACAGCTGTTCGTTTCTTTGTTTGTTTGTCTTGATTTTATTTATCGTAAATAAATGCAAATAAAATGCTTGATAGTGGAGTCGATTACCGTGATTACTGGAGGATTTATTTGCCAGATTTTCGTGGTTTTTTCTTTTCTTAATAATAACCATTATTTTGTTTCCGCTTGTTGTGTCGATCTACTGTACTGTATTCTTTTGCTCTTCTTTTTCCTCTGCCCTTCATTCAAATAAGCATGAATTAATATCGTTGTAAGCTCTTTTTTAGTCCGCCCAGCCAAAACAAAATGAAAATACTATTAGGTCATAAACAAAATACATAGTCTTGATTTTTTTTTTTTTGTATTTTTTTTTTTCTTTAAAGATTTAAAACGTTTTGATTCCGAGCTCTTGGCTGATGACTATTATGAGTACGGAAAAAGGGTTAAATTTTTTTTTATGATTAGGCGAAGAGTTGGGGAAGCTTTGTTTATGTTTCGTCAGCAACTCAATTGTTGCTGATAAGCTGATTTATTATATCTATACGAAGATGACAGTAGAGTTTAGAGACTTTACAAACTGATGGGAAAGAGTTATTTGGTGTAAAAGCGGCAGCATATTCGGACAAATGAGAGCTGAAATGAAGAGCTTTGAAAGAGGAAAATTGATATACGATATTTTTTAGTTTAGAAGTTTTTGTGGCTGCAGATTTTGCATTCAGTTTAGAATTTTCCTCTTTCAAAGCTTTTCATTTCAGCTCTCATTTATTCCAAATACGCTGCTGTCTTTTTGACACCAAATAATTTTTCTTGACATCTACCAAATGGGGACCGTTAAAGTGGCCTCCAACTAACTCAAATCCATACTTTGTAAATTAGTTTGTTAAATATTTAGTGAAGTTTGTCACTCAAGAAAGGTACACTTCGTGTACATACTACTAGATGACGACAGCAACAACAACAACAATACAACCTTCTGCCTTCCTAAAAGAGCTTTCTCATAAAAGGGATCAAATTATCTTGACCGTAGTTGTGGTTGTTGTCGTTATTGTTGTTGTTGTTGCACATGTGTTTATTAATGTGTTGTTTTTTCTGCCTTTTCTTATTGATATTTAATTTTTTTATTGTTTCTTGCTCTTGTTTTCTTCCTTTAATAATGACACTTAATACCCGGACAATTCAAGCATATTTCGTTAAAAAATACGAAAAAATTTTCCACATGATTTGTTAAAGACCGACGAAAAAGACACGGGCAGAGCATAAATTAAAAAACCTACGACAAATGGTGATGGCGAGCTGATGGGAAGGAAAAGAGCCTTCGAGAAGATCAGGTAAAACGATTATTTTTTAGTAAGCTTACCTTTAAAATTTAATATTAACGGATGATATTTATTGTCCAAGCAAACAATCCATCCATCCATCTATCCTTTAAATTTTAATTTTTTTTTTTTTGTTGGAATTTCTTATATGTATTCGTATGTATGTATGTTTTTAAGATGGTGGTACATGCACACACACATACATACATATTGTTTCTGACGAATATGGAAAGTACCTACACAAAAACTGCTCGCATATTTATAAAAATATAAAGAAATCTTCAGTTTTGAAAAGGGCGGAAATTTAATCCAAATAAATTTTGCACAATGGAACTTTAAAGCGAACGAGAAAAAAAAGATTACTGATGATCGTTATTCCTCATTGTACAATGCCATCCACCACCACCACCACCACCACCGCCGCCACTACTGAAATATGAGCTGTGGCTCCAGGATCAAACTTTTAAAAGTCCTCGAAATTGTGTTCATGTAAACATACACTTGGTAGGAGTATAGAATGTACATATGTATGTACATACATACATATATACATACGTGTAGAGTGTAATATGGCGTTTTCATAAAATAGTTTTGGTTTTGGTTTAGTCTTTCGACTAAACTCGATCAAGTGTCGAGTTTTTCCATACAAAACTAGTTTTATTTTTTAGTTTTGCTGGTTTTCGCCCCCTGCTGCTGTTGTTGTTGTTGTATGCAAAACCAATGTTTTGTTTTGTTTTGTTTGTTCATTTTGACAAAATATATTTGTACAATATTTATCTCTTTCTAGCATATTAACTATAGAAAGAGACTAGGCTAGTATGGCGTTTAGTATTGCGAACTTCGAAACAGGGTTGCAAACTGCTAAAACCACAAATATTTTTGGCTTTGCGCTAAACTCACAACAACAATTTCAATAAAGATTTTCTGGTTTTATAATGGTTTTCGCTGTGAAAATGGAAGCACCATATTAATTTAGATATTGGTTATAAGAGGAGTTATATTTGTAGTTATAACTTATAACTTATAAGAGTACATTTTGTTTTTGCGGGTGTATTGGTATTCATTATATCATCAGGAGAGGAGATACGATTATATTATCGTTGGAGAGAAAGGTTTTCAGTGCTAATGGATTACGTCTGAAAATTGCGCACAGGGTGGGAAAGTGTCAATGTTGTGTCTTTTCTAAATAAATATTGCACTTGTCCCGGCCTATGTACAATATTCTACTGCATCATTCGAAAATCATTGGAATGAAATTCTTACACCGTTAATAAGAATTGTCAAATGTGAAAAAGAGTTTTTTATTATTTTTATAGAATAAAGTAAATAATAGGAATACTATATATTGGTTTAGATTTTCACAAATTAATTTTTAATCATGTATTTTATTATTAATAAAAGTATAAAAGCATATTATCCCGGAACATCGTCAATAACAACCATTAAAAATAATTTTGAATTGTTTTAATTCGAAGGAATAAGAGTACATTATACGAAAGATAAGAGTACTATTATAGATTATTAAAACCGTTTTTTAATTTTTTCAAAATTTATTTTATACATATGTACATATTTTGTAAACGAAAGATATGTAGAAGTATACTTCTTATTTTTAATATTTAAAGGTCTCTGGAATCTGCGTCCTAAAATCTATACCTTCTTCAAATACATTAGAGAGTGGTCGATTAATTACCCTTAAAATATAAATAATTTTATCGATAAAATTAGAGATAAATATTTAAAATTATTTCGGTGTTCGTGGTATCGTGAACTTAATCGACGGCAATATCAGCGACGCGCTGTGGTCCAGAAATGGAATCCATCGGCCAAAAATCTGTAACTTCTTCTGAACGGTTAAGAATTTTTTAATACAGTTTTTTGCAATTGACACAGAAATGTTGAAATATCTCTGCAAACTGATAAATCGGAGCTCTAGCCGGGTTTTATTCTACTGGATTTTATGGTATACGCATTTAATTGGTTTAAAAAATCAATTAACAAATCTCCTTTTTTCTATAGGTCGTATCTCATTTTATACGGTTATAATGAGCATATCCTCGATTTTTTAATCTTTATTGGATCGACTTTCATATATGAATTCTGTATGAATTCATCTACGTACGATCGTTCCAAGTGTCGAATTTTTTTAATGTTTTATGATGTGAAATTATACTACTAATAAATTACTATAAAATGTACGTTTTAATAAATTCATTTTTATATACTAGTAAAACTCTTGTAATTTTGGTCTAATTCACTCTTTTTCTTCTTCACGCATTTCAGTTCCGCGAATCTTTTTCTAACATCTTTCACGTGACACATTCAATGACAGAAAAAGTTAATAACCGCCTACAACTAACAAAAAATATTCAGGTAAGTAAACAATTCTTATTTATAGTATAAACTGTTATCATAACAGGAATGTGCATAACATAACAGTCTGTACAGACTTTATACTGTAAAGTATACATACATTAGATGTACCAACATAGATTACATGCATTGTATATCGTGTCATTTAAAACTAATGAGGTGAGAGTCACTGTAGTACTGTTTACTGAGCCTAACGCGAGGGTTATACAAAACTTAACGCTCATAGCAAACTCGCTCTGTGCTCTGCGCAAGAGTCAGCGTCGAGCGACTAAAACAAATGTATGTGCTGAACCTTTAAAGGCCATTAAAAAAAGGCGCTGCAGCTTGTAGCGAAAATCGTTGTTTCTACGAGCGCCGAGTGGTTCGACGAGCGTTTTTATGAGCGTCGAAAACATGTATGAAATAGTTCGAAACAATCGCGCCACATGTCGTGATACGCCATACGCTCTGAGCGTCTTCGAACAAAACAAATCATTTTGTTCTGTTCGCTGACGCTCAGAGCGTATAATGAGAACCTAGACGTTGCAAGCGTGCATTTGAAGTTCGTGGCATTGTTTGTTACGCTTATAAAAGACGCCGATAGAGGCTTAACGCTCCAAGCTGAGCGATTTTTTCCTGGCAAAGGCATATGTAAGTTTGCAAGCGCGGCTTTACTTTCTAAATATTGTGATTAAACATTTTATTATTATTTTTCTTTATTAAATAAAAAATAAAAATATGTGTGTGCGCACACTTTCAAAGTTAATAAAATATTCAAAGCACATCTGAATATTTTGAATAGAAATTTATGGACAATTCACAGTGTTTTTTTTTATCAAATTAAGTCTATACTAAAAAACCTATTTTTATACATTACTTTAATACAATAATTATTTTTCTCGCCATATTAGTCATTTATTACATAACAAGAATCAATGTTAAACATAACAATCCATTAAAAATATATAAATTTATATCTCTACAGTAACTAATAAAACAAAGCATTTCAATTGAAAAGCTTTTCTCAAATTTTTAATCCCAAATGAAGAGAAATAGAAGTTCTCTCAAGAGAACGTAGGGCATAGAAAAGAGAAGATTTGATTTTATTCTCTATTTTATTTGAATTTAAATGTTAAAAAGAGGACAAAAAGTTAAAAACAAAAGCAGAAAATAAAAAAAAAAAATAAAAATAAAAAATAAAACCGATAAAATGTAAATGTAAAAGTTGAAAGCTTTTTAAATAATAAATAATTTTTAATGTTAGTTCTCACCAAATTATACTCTTAATTAAAAAATGCTCGACTTTTTTAGTATGTATTACGAATATGCATTCAGAGACGTTTTAAGCCATAAAATTTGAATAGTAGGTTAGTAAATAAAATAATTTGTCCCTTAATAAATAAATAATTTTCAATTATGTATGCTCATTGAAATATTTAACAAGTCGTTCTTTTACAAATTTACCCACATCAAGGCTGGGAAAATATATTACCATTAATTTAAATAATTCAAAATATTTTCAATATTCAACAAGAACTGACATTTGTATTTCAAAGTTCAGAAATAATAATACATATTTCTTTATTACTCCGTAGAAAAAAATTATACAATTAATTCATAACTGAAATTTATATTACATATATGCCATGTTATCTCGACCACGCCGGGAATACATGGTGCCAACAAAATGATGCCTTTGTTGAAACACGCTATAAAAAAGGGTTTCTACAACCCTATAGAAAAAATAGTTTTAAGTAAAAAATTCGCGAACTTGAGTTAACGCGATTTTTTTAAAATACATATTTCATTCCTTTTTATACGATTTAATTTGATAAACCGCGGTCTAAGAAATGTCAATTTAAAATAATTTGTATGAGATTTTTTTAGTTCTAAGGAATTTTCAGGGTGAAATATTCGTTTTTCCAATTCATTCCACAGTCCACGCCACGAAAATGCTGCCTTTCTTCTGAGAATGTTGGCTCTTTCGACATCAATACTTTTCCAATGAAGCGGACCGTTAAGAACTATGCTTTCAAACAAGTGAGGAAAAAGGAAAGAGTATCAGAGTTTGGTCCATTTTAACATTATTCTCAAATCCACCACTTCTGTTGTGCTGTTCTCTTAGGTCGATAACCATGTTCGAATAATGCCACCAAACCATTCCAGTAGCTTCTAGTGCGCTGGATTTATTTTTTTGTTGTTGTTGGTGTTTTGCTTTTGCTGTGAATGTTAATAAGGGTTTTTAATGCAGAGTCAGCAATAAAACAACAAATACAATGCATGAAAATATTTTTCTATGAAGTAGACGACAGCACTCTGTCGTACGACGGCGACGACATTCATTGCTTCGCCCATAAACTTGTTTATCAAAGAGAAATAGCAAACCACACACACGCACAGACCCATGCTCTTTAAATGGTGAGAGCGCCGCCGATAACGTTCGTTGCTGCGAGAGCGTACGCACGAATTGGTTGAGATTGGGTGTGTGTGTGAATTTGTTTTTATTATTTTATTACATTTATATTCAAGAATATATATAATTTTTGTAGGTTTTTAAGCGTAGCGTTGTGTTGTTTGTAAAGTGAAAATATTAAATTTTCATTTTTATACTTTAGTTTTTAAAATAACGTCGTTGAGAGCGGTTCGTTTCGTTTGAGAGTGGCATGGAAAAAATAAGTAAAAATAAATTTATATATATTAAATAAGTTTTTTTCAATTTGAATAAATAAAATTAAATGAAGAAAGAAAAGAGCACAAGGCAGTAGGAGAAAAAGTGTAATAATTTTTTTTACTTATTCCTTCATTAAAATTTTTTGATTTTCTAAAAAATTTATGAAAAAATCTCACGAAAGAAGGGAAGCCATTTTTAAAATAAAAATAATAAATTCGAGGTAAGTAAAATATGTACATAGTATGTATGCATATGAAAACAGATTTGATTTTATGCAAAAACTAAGTTTACGAATTTTTTCTTGTCATACCATTTTTGTGCAAAATCAATTTGAATTTAATTTCAGCTCATGCTCGCTTGCGTTTAATTTAAAATTAATTAAAAGCAATGAAAAAGCTTTTCTGTTTTATGTGTATAGTATTTGATTTTTTTATTTAATATTAACAACAAGCAGTCCAGAGAGCGGCAAATGCCGAAGACAACAACGACGACAACGACGACGACGAGAGCAACCACTACATCACTGTGCACGAATTGCGCCACCACAAATCGTTTGCGCGTTCTCTCTTTCTCTCTCGTACGCTTTCCTATGCTCTGCCTTCAAACTCTCGGGCGTTTGACGGCGTTGCCGTCGTACAGCGGCCGCGGTGCGCGTTGTTTTAACACAAAACAAAGTTCGCCGTCGTTAGTGGCTTCACAGCTGCTGCTTCTTCTTCCGCCGTTGAGAGGGAAGAACATTTTTATGCTGAACAAAAAAAAATTTTCCGGAGAATCTTCTCCTCCCGTCTTCCAGAAGAAGAAAGAAAATAATTTTTTAATCTTTGTTTTCCTGTAGATTTTGTTTTTATTTGTTGGTTTTGTTTGTTGCACGTTATTTTTGCTCTCTTTCTCTCACAACTCAACTCGTTGAGGATACGAGTAGCGTCGCTCTGTTGGCGCTGGCAACGAGCTGCGAGTGTGTGCGTATGTGCAAGTCTTTGAGTCTTTGCTTATTTCAATTTTTAACTTATAATAATAAATAAAAGCCGCACACGATTTGAGCTGTGTTCTCTAAAATTTAATATTAAATAAAATTTTCACATTTAATTTTTTTTATGCATTTCTCTTAGGTTTTTGAGTAAAATTCATTAAATTAAATTTGTTTATTAAATTTTTCCCTTCTGTTTCATTCTCTCTCTGCCGAGGCGCGTTGAATAAAAAAATTAATTATGTACAATAAAAATGACAATTAAAAAATTCGTAGGTACATAATAAATATAAAATCTAAAAAAAAGTTTATGGAATTCTCTAAATTTAAAAAAAAGGTTTTTTAGTTTTGTAGATATGATACGACGAGTGTGTACTCTCAGCTAAAATTGTTGTCTCTGGCTTTGTCTTTTTATCGTCTCAGACTTGTGAGGGCGTCGACGCCGGAGCGACGAGGTCTGGCACAGCTTTAAAGTGGCGGCGTGCTCAAGAGATTCTGTTGTTCCGAAACGTGGTCGTCCGCGGATACGGTACCCGATGAGTGACTTTGATCTCAGCCTCATACGCGAGTTCCGCAGTCGGCCGGCGTTCTACGACCGCAACTCGCCACTATTCAAGGACAAGGTTTTCAACGCTCAAGCCTGGCAAGAAATATCAAATATTTTGGGATACGATGGTAAGAACCAACAGACAAAAAATTGTGAGAAGGCCGATGAAGCGGTACGTTTTATGGCGAAGAAAATAAGAGGAAAGCATTTTCAATTAATGTGAAGAATATTCTAATTATTAAACTTTAATGCAGAAGAAAATGTGTTTGTGTTTGTTTGTGTGTACTGCGAGTATATTCAGTGTCTGCATATTTTTCTAACCACTCGCGCGCGTTTCCCTTTGAAGAATTCTGAGACAGCTCTCGCCGGCACGTAAAACGAGCGTGAAAAGCTCGCTCATAAACATCATCAACAACAGCAACATCATCATTATCGTGATAATCTAATTATTGCAATTTTGAACTCTGGTTTCGTTTTCTTTGGCTTTTTTTTGAAAGCATTTTTGTTGCTTGTAAAAAAGAATGTAAATGCGTATGTGCGCTATAACTCTAACAAATTACAACAACTGCTACGTGCATATATTTGTATGTATGTATGTATGTACACACACAGATGCTGTTTACAAAAATTTATGAATGAATGTCTAGCTGTCTGGCTGTCCATTGGCAGACAAGTCTATGTAAGTGCATGCACAATCGCACGTACGCAAATATGTACATATAATATATATTTTTGTTATATATTTTTGTAGACGCTCGATTTATGTAAATTATTTTTTAAGTTCTTGCACACATCCATACCTAAATAATAATATGGCTGCAAGTAGTTACTATGTACAGCTATGTACATTCCTAGCTATTTAAATTGAATTAAAAAAAATTAAACATACGTATATACATACATATGTCCACATGTATATACAAACATTCATTAATTGCGTGTATGTACAATTTAATTTTACTTTCATCTCTTTACAACAACAACAACAACAACAAAAATACGTTCCGTCGAGCATGATACGTGTGTATATTTTCTTTTTAACTCAGTTGTTGGTCTTGCTTGTTGTTATAATTGTTTACTGCTCTAAATTTAATTAAAACAATTTTTTTTTTTAAAATTGCTGAAATGTGTAGATACTATTATACAACCATTCACCACCATCACAATCGCCATTACCAAGAGAGCTTTTAAAATTATCATAACAAAAGTTCATACGAATATTTTTTGTTGCTGCTTTTTATTGTCTTATGCTTTTTTTTTTGTATATTTTGTGTTTATTACAATGTATGAGAATTAATTAATTTATTTATGCTTTTATTTTGGAGCTTAATTTTAAAATTGAAAAAGCTCGGTTTTTGCCTTCTCTCTATTTATCTGTCTAGTGCTCTCTTTCTCTTTGCCTCTTTGACTCTCTGCACATTGTAGTCTCAGTTTAGTGAGAGTAGAAAAGAAGGCAACTGTTTCAAGATTATTTGAATGTGTTGAGATTAATCAATAAAATCACAAAAATATGAGAATAATCGATAATTAATTAATACAACGTGCTATAATGGTAAGAAGTTATTAAGAAATATGAATGTTAACAAAGTTCAAAAACTCGAATTTTTTTATATTTTAAGCAAAAGTTTGTTATAAATTAGTTAATCGAAATCCGTGTTTTTTTTTTTTTTGCTTTCCTTCTATTTTCATAATGTTCCTCTCTCTTTTGCTCTCTCGTAATTAACGCATTTATTTATTTAATCCTTAAGAAGTGCACTTTAATGTATATAAACATTAAATATTTTTCCTCATGAAAAACGACTTAGTGGCTCTATTGAAAGATCGTATGCTTCAGCTACGTAATCGTTATAATCTTGAAAAACGACGCCTGGAACAACTTTCCGAAGAGAATCCTGGCAAATATATACACTCGCCATGGCCACTATACGATCATTTGGGCTTTCTTTCCGAACACATACGCTCACGACGATCCTTCAAACGCATGCTACCGCGTCAGGCATCAACTGATTTGAATACGGGCAGAGGAACTGCTATGTCGCCGGCAGCATCGGATTCTGCGTACGCAGCAGCGCCTTTAGCCAATGGCATGCTGGCGGTTAAGCTGGAGAACGCCACCGAAGCCGAATCGTAATTAATAATCTTTAAACGCTATATTAATTGTGGTTGGTTTTGTTGCAATTTTTGTGTTTTTTCTCTTGTAGTGACAGCCAAAGCGGTGAGACCGGAGCACCGGAGGATGATCAAGACAAGGATAACACTATCATCAATGACCAAGATGCTGTCGCCGGTGCAGCGTAAGTATGCGTCCTCTCTAACTCGTTCTCGTTCTCTTGAGATTTTTTAAACGTATCGAAATTGAATGAGGCGGAACATGTTCGGTCGGTCGGTCAATTAATTATCAAGTTTCTTTAATTGTAGTGTTTTGACCAATCTTCGCAATCGCAGCACTAACAGCTTCGTTAACCATAACCAAGTTAGAAAAACATCGCATCTACGCCGCCCCCTTCACCATCGTCCATCATCCATTAGTATACGCAATCTTGACTCAATGCGCGCCACCATTC
Source organism: Conops quadrifasciatus (assembly GCA_949752815.1). Taxonomy (NCBI): domain Eukaryota; kingdom Metazoa; phylum Arthropoda; class Insecta; order Diptera; family Conopidae; genus Conops; species Conops quadrifasciatus. Next base: position 10,461,772 of record OX457078.1, on the reverse strand, counting down.
CAAAGCACAGAAAGTTGCATGGACGTTCAAGCAGCGATGCCAGAATTTCTAGCGCCAGAGAGGAAGCGGCCGACACCGCGACGTTCATGAGCATACCCGAAAAGAAGCGTTTCCTAAGTGTTCGCGAACAGAAGTATGAAGCATTCGGCAATTTTGTAGCTTCATCATTAGAGGAGATGCCGAAACGCAAGGCATTGCGTCTAGTGGAACGTTTCACCGCGGAGATGGTGCGCATATTAATCGAGAAAAATCTAAACGATAGCAAGAAAGCAGCAGCAGCAGCTGCCGCCGCCGCCGCCGCTAAAGCGACTGCAGTTTCCGGCTTAGAAGATGACGATAATAAGTGTCACACTTCCATGGGCCACACCATGAGCACCACGGCAGTCACTACCACCACCACTACCAACACTGGCGCTGGCGGTGGCGGTGGCGGTGGCGTTGGCGTTGGTGGAGGTAACCGCACGGATGATGCCTTTCAGAAACCACAGCAACAACAACTGTATCAATCACGGAGTTAATTTGTGTATAAAAGCATTGAAAATCATCATCGCTATTACTTACTCATCATTATTCTTATATTAGTTTTATAGCTTCTAAATGTACAAAAGAAGAAATGGTACTCATATTTTAAATAAGTTGATGCATCAGTTACTGAACAAAAATAAAAATGAAGAATGCCACAAGTGAAGATGTAAAATGTTATTTCATTGTTCCGTTTCCATTGATCCTAGTTTGTTGAATGGCAGGTTAATGAAAAGGGGGCTGTTGTCTTGTTTCTCTTGATTCTAATGCTATATAATTTCTTTTACAAAAACTTCTAATACAGCGATATTGAATTGAAAAAGAGGAGAAATTGAAATAAGAGGAGACTTTTGTTTAATTTCAAATAATAATATAATAACATCTAACAACGTCTTTAACTAAAATTCGTTCGAATTAATTCGAGGTTTTTAAGTTTTATGGTAAGCAATTCACGAAAATTTCGTTCGAAAAGTTCATTGATCATAATTTTCTTGCGATTTGTACGATTTGTGGAATGTAACATTCCGATTGTTAATAAAATATTGTCAGCATTAAAAGGTGTTAAAAGAGATTTCAGTATCATACCGATTATGACCACTTCACCAGCCAGCAACCATGGCTGGGAGCAAAACTATAGTGATCGGTACATTTTGGGTCTACTAGTAGCAATGTCTCGCATGGTGGCACAATGGTGTTTACAATTATATCATCGTCAGTCCTGAAAGTGACGATAGTGAATTTTCAAATAGTTTTGTGCGCTAATGTCATTGCATGTAGGACGTGCCTAGTGCTTATTTGCTGTTTACTAAGTTCCAAATTGCACTAGTCCCGGCCTGCAGATTTTGACAAAAACAACGATTTTTCCATAACATCCTTAAGGACATTGAAAATAAAAGCATAATGTCAATAAATGTGCGATAAATTTCGCAACGAATTTCTCTCAACCTTTTTTAAGTTTGGTTTGAAGACCGCAAAATTTGGAAAACTCAACGACTAATAAGAAATACAGAAATTTAAATATTTTGACAGGTTAAAAGCGAATTTGTTACAGGGCGAAAGGAGCAAAAAAAAAATGTAAGTGTAATATACATAAAAAAAATACCTTCTACAGTATCAACAATTTTAATTTGACACCACCACAACAAATACACAAACCTACAAAAACTTTAATTTTGATAAAAATTAAATAAAACAAAAACAAACTTTCTTAAAAAACCAATTTTTATAAGGCCCATTAAATTCTTACGATTTGATTTATAGAATTTCGCTGCTGGTTAATTTCATTTTATTGATAACATAGTGAGTAGTAGCATATTTTATTAATATTCATGATAAGTTAGTAATCGATAACGTCATTTATCATATCAGAATCGTTTAATAAGAATTTTATTTGCCTTGGTATGATTTGTTAAATTATTTTTTAAGTGTTTCTCTTCTTAGTGATCGTATAGAAAGAGACACGGCATAAGTTCATCTATTAAAAGGCGCCGCTTAGAAAAAGTCCAACAATAAAAACTTTGGTGGATATAATTTAAACAAAAACACTCAAACATGGTTTTGTACGATTTATCAAAGGGTTACAAAATTTTATTTCTCCCTCTTTTCTCCCCAGTCTTCACACTTTACAGGTGAAATATATTCGTTTGAAGAATGCGAAACTAAAATTTTATACGATCTCTTTCCAAACTTCACAGCCACCAGTTTTTTGGCAAAATTCATCACACAACTTCTTCGTTTTTAACACCATGTTTCCATTATGCCTCCTAAAATTAAGAACCATCAACAAATCTTAGTAGTTTAAACTTCGGCTGCAGGTATAATGATAATCATGTTCTTCGATTTTTATATTTTGACCATTTTCTTTGCCGTGACCTCACCACATATTCCTGTGTAAACTTTGTGGCTTACTGCTGATAGATTTGAGCTGTATAATTTTTGCATCAGCTGTCAAATTATTAAATTTAAAACACGCATACCCAAGTTTCTTATACACACTTCTCCTTTGCTCCGACCAAACACTTGCCGGCGAGCAACAGAAGTTTTTGCAAATTAGCAATTTATTTTATTTTCTCTTTAAAAAATGTTTGTGGTTTTCAATTCAATTTTTTGTTTGGTTTGGTTTCTTAACTGTAACAAATGAAAGCAATTTCATTAAATGCTATATAATTATAGGCTTGTGATGGCCAAAGGCCATGCCAAAGAGCCATGCATACACAAATTCACGAGAAAGGAGAGAAGAAGCCTTCCTGTAGTAACAAGGTAGAAAAAAGACACGGCCAGCAATAATACATTGCTTCCCAAAAGGATACGTAGAACATTGCCTTTTATATACATATACTCTGCTTGCTGTTTATTTGATCATATAATATAATATAATATAATAATATCAGCAACTTCAATGGTAAGTGCGAAATGCTTTTTGAGACTGTGTCCTCAATATTGACTTTGAATTTTCAAGTTTGTGTTTCTATTACAGAAAGTTCTCAATTTGAAAGGGCTAAACAAATACATACTAACTTGTGCAACGTGCATGAAGCGTGCACTCTTCATTAACATTCTAAACACAAGGCTTGGATGGCGCCGTCATAATAGAACCATTCATGAAAATTGAGATAAAGTCCATAAATACTAAAACACCAGAAAAGCGATGAAGCTCCTTATAGGAGCTTAATAGTAAAATAGATTTTTCTGGAAAGAACTATATTTTAAAATATTGCTTTTTAGCGATTACCTACCAATACATAAATTCCTTAATCTTGATAAACTCCTGAATTCAGTAACTGAAGCAGCGTATAACTGTCCTAAAGAACTTGTTCACAATTATTTGCTATTAATGACGTGTTAAAACAAAAGATGCTTTTACAAAAAATAATAATAATTATTATTGTTAATAGATTCTTTCGGTTTCTTACACAAGCCACGAAGTTTTCGAGAGACCAAGTTGAAGTAATTGAAACAAAACAAACAAATCCAGGACCTTATTTCGTAATACTCGAATAACTAATAATTAATAGGTTTTGCGGCCAGTCGAAAAGGTCTGCTAGTTCTGAACACTTATCCTTATAACTTTCTATGTGAAGATTTCAAATACGACAAAATATAGCATTTGTGTAAATATATATGCATATACATATGTAGATAGATAGATGTATGTATATGTATGCATAACTTTATTGAATATGTAATACACTGTAAGTTCTTGAATTAAACATAGATGTTGTTTTTGTGTTGTGTTCCTTTGTCTGTTTTTAATTCTTACTGATCGGGAAGAACATTAAGATTCATTAAGAGAGAGTAGAAATAAAATTTATCGCTTTTCAAATACTATATGTTGCCGCATTAACTGAGCAAACAACACACCGTCCATGAAATATGCTTGCTTTTGTTAGCAAAAGTCGTTTTAAGAGATCGAAAAATGTGTGCACATCAACAACGATGACAGCAACAACAACAACAGCAACAACAACAATGGAAACGGACACACTCACAATGGAAACAATGGCACAGTCACTGATAATCGAATGCCGCCACGGCCACCGTCACAACTCGTAAGTGATATTATTCATATGGTCGCGTGTTTTGCGTGGCGTATAAGCCGACGCATAGAGTTCAGTCGAGGTTGAAGATGATCGCAGGCGATGCATGGGCAATGAGTTACCCGGAATTCCGGAGCTTCGGGAGCGTTGGTAAGGTGGCCGCACAAGGTACGTGTTGTAAGTGGTGGTGGTGGTGGTAGCAGCAGTAGGGCCGCCGCCTCTGGAGCTGCGCTGATGTTGCGCTCCACCGCCGAAACAACGCATGGCAGCGCAGATGAGGCTGCACCAGCGCCACGATTGAAAAGTATACAACGTCGGCGGAGCGGCCTTGGGCAGCAAGTGATAGCGGCTACTGTGTATATTGGGATTATAGTTGGAACAAAATGAGCTGTCACTGCTGTGGCCACTGTCGAAACTGCTCCGCAGCAAAGTCATGCGAAAGACGTTGCCATTACTGAAGTAAGATTCATCATTGCCAGTAATAACGTCTGTGGCGGAGACGCCAGTTTCGTGGTCGAAATTTCGATCGATAGAGACAGCAGGCGTGATAATCATAAACTGGCCATATTTTGAGCGAAACGAACGACTGTTGTCATCGCCGCCAGTAGCGTCTGCAGCTCGTTTGTTACCGTTGCTACTAATCTTCGTCGTCGTCGTCGTCGTCGTCGTCGTCGTCGTAGGCGGCGGCGGCAGTTGTGGTTTTTGTTGTTGTGCTTGCGTAGCAATTGAATTCAGTAGTGTTTGATTTGTATCGACAGAAGAAAAGGAATTTGTCGATGACATCGCTGATGGTTCATCAACATCGCCGAAATCGAGAGCGAGAGCGTCACCAAGCATCGTTGTCGAGCTCTTTAAAGGGAAAGTGCCAGCGGGCGACGGTTGCGTGGTAGTTACTTGCTGATGCTGCTGCTGCTGTTGCTGCTGCTGCTGTTTGTGCAAATGCAATTTCAGCTGAATCGGCAGCGAATGCTGCAGTTGGAGTTTGGCGTTCTGTTGTTGGCTGGACTGCTGTTGTTGTGGTGATGTTAGAGTGGGAGTGGAGCCTACCGATGGCATCCATCATCTCGTGTCCTCGTTGCCGCTGCTGGTGTCGTCGGGTTTAACAATTTGGTAGGTTATCAGGTATTCCGGATAAGCCTGCAGCGTGCAAAATTAAATGAAGATTGCAGACTTCAGCAAGCGAACTGACTTAAACGTACCTGTTCCCCCCTGTACACAACGTACTCGGCAAAGTGGAGGCCGCCAGCTGAAGGTCGGCCGATAACCGAATGATGGCCCGGTGGTGCATGTGCCATTTTCATGGCGCTATACTGCAAAAACGATTTGCCCAAAGCAACTCGACATAGCAGCAATTGCCTATGATGATGCACGCACAACAAACAGGAAGGAGACAAATTAATAACGATTGCGTCGACGATTACCCGATTAGTTACCTTGGACAGACGTAGCAGGATTTATCCTTGTGGGAGGGACAACCGATTCCTCCACCAATACCATAGACATACTGATTGCTTTTCGAACTGTGTTCTGCAAAGTATATGCCGGCGCCGAACATGCCGCCAATGTAGGCGTGTCGCTCATCGAATCCCTTCTGCACGATTGCGTTGATGAAGGGGCTTCCATGGAAGAGCATACGTTCGTTGGCTTGTAGTGTGTTCTCTTCGGAGACTTCTTGGCGGCGGTGAGCATAACGTTCCCACAATTTGCGATTCTGTACCTTTTGCACCTAAACGGGGAAAAGTGAGGTTATAAAAATTGCTTTATCTTTAAGGTTATGATGCATCACGGGATAATAGAACACGCCACAAAACTTGTTATGGCATCCGAAAGTATCATCTTCTGCTCCTTGAGAAGTCGGTTGGTTAAAACTGTTCGATTTGTTTGGCTTATCGTTCAAATACTCCGTCAAAGGTTATCTTGAGACCTTGAAGTTTTCCGGCAAATCCGAAAACATACTTCTACTCACCCTGATTATATTGTAACGAATGAAGAAACCACCGGCCTGTCCATTGTCGCGGTGCTCACGTATCGTCGCTTGCATTTCTTCCTCAACGGCCAGAAACTCTTTATCGTCCGGCAATAGATCTACTAAAAGTGTGCCCGGATTCGCATTGTTGCCAATACCTTCAGAAAAGAAAAAAATATTGTAATCACTTCGTTTATTGCTAGACGTGCAAGGAGTTAGGCTTGACTGCGGATTAGACCAAACTCTTGGTCAGTGAAAGGAAGATAGATTCGCGGGTAGGGGGAAAAGAGGAGTAGTGTCTCTCTCTCTCTCTTACCCGTCGTCGTTCTTAACTGCGCAATTCCTTTGAGTATTTTATGCCGAAAGCCGTATGCAGACACTCCGACTTGCTTCAGATCTTCGTGACCCATTTCGGCGAGTATTTCCAGAGTGATCTGCTCACGTTCGAACAGCTCAATCAGATGCTCCAGCTGCTGACTGCACAAGAAGCTGGCAACGTTCGTTATCGACTCCGGATCGGGAACATCTTCAGCAATGTCGGCCGAATTTCCTTCCGAACCTTGGGCCGGACTGATGCGCGCGGGTATCAGAGGCACCGGCACATTCAACGTCATGGAGGCACCTGAAGGCAGTGTTACAGTTTCGGTGGTGGGCGAAAGAACCTGGCAAGCTGCCGCCGACGCCGCGGCTGGAGTGACTGCTCCTCCGCCTCCGCCGCCGCCTGATCCGGTGGGAGGTGATGGTGACAAGTTGCTGAGCAATGACTGTTGCGATGAGCTGAGAGTGGAATTCGCAAGCGAGGTAGTCATGGCGTCCTGCAGCAGACACTTGACGTCGTCGGCAGTGGCTAGTTCGATTGGTGTTTGTCCCTCTTGATTTTTCATATAGGAGTCGGCGCCATGTGCCAGTAGCAGCGAACACAGTTGGGTGCGTCCCTTCTGGGCAGCCTCGTGCAGCGGCGTGAAGCCCCACTTGTCGGTGGCGTTCACCACAGTCTTGTGTTTGATTAGCAGAGCGGCAATGTCCAGATGACCGTACGAGGAGGCGTTGTGAAGCGGTATCAAACCGCCTTTGTCCTGGGCATTCACGTCCGCACCGTTTTCCAGCAAATACTCTGCGACTTCGAAGTTGTTGTAGCCGGCAGCCAAGTGCAACGGCGTGGAGTTGCGCCCCTGCGCATCGCGGCAGTTGATCGTGTCTGGTGTCACAAGTCGCTGCACACGCGCCAGGTTACCCTTCTTGGCGGCGTCAAGAAGTGCAGAATTGCCGCGCAACAGCTCGGCAACATCATGATCGGACTCCTGGCGAAAGAGTTATTGTAAATTAAAAAAATAATGCCCCTGCCACTTACGCCCACGGCACTTACTCTCACCAAATCCGACGGTGTAGCACCATCCCTATTCTTTTTCGAAGGGTCTGCGCCATGCTTTAACAGCAACTTGACGATGTCGTATTTACCCTTGGCGGCCGCTTCGTGTAGAGGCGTAAATTTCCAGAGATCAGACACGTTCACGTTGGCGCCATGCTTCACCAACAACTCGGTCACTTCGTAGTGACCGTAGGAGCAGGCATTGTGCAGTGGCACCAGGCCACCTTTGTCTGCGGCGTGCACTTCGGCGCCGTGCTCGAGCAAAAACTCGACCACGGGTACTCGGTTGAAGCCAGCCGCGAAATGCAATGGTGTCGAGTGGCGTCCGTCCAGATCGCGACAATTGACCGCGTGAGGATTCGCTACAATGATGCGACGCACCGTATCCAGATCGCCGGCCTTGGCAGCCTCCAGCAAGTGATTCTCCGTATCCGGAGGATCCTTCAGGATCTTGAGCACATTATCCGAGGCCAATTGGGCGGCAGTGTAACCCTCCAGGGATATTATAGTCGTATCGATTGAGTATGAAAGCAGCAGCCGGACAGCTTGCTCATCGCGGGCGCACTTATGAGCAGCCGTCTGGCCCAGCCCGTCCAGTGCATTCACCTTGGCGCCATTCTTCAGCAGTGTGTCCATGACATCGTAATGCAAATGTTCGGCGGTCATGTGAAGCGGCGTCAGGAATGCTTTGTTCTTCTCATTAAGCAGAGCGCCTTTGCGTATAAGAATCTCGGCGATCTAAAAGAAGAAGAGAAAGTAATCGAAGGATTAAGGAAAGCCTTCCTCCGTCAGAATTTGCTTTAGCGAACAAACTTGTTTCCACGAAATAACATTTTCATTTTTAAATTAATCTCTTTCTTAATTTTTCAATAAATTAATTCATCTTTTTGCTTACTTGTTTCCGTTTCGGATCGATGGAAACCGCAGCTGCGTGCAAAGGTGTATCGCCTGAATAAGGATGTACGAAGTTGACGGTCTCGGACGAGAGAAACTTTTTTAGTCGCGGAATGTCGCCTTTTCTGCAGGCATCCAGAACGCAGTGTCCTTTGTATTCATCTACAATAGCAATGAAATGGATTTAAGAAAGACGACAGACTTTTTATGCTAAAAGAGTTCTCAGATTAAACTTATAAAGCTTATCAGCCTCAGCCGCCGCCTGCATCGATCTTTAGTAAGTACGTAAGTAAACGCCACTTACAGGTTATGCGTTCACGCAGCTCGCGCGTCGGCGCCGAATCGATTGCAGACTTGTTGTGGCAGTTCAGCAGCGTCGGGTCGGCCCCCTTGCTCAACAGCAGACTGCACACCTCCACGCGACTCTTCGAGGCTGCTTCGTGCAGCGGCGTGAATGCCCACAGATCGTTGGCATTGACATTGGCGCCGGCTTTAATCAGCAGCTTCGTGACTTCGAAGTGACCGTAGGAGCAGGCATTGTGCAGCGGCACCAGACCGCCCTTATCCTTGGCGTGAACATCAGCGCCATTGCTCAATAAAATCTCAACGATTGCAATGCGATTGTAGCCAGCGGCCAGATGCAAAGGTGTCGAGCGACGTCCATCGCTGGCATGACAGTTGACGTTCAGCGGCGTCAGTAGGGCCAGAAGCCGATCTTCGGCTCCCGAACGGGCCGCCTCCAGTAGTTCATCCTTGCGATATTCGCCGGTCAGCACAGGACGTGTCTGATCATCGGCCAACTCAAGCGGTGTCTTCTGCTCCGAATTACGTACATTTGGATTGGCTCCATGTTGCAAGAGAGCGATGCAGACGTCCACTTTTCCTTTGCTGGCAGCTTCATGCAGTGGCGTGTAATTCCAATTGTCCGTTGTATTCGGACTGGCTCCGGCCTTCAGCAGGAGACGCACTACTTCAGCGTGACCGAAAGAGCAGGCATTGTGCAGAGGATGAAGGCCACCTTCATCACAGGCCTGAATGGAAGCACCGTTGGTAAGAAGAAATTCGACTACTTCACGACGACCGTAACCTAAATATAATGAAAATGTATTTTTAAGAACAGCATCATGATCCAAACGACGTGAAAAATCTTATACATATTCATTCTTAAAATAAGTGAAGAGTAAGCATTCCGTAATATATAAATTCAAAATATAATTTGCAAAAGGATGAATTTAATTTGCGAAAGGGTGAATTTGATTTGCAAAGAATAACTTGATTTGCAATATAATGAATTTGATTTGCAAAACGATCAATGTGATTTGCAAAGGGTTAACTTGACTTGCGAAAGGGTGAATTTGATTTGCAAAAGAGTGAATTTGATTTGCAAAAGAATGAATTTGATTTTCAAAGGGTTAATTAGATTTGCAAAAGGCTGAATTGGATTTACAAAAGCATAAGTTTGATTTGCAAACGGATGATTGATTTGCAAAGAATAACTTGATTTGCAATAGGATGAATTTGATTTGCAAAAGGGTGAATTTCATCTGCAAAACGATCAATGTGATTTGCAAAGGGTTAACTTGACTTGCGAAAGGGTGAATTTGATTTGCAAAGCGATGAATTTAATTTGAAAAAGAGTGAATTGGATTTGCAAAAGAATGAATTTGACTTGCAATTGGATGCTTTTGGTTTGCAAAAGGATGAATTTTCTTTTCCAAAAGGGTGAATTTGATATGCCAAATTGTAAATTTTATTTGCAAAAGGATGAATTTAATTTGCGAAAGGGTGAATTTGATTTGCAAAGAATAACTTGATTTGCAATATAATGAATTTGATTTGCAAAACGATCAATGTGATTTGCAAAGGGTTAACTTGACTTGCGAAAGGGTGAATTTGATTTGCAAAGCGATGAATTTAATTTGAAAAAGAGTGAATTGGATTTGCAAAAGAATGAATTTGACTTGCAATTGGATGCTTTTGGTTTGCAAAAGGATGAATTTTCTTTTCCAAAAGGGTGAATTTGATATGCCAAATTGTAAATTTGATTTGCAAAAGGGTGAATTTAATTTGCAAAAGTGTAAATTCGATTTGCAAAATTTCATTCTGTGCTGCCAATTTAATGAGGGTGGATTAAAAGATCTGAGCTTGCGAAACTTGTGTCCTCCATTGACTCGTGACCTGATTATGAAAGGAAAGACCGATCACAATTCAACACAATAGCCGAAATTGTCCTTTGGGATCTTGTATTACGGGATTTAGACTGTCTTCCAATAAGTTGGGATAAGTACATCGTTTGAGTTTGTATTTTTAATGATACCAATAAGAGATTGTATCCAAGCGATGGTGATTCCTTTCACTCTAAAACCAAATTTCAGTTAAAGAATTTGTTATGATTGATACACTTGGTTGAACTTAAGAAGTCTCTTTCGTCTTCAAATGCAATAGTTTCGCATTCGAAACAAACACAAGCTGCTGGTATTTGTCTTATGGTCTACCCGTTCGTCCGTTCGTCTTTACTACATACTTACGAGTTTAAATACACGAATATGAACACAATAAGCATTGGTACTACATATTGTAATATCATGCAAGACAAAATCGTTAGTTTGTTCGCAAGCTAACGATTTTTTAACATGAAATAATCATCTAAATGCAAAAAGACATCGACCGACCGACTTTAAGCAAGTATAAGCAGGCTTAACGCTGATTAGTTGTTGGCTTCTTTCTTTGCTGCTTCTGCGTAAAGCGGTTCACGATGATGACGACGATGATAATGATAATGATAATTGTGGAGGCAATGAATGTGTTAGCTAACACTTTGATACATAACTAGTTTAATTATATTCATTAATTATTTCAGTTTCAGCCGCTGCGAACTGACTAACCATCAATTAATACTAGATATAAAAACACACACACACACACACACACACGAATGTAACTACGAGTATGTTAGTTGGTTAGTTTGTTGGTTTGTTAATTTGTTTGTTTGTGTGAAATAGATTAAAGTTAGGAAATGGTGTTCCGTTGTTGTTGTTGTTGTCTCTTACAGTGAGTGTGCCTTGAAAATTTGTTGTATATAAAAGCTTTGATTTGATGGAGAGCTAAATGTTCTTGAATGTACAAAAGTTTCAACATAGTTTGAAAAAAGAAAACCATGACGATCGAAGGTTATTTTTCGAAGTAACATAGGTATGTAAATCCTTGGCGTTTCAGCTAAGAAACAACAATAGAACATTTCATATTAATTCAAGTAATTTAAGTCAATAGAGAGAGATTTGCGAATTTTCAAAGAAATTGTATCATTTTAAGTAATTTTCAAGGTAGGTATTTTTTTAAATAACCGCAAGACTTAAGAAAACCTTTATTTATTATTCATTCTTATGTAATATTATGATAGTTAAGAATAAACACGAAAATATCAGTGAAAAAAAAGAGCCAAAGTACTTTTCATCCCTTCATCTTTTTGAATTTTTATATTTTTGTTAATTTAATTAATTAGTTAATAATTTTATCATACAATACTATACTATACTATACAATAAAATACAATATCAATAAAACGGTCTAAGTAGCACCAATATCTTCCCTTCCTTCTAGTTTTCTCTTCATGGCCTAATAACGAGTCTCATACGTGCTCATAACAGACCAATAATTTATACCGCGAGTCACACACGATGAAAAAAATGAAAAAGCACAGTTTTCCAAATTAAAAAACGTTAACAATAGCAACAATATAGCAAAAAAAAAATAATCTCCTTTACTAAAATGTTCTAAACTGTTCGAGAGATTAGCACTTCCAAAGTCCAAAGCATAACACAGTGGCGTTTTTAAGGGTATGGTTTACGGGTCCGAACTGCCTCCTTGTCCACCCCCACCACCTTTTGCCAGAAGAAATGGAAGAAAAAATTTAGGTTTTTTCTTTAAAAAGTCGTGCTTTTTGCGATATTAATTAATTTTTGTGAATTTATATCTTTTAATTATACAAACATCCAACATTTTTTAAAGCAACATGACTTTGGGCCTTCCCCAAAGAATTTTTCTCCCATTAAAATCAAGATCTATATACGCCACTGATCCAAAATAAGTATAGACATTAGAAATAATATCGTATAAAACTTTCCAAAAAATTCATATCTTATGGAGCGCATTACCCAAATAAAAGTTACTATATTAATGTATATATAATTTATTGTAGGCATCTTTTGTTAAAATTTTAGGTAAGACTCAAACGTTGCAGGTTCTTGACAAATAAACTCATTAAAAATTGCAAAAGTACAACAAAAGCCAACAACACCAACAAGCTTCTGCAAACAGTATAAACAACACAGTTAATGTTTTATTTTCCATTTGTGAAAGTAAAATAATATTATACTCGTAGTTTCTTTTATTCACTAAACCAGAGTAAATTGAATACTAAATCTTTATAGTTTTGCATTTTCGTCGAAAGATCACTCAATCATGGCTCATACAATATTAAGTATTAATGCTATTAATCTTATTTTAATTCAGTATCCACCATTATTATCTTTATCCTTACCATCAATCCTTTAATTGTTTTTATTAGGTTCGATTTATCATCCTTTGTACAGAAGTTTGTAAAATTTTTAATTTTAGAATCTTCTCATTTTCGATATTACTCGTATCTTCATAATATTTACCCGTTTTTGCTTTAAGACCACATAAAAATGCGTCTGCATAGAAACCTATTGTTTTAAGTCTAATCCCAAAACTATACAACAAAAACCCAAAACTATAGCCACAAAGCCTAAAATTAAATGTAGGCCAAAGTCGGTAAATATACAACACGACCACGGCGAGCAGCTTCCTTGAGATGATTAGCGACGAGCTGTTTTTTCTATTGTTAAATGGACTCAGACACAGGTAATTTGCTGAATTTACTTTTTCACAGGCGGAAAAAGGACACCTCCACCACATTGAGGTGTGCGAAGAAGCTTGAGAAAGTACTCAGCAATAGAAGCGTGAAGCATGATGTATTGACTACATACATATGTGCAGACGTCATCAGAATCAATGATGATGCTGATAATGTTGAGTTGGTTTCTATTTCGTTGTTGTTAAGTATCGTACCGTATAACAACATGTCAGAGTGTACTCGTACAATGAGGTGGATGTGGAAGAGGAAGCGGAAGCGGAAGAGGAGCTGTTAACTATTTCAAAATATTGCATATTTTCTATGGATACGAAACTGGGTCAAGCTGAAGGCATGCTGCGTCAGGGGTCGATTCCGGCCAGATAGCAAACACCCCAACGCAACATACCTTTTGCCACCCACTGCCCACCTGCCACCATCATAAACGAACAGCGCACTCCTTCCACATACCTGCTGCAAAATGCAATGGCGTCGACTTGCGCCCCGCCGTGTCTCGCGCATTAACCGTTTGGGGTGTGATCAATTTTTTCACTTTGGCTATGTCGCCAGTCTTGCAGGCTTCGAAGAGCTCCCGCAATGGATCATTGGCCATGACCGCGTCCAGATTTACATTTAGTATAGCGCGACTCCTGCTGGAGGACATCTTTCTTACTCTTCTACTGTTGTGATGCTTTTTGCCGCGACAGGTTTATGGATTTGTTATGGAAATATGTTTTTCTATTGCTGCTTTAGCTGTTGCTGTGCGAATCGTTGTCCCACCCAAAGCGCTCGAAAAACGCTTAGCCAAATTTTCGAAAGGGCTTCACTTATTTTCTTAGCCTTCTCAGCTTATTAAATTCATGATTTTGTTCAAGGCTCTGGTTGATTTTATGGTAAACATTCCGTCAAAGTTTTCACAAATGTTTCACTTTCACACACACCCAAAGTTTTGGCTTCACTGCGACCACTAATATTGACCAACACTGGCAACGAATATTGAATGCATATAATTGTAAATTTTTAATTTTCAACGTAGCGTTATTAACGATAAAGCAACTAAATTTAAGCGAACCATTTAAACCTAGTCACTCCAATTTCCGATTATACTGCAAAAGCTACCCAACCAGCCATATGAAATATATAAAATAAGCAAAAGAGAAAATAAACAGTAAACCCAAGAGTTAACTACAATTACAGGGTACTTCAAAAACTAAAGACTTTGGGGGTTATTCCTGAACGCCCGGGCCTTTAACTCCCATGAATTCTTCTCAATTATGCTTTGTTATTTTCGCTGAACAGATGCTTGGCTTTCTGAAAAAGAAGAACAAGCAAGCGAGTCACGATTTTACGTATGTTGTTGGTTTTCTTACATGCTTTTCAGGTCTGTAGATGAAAACATACGAATTTCAACCACTTTTAGAACCTGATGTGATGCGTCTCTCACATGTCATACAAGGCCCATCGCAAAACCATGCGTCTGCACACAACTATCCAAAAATTTGTGCATTATTTTTCTAAATTCTTATAAAAACACATTTAGATACACTTTATTACTTCAATTTGCATTTCTATCTAATGTATTTTGCAAAATATGCACAAAATATTATGAAAAAAGAATTTAACCCAAATTGCGCACCACCAAAAAAAATGCTTCAAGGCACATTTTTGTTTACAGGCGGCCATTTTTTCACCAACAACAATCTTCGACATTATCTCTGATCACTTTATCTCTTTTTCACGCGTTTATTTATAGCCATGAACACAGCCGAAACAAAGTTCCACTGAAGTCTCTTTTCTACACCTAGGTTTCTGTATACCAGCTAACATAGCTGATAAGACATGTCAGCAAACCGATGTTACCAGACACCACTAAAGCGAATTTTCGCTGCAAAATCTTTACATTTTTAAAAATTACTTAAAGAAATATGTAAAATACTTCAAGCTTGGTAACAATGTTTCGTCTGAGTTGGTATAGTGAAATACAACAAATGACAGACAAAGAAAAATAAACAAAAATTCTTACGTAGAATCGTCCCATACCCTCAAAATATGTATGTTTTGACTGATGGGACGCGCCAGTCACTCCCGGGCCTTCAAGGCCCGGGCGTTCAGGAATAACCCCCTTTATTTAATAAGAATCTATTACAACATTCTATGTAAATAAAATTTTGGATTGAAGAGAATCAAAATCTTGGATTTCTTATTAGTACGCCTGAATAGGGAAGACTTTATTTAAATGGCAAGTTGGGTGGGATTGGCTTATAAAAGTTTTTGAAGGAAAATTATGAGCGACTACGGCTAAACCAATTTTTGTAATTTCTATTTATGAAGTAATGAGAAAATGTAAATAATGCAAGTTGGGAATGTATGAATGTATTAATAACCAGCAAGGCCTGATAAGAACATTCCTTTTTATTTTGACAATTATTAGTTCTGTCGCTGATGATTTTGATGTGTATAACTTATAACTGTTTTAATTATTACCATTGGCTGCGTTCAGAACAGTCAAGCGGTGTAAGCGAAATGATAGTTTGTTTTCTGAGGGGGTAGAAAAGTCAGAAGGGCTGACGAAGTTGTTAAGTTTTCCGTCAGCCCTTCTGACGTTTCTTCACCATCAGAAAGTAAACAATTTTTTCGCTGACTGCTTGATCGTTCTGAATGCAGCCATTCCTTTTGTAATTACACAGAATGTAATCCCTATGAATGTAAACCACCCTCGCGGCTTCCTACAATCCAGAGAAAATTATCTCTGCTACAATCATCCATTTGAATGGGATGTCCTATTTCGGCATTAATGGACCTGTTCTGATCACCGGTTTTAATAATAAATCGAAATACGAATAAGATCTTTAATAGTAATTCCGTTGTAGCACCACTCTTGACAAAAGAAAATATATAACTCCTATACTAGATCCATTTGTTGGCCGCAGGACTAACAGCCATGGGAGATAAGCTTCTGAACACCACACAAGTAATCAATGGGCTTGCAGTACTTTTATCCTTTTTTGTTGGTTACAAATATGCCATCAAAAGGAATATTACGGAAGCACTTGATAAAACGAAATTAACTGGTGACACTGAAGATCCAGTTCAAGAAAGGGTAAGATGGCATTTCAAACATTTTGCGACTCAAATTAATTCCTTTTTTTATAGATACTTGCTCTTACCAACAACTATAAAATGGTATTGGTTGTGCGTAACGATCTTAAAATGGGTAAAGGTAAAATCGCCGCACAGTGCAGTCATGGTGCGGTAGGAGCCTACCAGAAGGCAGTGAAAAATAATCCAGCACTTGTGCGGGCTTGGGAAAACACAGGCTGCGCAAAAGTCGCTCTAAAAGTGGAGAGTGAACCAGAGCTGATGATGATAAAAAGAGCTGCTGAAAGGAATAACCTAAATACGTGTTTAATTCGTGACGCTGGACGCACACAAATAGAACCAAACTCTAAAACTGTAGTGGCGATTGGTCCCAGTAGAGTGGAAGACATCGATCGCGTAACTGGACATTTGAAATTGCTTTAACTTTCTATGAATATGTGATTAATTCGAGATATAACGAAAAAAGAAGATACGGTCGAACTATATTATCATTTATTTTATTGAGCAAAGACAGGTCATACTACTTTTTTAATTACGGTCCCACGAAAAAAGATTTGTCATTGTATAATCAAAATATAGAAGAGCGGAAAACAACAAAAAATTCGAATTCTTTAGGACGAGTCGAAGGCAAAATTTATCTATAAAGCAATACAAACGATTTTGAAGTTGAATCGGTATCTATGACTTCTTCCTCTCGAATGTTTCCTTAAAAGGTAAGTCTCATTAAATTCTACAGATGCATTTATACAAAAGAGTGATGAATTTCAATTTTTATCCAATCAAATATATAATTATTAAAAGAAACTGGACACTACCAAAAATTATAAGGACTATATAGATTAGCCTCTTAAACAATGCCTCTGAATTCCTATAAAAATCTCAAGATATATCAAAACTGACACATTTTTTAAGAAAAAAATAAAGTGCTGGATTTACTAGCAGACATTGGTCCCCAAATACTTTGAAAAGTTCATTTTAAGACACAGGCTGCTCAGAAATTGTGTATTTTGTTGCCTTTATTGCTTTGAGAACGATAAAAATTGCGGGCTGAAAAAACTTACAACTATACTAAAAAAGTATAATTCAAAAATTTTAATTGTTAGTTTAAAACCAGAATCCATCATCTTCGTCATGCTCTTCATGATGTTCTTCTTTCGTTATATCCATTAAGAAATTACTTCGTGGCTCTGTAGAAGTCTGTGCGGTTGTTGGTAAAGCGGTTGCATTAGCATTCGGATCTTCATCGCTCTGCTCGACCGCTTCATTTTTCACCACAACATCGTTTTCTTCATCACTTTCGGAAATAGCTAAATCTTCATCGATGCCTACATTATCATGATTCGGCATATCAGGTGGCATAACTAGTGGCAACTGTTGTATTGGTAGCTCTTCATTAATAGGCCCACTAAATTCTGCATTAGCTTCGTTACTACTAAACTTAGACTGCTCCTGGACTTCACTGTTCTCGCCGTTATGATTATTTATATCAGTACTTGCTCCCAAACGATTGTGCATGCTTAGAAAATCAGAAGGATCGTAATTTGGATCCAAATCTATGGAATCATCTGAGAGAAGAAAAAATTATGAGATAAACTTTACTAAATATATAGAATAAAAATAGAAGCTACAATAAACAAAGCATATCGAAATAAAGAAATACTGATACTTTAAATTAATAAATAAAACAGAAGAGACCTTGCGGCTGTTGAGTGTAAAATCCAACTCCACTCAACTGCACCATAGCTTCTGCTGCCTGTTGGCTGTCATCTTCGGCTTGTGGTCCTTTTCGAAAAGGCATTTAAGAGATAATAAATAATAATTGTTAGACCCTCTTTGAATCCTCTTTGAATTACGATACGTAAATTCTTTTTTGCCGCTTAATGGCACTATACTTGTATTTAGCAATTTAGAAGAAAACAGATCAATGCGAACTATGTAAGAATATAAGAATCTCTTTCTCGTGAAAGGTCACATCAAAGAGTTTCATTTTAATTTTTTAGCTAAACTAAATTGAAATTTCTAAACGATTTACAAATTCCTCACTTACTCTACTTGAAATTCTTATTCTACACAAACCTGCTAGTATTTGCGGTTGCTCCGTTTTCATTTCTATCTTAATCTGTGAGGTGTCAATAACGTCCACATTCTCTCGCACCATGGTCTGCATGCGTTCGCCTTGATCCAAAATATTGGCAGCACTATTTTCATCATCCGATACTTCCTGGAATTCTTCGTCATCCGTAGAACATTGAAGATCTAAGTATTTGATGTAGGTAATAAAGTGTAGAGAAATTTGAAAGTGGAAAAACACATCTATTTATTGAGTTTCATTATATCAAGCTCACTACATTAAACTCATAAAAGGAAATTACAAATTATAAGCAATAAACTAAATCAAATGCAACCAATAATACCAAGGGTTAATTAAACAAAATGTGTAAATTAATCAACGAAAGTCCATTTTAAGGGTCCCATTATGACTAACAAACGTGGAAAAATGGACAAATTTTTATTATTACGGTTTATAAACCAACGAAAGATAAAATTTTCAGTTGTTTTGTAGAGTTTTGTGAAGCCATAATAGAACCCTAAATAAAAAAAATGCAAACTAAAACCAATTATACGAGTATAATGAATGCATACTATATTATTATACAAAATTCCAAAGAAGCACCAAATTTATTAGGTTTGTTTTTGGGAAAAAGAACTGATAGAATAAAAACAAAGAGTGTAAAAATGGATTTAAAGTAAGCCATAAATTAAAAACAAACACATGATGTATGTATGTATAGTATTAAATTTTCCAAGCAAAGAAAAAAATCAGCAATGTTTCTGTATTGTTACAAAAGCTTGGATCTTACTTAGTTTTTTGTTGTTTTATTGTTATATGAATTGGTCTTACCTTCTTCCAGAAAGGAATTTTGTGTGTTACTTAGATTTGAGGCTAGGCTGTCCTTGCGGGGACGACCACGACCACGTTTTACACCACTCGGATTTACTTTGACTAGAAAATAAAATGCAACAACGTATTGGGACGGCTCACACCCATTCTTTAAGCTTAGCTTTTTCTCGTGAATAGTATTTTTAGAAAGTGTGTATCGAGTTAGGAAAAATCAAAGTCGCAAACATAAATTACGCAAACATGAATTAAAGAAACTACGAAGCAAAAACAAAAAAGGTTACGAATTTCATATTTTTCAAATCAATTATGAATTTTTGATTGATTGATTGAGAGAAAAATGCAAGTATGTTTCGCCAAAAATTGGCTAATTGAAGAATTTATCGAAAGAAAATGAAGCCAGCAGCAATTGAGAAAGTTAATAAAAACTGAAGAAAAAAAAAAACCCTTCCATGCAAGAATCCTTTATAGAGAAACATTTGCGAAACAAGCGTATATTAGGCAACTATATTATGAAGATTGTTTAATCTGATTGAAAATCATAGGGCTCTAAATTAAACTATTTTAAAAAAGGAAATCTGATAAATTGCAAAAATAAAGTCGGCAGTATAAGAAAGATTGCTGGAATTCGATTAGTTTCAGACAGAATTACGTACAGCCAAATCCAGTAAAGACACTAAAAGCATTTGCACCGAAACCCGCGAATAAAATTTACTAAAAAGAAATTGCGAAGGATGACAGAACAGAAATATGAATTATAATACTCTTTTAAAGAAACATTTTTCAAACGATGCTTCTCTAAAGTTGATCGCAAAACATGTTAGCATTCATGTCTTTAAAATATTCCTTAAAGAATATCTACCATATATTCTATATGACCTATAAATAATTTCATAATAGAGAAAGAAGTGAATGAAGAAAATGATCAGAGTTTGATTTAGCATCCTGTGGCCACTTCTGGTTAACGAAACACCTCGTCAAAAATGAATTAATAAACTGAATCAAAAACTAATAGATGAAAGAGTGAAAATTTGATCGCAAGAGTTGATCGATCGGACTTTTTTACCAACCACACCCACAAAAAACCAAGAGGAAACTTACCCTCCTCTACGGTATCACGCTGCTTACGTGGTCGTCCCCGACCACGTTTAACATCGCTCGGCGGTGGCGGTAATGGAGCAATACTGAGCGCTGCCGCTGACGCTGCTGCTGCTGCGGCGGCAGCAGCAGATGTAGATGGCCCCAGATTAATAGGAATCGAGCTGCTACTACGTGGTGGTTGTTGTTGCCCTGCCGATTGAGGTCGCTCATTACCTTCCACATCAATGAAATCATTTTCAGGCGTACTGGAACGACTTGTACGATGGAAGTCATATTCCTGATCATCGCCACCCCATGCTTCATCCAGATCGGCATCAGCCCTGGCACGTTCCTGTACTTTACTAATATTTTGCTCTAGTTGTGCACAATGTTCGGAAAACTTTTCACACAAACACACGCGACACGAGATAAAACAATTAATCGTTGATTAAACAATCAAGCCATCATCTACTCACCTCATCCAAGGCTGTGCGCGCATATTCCAGAATAACTTTGGCATTCTTTGTGAAGCGCGATTCACTGCCGTTGTATTGTTCGCAGTTAGTGGCGATAAGTTCAATGTCAGCTAAGAATTCGGCGCGTGAGTGGTAACGATGCGCTGTAAATACACAATACAGATATCGATTAGGTATCGATTTCGTGTCGAGAATCGATCATCACAGCAATTTACATCACTATCACACACCTTCAACATTTTTACCAATCGTCTCCAAATCCATGGGCCTTTTTATTATTGTATAGTAATCCTTAACCTGTTTCTTATTCACTGGCTTTAGGAATGGCCAGCTCTCTTGCATGAGTTTAATTTTGCTGTGCAGCTTCTCGAAAATGAATGACAAGGCCACCTGATCGTCATCATCCAACAGCGGATTAATGGCCTTCTCCAACCGCATCAGTTTATCCTCTTTTTCGGCTAATTGTTCGAAGCAGGTTTGCAGCATACGCTGCGCAGCGATTGTAAATGAGCTGCGGGCACCATTGTAGAGTGTAGAGTTTTCCACAATTTGATTAAGATCGGCCAGGAATTCTTCGCGACTGTGATAACGCTTTTGCCGGATGTTCTCACGCATTGTCTGTAAATCCATTGGTTTCGAAACAATGCGATAATAATCTGGAACCAGCTACGACAAAATGAAAAACGTTTACATTATTTATGGATTAATAAAAGCGCGCGATTTATAAAAGCCGCGCAAAAAGCGGGCGCGGGTGCTGGCACAGTTACCTTCGCATTAACGGGAAACATGAATGGAGTCACATCCGGCATTGCTCGCAACTCATTCAGGATTTCTTCTAGAATCGAAGACAGTACTACTACCGGATCCGTGCGTCTTCGATTGGCGGTTTTATTATGTCGCTGAAGGTAGTCACAGTGCAGATCGCCTGCCATGCGTCGCTTCTTCTTGCCCACGGCATCCTTTGGCACTTTGAGCAAAAGTGTCCGCCGACGCATATCATCATGCCGCTTCAAAACCTTGCTGCTCAAAGTGACTTTTGTGCCGTCAACATTGACCAAATCATCTTCCTCGCAGTTTAGCTCCTTTTCCATGTCCTCTTCCTGTTCCTCGGTAACGGCAACATTCATTGAGGGCGCAGGACCCAAAGTACCAGAATACAGTGGACAAGCTTTATTCGTACGCATGTGACCAACCTATAGAGGATTTTGCATTAGTTTTATCATTCACGTCATTGTGCTCACGCGAATTTCCCAAATTTACCTGCCCGCAGGCACCGCACTTTAGTTTTAGATCTGGTTTCAATTTGAACTTTTTGCGAGAGGGGCTGACTTCTTTGTGACTGGTGTCTCGCTCTTTGTGCGCCGAGCCGCCTGAAGATTTGGGGTCGCCTAATGAGGTGGGCATTCCGCCCGGCTGCAACTTTTGATTCTGCGCCAATTGTGCGAGCCGTTCACGTTCTTGATTTCGTTTGATGCGTCGCAGCTGCTCTTGTATGCGACGCTTCTCACGTTTCATTTCTTCCTTCTGCTGCTCGTCGAGCGTGGCGAATTGTTTGATGAACTGTTCATCCTTGGTTGTACGTATTTTCACATACGCGTCGATAACTGGTTGCCGACGTACTATTTCCACACGCGTATACTCTTTACCCTCCGAATCCTTGAACGTTCGCGTGATCTTTAGTATACGTCTCTGATTAGTTGTCGCCAAAGGGTGGGACGAATTCTCATCTTTGCCATCTTTAGATTTTAAATTCTTATTGTTGCCGCTTTCCTGTTCCTCCATGATCTTTTTTAGCAGCTCCTGACGCTCCTGCTCTTCGCGCTCCATCGACAGCTGGGTCGATGTCTTTTTGTTTGACAACATATTTTCTAAGTTTTTACCTAATTCCTCCAGATCTGATTCCTCAGATGCTGATGATTCATCTTCGTCTGTGGAAAGGACCTCCGAACTGGCCAATACTCGATTTTGTAAATCGAAAATACGTTGACATTCCTCTTTGTAGCGTTCCTGATGCTCAGCTATTGAAAAGCGATTACCACGCGAAAACTTATCCATGCCCTGCTCTCCGGCTTTGGCTTTTTCTGTTGACAGTGTGCGCACCACATCAATGACTTCCCAGCGAGAAAGCTTTTTTATTTCTTCTTCGGGAACCTTAAACTTGCGCAATAAGTCTTTCGCTCGCTGTAGTGGCAGACGACGCAGATCGGCATCAGTACCAGTAACGGTGCGTTTCGGTTGTGACTCTTGTTCCTCTTTTGTTTGCTAATAAAGAAAAGAACGGAAAGAACAAACAGGCTATCGATAATGTATCATTTCGGGGATGTTTGTGTACCCACCGTTGGTTTATTGGGTACACGAACATAGGAGAAGCCTTCTCCACAGCCGGTGGGATCTGCCGGCCCAGTTAACTGCAGCAAGCACTTACCACGCATTGCTTGTATGTAAGCTCTGAAATAGTCAACGAGGTTTTCTTTGCCTCTATACCTTCTAAAGGTTATACAATCCTTTACCTGGTTGTATTCCAAGGAGCTACTTTAACTTCATCATCTAGTTTCAGTTGTGCCTCTTCGTCATCATCTTCCTGAGGTGCAAATATAAATTTCTCACCATAGCCAGCATCCTGCGAAACGTAAAGATTATCTGTATTATCATTAGATCCAGTCTAATTTTCCAAATTGCGAAAAAAGGACGAGTGCAAACCTTTAGACGCTGCTCTGATGCCACCATACTGAAATAGGCACAACACTGCTCCGGTGAGACCATGGCACGAATCTCCTCCTCTGAGGGCAAACGAAATTCCGGTTTAATAACCCACCAATTCGAGTCCATGCCCGTTCGTTTGAAATCTGCGCATTGCTTCAGTCGCTTACGGATACTGCTTTCAGAGTGCGCCGGGAAAGCTCGTTTGATGTCGTCCATTCGAATTCGGCGTGGGTTATCACGGCTTTTCCAAAAGAGTCGATAAATGAAAACCTACAAGCGAAAACGTCTACAAGTAATCGCTGCGATTAAACCCCAAGATTCCCAAATATTCACCTGTAGAAAGTCTCTTGTGAAGTTATTGGCTCTTTTCGAATTCGGCCCTGGTACTTCGTACAAAGGACATTCTTGACCCACAGTAAATAAGGCGTTAATTTCACGTATCCAGTAGCTGTTGCGAGTGCGAATCACCAGAAAGTCGGTGACGTTAATATTGTGCGAATAAATTGGCGCCCGATACATATTATTCTCCAGAGCCTGTATGCATTGCCCCGGATGTAGGATGCCCAGAAAGGGACTGGTATGTGCGAAGGCGGTTTCGCCGTATTTAAAATCTTGTGGTCCAGTATCCTTCCCGGCTTTACGCTTGTAATAGTTTTTAATTTTGGAACACATACCGACCTACCGAAACGCAACAAAATTAAGCTAATTATGTTAGAACAAAGACATATTGAGTCGATATAAGAGAACGCTCTCAGAGAAGTGTGTCCCATAATGATGGAACGATGCCAAAATTCTGAACGATTTCGATACGAATCCCGATGCTGCCTTAAAAATTCCGATTCCTCAAATGAGTTAGATTCGAATTTTTTAGAATTTTTAGATATTTTATGAACACATTTATTAAAATAGTAGATTTTTAAAATCAAAAATTCATTTACAATAACTTAACATTAAAGACTATGAGAAATGAGAGAAAAAATTCATAAATAAATTAAAATTCATTCATTTAAATAAATAAAAATTAAAATAAATAAAAAACTTTGAAATAAATTAAAATTCATGCATTTCATATCTTTATAAATTTTATTTCTTCTTCAAATAAATAGACGTATACACATGTGAAAAAGTCATCGCATCTACGATTCCAATACCTGAAAAAGTGTTGATACTTTCGGTTTACGATTCCGATTCCACGAATCGTCCCATCACTAGGTTATAAAGCTCCTACTTTACATATATTTCTCTCTTTATTTTAAAGATTTTTATTTTGTATCGTAATTAAGCTCTCATGCAAGGAAGATTTGGTTGTTTCTTAATAAATAAATAAATACTCACCTGGTTCATTAAGGGTGGATGCTCTTCACAGAATTCTACCATAATAATATCACCGTCCTTGCCGCTGAGGTCCTCTGGATTTCGCATGAAGAAGACATCACCGCCACCGGAGGCAATGCGCTCCAACTCGCGTTGCTTTGCTTTTTTGGCAATATGTTTGAGCAGAGGTAAAACGGGGTGAGGAATAGGTTGTGCCAATGAACCATGGGAGTATTTTTTTAGAGCCGGTCGGTGGAAAGAGCGCAACTTCATGGGACCCATGTGTGTCTAAAATTATATTAATTAGATCCTTACAATGGTTAGATCCTGAAGAATACTTACTGGAATGAAAGGCGAACGTAACTCAATAACTGGAGTCGAGTGCTGTATTAAATTTCCACCGCCAACCTTAAGACGTAGAGTCGGCTCAGTCTTAGGCATGTAATAGCTATAAAAATCCAATCAAGCGTTTTGCTGCCATTATCAGAAATCCAATAAATCAGGGTCATCTCACTCACCTGTCATTAGAAATATTAAACGGATCGCGATCTGGGCTTTTGGGAGGCGGCGGAGGTGTGTCCTCGGCCAATACGTTTATTACGCCTGCTTTACCAAGCAGAATCTTTGACTTCTTCACATGAGGATGTGGAATTTTGATTTTCGGCGGCGGGCCAATGTTTTTGTTAATTTTGGAGGGATCAATGTCGTCAGGAATACCCAAAATTATATTCTCGTCATTCGGGTCTAGCGTTAACACCTTGGGTTTCGGTATCTTTGTCATTTGCTCGGCATCCCAAATGATTTCATCTTCCCATTTGCTGTAAATCAGTTCCTCATTTTCAACTGGAAAAATACTGTACCAGGTATCGTCAACCGATTCCACAGGCTTATTCTGAATACTAGAAAAAACAGAAATAAAATTGATTACTCTCTTTATCAAAAAGTAATAGCAGCGGCTTACATTTGGCTCGCTTTCGATTTTCCTGAGGAGCCTGAAGATTGCTTGCCACCAGCGCTAGCAGTTACTGGCAATGTTTTGCCCGGTTGACTGAAGGCACCTGCTGTCCGTGAACCACTTGATGGGAGCCAGCCAGCTGCGTTCGTTTTTGAATTAAGCTTTTGTAGCACTTTCGCCTTTATATCATTGCCATCCCAAACCACTTCATCCTCCCAGTGTAACTGAGAAACCATCAAGAAGGCGTCATCGGCAATTATTTCCATTTGAGACTCGGCTTCCACTGCAGCTACCGATGCTGCGCTTTTTTGCAATTGGTTGTTCTTTTGGGCTGCTGCTGCTGCCGCAGCGGCTTGCCTGACTTTAAAACCATAATTAAAGCCATCACCTGAATCGGGCACTTCTAGCATGTCGTACCATATCTGAGCAGGGCCGTAACGCCAGTCGGCGATTTTGGGTTTATTTTCACCATTATCGCCATTATCGGGTCCCTCTTGTTTCACATCTTCATTGCTGTAAATGCGCAGAAGCTTATCTTCATCATCCGACATGCAGAGTTCAGGCGAAGGATCTGGCCCGTAATGCATACCAAAACCCTTTTTACGTGGTTCCTCTGAGTCACTTGTTGAATCTGAGCCAGCATTTGGATTCTAAAGATTTAGCAAGGATCCAGTATTGAAAGAGGTCTAGTATTAATCAACTACGACTACGACTGTACCTTATGATCGCGTGATTGTTTGCGCTTACGCCTACGCTTCTTTACATGCCGCCAAATTTGAGGCAAACTTGACGGTTTTCCGGGACCAAACAATCTTGAAAAACGCAGTACTTTGTCGGGACGAAAGTCCGGAAAGAGTTCGCGCACATCAACATTTGCATACTTCGATGGAAGCATTGCAGCGAGCGGTGTGTCAAGCTTTTTTTCTGCAGCTAATGTCGTTGTTAACACGGCAAGAACAGGCATTAATATTGGGATTAAATATACAGTCTGATCACTCACGTTTCTCCGATTTAGTTTCGACCTCAACACTAGTATTGTCTTTGCCTTGCTTCACGTTGTTGTCAACAGCAACTGTCCCGGTACTTCGAACAGGTACACTTGGAGGTGGCATTAATTCCTTGTCATCTTTATGCAGATCTTATATACAATGTTATATTGCTTTCAGTATAGTATATTTTACAAAAATTATCAATGAAATTTACTTGAAGCGGAAACTTTAGTGGCTGGTATGGCATCTTCCAAATCCTCAATTTCTCCAAGCGCTGTCGCAACGGGTGCAGGTGGAGGAGTGCGAGGACAATCTTCCGATAATTCTGTTATGTCCGAGTAATCAATGGCATTTTTATCCTTTATTATTTCACCATCATCAGCGTCTCTGCTTTCGGGGGTTTCAGTTTGTTCAGTCGTAGGCGAGCCTTCTGTATCTCCTGTCAACTTGTTTTCTTGAATAGTCGCATCTTCCTTATTTTCTTGTTTTATTACTTCATGGAGCATTGAATTTAAGCCCAACCTGTAATATATAGATAAGTATTTTTCGTATTGAGTACACCATTCCAAATTCAAATCACTTACTTTGATAGTGAACTAAGATGTTCCTTTAATTCAGGATCGAAAGCATTACACGATTCATCGTCTAACAATTTCCCATCCGAATCTATGTTTCCAAACAGAATTCCTGTCATATCCAAGCCAATCCCACCTCCATTACCAGAAGAACCATCTTCATCACTATCGGTATCCATTGTTATTGCACGAAATTTTTTTACAACTAAGTAGAGGTATATTTCTAGATATATTTAGAAAACGCAATTATTTAATTAGATATTCTAATATTCCTTTTTTTTTAAGAAAACTTCTGCCCGCTATATCAAAAATATCCAATCTGCTGAAGTTCTTTACTTGATGGCACCACAGCTGATTTTTGTGGAGTACTGCCAGATAGGAAATTTGAATACTCTTCAGCCACGGTTAGTCGACTTTTACTTGGGGCAATTTTTTCATTCTACTTTTTTCACTTTCCGCTTTGTGGTTGCTGTTTGCCATTACATTGTTGTTGTTTTTTTTTTCTTTCGTCTTAAACATCTCACCAACGAACTCGAACTTTAAATTAGAAATTGAAAGGAAAAATTGCCCAATGTGAAAGGAAAAATGCCCAATGTGAATACAAAATCAGTTTTATTTTTTGTTTTTCTGGGTTTTGGCACCCTGTTGTTGTTGTTGTATGCAAAACCAACGTTATGTTTTTTTTTTTGTAAACTTTGACAGAATATTTTTGTGTACAATATACATATATCTCTTTCTACCATTTTAACTACAGAAAGGGACAATTCTATGGCGTCTAGTAGTTCGGACTTTAAAAATTAGTTAAAACGGTTAAAAGCAAAAATCTTTTTGCTTAACTGTGCACAGTTTCGCGTAACTGTGTGTGACCTCTTGGAATTGAAGTTACAAATACATAGAAAGTCTTTCGCCTACCTTGATAGTTGAGGAATGTCAAAATAACATTCCCATAAGAATTAAGAAAAAAGAAAAAGTCTGCGCTGAGAACACAGCCATTTAATTTTTTTTCTGCCCCTATTGAATTTCTCGAACGTTAAGTTGCAAAATAATAATAATACAAAATAATAATATAAATAATAATACAAACTGAGCTATCACCTATTGCGTCAATTTCTTATTAACAACCTTATTCCGGGAGCTTACACGGATTGTCCTCGAATTGTGCGCAAATCGAAAGCACAAAACGGAATCATCATATTTCGTTTCGTATGATTATCCATTATGAGGGGGGAAATTTGTTGGTTTTTTCTAGCAAAATCCAGGAAATTAACGAAGCCGACCGATACTAACACTACGTTTCGTTTATGCAGAGAAAGTTTTTGTATACATAAATAAATGAACGATCTTACACACCCTGTAAGCCTTAAATTTAAGTGCTATCCTCACGTAGATATTATTTTGACAGCGTCAAATAAATTTGAAATGGTAAATAATCTTCAGTTTTGAATAGTTATTTTTGTTTAGCTTTTCGTCAGTTTGCATTTTTAAATATATGTATCGGAAAATGTCTCAACACGATTTTGAGAAGCGTTTAAAGAAATTAGTTGACCGTGAAGTCAACATATGCCAAAAAGAAGCTAAAATCGCAAACACAATTTACAAGCACAACAACAATCAGAGTGAGTAAAACTACTTAAATTCAAATTAAAGAGTTCACCCTTCTTCTTAGGCTTTTGTGTTCTAAAAAACATTTATGACCTATTTTCTTTGTAGAAAAACTACAAACTCAAGTCTTTCAACAGTCGGAACAATTACAAATCTATCAGGATGAAGTGCAAACGTTAAAATCGAGAAACGCAAATTTATGCAACTTTATTGCTGAGGAGGTACAGCGTATACAACAGAATCAACAGCGTATAGATGACACAACGAAGGAAAACCACATGGAAACGCAAAGACTAATAGAAAAAAGGCAAAGCTTATTAACTGGAATGAATGAGTGAGTAAAGAAATTGCAATTGAAAACAATAGCCGAGGAGTACAAGAAAATGCTAAAATTATATTGTATTTTAGGCTAGGCTGCCTAAAAAATCTTACAAAAATCTTTATAAATTCGCGCCAAATGCCCGAAACAATCTGTGGTGTTGTAATCCGAGAAAAAGGAGCTACCAGCCATTTGGTCCCATTTAAAATAGATAGCCTCAAAGGAACGCATCAGGATGCTCTGGGCAAACTGCAAAAAATTGTGGGTCCATCTGATGGAATAGACTGGAATGATTTGATTATGGGATTCGCTAGAAAACCTGCTACTGAAGAGTAACAAATTTAAAATGTGTACGATTTAAAAGTTTTAGTTCAGTACGATAAATCCACGTTTATATTCTTAATAGATTTTACTATCAATTATAAGTTACTATAAAAGTACATACAGTATCTATAAAACTGCTGCTTCAAATCAGAATTTACAAACGCACAGATTATGTGTATAAGCGGATGAAAGAATTCCATATTATATAATATATTCATCATATATGTATTTATGTATTATTTATGTATTATAGTATAATAAAAGAAAGAATAAAAATTCACTCTAATGTTTCAGTACTATTTTCTTTCTTCTAATTGTAACCAAAAATCGGGAGGTGAAGTAATTAGGCCGCTCAAATTCTTTGATAAATCTGGTAACTCATCTTCAGGTCCCAAAATGAAGTTAAAGTTCTGGCATAAACTAGCAACGAGTAAAAAGAGCACATTTCGAGCAAAGGTTTCTCCAGCACATAAACGCTTTCCTTAAAAGACAAAAGATCGGATAGAAAAAGGTTACAACAAGAAGTAGTATTTTTAATATTTCCTTCTGACCTGCACCGAATGGTAGAGATATATCCTTCTTCAGTGATAGGTGACCCTTTTCATCCAGAAAGCGATCTGGTCTAAAATTCTCGGGGTCACCCCAAACGCGCTTATCGTTATGATAAGCATATAAACTGGGCACAACAATAGTATTCTGATTCAATGAGATTAGTTTATATTACTGGTCGGTATCTATTTACTATTGCTTTTGAACATCTTACCTTCGGAACTTTATAGCCAAGTAATTCTGTGTCTACCATTGCCACATGTGGCACATCCGATGGTACCAGAGTCTCAATTCTCAGAACCTCTCGTATTGTCGCCTCTGTGAAGTGTAAATTTTTTCGATCCTCCAAAGTGGGTAAACGACCAGAACCAACCACTTCATCGATTTCCTTTTGAACACGTTTTAAAATATTTGGTTGAAGTAGTAAATGTTGGATCAGAAAAGAAGCTTGTGAACCGACTGCAGTGAAGGCCGGAAAGGAAAAATCAACCAGCGCTAGTATAAACTGATTTCGGCTAAATGAAATATTAGCGTCGCCCTTCATTTTCTTTTCTTCCGCCTTCCAGTGCTTAATATAAAGGTCGATGAAGTCACGCTCGCAACTTTCATCGTAAGTGGTAAGATGCTGATCAATTATGTTGGCGAAAAAGTTATGCATGAAGCGATTGCATTCCATTAGCTGATCGTAAGAGCTCCATTGAGGAAATATATAACGTATCCACGGCAGGATACTGAGCATTTTACCATAGTCGTCACCGAGCCGTTGAAATCGCATCATATATTTTATCAATTCGAGAAGGGCTGCTTGCTCGGATCGTGGATACCGCATTTCATGTACTATATAAAGCATGCTATTGGCTGAAGCTATACTGAATGAGTGAGGCAACAAAATTCGATAACCTTCAGATTTTACAATTTCTTGTTCATGTTCGTATCGTGGACCATTTTTGATTCGATCTAATAGATCGGTGATTTCTTCCTGTATTACAAGTTCGAGTTTAGTGAAACGACGACCAAAGCCGAAGTCGCGAAGATGACGTAGTATGAAGCGTCGTTGTTCCTTCCAGTTGGGACCATCTTTGAAAAATATACCTGTAAGAGCAACTGGAAACTATTTAGATGATGAAGTACGCGTATAATATGTATTTTATATTTATTTTATAAACAAA
This sequence comes from Conops quadrifasciatus, assembly GCA_949752815.1. Lineage (NCBI taxonomy): Eukaryota > Metazoa > Arthropoda > Insecta > Diptera > Conopidae > Conops > Conops quadrifasciatus. The sequence continues at coordinate 10,430,559 of OX457078.1, read as the reverse complement.
TTTCTTATGGTTTTTTAACAAAACTTTAGTGAAATTTTTAAGCTTAAAATCTATTATTAAATCTCTTTCCCGATTTCTAATTTACTTTGATTCTTCAAAGGTTAGATATTTATACATATTTTGTAATAATAGAATGAATATGTGAGTATGTGCAATTTACGCGCTTTCATTTAAAGTTCTTTGCTCAAGAATATTTCAAACATAATTTGGTCCAGTTACGGAAGCAGATTACGTCTATTTACGGTTCATTGAAAAAGAAATAAATTATATTGAAATAAGATGGACTTTGTAATCGGATCGAGTCATTATTGTAAGAAAATAATAAAGATTTTTAATAAATAAAAATTTTAAAAAATTGTGTCAAAATTTTTTTTAATTTTTTTTTATATCAAGAATAACTGTTTTAATAATGTTTTAATAATTATTTTCCACTAGGGGATGATTGATTACTAACCAATTTTAAATTTGATTGGAAAATTAATTTCTGTCAGAGAACAGACATTTTTTAGAATTTTAAAATTGAAATTGATTGACATACTCGTACCATTTATTTTTGCATCTGGATCGCGCATGGCACCAAAAAAAACCTGTGGTCGGCCATCAAAGTCTTGGTTTAATAAAATTTCTCTTACAGCCTGCTGATTATGAGCTGCAATGACGGGAAATGGACCCATGTGGAAACCGACTATATCCGACTTGTACCATTCACTAAACTTCAAAACAGCTTTATGCATGTACTTAAAATCACTCAACATCATGAACAAGTAACTTCCGAATAAGGGTATACGTGGAGGACCTTAAAAATGTAGCGTTATGATAGAAACAGGCTCGTGGTCATGAAAATAACCCTCAACAAACCAGGCGGAAATCCTTCAGGTCGACCTACCGCATATTTATATGAGAAAAATAGAAAAACTAAAGCACAAATTGACAAAAGAATTTCCGTTAGCATCTTGAAACCGTCAGGATTTTAATATTATCGTTATCTTGGTGAGAAAACAGAAATTCACTGAATCAACTGCAATAAAAAACGCGTATATATAGCTACCGAAGTTGATAATGGAAATAAAATCTTCATGCACTTACTTTTAAACTTAAGCTCCAATGACTATTGAAATAAATATTCCTATGTATGTATGTATGTATTGTATATATAATTATATATAATAAAATTAAAAAATTAAATCTTTTTTATTCAAAAATTATCTTCACACATTATCTTCGCCCATAAACATACTTACATATAAACGTATTATGGAATTTTGATAATAATGTGTTTCTTATCTGAATGGAAAGAAATAAACCATCAATTAAACTGTATTAAATTGGAAATATTCATTTTCAGCGACGTCTTTAATAGATTCCATGTTAAATTTATTGATACATAATTGTATTTATATTTCCAAAATAGGTATGAATAAGTATGAATGTAATATGAAACCTATTATTCTGTTTATCTTACCTTGAAATTTTGTAACACATCAGCAGGATGTGGCCTATCTTTCATGACCGGTGACCTAACATGACGGGTAATAACGTTATCTTTTTTTTTCAGCTGACATCAGAGTTAGTTGTGATCGTCGTGTCTGTTGTGATTTTCATATCCTCACAAATTAAGAAATATATTTTATTGTTCAGCAATTAAACTCATAATAAATATAAACGTACAATATAAGAGCATAAAGCATGAAAAGAATTATGGGTTTATTTGTTTAAAGTATTTTATATGTAAATAAATCCTCTAAATATATATGTTACGGGGAATTCGATTAATACAGTGATTATTAATAATTACCGGTTTTCATGCAAAATTACCGCTCGCTTTAGTAAATGTTATTTTAAATTATATCGGACTGAAGGCTGTGTTCATCGCGCTAAGTAAATTTTGTCATGAAATACTGCAACTCTGCAAGTTTTAGTTCGATTTGCGTTTCACAACGAAAATCATACAAATTTGAATTTTCCTAGATATTTGATATATTAATTTACAGAAAATGATTTCGAAGAACCAGAAAAAAACCATAGCACAAAAGCTAATTAGAGAGGTCCAATCGGAAGTTCCAAACTCAAGTAAGGCATTAGCACTAGTAGACAGGATGCCGGTAAATTAATATAAGCCTAAAGAAATTGTTAAATTTTTTACATGGGTTGTAATTAATTTTAATAGGACATCGAAGATGCTACAGGGGCTGTTAAGGCCAATAAGTCGCCGTTTTTCTCACCTATCCAGACGCGTCAACAGCGTAAACTTAATGCCAACCCTCCATACATGGTACTTACGGAGAAGCAGCGGCAACCTATCAAAACGGACGGAATAGTGCAGGCGTCACTTCCAAATATAATCCATAACAAACCTTTAGCAAAACTACCGGAAAAAATTAAGAATGGCAATGAATTTAACAATAAGGAATCAGTCTGGAAGCCCGAACATTGGGAACAAGTTCTGCAAAACATACGAAAAATGCGAGAAGTTACGATTGCACCCGTCGATTCTATGGGTTGTCATAAGTGTGCTGATGAGGATGCCGATGATATGGTATACTTAAGAATTTAGAAAAAGCGTTTCTTTTAAAATTATGTTAACCATCAATGTTCTGAAAACATCAATAGACGCAGCGTTTTCAGAAACTAGTTGCACTCATGCTCTCTAGTCAGACAAAAGACGAAACTACTTTCGAAGCTATGCAGCGCCTCAAACAGCACACCCTGACACCTAACTCCCTGGCAAATATGGATACAAAAAAACTTGAAGATCTTCTTCGACCAGTTTCTTTCTATAAGGTGGTATTCCCTCGTATGTCCCTCATCGATTGAGTTATCTTTCAAAAATTAATACCTTTTAGAACAAGGCCAAGTACTTGCAGCAAACAGCAAAGATTTTGATCGAGCATTACCAGAATGATATACCAAATAATATAAAAGAGCTTGTGGCTCTACCAGGCGTAGGTCCGAAGATGGCACACATTTGTATGGCCATTGCTTGGCAAGAGGTGACCGGTGTTGGTGTTGATGTACATGTTCATCGTATTGCCAATCGATTGGGTTGGGTGGAGAGTGAAACTAAACATCCCGAACATACGCGTATCGCTCTGGAACGATGGTTGCCCCGTGAATTGTGGCGTGAGGTGAATCATTTACTTGTTGGTTTCGGACAAGTTGTCTGCATGCCAGTTCGGCCTAAATGCAGCAGCTGCTTAAATATGAGCATTTGCCCTGCGGCGGGTAACTACGTGAAGTCTGGTGTCGTTGCGAAAGATTCGTCGGCTATGGATGTGGGTGGTGTTAAATATAACTCAGGCACAAAGATATCTTCAAAGAGGAAGAAGATGAAAGCTTAGACAAGTTTGTTTATGACAGCTGATTTTTTTCTTCATAAAGTATTAATAAACTATTCCATAGTGTTAAAGTATTAACTTTTACTTTATTTGCTATGAAATATGTACATATATAAGGTATTGATTCCTATATATATTCCTATTTATATACTCCTCCTTTAAATACAATATACTCCCTTTTTTTAAAAAAATACGGCTTGAAATCTTGGGTTTATAATCTTACAATCAAGGAGCTTTAATAAAAAACGTATGATTTCATTTTGAAAAATAAGGTTCGTTTTAGACTTGGTTATGAAAAGAGAGAGACTCCTTCGCTCTAGCTATAATTGCCCAATCACTGATGAGTCGGAAGTAGTTGCTGCTCCTCTGCCTTGCGAAAGTTATTCTAAATAATCATATCTCCCATCGTTTCTTTAGTAATGTTAAATTTGTGATAAATTCATGGACAAATGAAAATTCGAAATTGCTTAGGTTTTTCATTATTTAGTCTATTAAAACTTTTTGTTTATAATGGCACTTATTAATAAAATATGAATATAATACGAGTAAGTTATGAAATATTTTACGACACAAATTTTATTTAAAAAATCAAAATTTTTAAAAATATCTTGTAGGTATTTGCAGTTAATCGGGTTATGATTAAAATATTTGTACAATTTTTGATAATATTCGATTTTGATTTTAGGTACTTCTATAACTTAATCTAGATAATACTAGTTATCTCACTAAATATATTGTTAATCGGATTACTTTGATTTATTAGTTAGCACTCGGTTGTGAAGCTACAGTTACAAGATGCAAAGAGCAAGAATGTTTTTTGTTAAGAACAACGCAAGAGCACAATTTAATTAATTCTAATCTATTTCATGAAAGATCTTTATTAGCACAATCATTGAATTAGACACGAGAGAATAAGTTATTCTTAAGATGTCATTAACGAATACTTTAGGTAAAGTTTTATGAAATTTTTATAAACCTTTTTAGCACTAAGAGATGGTTAACTTGTTAGATACAAACTACACAGTATGTATGCCTGTAGTTGTTAGTTTCAAAAATGCGTTACTCTGCAACAGCGTTTCCCGTTTTTTAGCTAGAACTATAAATCGGTGATAGGACCAGCGACACTGAGCCTCGACGATGATGATGATGCATGTGCGAAATTGAGGCTAGTGCTTGATACTGGCGCCGAATGGCTTTGCTGGAGAATTTGATGTTGCTGCGGTGTTAAATCCGAGGAGGTCTGCTGCAATTTTAAATCATAACCGACACCACCGACATATAAAGCACCACCGGCCGTAGCAACCACACCATTTGCCAACGCGGCACTAGTTGTTGAGAGGGGTGGGGCAAAAGAAGAATTCGCGATACTAACTTGCAGACTCTTAACCAAGTTCTCAAGTCTAAAATGAAAGTAAGACAAATACTAGTGAGGTTTTCGTTTTAGGGAAGGGTTAATTTTAGTACATACAATTATTATAAATATTATATAATGAGAATATTAAAAAAATACGAATAACATTAAAAGAAACTGAAAGTGAAAAGAGTTAGGCTAATATAATTTAGTGAATTACAAAACCTTAAAATTTAAGACACAAACCATTGAACGAATTTAAGTAGATCAATACTGTCCTCTTTTAGCTTAAAATTGTAAGCATTGTGTAATAATTGCGACTATAATATTAGTTAAACTAATCGATTAGGGTTAAACGCATAAATAATTAACTTCTTTTAAAATATGGATCAATTTCTTTAGTGCACATTTTTGACTTAGTTGCAGAAACAACGAAGCGATAAGCAATGTGCCATCATCAATGGAATGCATGCGTCATCAATAGAATCTTAAAATTTAAAAAATTAGACCCACGCTATGATGCGTTCGCCTGCGTCTTTGCTTGCAGATACGGCCTCCAAAAGCTCGCGTTGTAGTTCTTGAGACTCGTCTTTTTGTTTCGGCCCTTCCTGCTGCTTTGTCTTCTTCAGGCGGGATCTTTTATGCGCATCACCATCGTCCGGTGTAGAAATTAGAGCAAATTTAGGCGGCGATAATGTGCCACTATTGCCACAGCCACTACCACCATTAAGTGTACCTGCTGAGCTTTGGCACATGACTGCCGTATCGATATTACTGTCACGGCAACAAACGGAAACGCCACCGCCACCGCCACCACCACTACCATCACCATCAATACCCCCAACACTAACACCATCGCAACTGGAAAATGAGTGGCGAAAATCTGCTTGAATCTGTGGCTTTATGGGCTTTACCGAGGCAATGTCCGCTGTCGCCGCCGTTGAAGGAGCCTCTACCGTATTGAAGATATTCTCTTCCTGTTCCTCTACCGAGTAGGATGACTGTGCCGGCTGATGATGAATGGTGCCGTAGTTGAGATTCAATGAATTAGAACGACGTGATGGTGCAGCGAAGTGCTTGTGACGCGGCCGAAAAGCTTCATTTTCATAAATTATATCCTGTGCTGAATGGCGACTATGGAAAAAGGAGGCAAGCATCTGACGCATGTACTTGTTTTCAGCTTCGAGATGTGTTATGCGTTTGTTGGACTCTTTGCGATCAGCGCGTAAATGTTGTATTTGTGACTATGAAAATGTGAGCCCAAATATTATAAACGAAAGACTTCAAAGTGAGTGTTTATAGGATGATTTGGTAACAATTTTACTAACCTTGAGATCCTCGATGTCACGCATCATACGCAGACTACCCTCGTTCAGTGACCATTGACGTTCTTCAACCATGCCCTTAACCCTAAAGTGATCAAATTAAGCGTAAGATACACACGCAGTTAATGTTGTTGCATTAGGTGTACACATGCCTGCTTAAGAGCGCATCCTCACGAACTCTTGCGGCTTCTTTAACTTCACGCACTACATCAGTCATCATACCCGGTGTATACGCGCCTGTAGTATAATAAAGGTATTGTATTTTAAACCAACGAATATTAACTGCAAGACTTTCTTTGTTTCTTTCATAAGCATCAGCTTCTTTTGTTTTGTAAGCCTTAAAACGTACCTGAATGATACGTTAGTGCTGGACTTTGAGAACCAAAGCCTCCGCCGAAGGCCGCCATGGGCTGGCTGTGTGTGCTCAATCCACTCAAGCTATCTCTACGGTGTCGCATACCCCAATGTGGTGCGTGCTTTAAAGCTTCAATATCAACTGAGTACACAATAAATCAATTAACGAAAAAGAAAGCAAAATCAAGAGGAATAGAAAAGAAACATCAACAGAAAATAAAATTTCCAACATTACAACACAATAACAATTGATACGAGAATAGATAGATAGATAGAAACTCGTAAATAAAGACAGTAAAGTTAGTACACAGGTAAAGAATTGAAGAAAATACGTTAAGAAATAAAAGCAGTGAGTTTTATTGCTAATTACAATTTCGTATAATTATAATTAGAATTAGAATATGATTCAGAACAGCTAAATAATAATGTCTGTGGAGTATATCGAGTGAGTAGTTTCTTATTATAAGAATTATAAGTATTAATTACAGAAAACATATTTTCAAATTTATCCATAATGGAATGAATTAATGAATTAATTTTTCTAACGTACATAAGCTGAAAATTACTAAGGAAAAAAAAAATAATCATTATATTTGTGAAGACAAGTTTCTTTTAAATAATAAAATCAAAGGACAAATAGAGAATGAATGAAATGTAAATTATAATTTACTGATTCGTAAAAATAAGAAATTCCAACAACAATTTAATAATGTTACAAGAAAATGTGAATACAAATTTTTAAACCGAAAAATTTTTGAAACCACAAAAAAGTACGATATATTATTTTTCGAAGATGATGAAGATTTTTCCGCGCTCATTCGAGTCGGAAAAAATTCTGTGTAAAAATTGTCGAGATAATCCTCCTCTTAGTGTAAGACAATCATGGCTTTTTTATATCGTATATGAGGTTATATAACATCGTAAATCACAAAAGAAATGTTAATGTTATCTTAATTTTCGTTACGTTTATGAGTTATGAGTTCTGAAAAACATTAGCTCGCGATGTATTATAATCTCAAAAAATGCCAAAAAATCTGTTTTTATTTACATGAAGTGTAGGATATCTCGCAAACCTGTGATGTTTTGAAATGATGAATGAAATGATGAAATTACATTCAGTTTCAGTTTGCCAAAGAAATCATCGTAAAAGAATAGCTTTCGTTCAGAAACTGAAACGTCGGGCTGTGTAATTTAAAAAAGCTACAAAAAATAGTGAGTTTTTTTCAAAAAACAAAAAGTTGTGTATTGGAAAAACGAAAAAAACATAAAAAAGCGAAAAACAATTCTAATTTGGGAAGAAAGTTCATGATTGCTTCTTTTAATTGCAACAATTTATAACCAAAAAGAGGTCTAAAATACTATACAGTTTGAATAAAAAGTTTTTGATTCTCTACAAAGAGGTCAAATTATTTGAATTTATCGAAAAGATTTCTATTCCTAATCATTTCTATTACTTTGGTGGTTCTTTCATTTTTCGGAAGCTATAGGTAGCCAGGAAAAAATGCAAGATAATGATTCCATCACGAGACTTCATTAGTTATGTATATTGAAAATTGAAAAATATTTCAAGTATCTTTGATTTTGATTTAAAAATCTTTCTTTTTTTTCGAATACATGCTCATTAATTTTCGTTTAGTATTGACAAAATTTTCATAATTTTATTTCGCAATTAACTCACCCTTGGTTTCATGCAAATTTCGGCATATTTTCGTATTGGTCTCATGCAGGAGATTTATTTGTTCCATTAGAGCGGCATAGAATTTATTATTCTCCATATCATTTGCTGCATAATTACGCCGATCCGGTGTGTTGCGACCGCTGACTTTCGAGTCATTGTCCGACGGATTGAGAAGGCAGGGATCGCTGAATCGAAAACTTGAACGGAATGGAAGAGGTTTAAAAATAAAATAATCAACCGGCAGCAGCATGAGTGTGATTGTGACAGATACCCGCGACTGATATTCGGATTGGTGTTGGTTCCTCCATCCAATGCGTCTGCGGCATTTGGCTCATTCTCCATCGAACCGCCGCCCACAATATTGACAAGCGGTGGGAGGCTGGCAAACTCTTGCGCGCCGTCGTGTTGTCGGTACAATTGATTCGTTGAAGGGTACAGCGTGGAGTAACGATTATTGAAAGGTGAGGATGACGATTTCATAAAATTCGGCATACTCTGCAGAGTAATGTAATGGTTTTAGGGTAAAAAGAGGTAACGGTTTGGCAAGAATAACAAAAACAAAAACCAACAACCTTTTGGGAGCCTAAGCTGAAGGGAGTTTGGTAGCCGCAAGAGAATATCGATGATTGCGTCGAATGATTATTACGCATTGAAAATTGTTGCTGTTGCTGTTGTTGTTGTTGTTGTTGATGGTGATGCTGATGCTGATGCTGGTGTTGAAGCTGATGTGTTTGATGTTGATTTGTGGTCTGGGAATTGGTAGCAACAGTTGCAAACAGTGGCTGCTGCTGTTGTTGCAGTGTTGATGTAGTATGTTGTTGTTGTTGTTGTTGTTGTAACTGTTGCTGCAAAAGCGTTTGTGGTTGCTTCTGGAATATGGTTTTGTTTGCTGCTGAATTCGGATTATAATCTAAAAATTCCGAAGAAGACGACAGCTGCGTATTCGAGGCGTCTTTGAGGCAAGTTTCAAGCCAGGCGTCAAGATGATCTTTGGAGTAGCTGGTATTGGGCACTGAGGCATTACGTGACTTCAGTTTTTTTCGTTTGCCAACATCGTAAGCTGAAAAAAACAAAAACAAAATTAAATTAGATTGTTTGAATTATGGTTATGTGTCTCTTAAAGAAATTTTTGTAGGTTAATTTATTTAAATTTTTCGAAAATTATATTGTAGAAGTACGCGTAAAGTAATAAAGAAAAGTTATTCGTCCTACGATAACGATAATTTGCTTTAAAATCTCTACAGACTTTTTGCTTGTTTTGTGAGATCACGCGAAAGGTACATACATATGTACATATATACAATAGCAATATGTCTATCTGTATGTACATTAATTACAATAGAAAATCAGTATTAAGAAGCAGAATAGAGAATCGAGTCAGTACTTATGGCATTATGACTGAGTTTCTTTAGTGATTTATAAGTGTATAGATATAGTAATATACAGCTTATGGTTTAGAAGTACAATCAGTAGAACAACTTCCGTTATTAGATTCAGATGCAAAATGATTTTGGAGGAATTGTAAGACATTACTATCTATAAACGTAGTCTAAATGGCTGTGAGCAAATACAAAAAATAGAAGAAAGTTTATTAATCGCACGTTTTTAGTGGTTAAAAGAATTCGAAATTGAGCCTGTATAGTATGTCTTTTTAAAATTTCGTAAATACTATAACCTTAGTAAACAAAGAAATGGCATTTATATACTTCCTCACTTACGGCCCAATCATAGTAAGAGAGTAAAGTATTTCTTCTTTCTTCATGGAAATACGAGTACATACCAGATAAATTGCATTTTCAAATTTCTTACAAAAGTCGTCAAAACACGTCAATGAGATTCTGCCTGTGTCACGGTCAAGCAGATATCGCTTCCTACGTGTACATACATATATACTCGTATAGATATCTATTAATTGATGTTATTTACTTAGATTTTTCCGATTGAAACGCTTGATTTAATTCAGAATCAGAGTTTCTTTCTCTCAACTGAAATTGTTTAATTGGTTAAATAAAATTAAATTTGCTCTAGCGACGACGCTCTAACAATGCAGTTTGTAACAATACGTCGTGGCAGAGTATGTATTTAAAACGGTCATTTGATCAGGAACGAACGTGGTACGTTAATTTCATACTCAATTAGATACTTAAATTCGCATGAATCGTATTGTACTACGTTTCGTGAGGTTTCGAATTTCTTGTGGGCAGTCATTATTTGTTTGTTAGATTTTCTAAATAAATGCACAATAGTAAATAAATGCCTTTTAGAATAGATAATTTACAGTAGAAATGATTTTTCTGAACTGCGTGACAAACCCATTTCCCAAACAACTATTTGTTATTATTGTTTGATAAAATTTTTATTTCAAATAAATTGCCGAATAGAAAAGATGTTTAATACAGATATAAAATGAGTACAACTTTATTGTTATGCGATACTACAATTCAATATAATTAACTATCGAATCTTAATTAATGAGATATTTGTTTATCCATTCTTTCAATTCATTTTTGTAAATCTACTTTTTTGTTTTCTGAATAGGCATCACCAGCTAACTAAGCATGTGATGAGTTTTTTATAAATTTCTTTTTTACCAGAAAGAAATCATTATTTTCATCTTTACATACAGATACCTAACACCCAAAAAACACCCAAACAAAACGGTTACTAGCACAATCGTTGACACTTGTTGGTGCCAAAAAAGTTTGGGAATACCTTGATTTATAGTTTTCATTAAATGATGAGTAAATAACAATTTGCGTTATAGAGAATATACAGTTCCATGCCTTCTGAAAGACTGCAAAAGGAAGTGATAATTGTATATTTATACAATCATTCGTACGTACATACATAAATACATACATGTATGTTTACTCGGGCGTATGTGTGTAAAGTATTTATGCAAAACAAAATATTTTCCAGATGCCGCTTATTATCTCTTTTGTAAATCTTTAAGGAGTCATTAAGCTTTAAAGCGGCTACTTTTTGCTACTGAACAACATCAAACGGAAACTGTGGTATGGCAGCGCTTCGCTTAAGTAAATAGTATGTATGTATATAGAAAGCGGTATTGAAGCCCGAGTCTGGTTCGTGATAGGATCATTAGTTTTAATTAAATTATTTGCATTGACAACATAGTTGTCGACGAAGCAACGATTTGTTTACGAGTTGTTACTATACAGAAGGACAGAAAGAAAGTATAAATGGGGGAAGAATACGCATTGCAAAAAGCCAAGAGAGAAAAAAAATTTAAAGAAATAAAAGTGGCGAATTCAATTAAATTGTCACCATGGATGAGGAAGCCATAAGCTGGAAATACACTGGAAAAATTTGTTCTTCTGTCAAATTAAAGGGCATTTTCAGTGATGGCTTTTGGAACGAATTTCCGTCATTTCTTCTTGACTAGTTTAGTTTGGAGACAAACCGTTTTAGTTTAGGAGATCTGCCATCTTCAGCGTCTTTTTTTGGTTGGTATTTGCGTATACTTTTAAAGTCCTGATATTAAATATCAATTCTGTTATTATATTTATAGTAGGTATTCAAAATATAGGATCGACATATATCTCTATAGGGTTATCCAGAGGCACTTTGAGGATGCTAAATGAGAATATCTGTCATTAAAATATGGAAATTAGTTTCTTGTCAGTTTCTTTTATATCTCATCTAAGTGATAGACATCTCTAACCATGCAGTATATTCTTATACATATATCGTATTTTATAGCAGACCGTATTAAAGTTATTAAAAAGTTTATTTTGATATTACTATTTATATGTATATATATGTACATATGTATAATATTCATCTTCTACTACCCTTTAGTTTAATATTAATATTGTAGATATAAATATTAACTTGCCGCCAGCGGAAAATGTAATGAGTCGAGAAAACATTCGACCAAGCAAGACTATTTTTGTCGCTGTGGCGTGAAGGAAGGCGCTAGCCGGTATTCAATGATATACGAGTACATAATTCAATGTCTGCTTAATTGCTGTTAATTTATGGCGGTTTTGGGTACAGTCATGGCGTATTAGCGCTAAAGTCCTTCGGTTGCGGCAGAAATTTCTCAGAAAAATTAAAAAACAAAAATTTCATATTTTATCTAAAACCAAAACCGCTATTTCCATTTTGCAAATTCAAAACAAAACTGGTGTTATCTATATTTCCAAGAGAAATATAGAGTTTTCTTTATTAGTTAAGTTGTTTTAAGTTTTTGGATAATGATGATGCTCTCACGTAAGTATCGACTACGTGTTAACTAAAATAGATAATTCAAATCGTTTGCAATCCTATTCTGCTTATTTTGCGACTGATAATTACCGCGTAAATACATATTAATAAACTTAATTATTTGCTCATGGAACTGTTTTTATGTGATTGCTAACCAACCGTTTCTATTTACCGTTTATTTTTAATGTTGTTTTTTAAAGCAGCAACAACTTTCGCGACAATTTTGACTACTAGTATGTAACTAAAAGCTTGTCTGTCAACTTAACGTTATTATGTTTAAAGTGAAATTTCTTGTTACTGTGATGTTTAATGCTAAAATCCAGACAAAAGCAATACACTACGATTAGCTTTTTCTCTTAATACAAGCAGACCACTTTGAACATTTTATATTTGAAGCGTTTGACAGATTAATTTAACAGATTATATTTGTTTTTAACGGTTGTACATCATCAACAATGAACCGAATAACAGAGTAAATACTACAGTATATAGAGAAGAGTTTAATTCTGGTAAATGACCATAATTCTTACTTCAGTATTTAAATCATACTGAGTATAATGAATTAATAAAAAAGTGAGACACGATGAAAAAGTCTCATTTAGAGATTTTCTAAATTAGTCTAATTTTAGAGAAAAGTCTAAAAAGAATTACAAAAATTTTTTAAGAATTTAACAACGTTTTGGGTAATGCCATTTTCCGTTTTAATATTATTAAAACGTTTAATATTATTATTTTTTTGCTCTACTATCATCGATATTGCAAATCTATTGATTAGTTTCAAAACTATTACTTTACAAGGTATGCATATTTTTTTAATGTTGTTCCTTTTCTGTTTTTACTTCCAATGAATAATAAATACATATACCGAGATGCCATAAAAAATATTTTATTGCGTCTTTTAACTACGTAAAGGTATTTTGTTTACAACACGTTTATGATAACGTGTTTTGCATGAATTATAAGCTTAGTCCAACGATGCACAGAGCATAGATAAATTCTAAGTTATACGTACGACTATATATCACAAAGAATATGCATATAAAAGTACATATTTCGGAGAGGGAAAGAGAGAGAGAAATGGCTAAACAATAGATGATCATGGCTTATTAAAGCTCTATGTAATATCTCGAGGGCAATATACTTTGTTTATGTACAACTGAAATCAAAAAGTTTGTCTATAGACATTTTTCATGAAAGTGATATTTGGATTTTTTTTTTTCGGTCAACTCTTTTGGGAAAATAATGCCCAAATATCTGCTACTCTGGCGGTGTTCCTTTTTAGGGGACTCATCAACAATAGTACTGTATACGACTCTGTATACCATCGATTACATGCAACTTTTATAGATTTTTCATTCTGTCTTCCCTCGATTGCATTTATATATGCTATATAGAATAATATTTGAAATTCATTTGCAATTGTATGATTACAAATCTGTAGAATTTTCATATATTCCTACACTTATAACACTTTGAAATAGTAGTTTGAAACACTATGAACACTTGGAAAAGAATTCAAAAAAAGAATTTGAAATCCTGTAGTTTTTTTCTTTGGGAGCAATGACCCAAAGATTGCTTTTGAACGAAAACAATTTAAATTTTACGCGTATATACTCGTACTATACTCTCATTGAATATTTCTAAGAGAAGCAATGAAACCATGCGATACTGAGAGAGGAGTCATGAGTTAACGAGGGCAATGATGACAATGGAATATCTACGTTTTAACTATAGTATGTAAGTGTTAGTGTATAGCATGTACATACATATATATGAAAATGGAAGATAAGAAAGAAAAAACCTAACATAACATAAAACATGATTTATTTCGATATCTAATCTCCACAGAAGCAGTCTGTCTTTTTGGATCTGGTCTGAACTAACCAATTTCTAATCGTTTTCGCAATTCAAGACGAAAACGAGAATTGTCTCTAATTCTGTGTTATGAGTATAACGAGCTCGTTTAGTCTAAGCCCGACTAAATATGATAAATATATGTATATATGTAATGATATAATAGCAGTAACGAGCTTATACCTACAAGTATTTTTAAAAGTACCGTAATCATACTCGTATAAATTTTTTATAATTATTTTGATCATAAAAAATATTAGAGATTATTAGAGTGAGTAATAGTAAAAGTTGTATCGCAAAAATGGAATAAAATATGCGACCTTTCACACATTCCAGTAAATTTTATTTTATAAAAGATGGTCAGGTACATTTTCGCTGTTTTTTCCCCTTTCGCTGGAGTCGATGATGACAAGATTGTTAAAATGTGTACAAGCGTTTATGCATTCTCTCCGAAATGTTTGTGGAATGCTATCAGTTAGTTTATTTCTTTGCAATTTCTTTTGTTGTTCACCAAAAAAACAACAATCCTGCTGCATCTACTGCATTGCAATGTGCTGTACATTTTTAAAAATGCCAAAAGAAAAGCAAGTACATATTTGTCTTCACAGCTGTCAATTCCATCCCAGTTGGTTGGCCAACCTTTTATATTATAGGTTGGCAACCCGAAATTAAACCCAATTTAAATAAAACCCGCATAAAATGACTGCAGCTGAAACTTACCTCGTTGACTTGTTGTTGTTGTTGCTGTCATGCTGCTCTGATGTGCATTGCTTAGATTGTTAATATTGTTGCTGGCATTCGCATGGCTGGCGTTGCCACTGCCGCTGCCGTTGCCGTTGCTGCCATAGGTAGTTGCTGGACGAGAGGTCGCCGCTGTAGTTCCTCCGCCGGCATCTCCTCCAACCATTTCACCCGCCACACCAACACCACCATCACCAACACCGCCGCCACCACTATTAGCTTCTGCTCTGCTGCCATTGAATGCTAAAGTGTTGTTTGTGTTGAGCGTTGTTTGGTTTGATGATGTTGTTGTCATTATGTCAGCGACTTACTGTGGGTTGGATTTTTTGCTATTTTCAGGTTTTTTCTACGTTCGGTGTTTGTTTCTCGGTCGACTGCGACTCTCAGTTGTCGTATGAAAAACTGGTTTTTAGTTTTAGCTTCAGCCTTCTTTTTTTAATTTGAAATATGTTTTTGTTAAATTTTTTTTGCTTTGTTGTCGATTCAAAAGTAGTTCAAACTTAGCCAGAGTCTTTCAATTCTTGAGTTTGTTATGGTTGCTATTTTTTTGCAGTAAAAAATGTTGTCCAACTCAACAGTTTTCTGCAGGGTTCAGTTTTCTCAGTATACTCGTCGTACTTGTTGGTGTCATTTCATCAACTTTATCATAACCAACAGCGTATACTTTTTATTATGTTTAAAGTTTTGTTTGCTATGAAAACGGTTTCTCCTTCATGCATCGAAAGGGCTAAGAGTATTCACCCTAATAACAAGAGATAAAAGAAGCAAAATTAGGGGAGAAACGCTTATGAAAATGAAAAATGTATGATCGATTAAACAATGCTGCTTTGTATTTATTTATGTACGATAGGTAAAGACATCTTGTCAGACATCTTGTCGTGGAAACTTTGTTCTTAATCCCTAAAACGTTTCTGTCAAATAAAATAAAAACTATAAGGAATATACTATAGATATAGATGGTTATTCTTGACTTAGTCCAGAAAGCTAAAAGGAATAACGAATATCGCGAAAATTCAATTTAATAAAGAAAGAAAGAAGCCCAAAAATAACGAAAATCTCAAAAACTGAAGCTATTTAATAAAATAATCTCTGAGTAGTCTCCATTTAGGAAAATTGATATATGTATGTGCCTAAGGCTAAGTCACTAAACCAAAAAAAAAATTGTTAATGTGTTATTTCGGGTTACATTCTCTTAAATTATTACTCGTATAATCTGAAAAATAATTTATAAATTTGAAAAAATTTAACCCTTAAAGTGACCCTTTGAGTTTACTAAAAATTCTGTTTCGAAAAGAAAGTAACCAATAATAAATTAAATTGATAAAAAGCGTATGTCCCCGATCAGAGGGCTCTAATATTTAAAGTTACACGAAATTAAAAAAAAATTTATGAAAATTCAATGTCTATTGTTTTAAATCATTTGTGTAATCGATTTCTGTATTTTTATAATAAAAACTATTTTCATTCAATATAATTACGATCACGTTCTGGAACATGTGTTTGTGCAAACTATTGCTTGAGTATACTAAATTTTTAATCAACTTTGATTTTCCTTTTTTAAATGTATTTTTGAATCAACTTAAAATGAATAAAATACTTCGAGAGCGCTTAAAATAATAAAACAGCAACAACAACAGCAACCACAATCTTAGACAAAAAATCAACAAAGCAAAACAAAAGCAAAAATAAACGAGAAAAACCAAAAATAGAGCATGTAAGAATTCCAGTGAGTTTTACTTTTATTTTCATTCCACTTTTGCGAATGAATGTTGCCGGATTATGAGCATTTAATTATTTTTAGTTGCAAGATGTGTCGTCGCCTAAAGTATGTACGAGTGTGTTGTGTAAATTTAGCTTTCCGTATAAATTCCGTACCATCTTCCGTTCTATTAATCACGTTGCCCACCATTGGTAAGAACGTGGCGCCAGATTAACATGAAATCTATTTTTCCAAACTTAGAACATTTTTAGACACATAAAGGTTAATAAAATAAAGATACGTATTCACTCGAGCCAATCAGCTTTGTGACTTTTAAAGACCTCCTGATTTTTACTCCTTAAATGACCTCTTAAATGGCACTTAAAAGTTGAGAGTTGAAAAATTACGCGAAATTTAAAATGATAACTCTTGTTGAAGGACCCTTTATTATTAATACAGTCAGACGTTTTCTGGCGACCCATTATATCAATAAATGTGTATGTGGATTAAGATAGTGGGCTGATCTTCTCAGCCCCGGTACCAAACTGTACTTTTGCGAAGGGTTTAAACCCATTCCGACCTTAGAATTTCTTCACTATAACAGGTTTTCGACATATCCTGATCTTAATGTGCAAAGAACTCGGCTTTTTGCTATTCTTGAGTTTATGTTAAAACACAAAAAATCCAATTACTTTATGGCGCGCGTCAAGAATTCTTCCGAAAAGTAAAGACTGGTTTCTATTGTAGTTGTCGGTCTGTATAATTTTAAAAAGTATGTACATATTTCCTATTCTTTAACAAATTAATTTTTTTTTACATAAATTTTCTTTCTTTGAAATAACAAATACAGTCAACCCTCCTACAACGCGACACTTGTACAACGCGTTTCTACGCGACGTTTTCTAAGAACGTATCTGTCGCGTTGTACGAGGGTTGACTGTACCCACTTTTAAGTTTTGGGTATAGATTCATAATCACAAGTACCTCTTGAAAGTGGAGAAGAAGAGAAAGTACGATACAAGTGCATCATCATCATCATCATCATATTGCATGTATACAATTTATTCAAGATTTTGATTAATTTGTATTTTTTGTGTCAAGTAGTTCAAGGAGAAAAAAACTAGTTTAGTAACTCATGTCATAAGAAGCAGTTTAACAAGTATTGAGAAATTTCATGGAAAGATGGTTTTTTCACTAACTTTTTAAGAAATAGTATATTTTAAACAAATTGCATAGCAAACCTTTATGCTGCTTTATGTCAGATCGTATTATATTACGTTGTACAGGCTTGTAACTTAAATTATACGATGTAGTAGTCATGGTGTACTAAGTTTGAATAATCATACTTTTCGCAGCGTTTAATGCACAATGAGTTTCACACTTGTTGGCTTACAAAAGACAATTGTTTGCGGTACATACATCCGTACTATACTGTATCAAGCTCCATACCTTTTTCATCTTCAATACAATTTTTTTTACAGGTTGTATCTCAGGCTATAATGCTTTTTGAATACATTAGACCGAAGGTATTTTGATCTAAGCTGAACTCTTGAATACAAGGCATTATGTACTTTCAAATTTTATTCACAGTTTAAGAAAATTTAAATACTAGTTGAATAAAAAATACAGTAGTCGTTTCTATGTTTGTAATTTTTGTATGATAAACTAACAAGTATTCTTTTAAGGAAATAATCAAAGAGTTCTGGAGCTGCAGAAGACACTTTGTTGCTTCATCCCAAAGTCTACGTTTAAGTTGGACTTTATGCTCTGATAATTTGGGCATTTTTGCTAATTTTGTTTTAATTTTTTTTTCGTTAGGTACATATATTTAAATCAACAAAACTGCAGAAGAAAGAAAGTCATGCTAATATTTATTACTAGCGGATCGATGAAGAGTAAAAACGTAAAACGAAGACTAGAGGGTTGCCAGCTCGTTGGGAAAATTGCGCACAGACCACAATAGGGATAATCGAGCTATATCGTAATTAGAATAAAGAGTAAATATATGACTCATATACAATCAAAAACTATATACCTGCTTTTAAAATAAGCTACTATTAAGTACGTGTTTTTAAAAAAAAAAATTCTCAGAATCCGCTTAGGTATCCTCGCTTAATAAGTAGGTACCAGATTTTAAAAATACCTAAGATACTACTTTTTTTGGCAACCCTGAGAATATATGAGAATGAGCTCATCCACCAAGAGAATTCTCGTTAACAGGGGCAGAGAGTAGATAATACACTTTTCTAGATTTTCGTTTTCTTACGACGGCGTTTGTTGCTGCTGTTGAAAATACATTTAGGAATTGGAAATTTCTCAAGGTTTCGGTATGGTTTTGGCTGGTGTTTTTGGAAAACATGAACGCTGTTTGTTGTTGTTGCAGCTGTTTGAACTTGTGCTTTTGTTATTGTTTTCATACGTATGAATTTTTGCTCAATGCATATTTTTCTTATTCAATGCAAATAAATGGGCGTTCTCGGGCAAGATGATGGATGCTATTTAAAATTAATGCAAAATCACCTGCTTCTTAAAGTTTATTCATTGCGCTGACGGAGTTATTAATAAAATAATACACAAATCATTCGCACTACGACTGGACGGCTTTATACGTATATGGAAATTGCACTTTACACTACTTTTGGAACGTTTCTTCAATTTCTAATTTATTGCACAGTTCGTATTGATTTTCCGTCGTCGCTAATATATCTACAGAGAATCTCACAGGAACATGACAACACCACTAAATCACTTTGCTTTTTACTATAACAATAACCCAGGACAGGACGACTTGAACTTCTTTAACAGAACGTTTCGACTTATTACATAAAGTTGCATTTATTTACTGTGGTTTTAATATTATTAATATTTTGCTTAGGAAGAAAAACGGAAACGGAACGAAACAAACTCAAACAAACAATTCGAGCACTCTCGGGAAACTGAATTCGATTGCAGCCAAGAGAACGGAATGGAGCAAAATTTCTTGGAAGTTGTGGAGCCTGCAGCTGTTTGTGGATAGTAGTTAAAAATGTTATTGGCGTCATATAGATGGCGCTGGTAACAGCGGAAAGATAGACTATGCGGAGACAAGAGATTAAACTAACGCTATATTAGTAATTGTTTTGGCATTAGTTGAAAGTGAAACAATTTTCTTTATTATAAGAAAATATTGAATAAGACTCAGTAAAAAATTGGGACACTAATAAAATAGAATAGAATAGATTCGAGTGACGTAATTGTTTTAGATAATTGTACCTTATTAGCAGTGTATAGATAAACTGATGTATTTATATTAGATACATAGTTATAAGCTGCGACTAGTGCATAGTAGATGTCACTTTACTTTTTGTTTCATGAACTAAGGACCATACTATATAAATGAAGCTACATCTTTTAGAATTTATTTTAGACGCTGACACTGACACTGAAACAAAAAAAAAACGCTGAAGATGACATATCACATAAACCGGGTTGCCTCTAAACTGACAAGAGAAACTGACGGAAATGCTCGCAAGGCCAAATAAATGTTGCGAAATATAAATTGGATTTTTATTAATTCTATTTTATTAAACTTTATTAATTTTTCTGAAGCAGTCAGTACCGTTCGTTAAGGACAAATAATTTTATAAATGCCTTTTCAAAATACATTATATGAGATTATTTCTAAAATATAATTATAACTTAAAAGTATATAAAAATTTATAAAATTTAATTTATGAGTACAAAACTTATTATATGATAATATGAATAATATTAGATGATATGAGATGGGTACGAACGTGTACATACTTATAAAAAAATACCACATTTGTAAAACAGTCTATGAAGCATTAGAAATAAATCTGCAGTCTTTCGTTTCAAATAGTTGGACTGCAGCTCAAAATACTGAGGATTGAGGTGTGGAGATCCATTAAGTACTGAATTAAATTCTTACGAGCATGTCTCAATGCATTGAAAAAGAAAACAAATGCCCGCACTCTCGGTCAACCTGCATGGTTGCTATCAGGTCAGTATAAAGGTTGCTATCAAATATTGGAATAACTTCGAGCTCATATCCTTTCAACTTCGTATCGTTTCTGCACCTTTTCGCATCCTTTTGCTTAACTATTGACCAAATTGTTGTCAATGATCATTTGAATGATTCGCAGACAGTCTCGTTGACGTGCAGCGGTATTGTTGATGAGCTCTTCGATGAATTTACTCGAATCGATATTTGTGTTCGGCGGTATATCCTGGGTACAGGATATGTATTTGTTGAAAATCTCTGTATTTAAGGAGCTGGGCAAGTAACTGTTATGATTGTTGTTGTTGTTGTTGTTGTTGCTGTTGTTGTTTTGTTGCAAACGCTTGCCCAGTTGACGAGCGGCACTGAGCAACAATTCTTTGGAATGCTGATAGTTTCGCATTTGTTTCAAAATGCGATAATCGGCGCTCGATAATTCCACCGAGTTTTCGCTACGGCCGGCAATATTGACGTTGGCAACGTTGGTGTCAATTGGATGGCGTTTGTTGTGCTGATGATCGGCTAAGAACTTTCCAAGAAGAAATCCTAGCAAAGCAAAAAAAGAAATAAAAAAATTGCATAAGATTTATTCAGTAGAAGGACGGTATATATCAAAGGAAATAAGTAACAGAAATCCCCTCAATCTCACTCTCACCCCCACCCTCACCAAAACAAGACGGCAACAAGCTCGTCGGTGGGTTCAATGTCAAAGAGACTGTTAGCCAACATCGCTTGTTAATCGGTCAGTTTTTCTTGGTTTTTATTGTCTCAGATTAGCACGTTTTTAACTAACGACGAGCGAGCTGTCACTTCAGGGATATCGAGTGTCAAGCCGAGTGTCATGCAGCATGTTGTCCGACAGAGTATTACAAGGTATATGGACAAACATTCGGAACAGTTAGGGGTGAAGGGAAAGGGTAATCGTATCTGCTGGTGGTTGTGAATCGAATTGAATCGATTGGTCGTCTCTTCAAAGGCAGGTACCGTCCTTTATATTCTGCATTGTCATTTCTATATTGACATTTCCGCTGTCAAATACAACAAAAGTGAGGAGGAGGGAAGAAAGGAAGAGCGGGAGAAGCTAAAATGTGAAAAAGTCCGACATTACTGTGTGTGTATTTTCATTGTTTGAAAGAATTAATGCAGTGAGTTAATAAATGGCAAAGGATCACTGAAAAATATTTATAAATAATTGAAATTAAGTTTTGCGTCATTATTATTTAAGTCATTTAGAGTAAATATTAATCACCTGATACCATGGTGCAGAAAGCGACCGTTATCACCAGCATCAGACAGGTGCGTTTCGTCATGTACTCACGGGGATCTCGTGAACTGTTGGCATGTACCGCTGTTTCGTAGCTGAGGACTTGATGCATTTTGAATTTGTTTTTTTTTTTTTTTGGGTATATTTTAGAATATTTTGGTATTTTAGAGTATTGCTATTAGTTTCTAAAAGATTTCGATTTCACGAAGTTTCATTTTTTCAAAGGTCGACACAAAAACACACGGCACGAAGCTATAGAAAGGAAAAAAATAGAATTAATTTTCCATAGAATAAATTGCAACAAAATATTGTAATTATAATTTATTTTGTGCAAATATCTCATCGTAAGTTTCATTTTAAATGCAATTTTAATACAAAACAATATCCATACATACATACATATATCAAAATGTCATAACCGTTAAACAGTTGGCTCATGCCTTCCGCGCTTCCTTCTTCCTACTAGCATGGAAGAGCACAAAAAAAATTAAAAGATAATATAAAACTGCCGCATCTAAACTCTTGCATCTAAAAAAAAATCTTCATTTGGGAAAATATTTGAGAACGTGGAAGAACAAGACAGAAGAGGCTTCTTCAGTTCAGTGAAACACTTGTTCGCGTACTCGTGCCTCGTTGTGTTTTCGTTGTCGTTGTTGTTGTTATTCTCTACGTATGCTAATAGTGCTTTTGTATTTTTTGTTGCTACTACCGCTGTTAATGCTGCATGCACGATACTGCAGCGCTGCTGCTGCTTGTACTCTACTGCTGCCGCATCGTTTTTCGTAAGGGCAACAAATTATTGAGTGGCGCTTGCAATGAAATGTTGTTGACAAAAGTTAAAATGTTGATGCTGCTGCTGCCGCTGCCGCTGCCGCTGCTACTGCTGTTGTGCATGCATATCGTGCTTTATTGTTTTTGTTGTTTTTTTTTGGGCATTTTTATGTTGGTAGCAGAGTACTTTTGTTCTGTTGCTTTAGAGAAGTTGCTGCTTTCTGCTGTTCTTGTTTTGGATGATGTTGATGTTCCTCTGCTATTTCCTAACCTTAAGTACATTTTAAGAAAGTCTTTAGGCCGTAAAGGAATAAAATTTAAATATTATTCGACTTAAAGGAATCCGTACCGTTCGTTTATTGGTTTCTTCGCATTTTTTTTACTACTTATAACAATCATCAGTGACGCTAATGTAAGGGCGTGAGATATAATCGAAAGTTTTATCCTCGATGGTGGTTAAATTTTTTAGAAAAAGTTTTTATATATCCACATTCATACTCATACGATAAATTCCAATAAAATTCTTTCTTCGTTCTTCATTCTATCTATTCTGTATAAATTTGGTAGAGTTAATAGAGATGTTGTTGTTGTTATTGCTGCTCCTGGAATCGGTTCGATTTCGTTGTTTCTGACGTTCGTTTATGCGAGCTTCATTTCAATTAAATTCCAAACATTATTTGTATAATAAATGCAGGCTCGCATTTAGACTTAATAGCGCCCTAGGTCCGGCTCAAACTTTGAGAACTTGTTGAGTCCGTAATTATAAATAATTTACGTTTATGAGTTAAACAACTATAAATATTAACTCTTAAAAAACATAATAAATCTTGAGGAAATTTTTATCAAAATTGGCATTTCGGTTTTGATATTTTTGGTACGAAATTCTAGGTCTTCCAACCGGAAAAAACTGAAAAGTGTCTATTTCAGTTAACTTTTGATAAAGTTTATATTCTAAATAATATTTAAATTATTCTCATTTTCATACAACATGTACAACATATGCTCAAGGAATCTTACATGTACGAATTTTAATATGTAGCTTCAAGGCTGCTTTAAAGTGTTTAAAACAAAAAATTGTTCTCCGCAAAAGTTAATTTATTAGGAATGAAAAGTAAGAGAACATTTATTTAAAACTTAGAAGAGTTATTTAGCCTTAATTGAAATATATTTAAATTTATTTTAAAGTTATTATTCAAATAAAAAATCAACAAAAAACTTTTATTACGAAATTATTCATTTAAATAAATAATTTAGTCATTATTTGCTAATATGTACTTTTGATTAAATAGAAATTTTATTATTACATTAATTATTATTACTCTAAAATACAAATACTAAAAATTAAAAACTAAAACTGAAAATTAGAATTTAAAACAGATTTAAACCAATGAGAGGATGAAGGATTTAAATTTAAGCGAGGAATGATAAAAATTTAATCAAATAATGTTTGAGAATTCATTAAAAACCGATCTGTTTATTCCTTTCTTCTTTCATTGGTTAAAATTTGTGTTGTATTCTAACCCATATTGTATTTTATTTTTTCCAATTAAAAAGGAAAATATTTAAAAAGTCTTTGCCCGAGGCTTAGGCGTGCCCCAAAACAAACTCTACTTTTTGCCTATTTTTCTTGGTAGTCGTAAATCCAGCCCTGGACTATTTGTTGCTGTTTTTCATTCAGTTGGCGTGGTTTGTTTACAACAAAAAGTGTTTGTGTGTGTGTGTGTGTGTGTGTGTGGCGTGCAGCTTCCGCACGTATGCATCAGCTTCAATCGAGAACCAACGAAATACTCGCTATCCTTGCTCGGTTATCAACCTCTTCCTGGATACCAAACTTTCACTTACTTTGTTCCTTTTCAACGATTTACGCTTTAACTTTATACTATCGCGTACACACTCGCACGCTGTATCGTATCTTCTTTATTTTTTGGCAAATTTTGTTTGTTCACAGGCTGCCGCCCATGTTGATTGTTCCGTTTGTCGCTTTGGTTGATTTTCGAAATAAATGTTTTTAGAGTTTGAATTTGAATTTTAACAAAAATACTTTTAAAATGTTAATGATAAATGCGTGGAAAGGAGATATTTGAATTTGAACAACAACAACGACAGCGAGTAGAGCCACTTCATTGTTGCTTTTGTGCGAAACGAAGATGCCCACGATACTAAATTTTAATTAGTTTTCTTACTACTGCTCTACTGCTTAAATCGAGAAATCAAGGATTTGTAGAGAGCTTTTTGCTGCAAGCTTCCGTTGCATTTCTCTTAGATGCAATGGGAAAAAAGCTAAAGAGCATAAATCTAAAGCATAAATTTTGCTACATGAAAGAACAAAAAAAAATTCTCTTACTATTCGATTTTTATTGTTCTGGTTGTTTTTGTTTCTGGTGTAAGCACAACTGTTGATTCGATTGTTTTTTTTTTTGAAAAGTTTGTTATTTTTAGGTTAAATCATACTTTAATATTATAATGATTAGTGAGGGCTGATGGCGCTGCAATAAGAGAAGAATGAAAGTGTTTTAAAAATTAAAAAAAATTTATTAGACATTTTTTAAAAAAATTGTCTATTGTAATATTATACTCCTAACGCCGTTACAATTGCAGAATTTTTAAACAGAAACAACGTAACGAAAGCTTCGTGAACATGCTTAAACAAAAAAAAAAAATAGTTAGTTAAAAAAAAATGGCGGATTAAAAAAAATAGGCACTCAAAAGGAAAAGTTATGTATTTTTTTTAGAAGATGATTAAATAAAATTTTAACTTTGGGTTTTAAAAAGTTTACAAAGATCTGGCAAACTTTGGATATATTGTAATTATTTCTTTATTTATTTACGACATAGCGATATAATTTTTTGGCAATAAAAAAATTGGCAATACGAAGAAATAAGAGCCTTAGAGTTAATCTTCAAAACTGGAAATTTTTATTGTTGCTGTTCTATTCTTATTGTAAGATAATTAAAAAACAAAGCTATTTAGCTAAGCTATACTTAGTTAAATGGAATTATTTTATTTATGTATTTCTTCTTTTATTAATTTATTTTTTTCTTCTTTCTATTTATTTCTTCACTTTATTTATTTCTTTTAGAGTAACCAATGTACTCGTACTTTGTATTTCTCTTTGGTTCAAATTGCTTTTTCTCATTTCCATTTCTCAGCATTTTCAGTTAAAAAGTTCTAGAAGTATTGTATGCTATCAATGAAAACTGTATCGGAGAGAAGAACGTACAAAAGTTTGTTAAGAGCTTTTTTCGAAATGAGTTGCGTTGCGCCCGGTTTTATTTAGCTTTGTTCCCCTGAAAAACTTCCCTTGAAAAAAGATGCTCCTTTCTGCAGCGAACATGTTCGCGAGCATTATTTTACTAAAACCTTTACTAATGTTTTTAATGAATATTAACATTTTTTATGAGTTTCTTTTATTTCCACAAAAATAAATTTGAATGAGAGAAGAAGTATTTTCTTTTCAAATAATAAATATAGGATCAACAAGTGACAGAAGATTAAAAGAAAGCTTTTTATAATAACTCACCGTATTTTTATACATAGCTTGATTACAGATTGAACTTTTGTTTTTGCCTTGAAAGTGAAATCTTTTAGATTGCATTTTAGTAGCATTTGCATTTTTTGCAATTTTTTAGAGGTCGTTATTTTCATACATATGAAACTCTTCTAGTGGTTTTTTAGCCTTCGTCATGAAGGCTTTTTTTTCCTTTAGGTGTGGAACAATAAAGAAGCCAATTAAGTTTAGCTTTTTCCACCACTTTTTTTTCTTCAAACTAAATTTTAATGTATTTCAAAAGTTAGCCATAAAAAACAAACTAAAATATATTCACAAAATCGCTTTAGAGGCAATAATTTTTGGCAATACATGCTCTTGCTATTATCGGTATCATTTTCTTCATGCGTTTCTAACCTTTCAACATAAGATATATGTATTTTTATTTATGCTGAAAATATGTACATATATGAAAATTTAAAGTCTAAGTAAAGTAAGAAAAACAAAAACCTTTTTTATTGTAATAGTTAGGACGTTAAAAAAATTTTCTTTTTAAAAATATTAACAAATCAGCTTTTGATTTGTTCTTTGAAATGTCTTTAAAATTAGGCAAAAATAGCTATTTTTAAATTTTAAATAAAGTCCTTAATTAAATTTTACACTTACAATAAGTTGATGTTAAATCCTTTTTTTAGTCTTCATTTATGTAAAAACAACATAACTTTACATTTACATTACACATTTCCTCTTTTTGTATTGTATTTAGATGCACGTTAAACATTGTGAAAACTAATAAAGACCAGACCTCATACTATACAACCTCCTTTTTAAAAGTGTTAATGAACGAGGTCAATTTGTATGGTTTCAGTTTATTGATTATAGAAATAAAGTTGTAACGAAGTGTTTCTCGGCCGAGGTGACGCTCGCCGGATGTCCACGGTTCTGCCTTCATCACAAAATATTTCTTTGTGTCAGGAGGCCGATAATTTTAAGAAAGAGACAGTAGTTATTTTATAAATCTTTATTTACTAGTTACTTATCATCATAAAATACATTTTTCTTAATTCTATGCCTGCCTTACGTTTTTGTTATTTGTCTCGCTTTGTCTTGTGTTGTCTTGTCTTGTCTTGTTTTGTCTCAAGTCCAGCTTTCCGATCCAGAGTCCTCCCGACGAGACTAAGGTGAGAAAATGGGTCTACCGCTTGAAGGTTCTCCCGCTCTGGAAACCCACCCGCCTGTGGTACACTCTGGAATCGTGTCGCTGGAACTTTACACGAAATCAGTCTGTCTTGGTCAGTTGCTTGCGTTTGTCGTTGCGTTGTGTCGTTTAAAAAAAAGGTGGAATCGTAGTCTGTGGGTTTTTTTTTTTTTATCGGCGTTTGTGGGTTTTTTTTTTATTTATACGTTTTCTAATTAACTGAGGGGACAGAGGACGTAAAATCGTTGAAGTTACCATCGCCGGAAACAACGAAGGTAACCACCGTGACTATGCTCGTGACCATTGGGAATCAGTTTTAACTCTTGACGAACAAGAGATCTGGTCAACCAAGGCGTGAACACTGTGAGTCTTATGGCCGGAGACAACCGCAAGACTCACTTGCTCCGAGCGTGATTCTAGTGGGCAATGAAACGAAAAGGAGGGCAATCACTTGTGTTACCGTCGTCGGAAACAACGCAGGTAACCACCGTGACTTTACTCGTGACCATTGGGAATCAGTTTTAACTCTTGGCGAACAAGAGTTCTGGTCACCCAAGGCGTGAACACTGTGAGTCTCATGGCCGGAGACAACCGCAAGACTCACTTGCTCCGAGCGTGATTTTTAGTGGGCAATGAGAAGAAAAGGAGGGCAATCACTTGTGTTACCGTCGTCGGAAACAACGCAGGTAACCACCGTGACTTTACTCGTGACCATTGGGAATCAGTTTTAACTCTTGGCGAACAAGAGTTCTGGTCACCCAAGGCGTGAACACTGTGAGTCTCATGGCCGGAGACAACCGCAAGACTCACTTGCTCCGAGCGTGATTCTAGTGGGCAATGAAAAGAAAAGGAGGGCAATCACTTGTGTTACCGTCGTCGGAAACAACGCAGGTAACCACCGTGACTTTACTCGTGACCATTGGGAATCAGTTTTAACTCTTGGCGAACAAGAGATCTGGTCACCCAAGGCGTGAACACTGTGAGTCTCATGGCCGGAGACAACCGCAAGACTCACTTGCTCCGAGCGTGATTCTAGTGGGCAATGAAAAGAAAAGGAGGGCAATCACTTGTGTTACCGTCGTCGGAAACAACGCAGGTAACCACCGTGACTTTACTCGTGACCATTGGGAATCAGTTTTAACTCTTGGCGAACAAGAGATCTGGTCACCCAAGGCGTGAACACTGTGAGTCTTATGGCCGGAGACAACCGCAAGACTCACTTGTTCCGAGCGAAGCTGAAATGAAAAGAAGAAAAATAATTAATTATATGTTGGTAGTTCTTACCTAGCTGGCCGGCTCCCAACGACCCCCTTTCTTCTGCGGCTGTCGTCTCTTTTATAGCCGGCCATGCTTGTTCTTCGTTTGTTCTTTTGTTGTTTTTTTGTTGTCGGGGTCTGATTTCGTTTGTGTCAGCTGTTTAGGGTGGTTTACAGAGTGTGGCTTTGTTGAATTTTATAATTATAAAATTTTCTTTGTTGAATTTATATAATGTAAATACAAATATATAATTAGGTATATTTATATAAATGTATAACACAGGTATGATTGTTTTATTTTTTTGCTAATAACTAGTATGTAGAGCAAAATTTGGTTGGCCAAATTTTGTTCTTTACATTTCCCCCCTTCTTTCGGTGGGGCAATGGTAAACAGAAGGTGAGTAAATGGAAAACAATATATTTTTTTTTTCCTTTGAATACTCCTAGATATGAATGGAAGTCTTCCTATAGAAGATTTTGGTTTTTTTTTTTTTGGGTTTATTTATTATTTTTTTTTTTTTTTTTTTTTTGTTTACGTTAGTGTTTTTTTTTTTCCAAAATATTGTATATTTCGAACTTCCATCCAGGTAAGTCTTAGGTCAGTATGATATTTGTACGTTCTTAACTTTAATCTGGGTAAGTATATGTAAATAAATAATAAGGTAAATTCAGGTAGGTATAATTTTTAACAAAATACTTTAATAACTAATAAGAAAGAAAAATCAGGTAAGTACAATTTTTAACAAAATATTTAAATACAGGTAAGTTAAATGTAGGTGAATTCAGGTAAGTATAATTTTTAACAAATTATTTTAACTCAGGTAAGTAAATTAATAATAAAAAATTCTTTAAGTCAGTTAAGTAAATTCAGGTAAGTATAATTTTTAACAAAATGCTTCAATTCAGGTAAGTAAATGAATAATAAGGCAAACATCAGGTAAGTACAATTTTTAACAAATTATTTTAACTCAGGTAAGTAAATTAATAATAAAAAATTCTTTAAGTAAGTATAATTTTTTTCAACAAAATACTTTAAGTCAGTTAAGTAAATTCAGGTAAGTATGATTTTGAATTTTTTTTTTTTTTTTTTTTTTTTTTTAATTTTGGGTATAATCTACCTGTATAATTTTGCTGTTGTTTTTTCGTATATCGTATTGGAACATCAGGCCTTCGTGGACTCTTTTGAACCGTCTTTTTTTGTTTCCTGGTTTGGTTTTGAGTTCGTATTCCATCTGTGTTACTATCTGACCGGTAAGGTGGTGTCCTGGTATCATAATTATTGTGGTCCCGTCAGGTATTCTTACTGGCGATGGCGTGTCTTTAGGTTGTGCTGAGATCTGTGGTGTGGGATTTCGATCGTCCACTCTGCCATTGTCTCCGACGACCTTGAGGTTTTCTTCGATCTGCTCTGTTCCTGTGGCTATTTTTGCGCGGAATTTGTGGATGCTATCCAGAGAGCTGTCGCTTGAGCTGTTGTTGTTGCTGCTGCTACTACTATCGCTGCTGCTGCTGCTATCGCTGCTGCTGCTACTATCGCTGCTGCTGCTGTCGTCGATGTTATACCGTTTCTTCCTTTTAGTTTTGTCGGTTTTGTCGCTACCAGGGCTTCCGGGCGTTACCTCTGGTTCGGGAGGTGATGGTGGTAGTGCCTCGAGTGGTGGTGGTACTGCTCGGGAGATCCGTTTTGCGTTTCTTGCCGCTGGATCAGTAAAGGATACCTTCCGCGGGACGGTGTACCTTTCTACCTCCTCCCCTGAGATTATAGGTGGTCCTCTTGATTTGACTGTGGTGGTACTGGTGGATTTTTTTATTGTTTCGACATTTGCTCCTCTTTTTAAGTTTTGCCGTGGTTTCGATCCGGCGGGCGCTGGTCGCGGTGTTTTTTTATTTCCGTTGCACGGGTGTGGTCGCTGATACCCGGGGCTGCATTTTGGGACAACTTTTAGCCTATCCTTTCCGGTTGGCACTTCGTTCAGGTCATACGGTAGGTGCTGCATTTTCGGTAGTTTCGCTTCCAAGTCTGCAGTGGCTTTAAAAAAATTGTTTACCGTTCTTTCAAATTTGTCCATTTTGTCTGTGGGGAATAGAAAGAAAAGAAAAGTGTTAAGATCGTGGTTCGTGTATCTTATACGTATAGAGTACTGATGCAATATAGTGGAAGTTTTTTTACAAGAATTATATGAAGCGTTTGCGGGATTTCTACCGTCTAGGATCTATGCTGTATGTAAGGTTTGATTTCGCTTATGTGGACAGTGTGCAAGCGTGATTCACCAGGTTTTCTAATGAGAGCAATGACGGGTGATTTAAAATTTATGACTGTGTATGGGCCGATATATTTTGGTGCAAGCTTGGCGTTAAAGTTGGTGATAGCTTTGGACAACTGGTGATTTTTAATTAGTACTTTCTGACCTACCTTTGGGGACCACGGTCGTCGACGTAAGTTGTAATAGCGTGACTGGTCTTGAGCTACTCGAGCTAAGTTGTGTTTGACAATTTCATAAATGCTTTTAGTGGTTTCCTGCCATTCGTCTGGGTTTTGCGTATTGTTTCCTGTACCTAATGTGACTTCGTCAAATAGAGTGTTTGGTAATCGTGGTTCTCTTCCTTGAGTGAGAAATGCCGCACTATAACCTGTGGTTACAGAAACACTGGTGTTGATGGCGAGCATAATTTCTGGTATCAGTTCGTCCCATGACTTCTGGTTATTCTGAGTTATTTGTGCCATGATAGTTTTGACCGTCCTGTTGGCTCTTTCCGTAGGGTTTTCTTGTGGTGTGTAAGGGGCTGTGAATTGCTGTTTGACTCCCATCTCACTCAAGTATTTGCGAAAGGTCCTGCTGGTAAATTGAGTGCCGTTGTCGGAGAGGAGGACTTTTGGTGTCCCGTATCTGGCCAGAATTCTTTCCCGAAACGCTTTGATGGTTGTGTGTGAAGTTGCTTTTCGTAAAGGGACGAGCTCGGTCCATTTGGAAAATTGATCGAAAAGTACCAGTAGCATTGTATTCCCGTGTTTGGATCGTGGTAGTGGACCAATAAAATCGGCACATAACGTTGCCCAGGGTTCTTCGGGGATCCTGGTTAGCATTTCGCCCGATGGTTGTAGTTGACTTACCTTATATCTTTGACAAGAATCACAAGCGCGTACGTACTGACTGATATCGCGAAACATCCCCGGCCAGTAGTATCGTGAGATGATTCGTTGGGTGGTTTTCCTTATGCCCAGGTGACCTGCAGTTGGGGTGTCATGATTTTCTTCTAGTACTCGTTTTCTTAGTGGTGTTGCCACACAAAGTTTCCATGGCGTTGCTTCTTCGTCGTGTAGACTAGTTGGAATGTGTCGGTATAGTTGGTTTTCAACTATAGTATAGTCCGGAAATTTGGTAGGATTCTGCTGTATTTCTTTTTTCCTACGATTCAGCCACTGGCACTCTGGGATTTCTTCTATTACCTGTATTCGTTGTAGAATTTCCCGTGGTTGTCTTGACAAAGCGTCAGCTACTACGTTCTGCTTTCCTTTGCGATATTGGATGGTGAACTGGTACTGCTGGAGTTCCAGGGCCCATCTTGCTATTCTTCCGGTTGGGCTTTCAATGGAATTTAGCCATTTGAGCGAAAGATGGTCGGTGATGACTATAAACTTATATCCTTCGAGGTAGGGTCTCATTTTTCTTATTCCCCAGATTATGGCAAGGCATTCTTTCTCTGTTGGAGAGTAATTTTTTTCCGCTCCGTTGAGATGTCGGCTTGCGTAGGCAATCACTTTCTCACTGTTGTCGATGTTTTGTGTGAGTACCGCTCCTAATCCGTATTCACTGGCGTCCGTTTGTAGGGTAAAGGGTTTTTCAAAGTTTGGACATGTCAAGATAGGGGCTTCCATTAATTTGGTTTTAAGATTTTCAAACGCTTTTTGTTGGCTATCAGTCCACTTAAAGTGTTTACCCTTTTTTAGAAGTAAAGTCAAAGGTTGTGAGATGGTAGCGAAGTCGGGTACAAAGCGTCGATACCAAGATGTGATTCCTAGAAATCGACGTACTTCGCGTACTGTTTTTGGTGGTTTTAATTCCTGTATGGCGGCTACTTTCTCTGGGTCTGTATGTATGCCCTCTTCGCTAACCACGTGACCAAGATATTTGACTTTTGTTTGGAAAAAAGAACATTTTTCGGGGTTTATTTTCAAGTTTGCTGCTCGCAGACGTCGAAAAACTTCTTGGAGATTTTCCAGGTGGTTTTCTAGGGAGGTACCTGTCACTATAATGTCGTCTAGGTAAGCAAACGCAAAGGGTTCTAATTTTGGACCTATGACTTGGTCTAACGCTCTTTGGAAAGTGGCTGGGGCGGAATGTAAGCCGAAGGGCATTACTCGCCATTGGAATAATCCTCTGCCTGGGACAGTAAAAGCTGTGTACTTTTTACTCTTGGCCGCCATAGGAATTTGCCAGTAACCGTCTTTTAAATCTATACTACTGATATATTTCGCGTTTCGTAGTTTGTCAAGAATGTGGGTTATTCGTGGTAGTGGGTAGGCGTCAGGTATAGAGTTTTTGTTTAATTGTCTATAGTCAATGCACAGTCGCCAGGCACCTGTTTTTTTTTTCACCAGTACAATGGGTGCACTGAATGGGCTATGTGATGGTTCGATATAGCCTTTGTCAAGTAATTTATCGATTTCGTCGTTAATGATGGCCTGCATTGCGGGATTTCGGGGAATATACCTTTGCTTTATGGGCCGTTCGTCTGCCATGACTATGTTGTGTTCGGTGATATTAGTGGTACCTGTTTGTGTGCTAAACTGTTGGAGTTCGTTATTTAAAAAGTTATTAATATCAATTTCTTCGTGCATATTGGCGGGTGTTATTGTTTTGTAGTGTTGCTTACCCTTCGTAGAATGGTACTTACTTATTTCAAAAGGGATACCTCCACAGTTAAAGGAGGCTTTTGCTTCCATAAGAATATCCAAACCTATAATCACGTCGTCTGGAGTTGTTTCTAATATTATGAACTGGTGCGTTTTATGAAAATTTCCTAGTTGTATGCTAGTGCTGATGTAGTAGTGTAGGGAGATTGTAGAACCGTTAGCTAGCGTCACTTTCATCGGTGGGTTGAGTCGTTGTTTCTTCTCTTTTAATTTTTGAGAAAATTGGTTGTTGATGAAGCTCGTGGAGGCCCCGGTGTCGATGGTTGCTTTCTTGCTTATTCCCCCGATGGTGATGTCGGCTGTTAATTGGGGAACGCTGCTTCTTCTGATGGACGAGTTGTGCGGGGATGATGTTATGGGGAAATCGCTTATCCTCGCTCTGGCCGATTTCCGTCGCCTTTTCCCGAATTCTGCGTACAGCATTGAATAGTTCGAATATTTGGACGTCCGCATCTCCAGCAGAATAATTTCTGAGGCTTCTTACATGCTGTAGCATAGTGTCCATGTTCGCCACATCTTCGGCATGCCGTTTGTGGATCGCTAATGTAGTTGTTGTCATTTCTGGGCATTGGTTGGGTACTGACAGCGTTCCTAACCATGTGGTTTTGCTCTCTTCTGGGGTTTTGAAATTGGTTGCCGTGTTGTTCTCTGGATTTGATGGCTTCAAAATCTTCTGCCATCTCTATTAGTTCTTCCAGAGTGGAAAAATCTTTTCGTCGGATGTGTAGTTGGTATTCGTTGCCAGCGTTCGTAAAAATCCTTTCCAATTTTTGGTGCTCAGTATAATTTGTGTGCCTCATGAGGTTTTGTAGTACTAATACGTACATTTTAAAGGGCTCTTGTTGTTGTTGTTGCCTGTTTCGAATTTCGTCTTCCAGGTGTTTCCAGTATCGAGAGGGAAGGAAAAAGTTCAAGAAATCTCTCTTAAATGCTTCCCATGTTTCCCAATGCTTGTTGTTGTTTCGGTACCAGATAAGAGCGTTGTCTTGTAGTAGTTCTGGCATTGTGAAGTGTAGTTGGTTCAGGTTGATGTGGTATGCTTCTGCGAGCTCGGTGACTCGTTCAATGAAAGATAGTGGATCTTTTGTTCCATTGTATTTCAGCGACCACTTCCGCACCGTCTCGATTATGGTAGACGAAGGAGCGTTGTTTGTTGTTGGCAACTCTTCTTGTGGTTGATTTGTGAACCTCTGTGGCTTTTTAGTTGTGCCTGTCTGTCTTCCACTGTTAATTAGTGGCATTTTTATCGTGGTGTTGAGGTCAAGTGTCTGTTGTCCGGTAGCGCCAGGTGAGACTGCTCTGCGATGTTTGTTTTCTAGTTCCGTGAGTCGGGCCTCCTGTTCTTCTGTGTACAATTTATTGTTTACAAAGTTTCCGAGTTGTTTTCTTAGTTCGTCTACTGTTCCTTCTGTGGTAATTCCAAATTCCTCCATGTACTTCAACAATTCTTCCTTCTTTATAAAATATATCCAGCTGGTAGTAAGCATAGTTGTCTTAGTTGTCTTGATTTTTTTCCCTTTTGTTACTGGCTTGGGCTCCGATGTGCTCCGTTTGCTGGCTCGTCGGGAACTGACTCCAGCTGCTTACTGAGCTTAATTTATATATTTTCCGTGGCGTTTTCTGTGTAGAATTTTTCTGGTTTTGGCGATGGCCTGTGAAGGTCTGGTCTACTCTGCCGGTTTGCGGTGTTCTTTTTCTAGTTCAAAGCTTGTTATATGAAATACTATGTTTTTTTTTTTTTTTTTTTTTTTTTTTTTAAATAAAAAAAAAAACGAGAGAAATAAGAGATTAATTACGTGTATGTAATACATATATGTAGATATGTGTTGTCTATGATGAATGATAATAGTGTACTTCGCGCGTTTGTTGGTCTCGGGAACCGGCTGTTTTTCTTGAAAATGGTAGAAAAGGAAAGAGAGAGATGGTGGAAAACAAGAGTATGAAATATTTGTGTATGCGTAGTAAAATTATCGGTCCCTGCTCGGGCGCCATTGTAACGAAGTGTTTCTCGGCCGAGGTGACGCTCGCCGGATGTCCACGGTTCTGCCTTCATCACAAAATATTTCTTTGTGTCAGGAGGCCGATAATTTTAAGAAAGAGACAGTAGTTATTTTATAAATCTTTATTTACTAGTTACTTATCATCATAAAATACATTTTTCTTAATTCTATGCCTGCCTTACGTTTTTGTTATTTGTCTCGCTTTGTCTTGTGTTGTCTTGTCTTGTCTTGTTTTGTCTCAAGTCCAGCTTTCCGATCCAGAGTCCTCCCGACGAGACTAAGGTGAGAAAATGGGTCTACCGCTTGAAGGTTCTCCCGCTCTGGAAACCCACCCGCCTGTGGTACACTCTGGAATCGTGTCGCTGGAACTTTACACGAAATCAGTCTGTCTTGGTCAGTTGCTTGCGTTTGTCGTTGCGTTGTGTCGTTTAAAAAAAAGGTGGAATCGTAGTCTGTGGGTTTTTTTTTTTTATCGGCGTTTGTGGGTTTTTTTTTTTATTTATACGTTTTCTAATTAACTGAGGGGACAGAGGACGTAAAATCGTTGAAGTTACCATCGCCGGAAACAACGAAGGTAACCACCGTGACTATGCTCGTGACCATTGGGAATCAGTTTTAACTCTTGACGAACAAGAGATCTGGTCAACCAAGGCGTGAACACTGTGAGTCTTATGGCCGGAGACAACCGCAAGACTCACTTGCTCCGAGCGTGATTCTAGTGGGCAATGAAACGAAAAGGAGGGCAATCACTTGTGTTACCGTCGTCGGAAACAACGCAGGTAACCACCGTGACTTTACTCGTGACCATTGGGAATCAGTTTTAACTCTTGGCGAACAAGAGTTCTGGTCACCCAAGGCGTGAACACTGTGAGTCTCATGGCCGGAGACAACCGCAAGACTCACTTGCTCCGAGCGTGATTTTTAGTGGGCAATGAGAAGAAAAGGAGGGCAATCACTTGTGTTACCGTCGTCGGAAACAACGCAGGTAACCACCGTGACTTTACTCGTGACCATTGGGAATCAGTTTTAACTCTTGGCGAACAAGAGTTCTGGTCACCCAAGGCGTGAACACTGTGAGTCTCATGGCCGGAGACAACCGCAAGACTCACTTGCTCCGAGCGTGATTCTAGTGGGCAATGAAAAGAAAAGGAGGGCAATCACTTGTGTTACCGTCGTCGGAAACAACGCAGGTAACCACCGTGACTTTACTCGTGACCATTGGGAATCAGTTTTAACTCTTGGCGAACAAGAGATCTGGTCACCCAAGGCGTGAACACTGTGAGTCTCATGGCCGGAGACAACCGCAAGACTCACTTGCTCCGAGCGTGATTCTAGTGGGCAATGAAAAGAAAAGGAGGGCAATCACTTGTGTTACCGTCGTCGGAAACAACGCAGGTAACCACCGTGACTTTACTCGTGACCATTGGGAATCAGTTTTAACTCTTGGCGAACAAGAGATCTGGTCACCCAAGGCGTGAACACTGTGAGTCTTATGGCCGGAGACAACCGCAAGACTCACTTGTTCCGAGCGAAGCTGAAATGAAAAGAAGAAAAATAATTAATTATATGTTGGTAGTTCTTACCTAGCTGGCCGGCTCCCAACGACCCCCTTTCTTCTGCGGCTGTCGTCTCTTTTATAGCCGGCCATGCTTGTTCTTCGTTTGTTCTTTTGTTGTTTTTTTGTTGTCGGGGTCTGATTTCGTTTGTGTCAGCTGTTTAGGGTGGTTTACAGAGTGTGGCTTTGTTGAATTTTATAATTATAAAATTTTCTTTGTTGAATTTATATAATGTAAATACAAATATATAATTAGGTATATTTATATAAATGTATAACACAGGTATGATTGTTTTATTTTTTTGCTAATAACTAGTATGTAGAGCAAAATTTGGTTGGCCAAATTTTGTTCTTTACAAAGTGTTATATGTAGGTACAGTGAAAGTGATATATTGTACGTGCTATGAGCTACGATTTTTGTGTCACATTAAAAATTACACCCACGTAAAGCCTATGATGTCATTAAGGAAAATAACTTCTATAGCTCTATCGATAAAGTGAAAATGTTACAAACACAAAGGTTTACAAAGGCTTAAGGGTTCTTCTGGGTTTCTTTGATCTTCAGTTTTCTACCAAAAATTATGAGTATTCGTTTTCGTATGCGTTTAGTTATCAGAAACATAACTAAAATTTTATTTGTAATTAAATCAGTTCGATATTAAATCAAGTTTTAATGGCCATTCAGCAACCATAAATGGTAGGAGTATTTTTTTTATTATTTCTGCATAAAAAGCCTTAATAGTATCGTACTATAACCATTAGTAAAACTTGCATATTGTAGCGTGTAGCTGCAGCATAGCAATTTAGTGCATGAATTTCTAAATATCTTAAACTAAAATATTTCCATTTTGCATTCAATAGACTACTAATAGACTAACTAATAGTTTATGTAAGTATGTATGTAGATCCGCAGACTACATGTTTTCCTTGTAGACATTTCTTTCAAATTTCTCTTTGACCAACTTTGAGCTATTGCTAATGTAATTAACGCCCTTAAGTCTAGAGTTTTCAATATTTTCGAACAGTTCTTCGCGAAATCTTCTACTATTCACAACGGTTGTAAAATAGCAAAAAGTGATGTATTATTGCTGGAAAAATGCTATCTTATTGCATTCAGCTAAGGACTAGAAGGACCTTCTAAAAAAGGGACCTTCTCAATGTTTATATTAATTAAAACTATGAATATACAAACTATAAACTTAGTAAAGGATTTTTCAGTGTAACAAAAAAAAAAAAAACAACTGCTTTAGAGAAATATTTGAAAGAATTTGTGAAACTACTAACAAATTTCTAAGAAAATATTTTAATATTTTTTTCTCAGAAAAGTAAAGAAAAATAATTGAAAAAACTTTAAAAACGCCTTAGTTTTTTACTCTTTAACAATAAAACATATTATATCAATTATATAACAGTTGTATAACAATCTATATATAACAATTATAATTACAAGAAAAATTAAAAACAAGGACATTTTCATGAAATACTGGTAATAAGAGAAAATGTTTCCTGATTAAGAAAAAATTTAAGTGACTTGAAAAATTTAAAATCCTTTTATATTTTTTTGAATGCGTGGAATGCTTTAGCCACGCATAAAATTGGGTTTTCGGATAAAATTTAATAAAATTGAAAAAATATAATTACATATTATAATTATAATTATTAAAATATAAAAAAAAAATTTTAAAAAAGTTTTGTTTTTTCTTAAAATTATTATAAGAAAGAAAATATATTTAAATGAAATCTTATAAATCAATAAGTCCACCCACGAAAGATTCAAAATATCACATTTGATTCGCTGAAAAGATTTTAAGGATATACTATTAACAATAATATTGTAGCAGGCTGTGAGAATATAGCACAGTAATAGACGGAATTAAGGAATACGTGTGCATATTTTGAATGCAAGATCTGCGACCTACGAATTTTACGAATTGTGTATATTAAATCTTTTCAAATCTTAAAGTTAAAATAATTTTGTACATTATACACAGATCATCCTTTAATTACAATAATTAAATTAAATTAATAATATACAGTAGATCTATGGTGTATTATGCAGTATCTATTTGAATATAGTTCAAATAATAATTTAAATAATAAATTGTAGCAGGATATAAGGATATATCATGGTAATAGACGCAAAGGAAGGCTCAAGGGTGAAAGATACTGCATTATAAATACAGTAAAATATAAAATTCACTTCAAATATTTATAGAAATATTTCCATAATTAAACTTGTAGCTTTCAGTTCGTATAAAAGTATTTAGATATTTATAATGCAGTCTCTTTGAGCCCTCCTTGGCGTCTATAACATTGGTATATGTATCCTTATATCCTGCTATCTTTTATTCCTTAAAATCTTTTCAGCAAATTAAATGTAATATTCCATTTATTTAATTTTATGATTTTTTTCAAGTTAAATATATTTATTAAGTGTTCACCAAATTTTAATTCAGTAATTCTTCTACAAAAATTAGCGATAAAATTCCTCAAACTCAAACTTTGACAAAGAGAAGACAATAAAAAAATTGGGACTTACTTAAGTGCAATTATTTAAAGAAATAATCGCTATGGCGACGGAAGAACCGAAAAAAGTTGATGGCGATCCTGAAAAGGATGGTGCCCCTTCCGATTATGATATCATCATGGCTGATGAATATGTCTTGAACGAGGTGGAGAAGAATTTTATACTGGCCGGTGAGCGTGGTGACATTGCGGGAGTAAAGTCGTAAGTTGCCACCTTCCTTTCAATTTAAATAAAACAACATTTTTTCACCAATACAAGTACATATAATAATATTTTGTTAATTTTTTTTAGTATTTTCTCTAATTATCATAACTAAAATTAACGACTTTCTTTTCCAATAAGAATAATCGAAGAGTACCGCGATCAACCAACCAAATTCAATATAAATTGTGTAGATCCCATGAATCGTTCGGCTTTGATTTCTGCCATCGAGAATGAGAACTTCGATTTGTTGGTGGTATTGCTGGAGGCGGGCATCGACGTGGGGGACGCCCTGCTGCACGCTATTTCCGAGGAGTATGTGGAGGCTGTGGAGGAGCTGTTGCAATGGGAGGAAGGACATCACAAAGAGGGACAGCCATACGTACGTAAATAAGACTTACTATTTTCTTACCATCACAATTACCACGTACCAACAGAATTTGCCATTATGATGATGAAAGCGAAATAAAAACAAAAAGGAACTTATGCTGTACTTGTTGTTGTTGTTGTTGTTGTTGTTGTTCTTGTCTTTTAGAGTTGGGAAGCAGTGGACCGTTCCAAGTCGACCTTTACGCCTGACATAACACCATTAATACTTGCAGCGCATCGCAATAACTATGAAATCTTGAAAATACTGTTGGATCGTGGGGCCACGCTGCCGATGCCGCATGATGTCAAGTAAGTAATGTGAGAGAGGCAACGCATGACTTCGTGAATGAGCGAGTGGAAAGGAGAGAGTAGGAGAGAGT
Source organism: Conops quadrifasciatus (assembly GCA_949752815.1). Taxonomy (NCBI): domain Eukaryota; kingdom Metazoa; phylum Arthropoda; class Insecta; order Diptera; family Conopidae; genus Conops; species Conops quadrifasciatus. The sequence goes on along the minus strand of OX457078.1, from coordinate 10,390,071 downwards.
ATGTCCAATAATTTTTTCTTGGTTCGCAAGTGTAGGCCGAACCAAAAGGCAAAATGAGTTTATATGCGTATAATGATGACTTTTACAAGTTATTGCCAAAAATTCATGGTAAATTTAACGAAAATTAACGAAAACGAAATTTAACGAAACCGAGTCTTAAGTTCCGAGACGATATATTATGACCATGAGATTTCACGACTATACAGCACTTTTCAGTCGAGACAGTAACTGCCATCATGACGCAGTAAATGCGTGACTTTTTTTATTTATTAAATATGCCGATGTTTTTCTATTCGTATAAATGTTCCTTAGAATTCGACTATAATCGAGATCCGAGAACTAAATAGATGAATTTTTTAGTGAAGACGAGATCTCGAGCAGGGCCGTCCTAACGAGATTTGAAATCGCCCCAATCTCGCAATTCAAATATCTCATAAATCATAACGAACGCTTAACTGTCCAGCTAATTGCTAACATTTCGTCTGGCCGATTTTGGTTGGGTCTTATTGCCGCATGTTGCTGTCTTTCTGCTTTATGCAAGAGCATGAGCAGAGCTTAATTTTGTGACGACTGTTTGGTCATCAATTGAACAGTTTGTTAACAGTCACATGAAGGTAAACGAAGGTACATATACCGTACATACATAGAGAACTGTCGAGTATGTCGAGATAGCAGTAATGGAGAGTGCCTCTCTTTCCGCATCTTATCAGGCTCCTTCGGTCTGATTTCCTCCCGGAAAAACATACATAATTTCAGTGTTAATCGCGTGGTACTCTGGTACACTCTCCATTGTACCAATTTGTCACGTCTTTTTATTTGCTACCAAAACAATTTTACGTGATTTCAGACTGATTTTGTGATACTAGTTCTAATTTCGGAGGTGAATCGAAGCCGGCTAATGCTACCGATTTTTGTTTAGTTAATTGACCATTTATGCGTGCGTCTGTCTGTGGTCCACTTCACTGAGTTTTCGGTGTTTTGTTTGTGGAATTGTTTGTGGAGTTGTTAAGTGCATTAATTAAGTGTCGCTTCGCTGTCAATGATAAGGAAAATGATGATGTACCGGAATTTTTTAACTGATTTTCTTAAAATTGATTTTTCATAAATTCAATTTCAATTTAGTCATTAAAAAGGGCGGTATAGTCTTAACACATAAAGCGTTTCTTCATTCCTCAAAATCATGTCGTTATAGACATTTTTATATTAAAACATATTATATTTAGATGCGGCTGCGACGACTGCGTCACCTCGCAGGAGTCAGACTCTTTGCGTCACTCGCAGTCGCGCATCAACGCCTTTCGCGCCCTCTCTGCCAGTTCGCTGATAGCACTCAGCTCACGAGATCCTATCTTGACCGCTTTCGAGCTGTCTTGGGAGCTTAAGCGTTTGCAGGCCATGGAATCTGAATTTCGAGCCGAATATACGGTAAATGAAAAGCACATAAGTACATACTCATTGTGTGCGTAAAGTTTAGTAGGTCGGTAGCTATAGCTTTTCTTCTCCTTTCGTTCTCCTGTGTAGGAAATGCGCGGCAATGTACAGGAATTTGCCACGTCGCTGCTGGATCATTCACGCACCTCGGCCGAGCTGGAGGTCATGCTGAATTTCAATCATGAGCCCTCTCACGACATCTGGATGCCGGGACAGCGTCAGACTTTGGAACGCCTCAAGCTAGCCATCAAATACAAACAGAAGACGGTAAGCGGCGGTGTTTTGAGCGGCGCGATAATCAGAATGTAACGTAGTTGTTGTTGTGTGCGATTCTGTACAGTTTGTGGCTCATCCGAATGTCCAGCAGCTGCTGGCTGCCATCTGGTATGAGGGGCTGCCGGGTTTCCGACGCAAACAGGCTTCGCAACAGATCATCGAAGTGCTCAAGATGGGCTGCATGTTTCCAGTTAACAGCATGAAATACTTACTGCTGCCAGAGTCCGAGATGGGCAAATTAATGCGGAAACCGTTCATCAAATTTATATCGCATTCATGCTCGTATATGTTTTTCCTAAGTGAGTCGGCGCCCGTTTGCTTGGGCCTGCCTGCTAACCCAGTTTCTATTGTCTTCTCTCGAAGTGCTGCTGGGTGCTGCTTCTTTGCGCGTGGTGCAGATCACCCTCGAGCTCTTGGCATTTCCGTGGATGTTGGACATATTGGAGGATTGGCGGAAGCACGAGAGAGGCTCCCTGCCCGGCCCCATTGAGTTGGGCATCATCATGTACATAGCAAGTAATACGTATTATAGTGCCTAAGCCTTTTGTCCTTTCAACCATGTACTGAGCCTCAATAACCTTTAACAGGCTTGATTTTCGGAGAGCTAAAAACTCTCTATACGGATGGTCTTTTCGAATATGTCTCCGATCTGTGGAACGTTATAGATTTTGTTTCGAACATGTTTTATGTAACGTGGATACTTTGTAGGGCTACGGCGTGGATCATAGTGCATGTAAGTGGGCGGAAGGGATAGACTCTCCAGCCGAGTATTCTCTCGAGAGTCCCTTCGTCTCTCTCTCTCCGCTTCTAGCTCATCGGTTGTGTATAGCTTTCCGTTTTATTTTAGCGCGACTTGTGGTTCCGCGACATCGATCCGTACTTTCCCCGCGAACATTGGCATCCGTTCGACCCCATGCTGCTGTCCGAGGGCGCCTTCGCTGCCGCCATGGTGTTCTCCTACCTCAAGTTGGTGCACATCTTTTCGATTAATCCGCACTTGGGTCCGCTGCAGGTGTCGCTCGGTCGCATGATCATCGATATTATCAAATTCTTCTTCATCTACACTCTGGTGCTGTTCGCTTTCGGTTGCGGCCTCAACCAATTGCTCTGGTACTACGCGGAGCTGGAGAAGAACAAGTGCTATCATCTGCATCCGGACGTGGCCGATTTCGATGATCAAGAAAAAGCGTGTACGATATGGCGTCGCTTTTCCAAGTAAGTTTATACGTTGAGTTAATAATTTACTTGAAAACGAGGACTCTCCAAAAATGTATAATTTTTTTTTCTATTTATCGCTTTGAAAAAGTCTCTTTGAAACGTCACAATCACTCTTCTGGGCCTCTTTCGGTCTGGTCGACTTGGTGTCCTTCGATTTGGCTGGCATAAAGAGCTTCACCCGCTTCTGGGCCCTGCTGATGTTCGGCTCGTACTCCGTGATCAATGTTATTGTGCTGCTCAACATGTTGATTGCTATGATGTCCAACTCGTACCAAATCATATCGGAGCGGGCCGATGTGGAGTGGAAGTTTGCGCGTTCTCAGCTCTGGATGAGCTACTTCGAAGATGGTGGCACTGTGCCGCCGCCATTTAATTTAGTGCCGTCTGTGAAATTGTTACGCAAAACCTTGGGCAAAGAGACAAAGAAGCGCACCAAGAGTTTCATAGTAAGTCATCAATTAGTGAAAGAAGTTGAAAATAATTCCAACACTTTTCGAAATTAGTTCAAAAAAGCATTTTTATAAGGGTTTTTTTTTCCTTAAACTTAGGGTAACTCCTAATGTATGGTATTAAATTAAAGCGTTTAAAACTTAAAATTGCTTTAAAAAATTAAAGATGCTTGCGAATGAAGGCAGTCAGCTCTGAAGGCAGTCAGTCACTTTTTTCCTGACACATTGCAGACTATTTACTCCCCTTTAACCTGGTTTCCGCTGGGCATCCCGGAGATAAATGTGTCCTGAGGCGCTCAAACTAATATTGAAATAAATTGCCGGCAATTAATTGTAATTCTTTCGACCTCCAAGAAATTACTTTACTAAAGGTGTTCGTTATTTGCACAGAAAGCATCAGAAATCCAGAATATCCAGAAGAAAATTAACTAATTTGCATATAATTTTCTTATTCTTCCTTCCATGACATTACACCACTCTTCTCACTCTTTCTCTTTATAATTCTGTCGCTATTTCCAGCGTAAAACGATGGAGAAGGCTCATGCGCTTCATGATAAAGTAATGAAGTTACTGATACGTCGTTTCGTCACCGCCGAGCAACGACGCCGCGATGATTTTGGCATCACTGAAGATGACATCATCGAAGTACGTCAGGACATCAGTTCGTTGCGCTTCGAGCTGCTCGAGATCTTTACGAACAACAAGTTCGATGTGCCCGATATTGAGAAGAAGACAGCAGGTGAGCGCTAGAGTATGAACACAATACAAATTACAATATTAAGCGACTGTGGCTGCTTTCCTGCTTTCAAAATTTAACACTAACCCAATATCGATTCAATTCCAACAGCGGCTGGCACCAAAAAGGGCAAAGTATTAGAACGACGCATTCTCAAAGACTTCCAGATCGGTTTCGTGGAGAATCTGGCGCAAGAGATGAGCCAAAATACTGAAGCCGCCAAGGACATCTTCTCGACAATGGCGAATATCATTGGCAAGAAAAAGTCGCAGAAAGGGTTTGTACACTGATAATAATTCGAAACGTAAGATATGAAATAATTTTGATAATTTTCTAGAGAGAAGGACTGGAATGCCATCGCGCGAAAAAGTACATTGTCTTCGAATCCTATCGGTTCGAAGCGCTCCTCCATGGAACGTCATACCCAGCGCAGTTTGAGACGTAAAATCATCGAACAGGCCAACGAAGGCTTGAAAATGAACCAGAATCGGCTCGTTGGTAAGTCATTACATAAGCAAGCAACAGAGACTAAATAAAACCTACTCCGTGCAGAGTACAATCCAAATCTGGGTGAAGTTACTCGTGCCACACGCGTTGCTTACGTCAAATTCATGAAGAAGAAGATGGCTGCCGACGAGGGCATAGAGGCGGCGGTAAGTGTAACGTAGTACAGCCGCTGCAGGATCAATTACGAAATAACGCATGTCTGCTTATTTTTTTAACAGAATGCTTCTACGAAATCAGCAGACGATGCTGCCAAACCTGAAGATGCCAAAGCTGCTAAGGAAACGGATCCCTCTAAGCCTGCAGCTACGAAGGCTGAGAGCAAACCACCAGCATCTGGTGCCAAACCTCCAGAAACCAAGCCAGCCGGTTCTGCGCGCGCAAAGCCTGCAGACGGCAAACCGCCAGCAGCAGGAAAGCCTGCAGACGACAAACCTGCAGCAGCAGGAAAACCCGCAGATGCCAAACCCTCAGCAGCAGCGAAACCAGCAGCTGAAAAAGCTGCAGCGGATAAGTCAGATGCCACCAAAGCGCCTGCCGAAACTAAGTCTGGCGATGCGTCCAAGCCAGCTGCTCCTGCACCGCCGTCTAAGGCCGCTGAGGCTGCAGTGAAACCTGCTGTCAGTAAGCCAGGTGAAGATGCCAAACCAGAAGCTGCCGCCAAGAAAGAGGAGGCTGCCAAAACGGAGGCAGGAAAGCCAGCAGCAGCTGCGTCAGCCGCTGCAACAGCGACTAAAGGGCCGGCACCAAGTGCTCCTGAAAAGGTCAAACCTAATGAAACGGCTGCAGGCAAAGACGGCGGCGGCGGCGCATCTGCAGCAACGCCGGCAACCAAAGCTTCCGACGCTCCCGCCACTGGCGACAAGAAAGATGATAAGAGTACTACGACGAAAACCGATGACAAAAAAGCCGACGAAAAGAAGGCGGACGACAAAAAACCAGACGATAAGAATCCGGCCCCTGCCAAACCGGCCATTAAGGTGGGCCAGAGCAGCGCAGCGGCTGGAGGCGAACGCGGCAAATCAACAGTTACCGGTCGGATGATATCGGGCTGGTTGTAAGACTTGTGACTACTCTTGAGGTCTACTGTCTACTGTCTGAAGCAGGAAATGACACGAACGGATGTATTTAGTATGCTATTTCTAGAAAAGGAATTTATTTAGGAAATGCAGAACTACGAGTATTTCCAAAAAATGGCCTAAAACTTTAAAATAATAAAACATATTAAAGCAGTGCCAAAGTTGACAACATTAGTTTTCTTTTTCTGTTTTTAGTCCATGATATTAGTCTTTTCTTCCCATCGATTCTGTTTATATTTCTTATTGAAATTAGATCCATTTCGATCTTTTTCTGAGTATAACACTGTTACCATCGTCCCTGAGTTATCAATCATATTGCAAAAAGGAGCAACAATTAACCTACAGTTGATTTCAGGTTTTACAGTCTTAAGTTTCAATCAAATGGCCTTTTTCGGGACAAGAAAATTGTTTCTGGCGTTTTTTCGTCACGTCGATCACAGTGTAAAATGCTCAAACTATTTAATGTGGAACCATATAAGGGTTAAATTTCAGTCAAAAGTCTCTCTAGTAGCACCAGTTCCATTAAAATTTATTTCAAATGCAACAGTTAGCAGGGTGAAATTTTACCCGGGAAGCCTAATGGGGTTAAACTTTTTTACACCGTATAACTAAAATATATCCAAACGCCTGACGGTAAACTCAGAAAAAACAAGACAAAATTAGTATATACTATATTGACAAATTTTACTCAACCTCTTTGAGGCTCATAAACTTATGAGGCGTCTTGTAATCTGTTTTCATACTCAAGCTGAAATTAAAAAAACTTGAAAAAAAACATTGCACATTTTAATGTAGGTGGAAAAAAATCGAAAAGGAATAACGCCCGCCCCCTTCAGCAGCGTCAAGGCAACAGTCAACACGACGTTAGCAACATGTCGCTGGTGGTGAGTGTGCATTGTGTGCGCAATTGTCCTCAACATTAAACATGAAGCACCTGTTGCAGCCACAAAAATAAGAGCTGCAACAACAACAACAACAACAACATTGAAAACTCCCACAGAAAATGCAACACTACAAACAACAACAACAACAACAAACTCAATGGAAGGTAGCCGCAGGCAACGTCTGCGTGTTGCTCAAGGATCGTTGAAAATGGAAACGCTGATGATACGCACGCTGTTCATCGAGAAAACAACAAAATGGAATAACAGAAATGAAATGAGCAACAGAATGAAAATGGTCGGTCTCTGCTTCATTGTTGGGACACTGTTGCTTTCGCAGTGTGACTACTGAAAATGCTAATGAAGATGGTAATGATGCTGATGACGTCGATTGCAACAAGTAAACCTTAATGTTGCTACTACAGAGTTGGTTCTAGGTGTATGTGTTAATATTATATAGGTGTGTCTGTGTGTTTGTATTAGTCACGAATGTCCAAAATGGCAAGGATGTACACAGAAACTGATGCTGATGATAATGAAGCTTCCGTTTGTTTGCTAAGTTGTCATCGTTTCCTGCAGGCGATGCCTTTTGTTTTTGCATATAAAAGGACACGATTTTCTCCGTTTATCAGGCACAATTTTCGTGTACGTCCGGTGGACAGCAGCTCAACAAAGCAAAAGAAAACAAAACAATACAATATAAAACAATATCTAAAGAAATTTGTCGCAAAAAGGTTAAAACTCTGCTAACAAAAGGACATCAGTTTCGTCGTTTTAGTGTGTTTTTGTGGTGCGAATTAGTTCTATTTTTATGGTTCTATTTTTATACGGATATTTGAGTGAATAAACTAAGCTTGTGTGACAACGCGATCGCTTTCATTTTCTCCACAGAATACAATATTTTTACTGTTTATTGGTTACATTTCTTCGGGCTGTAAATTAAAAAAAAATGAAGTCTTTCGTTTGTATGGATTTTTTAATAATTTTGCTTTTTGTGATGGTCGCCATAATGGGATTTTCTGCTGCTGGTGAGTTCGGAATTTTAATTATGTATATTTTTTTTATTCTCTGAAATGAGTCGAAATGATTTGATTTCGATTGTTTAAATTCCTTCGAGCACATCGACCTTTAAGGGTACCTTTTGATCGTATCAGATTTTGATTGTTCGTCAGAATAAGAAGTAATTAATTTTAAATTATTAAAAAATCAAAAATATTTCTGGATAAGAATAATAATAATAATAATAGTCCTTAAAAACTTCTTACATTGGCAAAATATTTTATAAATGTTAATGTTAGTGATTTCTTGAAATTGGCTAAATTATTATAAATTAAATGAAATGAAGAATATACAACAAAAAGTTCTCACAATTCAAATAAAGAATTCCTAGAAGAAAGTAAAGCATACATCTGGAAATATATGAATTTTACAATTCCGGACATAATCTTCGCAAAGGAATACATAACGCGCTTCCGAGTAATCGCTTCCTCCAGAGAGAATGGTAACTCATCTTTTAGAGCTCTTGTTTTAAAGTGTTAAGACTGATATTGATATATGAGATATATGTTTTTGAACGTTCTTTGCGTCAGCATTCCATTCTGCGAGACATTTCAAAGCATTCCATCATGTCTAAATATGTCATCCAGTCAAAGAGAAATGCCCATTAAACATAAAATACCCAAAAAAACGGCCAGACTTGCTGACCACATTTCAAAAAGAGATTTCAGATTGATTCGATCTAAGTTTCATAACAAACGAGAGAAATTTTATGGTTGAATCCTTAATAGTGATGCGCGCGAGCTAGATTTTTCGAGATTTGGCGAATCTTCTTCTCGTTTTGATTGAAAATGTTTTTCTAATCGCGTGATTTCGGGGTCAACCGAAAAGTCCTGCTTGGTTTTCGTTCCAGAATTTAAAGATGTTTTTGGGAAGGACAAAACGTTTCCCGTTAAACACATTAAGTGTTGTATAAGACGTTTATAAAAAAAAGGCTTCTAAAATGTCTTGTTTGTCAGAAGCCGTCTTAGTCTGGTCTTAAAGACGACAACTTCTTTTTTTTTTCTTATTCTTACTCTAATTTAAAGATTTGGTTTCTTGTGTTTAACTTCATTTAATGAATATACAATATTTTTGTGAATAATGTTTTTAATTTATGTTTAATAAAAAGTAAAAAACAGCATACCCTTTTCTTCGTTTTACCTTGGTCATTGTTGGTTTTCAACAACAACAATATTTCATCGAAATATTTGCAGAATTAGAGCAAAACAAAAATCGACGCGGTGGCGGCGGCGGTTCTTCTGGACTGTTCGCCTTTCCACGAGTTGGTCGAGCTGATATCAATCTGGTGTCGTCCAGCCTGCAGGGCATCGATGAAACGGGCTTCGATGTTGCAACAATGTACGACGATTACCAGGGTACGTATACAAAAATTTATCAAATAAACAAAGATACAAAAAACAACAACAAGATATTCGTTAATAGAGAAGATATTTTAAAATTTGAACTGATTTTTATCATGTGTTGTTCTTAATTTTTTTGTGGCGAATTTATTTTTCCGTTGGAATGAATTTCGTCCCAATAGAGTTGCCCAAAAATGATATGAAACGTGCCGGTCTAATTGCTTTTCCACGCGTTGGACGAAACGATGCCGATGTTCGAAGGTGGGCGCAGTGGTTGACCCTTCAGGAGGCTCTGGACAAAAGGACTCCATCCAGACCCATAACGGGTCTGTGGTTCGGACCGCGATTGGGTAAACGTAGTGTCAGAGCAACGATTGGTTCGGAAAATGCAGCAACGTCGCAGATAGAGAAGGCCCATTACTAGAGGTATTAATGCATATACTTCCGGATATAATACATATGGATACAAATGACGACCCTAAAGCTTTGCACAAAGGATGACTCTTAGATTTTTATAACAAGTTCGAAATGATTAATGCGGGCACTTTTACAAGCACACATACATAAACACATACACACAACTAACCATGTATACTACATCTATACTAATACATATGTTACTACGAGTATAAAATATTTTATTAAAATACTTTTAAGGCATAAAACAAGAATTTTTAGTCATGTTTTATGCGAAGAACAAAGAGATCAAAACCTTGTTTTGAACTAATTTTTTGAAAATGTTTGAACTAATTGAGAATGACTTTTAGAGCTGATTAAATTTACTGCAAGCATAAACTTAAATTGAACTTTGTGATAAAAACTTTTCAAAAATTTACATAATATAGAAATTTAAATTTTTTGGGCTTTCTTTTGTGCCCAAGAGAAGTGTTTATATCGGGCTGGTGTAGACTTTCGTTGTAAACGCACTGGAAGCTCTTTAGCTTTACTTTGAAAGTCTTAATTTTATATAAATACTTCTTGAAAGCACAAACCTTTGCTTTTCGTTAATTAAAGAATAGTTTATTTGCCTTCTAGTTCATATTTTTTCTTGATTGTAGTTAAATAATTATTCAAGTTAATTATTAATGATGATAATCGACATTACTATAATATTACAGAAAGTAGAGAAGTTATTATGATTATCTAGAGGAACTTGTTTGCATTGTATTAATGTTAATCTTTAAAGCAACTTATGTGTGTGTATTCGCTGCATATATACTACATATACACATGCACACATTTACAAAAACCGTTGTATGCAGAAGTGTTTCAGTTTTCCATTTATAGAAATAAATTTAAAAGATTTGTTTGTAAATTTTCAAAATATACACAAATTAATTTAATTATACTGAAATAAAATAAAAAAACACTTTAATAACTTCAAAAGTTAGGACTTTTTTTTATTGTTTCTTTAGACTTTAGGCCATAATAGCAATTGTCTCTTCATAAAGTTTCTTTTAATGAGGAAAAAATCGCGTTCCTGCTGACTCATTTAATTTTGTTTTGACAGATATAAATCGGTTTTTGACCGTTTATTATATTTGAGCCGTTTTATGTGAAAGTTTCTTCTTGAAAAAAATAGATTTAATGTCAGGATGCTTGGATCATCTTATTCTTATTCAGTTTAGAGCCTAATTTCTTTATATTCTTTATAATTTGTGTAAAAGAAAAAGTGCAAAAAGAAAATTGGATTTTCAATTCAATTTCCAACTGAATCATCCATTTATAAATGGACAAAAGGGAAGATTGTTATGGTCAGAGCTAGGGTCATGTGACAGACAAGTATCATGATTCGACATCCATCATTCATTTCATGCAACCTATTCAAGGACAACAATACTCTTAACAACTGTTCTCTCAAATATTAGCAAATACACAAACCCATTCATTCTGTGCACTGAAAAGCATTGCCAGAGAAGAAATTGTTAGCTCTAAATTTATGTACATACATATATGTATATGTAGATGGTTGACTTGCAAAGTCGATTAACTCCACTCCACTCAACAGGAAAAGTGAAAACCTGTAAATATCTTGAAATTAAAAACGTAGACTCATATATTTTTATTACGAGTATAAATTGCAAAGGCTAAACGGGCGAACGAAATCATGCCCAGAAACAAAGTTAAAACATGTTAGGTACAGAAACATGTTAGGTACAGGCGGTTCACTTCGCCATCAAGGTTACATAAAAGAGAAAAGACTCTTTAATTTATTGTATTAAAAAGCATTGCCATTTCGATTAACGATTATACCTTATTAGTTTATTTTGTTTTTTGGAGTTACTCAATTTGGCAAAGTGTCTTCTGTATTTATATGTAAAAATATTTATGGTCTCAATCATTCATATATTGTTTTTGTTGCAAGATAATTTACTTGAAAATAAAATAAACTGCACAGCTCTTGTTAAACATGTATATATATTTATTTGAAAAGAAAATATATACATACCATCGTTTCTGAAGCAAAGAAAAATGTTTAATAAAATTTAAAGTATAAAAAATTATACATTTCGAATTTTCAAAAGAAAGAAAGTAAGAAAAGTATTTACATTGAAAAACGAAAATTATTACTCAATCTTAAATGCTTCATGGTTACTTTTGGTTACTTTTCTACAGTTTCTCTTTAGAAATATAAGCATAATTTTCCTTAAATTTATGCAGCTCGTTTTGGATTGCTTCGATGATAGGAGCTGCTGAGGAAAGCCTTTCTCTACTGCCGCCATTTCTGGCATCATCTGAACCATATGAATTCTGCGGTTCAGGTCGATGAAATGGTCCTGCACTCATGGGCCGGACTAGAGGGGAGTGAGAACCATGAAGGCTACCACTCCATGCACCCAAAGTGGGTGAAGGCGGTTCAGTGGAATGATTGCTTTTCGGCAGCTTATTTGGTTGAGCGGTGGCTGGACGAATGTTCTGGTCACAGGATCGGGTTGAGTAACTGCAGCAGCCAAAGAGAGAGTTTTTTGTTGAAATTATTATGAAGTTATTGTAAATTCTGAAGTAATTGCTACCTGGCAAGACCAGCAGAGGAGCCTCGATTTTCCCGTGGCATCGATGTTTGACTGTTGGCGAAGTTACATGTGGGTAAGGGCATGGGCAGATCATCCTGGCTGGTGTACATTTGAATTGCGCTCTCCAAAATTCCTTCATAATGATTTCGTATTGCAGCCGGATCTCGAACCGGACTAAAGTCGGTCGATTTTGCGACGTTGTTTTTAGCATCTACTTTAAAGAATTTTGGAACTAGTTAGAGCTCTTTATGGTCTAGACATCTTACCCCAACACTTAACATTAATCATTACCATTTTCCACACCTTGATCCAATCCTCTCTTATGACGCTCCCAAACTACTGGACCTATAACACCTGGATCCGCATTGTCGCTGTGCGAAGCCGCCTTCCGTGGCTTCTTTGGCGGGGCGCTTGGTATTGGAAATCTTTCTACTGTGGCAATTGTGGTGGCCTCTAAATCATTGACCAACGGACGCTGTTTTCGACTACTTTTAGTACTCTTAGTGGTTTTCCCTGCAGCTGGATTAGAATCCTCCGCATTGTCATAGTAGGTTACAAATACCGGTTCCAAGACACGGTTCAAGGGCTCAGGTAGGGCGCTTTTCGGAAAGGCCTTTACAGAAGCCATCGACAGAAAAGATCCTATGCTCCCAGAGTCGGAGGATTTCTCTGACGGCTGCAAGGCCTTAATTATTTTACGATTAATCGATGTTGTTGTTGTTCTATGACGTTCAGTGTTGGTTGTAGTATGTTTTTGATCGTTGACGCCTTGACCCAGCCGTTGCTGATGAAGTAACAAATTACGCCGATAATTATTATGCTGGTTAAAGGCCTCAGCGTGCTTCAAGTTCTGATATCTGGGCCGTATCTCATCACCATCTCCATTGGAATCTGTCGAAAGCTCCTCAGCACCTGAGTAATGCTGCTGCTGCTGCTGAGGTCTCTGAGAAGAGGACGAGTCAAAAGAACCGACCCGGTTCTCGGAAATATATCGACGCTTTGCCTTATAATGTGTCCTGTCACGTTTCTTTTCTGCAGCTACCGAAGAGTATATGGGTTCCTCATGATCACCCGTATCAGCGCGATCATACTGATGATGATGGTGATCGTGTCTACGATCGTGCCGGCGTTGATGATTCTCAAAGAGTGCGGTCGCCTTTGCATCCAGCACATTTTCCGCATCGGCGGAGGGTAAATTTAAAGGACAATAAATTGAGGAGTCCGAAGTGTTATCAGAAGAGGTTGCAGAGTCACGGCGCGAGTTGGAAGTGGGCGGCGGAGGGCCAGGAAAATGTATATGCGCTGCCGATCGGTTCATTTTGTGGCCCGCGGTTTCTTTCTCAAAGGAGAAATTTTGTATACCAACATCACGGGACTGCACCGTAGATCGGTCTGTATGATGATGATGATGATGATGGAGTATGGAGCTGGCCGAAGTGGGCGGAGCGATGATCGATTGATTTTCAACGAAGAGATCACTTTGATTGCGATTGCAATTTCTAAAGTTTGTAATAAAGAGAATTTGTTATAGACGCCGAATTGTTGAATTTAGAACGGGTTTACCTGTTTTCCTCGGTGATTTTCTTATTGCGGCTGGCTCTGCCAATCAGTAGCAGAGCAATCATTAATAAAAGCAACAATAAAATTGCAATCGAAGTGACAATGAATAAAGCGGGATTATTTTGTATGGAATCTAGAAAACCGACTGCACCGCTTCGTGTTGCTGGCGCCAAAGGCGTGGCTTGAGGCTCTCGAAGGTAAGCTGCAGAAATAAAAAGTTAGTAATTCAGGCAGTTTTTCATGTGCTTTGCGTTATGCTGCCGATGGTCATATTTACGTTCCGCTTTTAGAAAAACATCTTTGCCAATCACCTCAGCCACTTCAACCTCAGTCACCAACTTCATATCAGTTGCTGCGGCAGTGGCCAAAACTGGAAGATCATTAACAAAAACAGTGTAAATCAATTCAGTCTGATTGGCGACGGGACGTTCATTGCTGTAGGTAAAGAAAATCGTTAAAAAACGCTATAAAAATCGTGAAAAAAATGGTATATATCGTCAGCTAAAATACAAAATCACGTAACTCTATTTTTAATTTTTTGATCATACGTTGTTTTGCATTTTAGGTGACGATATGTATGTACTTGTGTATATACCGAGAGACTGTCCAAAGAGTATATGCAAGTAATTCAGTTCGGCGAGTAACGAGTTTTTACTTACTCAATCGTTGTGCTTAATTTTTGAGGTAAAGAGAAACGAGCATCTCATGTGAAACCTCTTCTCCTATACTCTTGTATACTCTTTGGACTGACCTCTCTCTCAGAGAAGAGAGCAGAGGACAGGTATAGATAGAGTGAGCGACTAACTTTTGATTCCTAATATCGACTTACATTTTCTCATTGACGTCCTCTTCGTAGCCGGAGAAGCCAACTCCATTGTGTAAATCCTCTTCAGAAATTTGCGTGATATTATGAATAACGACACTTACGCGGTCAACTAAAAAATTGGCCAATTTCGGTTGATGATGATGTGTTGATGCTAGTTGTGTCAGTTTCTCAAATTCATCGGCCGCCTGTTGAATGAACTCCCAGGGCTTTAGTGTCACATACACGGAGAAGGTGTCAAGGGCCGAGTCAGCTTCTAGGCTGGTGCTAGTGGTGGTATCCTCGTCTGTGGTGGAAGATTCGACGGCGAAGACAACGGTTTCCTCGGAAGACGTAGCCAGTTCAGAGTTTTTGTTAATTGGCGAGGTAGGCTTTAGTTGTTTGGGTAAAGCAGTTGAATGCGAATTTAGAATTTCAATCTCTGAGGCCAGATCTGGGAACAAATGGAGAAGAATTTAGAGATTTGTTATTAATTTTCTAAATCTTCTTTAATCTTCTACCTCTAACTTTAGTGTCCTTCCTCTGCTGGTCTTTCTCTCCATTAACAGTGGTGTCATGCTGAATTTCGCTTTCAAATATTTGTTGCGCTCCATTCAAGCCGAGATGTTGCGTGTGTTGTCTGTAATTTGTCAAATGCTCTCAAGTTCATGAACTGTGTGCACGCGTATGACTTCTCTAAGCCTTTCTTGTCACTTTCTTCTTTACTTAGGTACTCACCTCGTGAATGCCAATCGATACAGTCTTGCCAGTTTTTCCTCTAACATCGGATTATCTTGCAACGCATAGAAGCCAGACATGACAGTCAATAGCCAGTAGCGTCTATCCGTTGAGGAATAATTTCTTGCCACACCACCTTTCTCTCCACCTATTTCCCATGCTCCACCAGCACCAAAACCACCAACGCCGCCTACTCCCGCGCCACCGCCACCACCACTTAAGCCCGGGTAACAATCTAAACATATTGGTATATCGATCTCCTGCCAAAGATAGCAAATAATCACAATTAACTTGCCACGACATTTGTTACGTTGCTAGAGATACTTTACATTGTTGCCATCGACATAAACGGTGGCCACCACCATTTCCGTTTTCACAATAACCTCCTTTCCTTTACTGATGCCGGTATGCACTCGCTTGAGATAATCTGGAGGACCATCACCGGAACCAGTCCAGAAAAAGTCCTCTAGATGTACTTCTTCTTGCAGTTCAGGATAATCATCGCCATCTAAAGAATAAATATTTGAAATTAATTGCACATTTATTTAATAAAAAAGAAATACATACTTAAGAAATTATGCTAGTTTTTTTTTTAATTATTTTGGCGCTTAAATTAATTTTTAGTTTTAAGAATATACACATTTACATTTATTTAATATTCTGTACTTTATTTATTAACAATTTTGTGTCGGGTTGTGTCTCCTTTTTTTTCTTTGCATTTTGTCACCCAATTTCTAGAATGTTTTCTTGTCGCCATGGCAGAACTATATTTGAGGTTCTTTAAACTTTATTGACTTATTAAACTTATGGAAAGTCGTCGTTACCAACGTTATTTATATCACATTTTTTTCACCTTTTTCTTCCTGCAATTCTTAATGACTAATGAGATATTGGCAAAAAACAGTGTTTTTTTTTCTTTTTCTTTGCAAATTTTTCTTGTTTTAGTTTCAGTTTTATTACGTTATAGTTTTTTTAAGAATACAATTTCTCTTCGTTTACGTCTTTGTTTGCTTGATGAATTTATTTATACCATATTTTTTCTGTTACTATAAATACTTAACCATACAACTTACAAAAATGTTGTATACTTATGTCAATTTCTGCAATAGTCAATCGATAATTTAGTTGGAAAGCTATAGAAAAGCTAATTTTATCGAAATAACGAAAAAACAATGCTGATGATTGCTGGAAAATTCGGATTTCTGATAATCTGAATAATAAAATGTTAGTCCGTTTTGTAATATCACGTCAGGATTATGAGAAAATCGAGCTCAAAGTCTAAAAGCAACCTCACTTGAGCCTAACGATTCCTAAAGACTTCAAAATTATTAAGTTTTGGGGAAGGGTAAATACTTCAAAATGCAAAAGAATTCATTGTTTCTTTGCTTAATATACCGAAATAATAAGAATATAATTATATCACGATGACTCTCTCTAAGAATTTACCATAAATTCGTTATTCGTATTATTTGTTCGAAATTAAAAACTTTTATTAAAACAACCAAAAATTTAAACGTATTTAATCGTACTTCAATTGAAAATTTCGCATTCATTGCCAACAACAAATGAATTTTAAACTTAGTTGCGTAGTTTCTTTTAGAATAGAAAATAGAGTTAATCAAATGTTACTAAAACTACATAAATATTAATTTTTATTTTTCAATATTTTTAGTAATCCGTGAAATATTAATGATTCTGTGTTAACAAATATTACATAAAAGAGGAAAGTGCAGAAAATGCGTAGCAAATTTTAATAATTGTTTCAGAAGTAAATAATTCATTTTAATAATATTTGTTTTTTGTAAGCGCAACCACGCATAACGCCAGAGGTCGCCGGAACAACTATTTTTTTTATGTTTTTTTTTGTGGTGGTTGTTGTTGTTGTTGATTGTTTAACAAATCATATCGGTCATCACTTTCAGGCATGGATGATAGTGGTGACACCATCACCACAACGAGAAACCAGCACAAGTTATTGTTTTATTTTAGGTTTTAAAGCCACCCACACCTTCCCCCCTCCCCCCTCTTGACTACGCTCATACTTACCATTTTGTATTTGAATCATTGGCAGACCGACAGCAGCGAGTGTAGAATGAGCAAAGGACTTCTTTGAAACCGTATCGAGTAATTCCATCAAAACTAAGACTAACAAAATTATTTCGCAACACTTTCTATCCATTTTACTCAGTAAAACTGTCAATATTAAATGAAAATTTGATTTAATTTTACTTTATTTAGACTTTTTGTCATATTTTCAAAGAATGAAGAAATAAATAAAAATGGTCGATATTATTTTCCCCGTTAGAGATGCTTTCTTATGTTTAAATTTTTCTAATACCATAATTTTTTTGAAATTTCCGTTAGTTATTAATATTTTATATATTAATCATATATTTATATATTTGTGTTTTTTGAACACTTCAATAAATACTCGTATAGAAATAATGTTTATTTTTTTTAAGAACTTTGACGCTTTTCGATTCAACTCATGCAATTTTCTGAACACTTGCCTTCGACCGTCGCTGGAAAACTGATTCTTTTATTCATTCAGTTTTTCATTCATTGTTCTGATTGTGGAAAATTCATATACTTACTCGAGTTTTCGATAACTTTTCTGTTTATCGTTACTGTCGTTGTTGTTGTTGTTGTTGTTGTTTAGGTTTATTTTTCAGAACCCATTTGTTTAGGCCGCTTGTATTCAGTTAGTGTGCAGTTAGTTGGTCAGTTACCTGTGGCAACAATAAAAGCGTCGTGCATGTAACAATGGGTAGAGCAGTTTTTGTTGTTATTGTTGTTGGTGTTATTGTTGTTGTTGTTGTTGTAATTTTATTTGGTTAATTTTTTTTCTTTCGTTTTATTTGCTTTGTTCTGCATGGTGTTTTTTTCTTTTTCTGTTTTTTTGTTTTTTTTCGGCGAATACGAAACACAACCAAGTTCAAGTTATTTACAAACGCTTCCAGTTGTCAATATATTGAATGTGTTTGAATTTACAATAACAAATTTTTATTAGTAAGAGTTGTCAACTGTATTTACTATATTTGCCTTAAAGGCCATAGAATTTAGAAAACGAAAAATCTCCAGGGAAAGAGAATCTCTTTCTAATTTCGGAAAAAATCATTCTAATTCTACTCAAGAAATCATTCTTTCTTCTACTTGTACAGGCTGCTTCTAATTAAAATGATATAACATCAGAACTTCAGAAAAGGTTGTAAGACATAATAACCGAACAATTTGAATCTTTAAATGTTAAATTAAATATTTAAATATATTTTATACATGCTTAAATATGAATTTTTATACTAAATATGAATGTTTGTATGCATATGTTAAAAAAATCGTTCCGAAAATGGTAAGTGACACTAACACCGCGTCCTATATTTTAAACCAAAACTGTCCAAAACTTAAAATATAGGACGCCGTATTTTTGTGTGTCAATTTTTTTAGTGGCGTGGGCGATTCATTAACAATACTCTTCATTTTTTCCATCAGTCTGCATTTTCAGTCTTCAGTCTCATCAATATTCAGTCTTCAGTCTTTATTTTGCATTTAAATTTATTTCGTAAACTAATTTTTAAATCTTACCACTAATTATTAATAATCTTACTCTCAATAATTTGCATAACACGTCAAAATATGAAGATGAACATAAATGTATGTACGTACATACACAGTTTATGATACTCAGAGAAGACGTGAATTAATTCTTATTTCATAGTTGATATAAGTTGACTAATCTCAGCTGTCGCTATTAATTATCGTTGTTATGAAGCATATGTTTTGAAGAGGCATGCTCGCTGACTCGAACTTGACATAATTTTATACTAATCGAACCAGTAATTAAGAAGAAATACACTACTAGTAATATAGTAATACCTAAATTCATATTTGACAACGAAAAAGACGACAAAAGCAGCTGGTTACCAATTTGAAGCTCTTGCAGATTTTATTGACAAATTTAATAAGCAATTTAACCATAATTTGTGAAAATTTTAAAAAATTAAAATTAGAGGCGCCATTTCATTTTATTGGACTTCTTAACCTGCTGCAGACTTCAAAGCAGCTAGACTTAATTTTCGATTCTTGAGCATATACCGTGGCTTATAACCACTCTTATCGGCGGTGTACATGGTTATAGTTTCGATGTCAGTTTTCGGATCGTGAACGGAATAGGTACCCATAACGACCAGTTGTTCCTCGGGCGTGCCAGGATTCACAATGACACCCAATTCTTCGCGTTTGTTACCCTCAGGATCTTCCAAACTTGAGAGACCGAAAAAATTTCACTTTGTTAAATAAATATTTTTCGTAAACTTGGAATAGCTGCAATCAACCTACTTGAAACGATAGCCTTCTTTGGTAGGTGCGAACTGATAGTAATCGGCCATAATTGTTGGAAAGAAATAATCTAATAAACTACCGGACACCGAAGCGGACAATCCAGCAACGGCCACGACTATCAGAAAAATCTACAAAGAGACAGACACTAAAGAAAATAATATTTCAAAAGAAATACTCGAATATGTATCACTATAACGGTTGAATATAGGAGTATATTCATATCGTTCTACGTTGTGAATATATACAGTATTTTGTATATAGATCGACCAAATCTCTATAGATATTTTTTTCTTTTCTCTCACAAAGCACAGATCAGATTGTGTGTTTTTGTGTGATATTTTTTTTAAAGATTTTGATTGCGTCTAAGTCTTTACTGACCAATTTTGATGCAGCCATGTTTAACTTGCTCAAGATCACGATCGTTACTAAATCTTCATGCGCAAATTGATTGAGCTTTTCGACTACGATTTTAAAGATGAGCTTGCATAGAATTTTATTGAATAAATTCACCAAGGGTTTTTTTATAAAGAAATAGCGGGAAACCGGTACCACGTTTCTAGCGGCCAAAACGAAAGAAAAATTGTCATTGTCATTATTAAACTAATTTATGCACTCGTTTCTCTTGTGTGTAAACACGTTTTTGGGACGCAGCTTAGTTAGTAAGAAATTTAAACCTAAAACTAAAATTAAATTTCGGCTATTTTATAAGCTTAGTTTGAATAAATTCTCCAAAAAAAGGGCTCTTTCTTTCGATACTACGATAAGGGCGAGGTAAACGATCAATAGAAGAGCTTACGTGAGCTTACGAGAGCTTACGTAAGGCCGTAAATCAGGCAAAGGCTAGCCTAAACCTTAAAGATTAGTACCATCTGATCAATACGTTGTGGGTATGCTTCCTCGTTTATAGTCTTTTCATATATTTGTCATAATAATAATTTAATACTTCTACGATAAATTCATTCGACATTAACAATCAGGTTTTATTATTATTATTACTTTATTGTTTTATATAGTATTTTAAAAGAAAACGGGTTTTCTCTTTTGTCATCTGTTACATTAATTATAATAATATATTTCAATAGACTAACCTTCACCTTGGTTTTTATTGTTTATTTATTTACCTAACATATATCAAATATATTTTGAATATTTTGAATATCTTCTTATTTTGTGTTTTTATTAACGCAAGTTTTGCTTTTGATTTTGTTTTTATATTCAACCAACAAGAGCTTACAAAATCGTTCATCTGATCTTATAGAATATAGCATCTCGTCACGGTGTTTCCTTAATTAAGCTACTGTTTTAAGTATGCTACGGTCTTCAGAACAAGAACAAGAATTAATTCTGAAAGGCACCTTCTTACTATGAATACAAACTTTTTATTTGAAATATACGTAATTAAAACTAACAAGCTGTTAGCTAAACATCAATGAAGAAATCGTAACATTTAAAATTTCAGTATTGAATTATCTCTTCAACATAGTCGTCGTTCACAGGGTAACCGTATACAATGTCGTGCAACATGTTGGCTGACCGATACGTCGCTGCCGGTTCATCGAATCTGCGAAAGAAGAATTTTTAATGAGAGCCAAAAGTGTTTGGAACAAGATTTATTTACGTATGTAGCTACTTACAGGATAGCGTTGTCCTCCTGAGCAATTGGAAGGTAGTCATCGTCCTCACTGAAGTGATGATCCGAGTATTGGGCCTTTGCGGCGAACACTGACACCATCATCGCAATTGAAATGCCGACGAAAAACAGCTGAAAAAAAACATGGGGTTATTTGTGGAAAAATTAGCAGGAAGGATATCGAGAAAGAAAATATTGAAAAGAGTGGAGCGAGAGAATTACTATATACGAGTATTCTTTCACTATAGCTTCTTTTCCGATGCAATTTTCAGGAGATTTCCGAATCTTTTTTATTTACCAATTTTAGGAAAGACATCTCTTTTTAGTTTAAGCACAAAAACAAGACTATAAATCGCTAAGAAAATTGATCCAGCTTTTATACGGTTTTACTCGAGCCTTTTCTACAGTTAAATTCTACTATGGCAACACATTTTCGTTTTTCATAATTTAAAACAAAAAGAAATTAATAAAAACTAACCTTAGAACTTTTGATGTTTATTTATCAAGCAAAGATCAACAAAAAATGTTTGTACAATTGGCGAAATATAAGAAAACGCGTACTTTTCAATAAAATAATTGGAACATTTCTTTGGAAAACATTCAAAACATTTTATTTAGAATAGAAACGAAACGAAGAAAGGCAGAGAATTTATAATATTCTTTTTAATTGGATAAATAATTTCAGCACATCTTAAGCGTGTCAATACTAAAAAAACCTGAAGGTAGAAAATAACTTTAGCATTTTTGCATTATCCGAACTCGTTACTCGTTACTACAAACAACCTCAGAAAACATTGATATTTTAAAGTTTTCAGTCAAATAAATGTAATTTCTTTTTTTATTTTTTCAATGGTTGCTTAAGGGCCTCATTTTATGTATTTAGACCATGTCTCAATTTAATTTAGACTATTTTCAGATTTCTGCTTTTCATCTTCTTCTTTTAGCAAACGTTGTGTAAGAGCGAAACCGTGCTGTAGGAAACCGTGTTATACGAGGGATACCTGTATACCTGTATGTAGTATACCTTAAAAGAACTTGCAGTATTTATATTCTATAGAACTAAAGCAAAAGAGACGCCTTAACGTCCATCGTTAATTATGATTTCAACTAATACTCAAAATTAAATGAAGAAATTTATTATTAAAATTTATTTGAATTTGAAATAAAATATAATTCGCAATTAGAAATAGAAAAAGTTATTTTTTAATTTTTATCTTCTGGCTCAGTTTCTTTCTTTGCAAGAGCAGCTTTCACCGCCTTCATCACTTCATGTTCAGTTTTGAAGAAATTTGACATTTTACGCAACGAGTCCAAAATATCCGGTATAGTTTTCGCTGGTTCATCGAACCTGCAGAAAAGAAATTAATTTTGTTGAATTAAGGCCGCTTGAAATGAGACTGGACTCAGCAACAGCTTACAAGACTGCGTTTTCTTCACTATCCTCGTTACTGTCCCCATCATACACAATGTCGTCTGGTATAGTCGTAGTCGTCGCTGGTTCATCGAACCTGTAGAAAAGGAATACATTTTTTTGAATTAAGAACGCTTCAAATGAGATTGGAATCAGAAACAGCTTACAAGATTGCGTTTTCTTCATAATCCTCGTTAATATGAGAGACCGAGTAACCGATGTCTCGAGCGAGCACTGAAGCATCATCGAGCATCATCGCAACTGAAATGCCGACGAAAAGAACCTAAAAAACGGAGTTTATTGCAGAAATTAGCTCTTTTCATGGTTTTAGAAAAGACAATTTTGACAAGAATTGAATAAAAGATTAAAATCCTTTAGAGTTTTTTCAAGTTATTTCCAAAATTTCTTATTTACCAATTTTAGTAGAGTCATCTTCCGTTAGTTGAATTTTAAGCTTCAAGACTGATTGCTGATTGTGATTGCTGATTGCGACTGATTGATGATTGTGGAAATTAGACCACCTTTTATATGATTTTACTCGAACATTTCTAATACAAAACTTTACTATAGCAACACTCACTTTTTATACTTTAAAAAAAATTAAAACTTTCCATAGGACTAATGAGGAAAAATCAACAGAGATTGTTTGTACAATTGGCCAAAACTAAAAAATTCGATTTTAAACAAAGAAACTGAAAGAAATTTTAATAGTTGCGCATTTTATATGGCAAATTCTTTTATAATGTTGTAATCGTGTCGGTTATAGATACTATGATGTCATTCCTTAGTTATGAAATCCAAAAAAATTTGGGAACAAATAAAAGTCTGGCACGTGTTCACTTTTTTTTTATAAAATGCCGGCTAATTTTTGCTCTTGGAAGACGGGAATTTTACGGTATGCGTTCTTTAAAGAAAGATGAAATCTTGTGAAAACTATTTTAAATATTCGAGCTCTTAAGGAATATATTTACAAATATCCTTCCAAAATGCTTAAGGCCCGATTTATACGATAAATAGATTTCTTAGTGGACCGTGGAAATAGAAGTCGGGAATTTTGATACATAAAACCGACTTTAATTTATTTATAAAGTGTTACATAAGCTATTTTTATAACCATCCTGACAACACGAATTTTTGAAAAGTTGCGACTAGAAAAACTCAATGAAAATGACACATCTCTCTGCGGTTAAGATGCGAAATCAGTCAATCAATCAATCAATAGATTGAAATAATGGAATAAATCGAATGTAGAAGAAGTTTGATGTTTAATTCGTTATTTACAGATTTGCATAAAAGCGAAATTGTATAAAAAAAGAAACGCTAAAAAGCTATTTACCAGTATTCATACCATCTAGAAATTTTTTAATTTAATAATTTAAAAAAGGAAGAAGAATCCATTATTAAATCATAAAAATTTCGCTGGATTCAAAAATTAAGATGTCACCATCGAAAATATAATTTTTTTTTAATTTCACATTTTTTTTTCAGCTTCGAAGTAATGCATAAATTATGTCAATTGATATTGATTGACTGTGATAAAGACATATTTCTTTAAGACAAAAGAACGGCCATGATCGTTATTTAAGTAGTATAATTTTAGGTGCTGCTAAAATAGAGTTTTCTTAACCCATTAACTGCCAAATTTTTTAAAAAGAGTTTTGTCGCAAAAAGTTACATACAGGTACTCTTGCTCGCTTAGCGAACTATCTGCTTAAAGAATCCTCGCACTTACGACCAACGAATTGTAGACTTGCTTTGTACTCCTTCTGTCAGTTTCATTCCGGCAAGCAGTCAATTGCAAGGAAAATGAAAAAAGCAGAAAAGGAAAATCATAGAAGGCTGCGAAGCCGACAAAATGAAACATGCAAATTCGATAATTTCAACAATTTTAAAAGATAAAGTTAAAATTTAAAAAGGCAGGATTTTAAACCATATTTACTAACCGCCGAAAAGGTCTTATTTATGAGATGGAGAACTTATTGGCGATATGACTTGACAGTTAGATATAACTACAACATAATATACTCATAAGTCTTTTTATAATGCAAACCAAGCCACGCAATATCTTCCATATTTTGAGGGCACGTGAGACCGAAGAACGACAGGTCGTTCTTTGTGAATCTCACATCTGCTCCACAACTCCAGATAAACATATAAATGAATAATAATGAATAAATAATAAACGATAATATTGAAAAATGAAATAGATAAATGATAATATGTATATACGATATTATGCATTTCCGTTTACAAATAAAGTTTTTAAATTGAAGTGAAGTTTCTTGAATAATTTTTATAATTTTCCAACCGTGCCTATATTTCTCGTTTAACGACAAAGTCGCCGGAACGGAACTAAGTCCATTCTTTCGAAAACACAGTTTTTCATATGATTTCAATAAAAAAAAATTAAAAACCAAAAATAATACCATGCTTTATTTTTTTTTTTAGGTTGTAATTATGCTTTGCTTTTAAAAAAAGAGCCTTAGCGAGTTATGGTGATACACAATGTCGTGTAACCAGTCCGTTGGTGGTATAGTTTTCTTCCTAATCCTCGTTAACATAAGGAACCGAGTAACCGATGTCTCGAGCGAGCATCATCGAGCATCATCGCAACTGAAATGCAACTATTTCTGCAGAAATCAGCTCTTTACAGGATATCAAAAGAGGACATTTTGTTAAGAATTGAGCAAAGGAATAAAATTCTTTCAGTATAGATTCTTTTTGCTGGAATTTTTTTAGTTGATTTCCAAAATTTCTTATTTTCAATTTTAGTGGAGTCATCTGTCTTTAGTTTTAGCTTAAAACCACTTTTTCATATAAAACTTTTAAATGATTTTACTCGAACATTTCTAATACAAATTTTTTTTTGTATTTGTATAGCAACACTAATTTTTTATACTTTAAAAGAAACTAAAACTTTCCATAGGACTATCGAGGAAAAATCAACACAGATTGTTTGTACAATTGTCCAAAACTAAAAAATTCGACTAAAAAAAAAAAAAAAAATAAACTGAAAAAAATTTTAATAATCGGGTTTTTTTGGCAAATTCTTTTATAATGTTGTAATCGTGTGGGTTATAGATACTATGATATCATTGCTTAGTTATGCAATCGAAAAAATTTTGGGAACAAATGAAAGTCTGGCACGTGTTTATTTCTTTTCTTTTTATAAAAAGTCGCCTAATTTTTGCTCTTGGAAGACGGGAGTTTTACGATATGCGCTCTTTTAAGGTAGATGAAATCTTGTCAAATCTACACATTTTGCATAGTCGGGCTCTTAAAGAATACTCTCAAAAACCTTTTCAAACATTAACCCTAAAGCTTATATTAAGTTTTACATGGTAAATAGGTTTTTTAGTAAGTCATGGAAATATCGGGAATTTTGATACGTAAAACCTAGAAAATAGATTTAAATCTACTTATAAAAGTATTACCTAATCAACACGAACTTTTAACAACTTTGCGAAGTCAATCAATATACAAGTATCAAAGTAATTTTAGAAAAAATAATCAATTTTATAAAAAAGTAAGAGGTTAAATTCGTCATTTAAAGAATCGTGTGAAAGCGAAATTTTGGAACTAAAGTAACGCTAAAATGCTTTTCAGTAAATAAAAAAGTCTGAGTTTCGTTAATACTCGTATAAAAAGGCTAAACATACGAGTATTTACCATTTGGGCAATTTTTTATTTTAAAAATTTAAAAATAGTACGATCGATTAATTAATTATTTATCTTCGTCTCAATTATCAGCTTCATCAATCTGCTCTACTGTAAAGTCACCATCATACTCAATGTCGTATAAGAATTTCAGTGGCGGTGTAGTCGTCGCCGGTTCATCGAATCTGTAGAAGAGGAATTTTGTTAAATTCAGGCAGTTCGAAACGAGATTTGACTGAGCAACAACTTACAGGATTGCGCTTTCTTCATAATCCTTTTTGAAATCGGGCATCCAGTGTTCGATGTTTCGGGCGAAGACTGAAGCCATCAGCGCAACTGAAATACCGAGGAAAAGAAGCTAAAAAAAGGAATTATTTGTAGAAAATTAGAAGTTGGTACTTTTTTAGAAGGGTACAAAAGAAGTTATCTAAGGATATTCCCTTTTTTTCTTTATCCTGAAATTTTGTTTAGTTTATTTCCGAGATTTCTTACCAATTTCAGTGGAGACATCTTTCTTTAATTTAAGTTTAAAAACAAGACTGATCATTACAAAAATTATGTCAGCTTTTATACGATTTTACTTGAACATTTTAATGTAAAATTCAGCATCGAAAACACTTCACATTTTTATAATTTACTAAAAACAAAATTTTTCATAGAACTGTGAAGTAAAGGCCAAAAAAAGTTGTTTGCGTAATTGGCAAAAGACTCACGAATTACACAAAAAATATGCGTAAAGACTTAAAAGATACTTTCCTGAAAAAAATTTGTTTGAAAAACAAAAAGAGTTTTAATAATTCCTTATTTGGCAAATTGTTTTATCATGTTACGAGTATTGTTGAAAATTTTTCAAAAAGTTTTTAAAAATATTGAAATGTTCTACAGAACTGCGACGTAGTGATCAACACAGGTTGTTTGCACAACCTTGTTAACATGGCTAGAAGCATGAAAATTCGTATTTTTTACTAAACGTAATGAGACATTTATATTTTCATGGAAAAATGAGAAAAATTTCATAAATGGCTTATGATCATGATGATGGCTGGTATCATTACCATGATACCATATTACACGGTTACCATGTGTCATTTGTAGACGCTGATGACGTAAAGTCATATTAAAGCCTTCTTTGTTTGTGGTATTGAACAAATTATTGGAACAAAATACGGCGCTTATACAGAAGTACCAGAAAATCTTTATTGTCAGATAAAATTAACCTTTCTAAGGCGGAAACCACGCAGGTCTTCAAGAAGGCTAAGGTTGCAAAGGCACCAATGTCTGCTCTGCAAAGCGGTGACCAGAGAACACCCTCAGCCCGCAAAATTTTATGCACTCCAAGAAAGAAGTTGAGACCTTAAGCAGCTAAAATAGCATACAATTTGGTGGGTTAAATTACTTTTGACTTATTAGTTTCTTTAGAGATTTCCTTGATTTATGTATCATCATGATTTTTTTTGTAAAGAATTTATATTTGTTAGTTATTTGTACTGAAACCATCTTCGCAACTGGAATGCCGATGAAAAAAACCTTTAGAAAGGAATAGTTGTTCATGGATTTCAGTTTGTATTTAAGCACAAAGTGAAAAAAATTTGTATGTATTTAGCACTTTTATAAAACGCAGAAAAGGTTATAAAAAAATGCATACATGCATACTGAGAAGAATTTCGCAAAAGGATTAAATTCCTGTCATTGCATATTTTATAAAGTTTTGCTGAAATTTCTTCAGTTGATTTAAAAAAGTTCTTGCTTTGAGTGCTTCTTTAGTGTAAACTCAAAACAGCAGAAAACATTTTCCCAATTTTAGTCTGTTTTGAATATTATTTTCCATATCATTTTCTTACTAGAAACCAAAAGAGTCAGCTTAACCCTTCATCGTTTATTATGATTTCAAATAATATTACGAAATTAAAATCTTTTTCTTTTACTTGTATAAAAGTACAAATATTTATTATTCCAATTTTTATATTTTGAATATAATTTCAAAATATAGATAAAAACAGGTAACCACTAATACCTAAATTTTATCTTTTTTATTTATTGGCCTATGCTTAAATGTTCGTCCTTGCAAACCAGCTTTCTGCACCTCAGAGAAAATCTTATAGAATTCGCCCCACAAGTCCAGTAACAAGTCGTCTGGTAGTATAGTCGTCGCTGGTTCATCGAACCTGTAGAAAAGGAATACATTTTTTTGAATTAAGGACGCTTGAAATGAGATTGGACTCAGCAACAGCTTACAAGATTGCGTTTTCTTCATAATCCTCGTTAATATTAGGGACCGAGTAACCGATGTCTCGAGCGAGCACTGAAGCATCATCGAGCATCATCGCAACTGAAATGCCGACGAAAAGAACCTAAAAAACGGAGTTTATTGCAGAAATTAGCTCTTTTCAGGATATCAGAAAAGACAATTTTGAGAAGAATTGAGTAAAGGAATAAAATCCTTTAGAGTTTTTCAGTTAATTTCCAAAATTTCTTATTTACCAATTTTAGTGGAGTCATCTTTCGTTAGTTGAATTTTAAGCTTCAAGACTGATTGCTGATTGCGACTGATTGATGATTGTGGAAATTAGACCACCTTTTATATGATTTTACTCGAACATTTCTAATACAAATCTTTATTATAGCAACACTTATTTTATATACTTTAAAAAAAATTAAAACTTTCCATAGGACTATCGAGAAAAGATTAACAGAGATTGTTTGTACAACTGGCCATAACTAAAAAACTCGATTTTAAACAAAAAACTGAAATAAATTCTAATAATTGCAGATTTTATATGGCAAATTCTTTTATAATGTTGTAATCGTGTCGGTTATAGATACTATGATGTCATTCCTTAGTTATGATATCGAAAAAATTTTGGGAATAAATGAAAGTCTGACACGTGTTCCCTTCTTTTTATAAAGAGCCGGCTAATTTTTGCTCTTGGAAGACGGGAATTTGACGGTATTCGCTTTTTAAAGGAAGATGAAATCTTGTGAAAACTATTTTAAATATTTGAGCTCTTAGGGAATATCTTACAAAATGCTTATGCCACGATTTACACGAAAGCTTACAATACAGCAAGTCTTTGATCATTACAAGTTATTCCAGCTTTTATACGATTTCACCTGAACATTTTAATGTAAAATTTAACAACAAAAACACTCCCTTTTGCATAATTTTCCAACAACAAAATATTTCATAGAACTGTAAAGTCAAGGACAACAAAAGTGGTTTGCGCAATTGGGAAGAGACTCACGAATTGCACAAAAAATATGCGTATTTTTGTAATAAAAGAATTGAAACAAAGAATTGAAAGATTTTCCTGGAAAAAATTCGGATGAGAAACAAAAATAGTTTTAATAATTCCTTACTTGGCAAATTGTTTTATCATGTTACGAGTATTATTGGAAATTTTTCAAAAAATTTTTAAAAATATTGAAAAGTTCTACAGAACTGCGAAGTAAAGACCAGCTTTTATATGACTTTTCTCAAATATTTTTAATGTAAGACCATAGTTACAAAAACAAAGCAACACAAAACTTTTTTCCAATTTTAGTCTATTTCGAATATTATTTTTCCATATAATTTTCTTACTAAAAACAAAAGTAAAAATCATATTTATTTAATAAATTAGAGCTCGTATATTTGAAGTAAAATTGAAGATCGGAAGAAAGACTTTCGAAATTATTTCTATGCTATGACAAATCTCATTTTTGGGAAAAGACAATAAAAATTTTTAATAATTTTAAATATCAAAATTGTAATTGTATATTTTGCACGCATATGTATGTATGTATGTTGCAGCCTCAATTAGATGAAAAAGTTTTTTTAGCTGGCACCGAAATTCTGAAAATTTAAAAGATTACGACCAAAAAATGCATTAATTTTTTAAAATTTTACTAACTATTAACTGTTATACTCGTACAAATTCTTAAAATGTAAAAACAGCGAAAAGACGAACAGCAAAAAGTCTGAAAAACATGGTTATTTACGAAAGAATTAGCAATTTCAGAATAAGGATAGCAAAGGAACCGATAT
The DNA here is from genome assembly GCA_949752815.1 of Conops quadrifasciatus. Taxonomy (NCBI): domain Eukaryota; kingdom Metazoa; phylum Arthropoda; class Insecta; order Diptera; family Conopidae; genus Conops; species Conops quadrifasciatus. The sequence goes on along the minus strand of OX457078.1, from coordinate 10,359,924 downwards.
AAAAACGATCAAAAATCATCGGCGAAAACTTCTTCCGGCTGCAATCGTTGACAATTGACTTATAAAGTTTTCTACTTACCAATTTTAGTGGCTAAATCATTATTCAGTTTAAGCACAAAACCGTATGATAACTACGTATAATCATAAAGAATATTAGATGAGCTTTTATATGATTTTGCTGGATTATTTCCGATGTAAAATTCGACTACAGAAACAGAAAAGAATTTGTCATAATTTTCCAATACCGTAAAATTTTCCATAGAAATAGCAAAGATTAACGCAGACTGTTTGACTCTGACCCTGGTTACCTCGCCGTTAGTAACTCTAGTACCTAACTGAGAGCGTGGGGCGTTGCGCTGTCCCATAATAAGAGCGGTTCCTCAACATATGAGAAGATGAATGTCACAGAAAAGATTAATGTCACAAACTGTAACATTTGAGATAAGCGACTTTAAAGATTGGAGTGGAGTGGAAAAACGTATGCAAACTGTGCCATCTATCTGCTTCAGATTTTTTAGTAATCTCTATATATGTAATACATATTATATATTATGTACACATATTAAATATACATATATATGTATATACCAACCAAATATATATTCTATAGAACTAAAGCAATAGAGTCGGCTTAACCTCCATCGTTAATTATGATTTCACATTAAACTCAAAATTAATTAAAAAAATTTATTATTCGAATTTTTAAAATACATATAATTCGAAAATAGAAATAGACAAAGTTATTCTTTAATTTTTATCTTTTGGCTGACGCTCAATTTTTTTCTTTGAAAGAGCAGCTTTTATCGCTTCATGTTGAGTTTCGAGGAAATTCGCCACTTGACGCCACAAGTCTGATATATCCGGATTAATGTCCTCATCATACAGAATATCGTGTAAAAAGTCCGGTGGTGGTATAGTCGTCGCTGGTTCATCGAACCTGTAGGAAAGGAATTAATTTTGTTGAATTAAGGACGCTTGAAATGAGATTGGACTCAGCAACAGCTTACAAGATTGCGTTTTCTTCATAATCCTCGTTAATATGAGAGACCGAGTAACCGATGTCTCGAGCGAGCACTGAAGCATCATCGAGCATCATCGCAACTGAAATGCCGACGAAAAGAACCTAAAATAAGGAGTTTATTGCAGAAATTAGCTCTTTTCAGGATATCAGAAAAGACAACTTTGAGAAGAATTGAGTAAAGGAATGAAATCCTTTAGAGTTTTTCAGTTAGTTTCCAAAATTTCTTATTTACCAATTTTAGTGGAGTCATCTTTCGTTAGTTGAATTTTAAGCTTCAAGACTGATTGCTGATTGTGATTGCTGATTGCGACTGATTGATGATTGTGGTAATTAGACCACCTTTTATATGATTTTACTCGAACATTTCTAATACAAAATTTTACTATAGCAACACTCATTTTTTTTTTTAAATTGAGTTTCTTTGAAAACATTCTTTTAAAAAAATTAAAACATTCCATAGAACTATCGAGAAAAAATCAACAGAGATTGTTTGTACAATTGGCCATAACTAAAAACTTCGATTTTAAACAAAGAAACTGAAATAAATTCTAATAATTGCGCATTTTATATGGCAAATTCTTTTATAATGTTGTAATCGTGTCGGTTATAGATACTATGATGTCAGTCCTTAGTTATGATATCGAACAAATATCGCGAATAATTGAAATTATTCCGCACTAATTTTGCTCTTGGAAGACAAGAATTTGACGGTATGCGATCTTTAAGGAAGATGAAATCTTGTGAAAACTATTTTAAATATTCCAAGTCTTGAGTAATATATTTACAAATACTCTTCCTTACTCTTTTATAACCATCCTGGCAACACGAATTTTGTAAAAGTTTTGTAAAAGCTTAGGAAACTTAATGAAAATGACACATCTTTCTGCGGTTAAGATGCGAAATCAATCAATCAATCTGAGGAATCCATTTTAGATTGAAATAATAGAATAAATGGAATGTAGAAGAAGTTCGAGGTATAAAATAGCAAATAAGGTAACGTAAAAAAGTGAGTATTGTAAATATAAAGGCTAAACCATTGTATGTACCATTTAGAAACTTTTTTATTTTGAAAATTTAAGAAAAGAAGTAGAATCGATTAATTAATGATTCGGCTCTATGGTTTGTAGATAATATTTCGTCTGCAGTTTTTTCCGCATATTTTTGCGAGAATACGGAATACTTCCTAAGTTTTCTTAATCGGCTTTGCTTTAAATGTCGTCAAAATACAAAATGTCTTGCAACAAGTCCGGTGGCGGTGTAGTCGTCGCCGGTTCATCGAATCTGTAGAAGAGGAATTTTGTTGAATTCAGGCAGTTCGAAACGAGATTTGACTAAGCAACAACTTACAGGATTGCGCTTTCTTCATAATCCTTTTTGAAATCGGGCATCCAGTGTTCGATGCTTCGGGCGCAGACTGAAGCCATCAGCGCAACTGAAATACCGACGAAAAGAAGCTAAAAAAAGGAATTATTTGTAGAAAATTAGAAGTTAGTACTTTTTTAGAAGGGTAGAAAAGAAGCTCTCTAAGGATGTTCCCTTTTTTCCTTTCTCCTGAATTTTTTTTTAGTGGATTTCCGAGGTGTCTTACCAATTTTAGTGGAGACATCTTTCTTTATTGTAAGCTTATAAGCAAGTCTTTGATCATTACAAAAGTTATTTCAGCTTTTATATGATTTCACTTGAACATTTTAATGTAAAATTCAGCAACAAAAATTTTTTATAATTTTTCAAAAACAAAATATTTCATAGAACTGTGAAGTGAAGGCCAACAAAAGTGGTTTGCGCAATTGGCAAAAGACACGCATTACGCATTACAAAAAACATGCGCCTTTCTGTAATAAAATAATTGAAAGATTCTTTTATGGAAAAAAAACTTCGTTTGAGTTTGAAGAGTTTGAATAATTCCTTATTTGGCTACGTATTATTCGACATTTTTCAAAATATTGAAAATTTTTATAGAACTGCGAAGTAAAAATCAACACACGTTGTTTACACAATTGGTAAACGACAAAATAACATGACCTTTTAATGCTTAAAAAAATGTTTTTATGGAAAAACTTCAAAACAGAAGCTAAGAGAGTTTGTAAGAATTCCTTATTTGGTAAATTATTTTATGATGTTCTAATCGTGGCGATTGGAGACTCGAGTTTTGGGACTCTCACGCATTTTGGCAGCAAATGAAAGTCTGACACATGTTATTTTAGAAATGCCAATGCCAAATGTACAACCCTGACACTTTTGTGAACTTCTATATATATCTTAATGTATTTAAAAATCTTGTATATTCTATAACAAATGTAATTTTTAAATATAATAATTAAAAATAACCCAAAATATAATACAAAATACAGTTTCCATATAATGTATACGATACCATTTTATACAACGTTGCATATATGTATGTATGTACATATGTACGTATAAATTAAAGCATTAACTATAATTTTTAAAGCATTAATTAATTCTAAAAACTAAACATGATACTAGTATTATAGATGTCAATATTGTTCACTCATAAAAGAGGCAATACCCACCGAAGCGCACGTTATCAATTTTTTCTTAAATTTTTTAAAAAAGCCTAATATAGAAACAAACCATTTTTTGAAAATAAAATTTTCCATAGAACTGTAAAGGCTAACGCGAAATATCAACAGAGGTTGTTTGCACAAATGGCAAAAAAGGCCGAAAAATGCGTATAATTTTATAAAAGAAATTTTTATAAAAATTTCAAAGAAAGAAGGTTTTTTGTCGAAAAACCTCTAAATAAACAGTTCTTAAAAATTAATTATTTGGTAATTATTAATGGATAACGTTTATCTATTTTATATAATTTATTTAAAAAAAAAAATTCGTTTCTATTTAATTATGTATAAATATTTCTATCATTATTAGTTGGAGACAGAGGATATAGCTTTTATGAAGAAAACAATATACAAATATTTTATGTACTATTTTGTGGGTATATCTATGTTGAAGTCTTGACCAAATGTAAAGGGGTTTTCGTCGGTTTTAGGTGAACTTACACGATGGTCAAATGACTGGCGAAAATTAAATTTGTTGCTGCTTTTACATACATATAAAAAAAAGAAGGCTTAAAGGGAGCCAAAATGAATGACAAACACCAAAATCGCTTGGAGATGGTGAAGAGAGTGGGTGGTAAAGATATCATTTTCAAATATTTATTTCTGCCGATTGCGGAAAAGGATCGATTTTACCTCAGAACGGTGTACGAGAACGAACTTCTCTAAATCGAAATCGGATTTTAGTATATAAATTATGTATTTCAGTTATAATAGATTATTATAATAGATTTCATCAGACAAAATATCATGTCATAATTTAGGTCGCATAATTTTAGGTGTTGCTTAGAAAAGAGTTTTTTTAAAAACTAAAAAACTTTTCTTAAAAAAGTAGAAAGTTTGATGTTTTATCTTCTATCACTTTCTAACACATTTCGATTAGTTTTGAAATTGTTACTATTGGCCAAGCTATCGAACGATATATGAAGAAACTCATCGATAATTAAACAGAAGATACTCATAGCAATGCAAGTGAGAGATTAATTCTTCTGAGATGATAAAAACCTGATATTTAACTACTCGAACTTGTGTGAAATTGTAGTTAACAGGCTGTTAACAGGCCTGTTAAGTAGAATTTTACACAAATGAAAAAGTTCTGTGAAGTAAGAAAGGCAGAAACATTTTACGTGGGTGGAAAAAATTCGAAAATGTAGAAGTGGCTTGTTGGTATTTATTTAAAAGACGAGTTTAAATATATTGAAAACGTTTGTTTCCTCCTCCTTCAGCCTCCTTCAGTTTAGCCTCCTAAAGACTTAAAGGTCGCAATACTCCATCCTTTCCCTTTATTTTTCACTTCTGGTGGCTTAACAAATCTGCAAACAAAAAATGTTGATCAAGTCCAAATGTTTGAGCCTGTGACTAAGCACCAAATTACTTTTTATCCGCATTAGTTAAAGGAACGAAGACTGAAAATATTACAGCGACTAAAATGGCGACGAAAGAAAGCTGAAAAAATGAAAGTATTCATGAGCGAATTTGGGACAGAAGGGAAAAGAGATACATATAAAAACAATATTCTACTGAAATGGCGACGAAAAAAGGCTAAACAAAAGACTACTGATTTAAAAATTAGCACACTTAGCCCTTTTTTAGAAGGAAGGAAGGAAGGAAGGAAGGAAGGAAGGAAGGAAGGAAGGAAGGAAACGCTAGAAGGATATTCCTTTTGTTTTCCCTTTTTTTCTCTCGATTAACTTCCAGTTTCTTACATACCAATTTTAGTGGAGACATCTTTCTTTAAGATGAAAGTTTGATTTAAGCCCAAAAGCAGAACTCTGTGATCATTACGAAAACTGGACGAGCTTTTATATTATTTCGCTTGAACATTTCTTTTTTATAATTTAGCAAAAACAAAATATTCCATAGGACTGCGAAGTGAGAATTAACAAAAGTTGTTTGCGCAATTGGCAAAAGATTTAGAAATGCGTGTTTTAATAAACCAAATGACACGTTTTCGTGGACAAAAAACCAAAGAAATTTTAGAAATCGGTTATTTGGCGAATTCTGTACCACGTGTCGTTTTTTTGTGGTATCGAACAAATGAAAGTCAACCACGTGTTCCCTTCTAGTTAGAAATACCGATGGCCAATACGGAGTTAACAACTGTACCTTTTTAAGTCTATTTTAAGATTTTCCTTTATCATTTAATATTACTAGCGACAAAAGAAAATGGCAAAGTATAATTCAGTATAATCACAGTACTAAAAGCTTTCAACGCGTTATTCTCGAAACCACTTTTTTGAACCACTCTTTTTTTGAAAAATATAAAACACGCCCAACAAATCTTTACCAATCAATTTCAAAATTGAAGTGTACCTACATATATTCAAAATTGCATTATACAGAGGCAAACGTAAGATTTTCGGATATATCCCATAGTTTTTTCATAAACAATTATCTGACAAATGTTTCCTTATATTTTGAATTTATTTTAAAAAAGTATAGACATAGTCATACTTAGTATAGACATAGTCATACATAGTCAAATACTTTTTAGTTTTTTGATCCTGGTAAAAAAGTGTACGAGGTTTGCCGGCCGTGTACCACTTAAGAAAAAGGGATGGCTAAAGAAATGCTATACAGTCGCTACTTTGTTATTATAAATTATGTAAAAAATTATTTTTAATAGTTTAGTTAATACATAGTTTAATAAAGTCCATTATACAGAATTTCGATTGACCCCTTTATTGCATTAAAAAATTTTCGGAAATATGGCTATCTTTGCTTGCTCTAGGGTTAAATATAGTTTATATAGCAGCTAAAATATCATATAATTTTATGAGTTAACTGACTTATAGCATATTAATTCCTCCAGCGATTACGTATCATCATAATTTTTTGGTAAAAAATATGTCATTATTAGCTATTTTTTTAGTATTTAAAAATCAGCAAGTTGTTCAAAATCAAAATATGTATATTTTTCCTACATAAAATTTTATTATACTCGTAACTAAAAGTATTTAAGCAGCTATCAACTTAATTAACTTAATCTTTCTTCGTAACCTGCTCATCTCCGTAAAGCAGGTCGTTTCCCAAAAAAGGTATCGCATCGACTGTGTCGCTTTTATAAATGTCATCGTAAATAATGTCCGATGGCGGTTTAGTGGTCACTTCTTTATCGAATCTGCAAAAATAGTATTTTGATAAAGTCAAAATCTATGTAGAAACGTGATTTGACTAAGTAACAACTTACAGGATTCCATCTTCTTCGTAATCCTCATAAAAATATGGTTGATCAAGGAAACCCAGCACTGACATCATCATCGTGGCTGAAATGCCGATAAAAAAAAGCTGAAAAAAAGGAATAGTTATTTATAAAAAAATTAGTACTCAGCACATTTGTAAAACGCTCAAAAGAAGGGCTAACAAAAGATCTATTATAATAAAAAGAATTTAGCGAAAAGATTAAATTCCTTTCATTCTATATTCTATATCCGTTTCTGCTGAAATGTCTTCAGTTGATTTTCAGAATTTCTTGCTTACCAATTTGAGTGGAGACATCTTTCATGAGTTTAAACTCAAAGCCGGAACTATGGTAATTATAAAACTTTAGGCCAGCTTTTATACGATTTCACTCGAACATTTTTAATGTAAAACTACTAACAGTTTTAAAAAACTACAAAAAAAAAATTTTTCCAAGAAAATAAAAACTTCTAAGAGTCTGTCAAGTAACGACCAACAAAGGTTGTTTGTACAATTGGCAAAAGACACGATAACGTCTTTTAATGTTGAAAAAATGTTTTTATGGATAAACGTCGAAAGAGAAATTAAGAATACCTTATTTGGTAAATTATTTTAAGATATTGTAATCGTGGCGATTATTTACGCTTACGAATTTTGGGAACAATTGAAAGTCTGACACGTGGCATTTTAGAAATGCCAATGACAAATGTGAAAACCTAAAGTTTAAATTTCTTTAACTAAATGCAAAGATTCCAAATTTTGTCCATCTGTCTGCTTGTCTGTCTCTCCGGCTATGGAAATCAGGTTTACGGGAGAACAGTTAGAGGTATAGTCATGAACTTTGGCACGATTATTCTCTGTCGTTTTAGGCTGTTTGGTATTGAAAATGGGAAACTCGGACAATTGCCACGCCTACTTCTTTTAATAATATTAATGCATTCTTTTGAGAACTGAATTTCTTAGCTCGCAATTCCGATCTGAAGCTTAAATTTCTTTGCCGTGTTTACCGTATTGGTGAAATGGTCATACCATACCATATAAGGACGTGTTTGTTGGGAAACGTGGTGTTGTAAATGAGGCAATAGGTCAAAATTTACTATCTGTGAGTGAACTGAAGGTAGGCGTGGGCTTAGATAAATGCGATTGTAGGGTATTGAACTTCGGCAAGGCCGAGGTTAACGCTCTTACTTGGTTGTTTTGTATTCGACAAGCGGATGTTATTTGTCTGTGCTTCTAACCAAAGTAAGCCTCGTAGGCTGAAGGCTGAAGGGTGAAAAAAATTCGAAAATGTAGAAGTGGCTTGTTAGTATTTATTTAAAACACGAGTTTAAATATATTGAAAGCGTTTGAAAAAATAGAAGCTGTGTCCATATTCTTTATAGTAGGACTTTACTTAGATGTTTAGCCTGCTGCAGACTTCAAGGCTGCAAGACTTAATCCTTCTGGTTCGCCCTTTACTTCTAGTGGCTTACGCAGTGCATGAAAAAATAGTATCCTTTTTAAGTTTTGTCTATTCCAGTTGTTCAAATAAAAATTTTAAAGCAAGCTGAAGTTTAAGTTTCAGTGCGATCTAGTGGTGAACGAAACCAATATTTAACTGGGCATATAAATTGGGTAGTTATTTTTAACATCCTGTTAAATTCATTAGATAATTAAGGGATTTAACTACGAGTGAATAAAACGACCCTTAACTAATAAACATTTTGTGTGTGTAATTTTGGGTGTGAACTTTTGGGTGTGAACTTTGGGGTAGTAAACGTGGATGGTTTTACACGGTGGTTTTTAGTACTCCTTTTTTTTCAAATTCAAAAAATTGAAATCAAATCAAAATATACACGTATTTTTAATTAATGCATTTTTATTATAACTGAAAAATTTAAAAGTGACATTCAACTTAATTGCCCCTAATCTTTCTTCGTAACCGCCTCAGTTACCTCCTCCTCTACATGAATCAGGTCGTCTACCGGAAAAGTTTCGACGCTGTCGCTTTCATAAAGGTCGCCGTAGACAATGTCGTGCAACAAGTCCGGTGGCGGTATAGTGGTCACTTCTTCATCGAATCTGCAAAAGTAGAATTTTGATAAAGTCAAAATCTAGAAACAAGTTCGGACTAAGTAACAACTTACAGGATGGCGTCTTCTTCGTAATCTTCAAGAACCTTAGCGTATGGGTAATCGACGGCAAAGCCCAGCACTGAAACCATCATCGCGACTGAAACGCCGATGAAGAAAAGCTGAAAAAAGGAATAGTTATTCATAGAAAAATTAGTAGTCCTGAGTAGTAAAACGCTGCAAAATGCTGAAAAGCTGAAATGCGGGGGAAGGTTATCAGAAGATATATTATGTATATTGAAAAGAATTTAGCGAAAAGGAGAATTTAGAGTGAAAAGAATTTCCTTTCACTCTATATTCTATATCCTTTTCTGCTGAAATGTCTTCAGTCGATTATCTAAAAATTTCTTGCTTACCAATTTTAGTGGAGACATCTTTCTTTAGTTTAAACTCAAAGTCGGAACTATGATAATTATGAAACTTAGGCCAGCTTTTATACGAATTTTACTCGAATATTTCTAATGTAAAACTCGACCACACTAACAAAAATTTTTCCAATTTTTACCAGAAAATACGCACTTCTAAAGGTCTGTCAAGTAACGACCAACAAAGAGAATTATTTGCACAATTGGCATAAGACACGATAACGTCTTTTAATGTTGTAAAAATGTTTTTATGGATAAACATGAAAAGAGAAACTAAGAATACCTTATTTGGTAAATTACTCGTATTTTATGATATTGTAATCGTGGCGGTTATAGACGCTTACGAATTTTGGGAACAAATGAAAGTCTGACACGTGTTATTTTAGAAATGCCAATGACAAATGATACTTTTTTTACAACCCTGATACTTTTGTAAACTTCTAGATTACTTAAAGTATTTAAAAATCTTGTTATATTCTATAACAAATATAATTTTTGCGTATAATAATTGTAAATAACCTAAAATTTTGTATGTAATTACGTATAAAACGAAGCATTTACTAGATGAGAAAGATTTCGGTTTGGCCACGTCATTTTAACAACCTTTTTTTTCTGCTTTCGAAAATCGGCTGTTATTTATCTGTCATTTTAACCAAAGTATTTTCAAGCCTTAAAGAAAAAAACACAAAATCTTTAGTAACTGAAAAATTAAATATGAAATTATAGATGTCAATATTATTCACTCATTACTTTTTTTAATAAAAACATGTTTTTATGGAAAATTATCAAAAGTTGTTTGCACAATTGGCAAAAGGCTCAAAAATGCGTATTATTTTATAACATAAAAGAACTGAGACATATTTTTGAGGAAAAAGCTTCAAAATAGACAATTCCTAAAAATTCCTTATTTGGTAATTATTTTATCAAGTTCCGTTGCCTTTCTCGATTCGAACGCCGATGATGTCATCCGATGATTGTTGTAAAATGAGAGAAATTTTGGGAACCAATCGAAAACTGACACGGGCTAGCTTTTTCTGTAGCAAGTAAGCACGTTAAATTATCGTGACCAAAGTAAACAAAAATTTGAGATTTTTCTCATCAACATTAGATGCCCAATTGCAATACACCAAAAAAATCCGGGTTTTATATGATTTTGCTCCCAAAAAAAAAACCAACAAAACATTTTTTACAACTTGCCAAAAAACCAAAAATTCTTGCCATAAAATTGAGACGTAAAGATCAACGAAAGCCGCTTACAGAGTTTTTGAAAAGTTTGAAAATGCTTAACAATAACATATTTTTAAGGAAAGAAATTTTAAGAAATTTCATGGAGAAATTAGGAAAACTTTTAATATCTTATTTGCCAAATTCTTTTGTCATGTAATATAGGCTAAGAATTTTGGATCAAAGTCAGGCGAGTTACCCTTTTCTTCTTTAAATTTTCGAAAACTGACGGGAACAGAGTGAAGAAGATTTTCCAAACTTTAACTAAAGTCACACGATGTATGTAAATGTATCCAAAATCATGAGAAACATTTCTTTATTTTATCATTTAATCGTACCTTATACATACATTATAGAATATAACAAGCTAGTTTGCAATCGAACGAACGACTCTTAAATTTATTTTAAGGCTCGTTTCGATGTTGATATCGATCTTTATACTCAATTATACATATATGTACCTACGAGTATCCTTATTTTTAACTTTCTCTTGCAAAAGCGACGCAAATAAATTTTAGAAATTTAATCCTCAGCAAATTTGCCTTAATTTAATCCTTAACGATAACAATAACATAACATTGCGGTGCTTCTCGGGGCTCCAATAACCCTTCTTCTCATAACAGAAGGGTTAATTGACATTACAGCACCTTCTCTCATCATCATCATCATTATCATCTCGTTGTTCATACCAGAGACGTAACATCTCCACTATCGACGTACAATTTTCGTATAGAAAAAGGGTATTTTAGAAAACAACTTAATAACATTTTTTAAATACATTTAAATACTATAAAGTACGAGTACACATATTAATGAATGAATGAATATACAGATAGACTACGAACATATACTATATACATACTCCTGCATAATCATGCATTGTATGTAATATAAACATATGTATATATGCACGTAGTATATAGCAAGATACAATTACTGGAAATCCTCGCCCTTGTAGCCACATTTCGACGGCAGGCTTCTGCCCAGTGTTGCCACATCGTTGGCAATCACCCTGCACATGGCCATCTTAATGCCGGCGAAGAAGTCCGTTAGGTAACATCATGTGGGGCGCGGCGGCGCGTTGGATTTGCGTTGCGCTGGCGGTGGTGGCGGTGCACTACGCATACGAGGCATGGGTTTGGGCTCGAGAGGGCGTGGCGCTGACGGTTTTGGCAGCAAGGCCTTGTTTGAAGGCAGCGTCTTCGTCGATGACGTCGCTGACGTCGATAACGTCGACGATAAGGGCGATAAATTGTAATGATTTCTTTTACTGGATGTAATCGAAAGAGTTGAGGTTTCGTTGGAAGAGGCAGAGGCAAATTCGCTTAATTGATTTTCTGTTCTCCTGTCTCTTTTTGGCGTTGGTATAGGTTTCATGACTCTTGTTGTTGTTGTTGTTGTTGTTGCTGTTCGCGTTACCGAAGTGTTATCATCGACCAAGATGGTCCGTTGTGTTAATCTTGGCTGAGTTGTTATTATTATTTGCGATGACTTCATCATCTTGCCCGCCTGCGGTACATCCTTCGCGTTAGTCATGCCGCAACCGTTCCCATTCTCTTCCTCTTCCTCTTCTTCATCGCCCGATGTCAAGGAATTCGTATCGCAGGGCGACGGCGTTGAAGTGTGAATTTTCTCCACTGCAGGCTCCGTCTTCGGAGAGACTAAGAAGCCTTCTCCCAGCGCCAGATCTTCCTCGTCGTCTTCTTCGGCCTGCTGGTCTTGCATCATGGTGCGAAATTCTTGAATGGAATCATTAAGTGCCCAGAGCTGAGAAAGTAGCGAAAGGTCCAGTTGACGCAAACCATACTGAAATGAGAAGGGAAGTATTTTAAAAGGGATTTTTTTAAAACAACTACGATATATCATTGCCATTACAATAACAACATTAAGAAGGTAAGCGAAACTATTAAAAAGGAACAGTTTTAAAGACTTTGGAAATGTCGGAAAGATCAAAAACTTCATGAAAAATGCATTCTCTACAAAAATCTACATTCTTATCTCTACATGAGTTTGGCGCCAGTGTCGTCAGTGTCGGTGAGAAACAGGGTAGAAAATTTCTTACTATATTTTAGGCATAAAAAAGGATTTTGTTCAGCATAATTTGAGTTAATAAAAGAAGTAAAAAGAAAACCCTTCGCTTTTGAGTTGATCCATTATACTCTTATGGACCACATTTCATACTGTTGCACCATAAGGCCATTCAGAAAAATCCAATATATTGTTGTAACCAAATGGTTTAGGTTTAAACTCTCTTTGCGCAGTTGAATGGTTTCAATGGTTTCCCGCAAACAACTCCTTTTACTGCTACATTTTGTATTTAACTATGATTTCTTTGAATAAAAACCATTAATGTCGAAAAGCATCAGCATCATCGTCGTCAGTAACATTATCGCCAACAACGGTCCCATTTAATTATACTTAAACACGAGATAATGATATACGTAACATCAAATAATATATAAACCTTCCTTTCGCTCTTTGAGCACGTAGTCATATCGTATTACCAAAGCACACAAAAGTGCCACACCACACGATGAGTTCATTGATCATCGAAGCCTGTTCCAGCAGCATTACCGCGTGCCAACATAATTTTAGAGACCATGTGTAACAATGTGTAGGTATGTACATACATAGCTCGTAGCCTTTTCTATGCCTTTTCTCTATGACTTTCTAATTGCGGTTTTAATACAGTTTTCCTTCACAGTTTCCGAGATACAAGACAAGCTACACAGTCCACTTTAACCCCCGGCCTTTTCCGCATAAAGAAGATATAAGAATCCCAAGAATTCTTAGAAGTTTTATTCAATTTGGTATTGCGTATTACCGTTTCAATATTGGTCGATCCATTGCTGTAATCGCTGTAAACAGACAGAGGCTTTTCAAGGGCCGTCTTAGTAGTATGTAACTTCTGTTAAGAAGAAAATTAAACAAATTCAAGGCGAATGCATCGCAGTAGATTACGCGCAAGTTTTTGTTCTTGTTTGATGAATATTGAATTTGACATAAGCGTTGCTTAATTAACAACTGAATAAATACATACATATTGTTTTTGTAACCACATGGTAACAACTACTTTTCAACGATTCCATGAAAGTCTAACCATAATGAAAGTAAGTAAAAAATGTGGCCGCTCTGACATGACTTTCGGTACACATCATTGTTAATAGAAATTATTCGATTGGAAAGAAAATCGTAAATCTATTCAAGTTAACTGTTTATAGATGTGCAACAAGGCGGTGGTCTCTCTCTCTCTCTCTCTACGTAAATTCAATATGACACATATTAAGGCTGAACTATGCATAATGTTAATAACCAGGCTTCTGCCAACTTCAGCAAGCGGGCGATAACATAGAAATTGTATCTCGCTGTCATGCACAATTCGTTCAATTTCGTTTAATTTTTCTCAATTTTTCTTGCTTAAGCAAGAAGCGAAACCAAACGCGCTTTCCGTACGGAAACAGCTGTTAATATGTTTTAACATTGTAGTTTATAAAGACGTATAAGTTAATTTTAGACAGCCTTCTCGATTTGACATGGAGTTAGTTGACCCTCTAACTTTCTCTCAGTGACTTATGGATATTATGGTTTGGCCTCTTGAGCTTAACTAACTTGATCAATTTTTCTCTATAATTTTTTATTGATTATTCTCTATAATTTCCAATTATGAACCTTTGGCCGCACTTTTCAACTGTTACAAAACGATAGCTCAAATCTAGGACTGACACCATAAATTAATTAAGCTAGTTTATTAATATGGTATTAAAATTAAAATTATAACCATTAATTAATGCCAGATTTTAGAAATTCTGCCATTAAGTTATACAAAAATTGGTGATGAACAGACTCTGGCGATCATCTCAACTATTCTCAACGAATAAAGCCCATAAAGTTATATAGAAAGTTGAATGGTAATTATCGACATTTGGTTCCGACAGCATCTGAGGATATCAAAGCTTCCGATATTTCCTATAATTATCTCTATTTCTATATACAAAAATTTAGAGATTAGCTGCTGACAATTGACATCGACGCTTTATTTTGTTTTATTTGACCATTAATCAGAAATTTTTTTAATTATGCAAATCAGTACGTAATTGTAATCGGTGGAGGTAAAAACAGATCATTAGTAGATTTAATATAAATTGCTTTCAAATTTTGATCATGGGCAGCACATAAATGCCAATTAGAATTAATTGCTTGCATAAAATCAGTGGTATTTATTGGTTTTTTTTTTAAAAGGAAATCTTTTATAAATTACTTAAACAATAAGACTTTGGTGTGTCTGATTTGAAACCCAAATGTTGGACTGCAACCCAAAGAAGAGACCTTTTTGAAATTCTGAGACCTAAAAATAAAATCCTTCTAGTAATAATTTATTACTATTTTAAGGACTTGTGGTATGTTGTATGAAAACCTTTCGAGAACTGTTCGTTCTAACTTTTTTATAATTCAATAATTATTAAATCGATTATATTAAAGATAACTAATATTTTATACACTTAGAAAAGTCATAGAGACGAAAATATGAGAGAAAGGATTGAGATTGGTGCTGACGATTTGCTGAAAGGTAAAAAAAAATTCGAGAAAAAAATTTCGTTAAAAAATGAATGACTTGATTTTCTTGAGGACATTCAGAAAGAAATAATTTTTTTTCCTTATTATTCTTTATTTAGCATGCTGTTAAAATACCAGCCCTTGTTGTTGTTGTTGTTGTTATGATTCTTGAGTTTTTCTATTCTATTTTTGAAAAAAAAAAAATATACACTTCATGCGTTGTAGTTGCTGTTGTTGTTGTGTACTTTTCATTTAAATGAAGAAACAATTGTTCTGTTCTGTAACTGGCTTGTGTGAAATTTATCTACATAAAGTCCGCGCATGAATTCCATGCTTGATGGTCAAGAAAATCAAAAAACCAAACGGATTGCAAAAAAAGTTCATGCTTCTACGGTTCTTTTGACATTTGGTATTTGTCGCGTCAGACATAACACACCAACAGCAACAGCAACAATAACAACCACGACATGAACAAGAACTTTCCAAGGTAATGAATGGGTTGATGCTGATTTTTATAGTCAGCGTTTGGTAGAGGCCGTTACGAATGTGCAAATAAAAAGCAATATTTGCAAAATAAATAAACAATTTTTGCAATAACAAAAAGAGGGAAAAACAATAACGGTATAAAGAAGCCGGTATGAAGCCATCGGATATTGGATATTGTTGGGCTTCTCCACACTTTGGCGTGCAAGTTTTTAATATTGCATAAACATACACACACACACACATACACACACATACACAGTTTATGTGCTTTATTCTTATATGGTTTTGGTTCCAGAACCAGAAATGAACTAGTTTTCCATTTTGTAAAGAACGAAATACCTAAAGTTTTTTGAACCCCGAAGAAGTTCGTAAAAATAAACTTCTAATGTGAAAGAATGGTTTCCCCATAATTACATATATAATGATGCTTAAACTGAAAAGAAACAGTTAATTTTAATAAAAACTCTTCAACAATAATTATTATCGTAATCATCGTAATTTTCTTTTAATGTGACTACAAGGTATTGTACTTTGGTCATCTTTCATTATTTTTTGTTATTTTTGAAATAATTTACCAAAATTCGGCTAATTTATCATCACTTTAATACTTTCACGCCCTAATTGTTAAATAATTACACAATTGTTACAGTTACAGTAACATTATCAAAAAAATTAACACATTATAATTACATTACAGATTATGTTAAGGCAAGAAATATTAATTGCAGTCAGTGAACTTTAAAACACTTTAAAATGGTCTCTCCCTTTGCTTACTCTTGAACTTTTCTTAGTTAAAAAAAGAAAAAGAACAAAAAGACATTCATTTCATTGTCTATCTATCTCACTTAAATTGTTTTAATTTTTAAAAAATGTCAAAAGAAGTGTGTTTTATTACGCTCATTTCACTGTTTGGAGTACGACTATTTAAATATTTAGCGCAGAATTTTAGGCGTAAATTTTGGGTTGATTTTTAACCCGTGTTTTGTTAATTATTGACAGCACTACAATTCATTCTTTAATGTAATTTGTTTAACAGCTGCCGAATTTTTCGTGTAGAAAAAATTCAATGTATGATATTTATTTATTAATTCGAATACATACGTATTTTCTGGTTACTTTAGTTTTGCGTAGGATGCTTTTGAATAGCAAGAGCAAGAAAATAGACTGCCTAAAAGTAGACTTAATGAACTGTGAGGCTCCTCCAAAGAACTCCAAATACATGCTATTATCAAAGAATATGTATTGTATAGAAGGCGCATCTCATACAAATTTTCGAACGAAAAATTTTGTTCTGTGGGTCGTACCGGTACGACCCAAGTTTATAAACATTGTTTCTACACATTGTCTTTTTCGCTCAATTTTTACTCAATTTCTTGTGGTCATGTTAACTTTCCATTGCTATCGTATTTTCTCGTTTTTCGGCAAACGATGGCCGCAGTGAACTTCTAACTGAAAAACCAGCAATCGTTTATAAGGCTTGGTAGCCTAGTGGATAGAGTAGGTTACTGACGAGTAGAAAGGCCTGAGTTCGAACCTGGATGCGGGAATGTTTTTAAAAATGTCTTTGTAATATTTATTTTTTCAATTTAAGGCATTTTCAATTTTTTACATTTTTCTTGTTATTCTCGTCTCCATGCCAGGTGTTCTTTTTTTGGGTAACGATGTGTACAATAATTTGGAATGCATGCGTTTGTATCATTTAGCGTCTGTGTGTCATCGCATGTAGAATAAGCTTTGCGTGGCTATTCTTGAGTTCTCAGAGTTGACGACGCTGAGTTGACGACGTCGAAAATAAATGAAAACGACAGAGAAGAATGCCTTTTTAGCAATAAGAAGAACGTAGCGCAACTGGGTTTTTTCTTATTGAAATATTAGGACAAAATGTCGGTATGTTCAGTGCATTTTATCCGGTACAATGAATTAATATAATTTTTTGTTAAACGTAACCGAATTTAATCCTAGTTATTCATTTAAATTAAATTAAATTCCAAAAATTAATAAATACGAGTATTTACTGTTTGTAACAAATATTTTCGTAAAATATGATCTCGTTAATCCTTATAAAATTTTACAATTTTTTTTAATCCTAATTTCTCAAATCGCGTAACATACAAAAATCTTCAAATATCTTTTCAATTTGCAAAATTGAAAGTTCCAAAAATTTCTAGTTGCGGCCGCAGCCGCCGACAACCTTGCCTATGACCAACACACGACCAAAGCATACGCAGACGTATAAATTTACCCAACACAAGCAGCAAACAACTGTTCTTTGTCAAAAGCGACGAAACGAAAGGGCAAGAAATTCACATGAAATTCATTCTACTCGGGCCATGAACGAAGAAATAAGTCGTTCAAATCGCCTTCTTTTTGCTTATCATGTGTTTTGTGTGTATGTTGCAATAGAAGCACCATATAAATTGTTAATAAGCAATGCGCTTGTAGAGTGAAAAGAAGAGAGAGGGGAAGCAATTCACTTGCTGGCAAGAGTGGCAAGAGCTCGGGCCATGAAACATCATGTCCCGAGCTCGGGTCATGATATTCGTCGAGTGTGTGCCTATACTCAAACAATACATGTTGCTAATACCCCTCCGCCTACCGACCGACCGCATCTGTTGCGAAAAATTGAAAATTTTGAGTGATGCGCCTTCTATATATTGTATATTCTTTGCTATTATATTTGTTGATATATTAATATGTTGATATAATAATTGTTGATCTTTTTGAATTTTTACTCATTTTTTAATAAGTTGTGTTTTTGGGTTTTTGAATTTTAGGAAGAAAAGCAAAGTTTTGTGCATTTTTTTCCAACTAAATAAAACCAGAATAATCAAAGCTCTAAAGTTTAATATATACATATATATTGTAGATATCAATAAAGTACATACTCGTAACTACTTAAAATTCTTTTCAGATTTCTAAATCGTAAACCAAATACTGACATCTCTACTAACGGTTTCTTTTGGTCATCAATTAGAAATGCGTTGACAACAACAAATGAAAATATACACATACTCGTATTCTGACCACAGTCTTTATGGTCTAAAGAGAGATAATGCTTATTATTCAGCATGTATCGCTCGTTGAATGAACTTAACTGAAGAATTTACAAAATTTTTCGAAAGGAATATCAACCAGTCGCCGCCATTCAAAAAGTAAAATAAAACCAACAATCATAAATAAACGATTCACGCTTCAATGAAATTAATTTCTTTTATGAGGTTGACTACTCATCCGCCTTAAGCTCGTATTAAAGTCTCATCCAACATAATATAAACGTTGATTTAATGAACCTACATAACATAGTACCTACCTACATAGTATATTTCGAAAATAAAAAAAAATATCAAAAAATTGGAACATAATAAAAAGATAATAAAATAAAAAATAAAATTAATCAGATTTTTCCGTAAAAAACTACTCTAGGTCTGGCTTTAATTGTCATCACAAAAATCACTCTTAAAACGGGGTACCCCGTTTTTCTGCATTTTCCTTGAAAAGGAAGTATAGATGTATATTTTGACATTTGATAACAATAACGGGGCAATGGATAGACTAAACTACCAGAAGCGATTAATCAATGTTGCCAGCTGTTACTTCTTTCTCTAACTGGTGCATTCGGACGCCCTCGCTAACTTGGACGATTTACGAATGTAACCGTGTAGATGTTAATTTGTGGGAAATTGTCAAGAGAGATCGTCGAACTTTCACTCGAGTGTGACGGTGTTTTTCTTTCGCTGTTCGTCTCTTTTAAATTAATGAAAAATTGTAAAAGTAATAGAGTTCGTTCTGTATATCTATGTACATACGCGTATGTACATTTGTAGATGCTGCTACAGTTTGCGAAAAGTGAATTAATCTCAATTACTTAAAAGATATGAAAATTTCTATCTCGTATTTGTAGTATTTATAAACAGAGCGTAGGGTAAAAAGAAAGAATGCAAATAAGTCGCACATTTACCGTCAACTGTGTTGAATGTTGCTTCGATACGGTTGTGCGTTGTTGGCGAGATGGATCTAAAGAAATGAGAGGAGCTGAAGTGCAGGAATGTCGGTAGACAGTTACCCATTATGATTACTCATATTCACGATTGGCGCACACAGCGCTTGCAGCAGAGCAGGCGAAAGGTAAATATTGTACGTTCTGCTCGATGGTTTTTATTGTTATTGCTTCTATTGTTGCAAATTTATTATGCACATTCAGAAATTGCACGTGGTTAGAAATGCTTTGAAAGTCATCATTTTGATTCACTCAAATTGTCACTCTGATATGATGTAACAGGTTTCGCAATAACTAGACTTTTAACAAGTTTTCAAATCGAATTCTGGACAGTTAGATAGAAAATTTTGTTTCATTTTAAGTAAAAAAAAAACTTAGGCACATTCTGGGCTAATTACGGATCTTTTCGAATCGCCACATCGCCCAATAATGCTTCAAATAACAACATCCATGCCTATCTGGCAACGCTGCTCTCATACAACTCTCTTGAATTTCTTAAAAATTAAAAAAAAAACAAACAATGAAATAAAAAACAACACATCATGAGAACATCATGAGAACCTCTTTCAATAAATGTAAGACAATAATTTTCCGAAGAGTCAAATTCAAATTCTTAGTAATTATTTTTATTTTAAACTTATTTCATACTCTCTCTCTCATTTCTGGACCATTGTTACGCCTAGTTTCTATAGTAATTATATCACTATTCACTTTTAGATTTAAAGCTGAAATGTGATTGTCAGGATTACTGTATAGGGGACGGTCATCTCATGAAAACGCCCACTGGGGGTGGTATATACTATTTTTTGGTATTCGTAGTATTAAGAATACCAAAAATTGACCTTTTTTGAAGAAAAGCGACGTTATAAATGATGTAAAACGAAAACGTGAGAGAATCACGCCCAATTTTCATTTCAATTCGACTACTACGAGTGAGTGTAGGGTATACGAACTTCGGCCAGGCCGAAGTTAATGCTCTTACTGGTTATTATTTTTATTCTCTGGCAACTGGAACGGTCTGGTCTGTTGAACAAACATCGCGTGCTCTTTGTTGAACTGAAGCAATCAAAAAACATTCGCATCGATAGTTACAAAAGTTAGGAAATCTAGTAAGAAGTTATTTGGTTTTTTGTTTTAAAATTAAAGCAATACAAGCAAGCTTTATTTCTTACTTCTTACGCTACAGTAACTCAAATCATTTCGTTTATAAAAGTGTTATAGACGAATAAATGAAATGAAAGTACTATCTATTGTAATTTTATAAATAAATAAAACGTCAATATAAACAACAACAGTAATTAAACATGCTCGCATAGTTCACATTGAATGCAAAAACTTAACTGAAACAGAGAAAATTCAGTTGAACTTTTTGTAAGGATGAAAGTATTGCATCGTAATATAAAAGTAAAGAGTATCGGAATCTGTGGGTTCTTGATATCAATGGCACGACCATAGATGATGCCGTAACCGAGAAACTGACTGACTGACATTTCAAGCACGAAACGAGCGGGCTTAAATAGTCGTAGGTGGAAGTAAAGGCAAAGGGGGTTAAAGGATAGTTAAAAAGATAAAAAGCTGTGGCTTTCAGTACTCTTTTCTTCTTTTGAGAAAAGCAATTTTTTTTACTCATATAAATCAACGTCAAATCACTTTGCCATAAATTCTTCTGCTATTTCAATATAAAACAATAAATATTTCAAGCTTTTGTATTAGAAGAAAGACAACAAAATTAGGTTAATTATTCTTATCTTAAAGTCCAATCCGGCTCTTTATTTAGTGTTATGGATGAGAATCTCGAAATTTAGACGATCTCTTTCTTTCAGATCATGTCTCATCTAGAAAAAACTTGTTATCTGGCCACTGAAATGACCTTGAATGCAAATGGTTACATGCAGCTTGAGAAATTATTTGACCCATCAGTTCTTCGTACTTCATTGGCAACTCCAAAGTGCTTTCAATTTTAATTTTTTTATTTAATTCGGTGCCATTATCGACTCTTTTGAAGAGAATATTTTCTGCTGTTAAACAGAACAGAACGATCGCTAGACACGATAATTTGTTCTAAGCATTTGCTTGATTCTAACAACACTGAAATAATAGTAACGTTGATATGGTTGCTTTTGTGTTTGTTGTTATTATTGTTGTTACTGCTGTTGTTGTTGTTGGCAACGGATTTGATTTTGAAGAGTATGTATAATAATATCGATCATGTGATGATGATGTTGTATGGAATTATTTTGAAGGCTAAAGATCTTGGAGATTGTTGTGAGGACTGATTTGACTTGATCTGATTGTTCTACTTGTTTATCAAGCATGAAAAGCATTAAAAGCTGGATAAACCTTAAAAATTATCAACGATAAAACCGAATAAATGTCAAAACTTAAGTTCAGTTTAAGAGATTTTCATTAGAAAGCAAGCAATGGAACGCGATAAGTCTTTCATAATAAGAGTATACTGCGTTTACTCACTAAAAACTTAAGGTTTGTTCATCAAGTTCGTTCCTTGTACTTGAAAGTTCATCAAGGTTTTTTGAACTATGTATGTACTCGTAGAACGTATAGTCCGTGTCTGCCCGCATTTCAAATATTAAAATTAAAATATTCACAAAAAACTTCTTTCGTTTCAGTAAAACGCTCAATGTTCAACCGGCCGGAACCGGCATATGCCAGTCAGTCAGTCACTTTTTCAGAATTTACCTGTAAAAAGTTTCAATTGGTCAAGGCGACTCATGATGCGCGCTCTACGCGTACGTACAAAATACTATATAGTCTTTAGTCTTGGGAGCTTTTAGCGGTTTGTGAAAATTTACAAACAACAGATGATATTTTCGGACAAAAAAATTAAAAATCCAGCACATTTAACGAAAATAACTATAGCTTTTAGTGCTAAAACGACATTCGAAAAATTAATGCTGCTATAAATTTTGTATAAACTGGTAGATATAGCGACCAGTTCTTCTCTCATCCTTGACGTTAATTAAATTTGGGGTTCCTTTATAAAAAATCAAGAAACAAAAATGCATGTATGTTGAATTTAACGAAGCAAGACCATCATCTTCTTTTGGACTTTAATCTCTCAATCGTCGCTTTAATCTCTTCGGCATCGGTTGTTCTGTCAATTAATTATTCCAGCTGTTTGTTATGTCCACTGTTCCACCAGTCGACACATGGTATGGTAGTACCATACACTCCCTTCCTGCAAATGTGCAAAAGCTGAACCCCATTTTGTTACAATATCGCCCTGACACTGACTATTTACTGACCATCAGGAGGTATTTCGTATGCGATGCCCGCCGACGACGAACAGGTGGTTGAGATGATGGCAAAATGTTATGACTGCCTCGCCTCGACTCCCTTTTTTGAGTCATCATACGAGTATGCCATGAGAGGTTGCGCTTCGTTGATTCTCAACATTGACTCACACTGAGTTTTTATGCACCGAAATTCGCGATGCATAATCACGAAATGCAAACGGAACGGAGAAACCTGGTGGTATTTGCAGTAAATACCAAATTCATTGCACTCTATAGAATCCGGAACAATTACGAATCGAGAATAGATTGCGCGAGTATAAATTACGATACAATAAAAAACCAAAGGTCAATGGAAGTAAAAATAGCAATTACTTTAAAATACTCGTATTTAAAGTTAAAGCAAATAAAATTAGCTTTAAAAATATATATTTAGAAAATTATAGACCATTTTATGGTGGTGGCTCTGCGGAAAAAATTTAACGATCATGATCGCGCTGGATTTCATTGTTAATTCTTTTAGCTACAAAAGACATTTCGGCAGTAATAAACTTTAGAATATTTTACCGATTTACGCGTTAATGAACATGTTAAAAGCAATGTCATTAAAAAAAGTAATAAATAAAAAACCATATAAACGTAATAAAATCTGATGTTGTTGCGCTGAAGAACATAATTATGTGAAGACCAGAGCAAAGCATAAGCGCATTTCCTTCAACTCAAACCAATAATAGATTCCACCACTGCGTCTCAAAACCCATCAAATGAAGACGGACGGACGGTCTGGTTTGCTCTGTATTGGGGTACTTTTCCGCCCACTGCATTCTGTTAAACCAGCATCTAACTAGGTCAAAACCTCATCTAAAGACAGCCACTGATTTTTGTTTTAGTCTTTGGCAAATGTTTTGAAAGTTTACTGAATGCTCTGACGAGATTTCAAGCGAGCGCGACAGCTCCGCGTACCGAAGGTGGAGCATAATGCTGTATATCGTACGTACTCGTACATATTTACGTACTCGTGCAATGTGCAATGGTGTTTAATCATTCAACCATGACATTTTTGCAACAAAAAACTAACAATTCCAAACAAAATGAGTTAATGTGATCGAAATAAAAGCGAAGCTTTACCCATTTCTTGGTCTCAATGGGTACGGCGCGGTCTTTGGGTAACCTTTTCATTGCAGTAACTGAACTAGAAAATAAACAAAAAACCCAACTAAAATGGAACATTTACTAAAAAGTGGTAAGACTGGTTTAAAATTTCCGGTAATTACATACGATATACTCGCAATACCATATGATCTGTAAGTCTGTAAGCAACGCTAAAAACTAAAACTAAAAAACAATTAATTAAAATCAAACTGGAAAAAAGTAGATTAATTTAAAAAAAAATAAAAACTCTAACCTTATGATAGTCGTACTTTGCACATGATCACGATAAACATAACTAACTTTTATCATGGAAAATAATGGGAAAAATTTTTAAAGACGTTATTTTCAGCAGCTGACGTAAGCCATAATTAGCCAACGGCTTATACTTGGCTAAAACTAATTTAATCTGTTCAAGCTGCCGTCAACTAGAGCTGTCTAGATTGCGAATAGTTAGTTGCGCCGTGGCTTTTTCGGTATCTGCCAACCATTCAGCAACATTTCAAACATTTTCGGCCGACATCAGAGACGGCCTCACTCGGCTAAGCCGAGCGGGGCGAGTATTTGGGACAAATGTGAGAGGAAGTTGGGTTCAGCAAACCGCGTAGATCAGTTCAAAGTAAGCGATTCTATCGTTAGTTTATCATGTTTCTCGTTACTCGTAGTTAAAATCTGTTTAATAACGTAGTTTAAATGTTCAAACAAACAAACCAAGCTCGAATTTTAAAATAGCTTTTGCATTAAATCAGATTTTTTCGCTGCAAGATGTTTCTAAACTACAAAACAACAGATAAAATAATTTTTTTGTGCGATAGTAATAAACGAGATGGTTAGATTTATAAAGAAGTTCGAGTGGAGCTACCCAAAGTTGCGAAAGGAGAAAAGACGGAAAATTAGACTTCGTTTAAAATGAATCGACAAATCCCGCACGCCCTGTTAGCAATGAGTTTTTAACCCGTTATGGCCGATAATTTTCACTTATTAGCTCACTTAAATTACCCTGATAAAACGCGCATA
The DNA here is from genome assembly GCA_949752815.1 of Conops quadrifasciatus. Lineage (NCBI taxonomy): Eukaryota > Metazoa > Arthropoda > Insecta > Diptera > Conopidae > Conops > Conops quadrifasciatus. Next base: position 10,334,990 of record OX457078.1, on the reverse strand, counting down.
AAAATGATTGCGATTTTCGCTGTGTTTAGCTTCAAGAACGTACATATACGAGTATACGTACAACTACAAACTCTTTTAGTGTTGGATTTGGCTGGCTTAGTTTTCTCTTTTTAGATAAATAAATTTGTTGTTTTCGTCTTCCACTTTTTTCCGGTTTTTTTCCTTTTCGTATATAAAAAAACAGCTTAAATATTGTGTACGGTTTCGGCCCGTTGGAAGGAATGGAACCATGCGTAAAGTAGAGTCAAGCCACTGCGTTATTAAGTAACGTCGTCATGTTTACGCCTTGAGTGTTAAAAAATTCAAGATAACGAGATAATATTCGTTTAGGTTAAAGATAAGTTTAAGATATGATGTTTTTTAAAACAATTAAGTTGGAAATAATTTAAGAGGAGCAAAGAAAAAGAGAAAAAATGCTCATTTTGTTTAACTAATTATAAAAAAAATATTTTCCTTCTTAATACAAAAACGCAATTATTCAAGTTATAGAAAACTTATGATATGCAAAGAGAAAAATAATCTCTTGAAGGGACAAAGAAATTATAAACATAAAATAAATAAGATAATAAAAAAAATACTTATTTAAACAAATTAAAAAAGAAATTAAGCATTTATAATACAAATAAATATATGTAAGTAAATAAATATACTGCGAGTATTTTCCATTGATTTTAAAATGTAAATTTTTTTATTAGCTTTTGTTATGAATCTATTGATTTATTAGACTTATAATCGAATATAAAAGAAAATAATTTCTCGCTGAAATTGTATTATAAGGTATTATTCTTTGAGATACGAGCGAAATGCAAATTTTGACGCAATCCGATTAAAACGAACGAATTGAATAATAAACATGGCTTTATAGCGTTAACGGGAAAGTTATTTGTTAAATGTTAGAAAGCGAAACAAAGAAGCTCTCAGCTCTCGGCACTCCACTAAAAAAAGAAAAACCCAATGAATTTTTTATAATAATAACAATATCCTAACAGAAGTACAACCAACTTCATCGAATCGAATTTAAGTTTATACAGTTAGTTATTTTAGTTATAACAGTTTAATCGTCAGATTAGTCCAAACCGAAACCTTTCTGAGCGGAAAATGGAGAGGAAACATTTACAGTTTCAAAAAAGGCACATGGACTTTAACAATTATTTTCTTTTACCTAAGAACTTAATAGATTTTGCTTGGTCTTTTTGGATTTCTTAGCACAAGCATGGAAGACTTGCCCTATTCCGAAAAAACCCTTAAAAGTGGGTTATAGTGAGCTGTAGACAGCTGTCTACTGTCTGCTGTCTTATATTCGGAGAAACTCAGCAGTTATGAGTTGATTTTTAAGTTTTGAATTTATGAAAACTTCAAATGACCCAAAACGTTGTGCAAAAATATTTTCTCTCTGCACCTTTACTCTTCTTTCCGCCCTCACCGACCACACCCACTCGTTTCACACACCCAACCCAGTCACGTGCGAAACATGATGACGGCCCTGACACCGAACACCCGGGGCGATTGACACGATTAACACACTTTATACACTTTCTGAGGAAAAATCTCATGTAATGCTGTCTGTCATCGATATCGAAAAGCCATTGAGAACGCTCGGTATGCAATTAGTCTCTTTTAAACGAGACATACATACATACGAGTACATACACATGGCAGTTTATTGTTTTCGTATTTGTTTTTGTGAGCGACGTTATTGCGGGAATTAATAAAGAAATGAGAGAAACGCTTAAGAACTGCGTCGTTAAATTGAAACGAAAAACAAAAACACACAAAAACGTAAGGTCACTCCACTCCGCTCGTTCACTTTCGTCGGAGGAAAGTGATGATGTTGAATGGCAAATGAGGTGAAATGGAACAGCGCCGTATTAAGGTAAGAAACAGTGTCGGCAGAGGATTTTGAGGGGGGCCAATCAAGAGAGACGAACAAACGAACAAACGAACAAACGAACAAACGAACGTACGAACAGCACAGACTACTTCGATGGACGGCGGAACAGCGCATAAAATTGAAAACGTCTAAAGAATAGAAATTGTTAAAATAAAAAAAAATACAACAACAAAATACTCGTATCTAATAAAAAATACCTCATCACCTCTCACAAATCAAGCCAAAGTACGAGTATCAAGCGCGATCAAGGGAAAGTTATTCGTTGATTTTGATTTTGTTGTTGCTGTTGCTGTTGCTGTTGCTGTAGATGTTATTCTTGTTGGCTTGGCCGACAAACAAATGATACGAGTACAAGCCACCAGAATGAATGGCGGCGGCTGACGGTGCTATTTTTGTTTTTTTCTTTAGTGTCGGAAAGAAAGCAGTTCAATTTGAATACGAATGAAGGAACTGAATTGAACTGAACTGAACATGTTCATTATGTTCCGCTGCAGCTGCAGCACGTGAGCCGTTAGCAGATTAGCTCTCACAGTGAGGAGTCATCCAGCCCGAAACACGCCACCACACCCGCCCACTCACTCACTAACACTTCATTCAATCCAGTCCAAACCAAAGGCCACCATTCGCAAAGAAAATTATGAGCGAGTTTAAGCTAAGCAGTCGCGTAGCTGGAAGGTTAGAGCTCGGGGGGTACAATCGAAATCGATGTGGGTCCTTAATCAACAATATGTTATAGTTCAATGGGTACAGAATATTTAAAATATATGTATCTATTTTTAATAAACATATCTGTAATGACAGTAACACTTTGTGCAAAGTTACAGTGCAAATTTTTTAGTTGATAAATCTGTCAAATTTTTTTTGTTCTTATGTAGAAATCTATTCAAAGCCTGAGAGAATGCGAAAAAAAGTTGACAGATCTCTAAAGAAAACAATTTGACAGATGGATCAATCAAAAATTTCCAATGTAATATCGCCCTTTGTCTCGAAAACAATGTTCTGTGCATTGCTTTGCAATTACGAACTCGTTTATCATTTCATTAGAGTTAAGCTTTCTCATTTCGAATCTCGTTTCTCTAAACTCTTCTTTCTCTCAGAAGAAGTTCAATTCGAACTAAGAAACTGTTGCCTAACGGCTAAGGAATGTTGTCTAAGTTAGTACTCAGGGGCTTTTAGGTCTCTCTTCACCGCTCTCTTTCACTTTCTTTTCCTTTTATGCGTTTTTACAATAGAGAATTTATTTTTTAGAGAAACTTACCATTTCTTTCCTCAAGATCGCCAGCTGTGCGTCCAAAGTGCTTCCTATTATTGACGTTGTAGTTGTTGTTGTTGTTGTTGTTGTTGTGGCGTTGGTGGTGGTGGTAGTGGTGGCGGTGATGGCTTTAATTTGCTTATCAGCTTCATTTGTTTCTATTTCGTTTAATTTATTATCGCTTTCCTTTTTATTAGAAACATTGTTGTCGGTGCTGCTAATACTATTATTGTTGTTGTTGTTGTTCTCGTTTTGAAATTTTAGCATATCACTGGATATTAGCGCAGCAGTTTCATTACCATTTAGAAACACATCGATATCGCTTAAAAGCCCCGAATCGGAACCTAGCATTTTATTGAAGCCACTAAGACTTTTTGGTAGAGGCGGCAGATCACCGGCGGTCGGTGAAATAAATCTGTAAAGTATAAAGAGAGCATATATAAAAATTAACACATTACGAAAATAATATTTAGAAACTCGAAATAATGCGCTACTGAAAAATCATCTGCTGCAAAAAAAACTCCCATAAAATTGTTGGCTTTGAGCGAATGAAGAATAATTTATTATATTCTTTCGGTCTGCGGAATAAAATAAAGTCCTTTCAAGAGTTCATAAACATTTCTCACGTAGCAGCAGCAGCATCTATTATAAATAAAAGCATTATCACAGAATCAAGGTGTCAAAGTGTCAAAGTGTCACAGAGAGAGAAAGAAAAAAATGACTTGATTCTAGATAAAGACTCCAATGAAGAGGACTCCAAACTTGCCTTCAGTAAGCCTCGGAGCGTTATGGCAAGAGATTCAATGTCGCCGACCTCGATATTGCGCCGAGCGCTGAAGATGCGAGGGTGTATAAACAGGGACGGAAGGGGCGGAGGGTGGGCATGCACGGACGAACAGATGGACAAGCGAGGCTCCCTCCACATTTTCCATAGAATTTTATGTCAAGAACTTACAGCATTGTTAGTAAATGTTTTTGTTATTGTTTCAACTCGTCTGGGCGAACATTTATCTGTGGGTGGGTGTGTGTGTGTGTGTGTGTGTGTGCTTGCCTGTCTCTCTGTCTTTCTGGCTGTCTATTTATCTGGCTGACCGACGACCGACCTATCATTTTTCAATAAACTGTTTTTTTTTTGTTAAACTCATTCGATGGGCCGCCGCCGCCGTCGCCGCCGACACACCGAACTACCTCTACCACGTCTAACCAACAAACGTGTCGTCGGCAAACGGCGTATATAAAATCGCGGTATTAAAGTAAGCAATCCGGTTTTAGGTTATGTCGGTGTGCCTAATGCAATGGAACTTACAATATTGGCCAATCTTGTGTGGCTTCTACCGCAACGAACGAAGCTCGGCATTAAGCCTGATTTCGACTGCTGCATAATTGCGATGTTGGCAACGCTGTTGGCTGTGGCTGCTGGCTTTAACCCAGAAACAACAAGAACACGAACTAAGACCAATTCAAAGTCCAAAAATTGTATTTTGTAATGACAATCGCCGGTTGCGACGAAACCGATAATAAATTGAATTTAATGAATAATAAAAGGCACAAACGAAAGCGTGTGAAAGATAATTTTTCCTCATTACCATGCTTTAATAAAAAAAAAATATTCACAAATGGAGCAAAGGAGAACACGTAGAGAATTGAAGAATTGTCCCTGTCGTTTTTACTAAATTTCACTTCACACTCGATTCTTATATGAACAGTACAATATAATATTTTGAAAATTACTAATCATTTCATAGTGTGAGTGGGACCACGCTACCCACACAGTAAAGATAGAAAAATCGCCATTTTTCTAATATCTACCATAATTTCTCAACTTTTAAGAACCTACATAAAAGTTATAATTGTCTAAGCAAAAAGCCCAAAAACTAATAATGCTGCTTATAATTAAAGTTGATAATCATTGAAACTACCAACTAAATGCAGTTTTAATGCAGGCATTAAGTAGACTGACATGAGAGAGGACTGGTTACCCTTCAAAGCTTGCTGCATCGTTCGTTACTCGTTCTCTTGTTTAATTGTGTTTTTATGGCTTCAAAACAATCTCGCTACGACCACGAATAACGAGCACGACCACGAAGTGTAGCTGATTTAATTTACAAAATTCGGAATTTTTTTTCCCTCTTTTTGGTTTTTTTTGTAATAAGGCTTCGATAAAAATCCTTCATTGGGAATTTTTTTTTCGATTCTAGCCCTGACACGGCAATTTACATGGAGAGCTTAAGAGCAACGAGTATGTACGAAAATTAGCCTTTCGAGCTTTACTATGGCTTTAACCTGAAAACTAAACTTAAAAATATTGAAGGTATTTTTTTTTTATTTTATTTATATATTTTATAGTTATTTTTGCTATGTTAAGTTGCAATAAATGAGCGATAAACAGCCGTGAATTAAATATATTTGCTACTACATTGTATTTTATCTTCTAAATTTTAAGTTTACCATTTTTTTTATTAATTTAAATTAATAATTATAGAAATCTACTATTAAAAATTTTCATTTCTTTTCTATAATGTTGCCTTTGGTTTCTTACACAATTGAGAAACATTTTGATGTTTAAAAAAGAAATAAACAGCTGTCAACTTCTGAAATAAATCCTTATTTTTTAACTGGATCTAATTGCGGTCTCATTGCTATAATGATTAGAATATTAAAACAGTTTCTAAAAGAGAATAACAAACAAATATAAAACCAGTTTCAGTTCTTCTGAACTCGTTTTTCTACAAAATCGTTATACAAAATCGTAAATTATTGCTTATAAGCAATGACAATCATTAATTCAATATAAAACCAAGAACTAAGTTTCTCGTTTTCAGTTGTTATCGTAAATGACATCATAACAAACGGTGTCAGCAGATTGCAATGGACTTACGACAATTTGCAATTTGAAATAAATTCCAATCATTAAAGAAAACGTACAAAATTAATGACTTTAATTTTTGCTTTTGTTTTTTTTTTTTTGCTGCGAACTAAGCTATTCTCATGGTAGAAAATTACAAGCTTGAAGGACGATAAACGAAGAATACAAGAAAGAATACTGTGAAAAGGCGTTTGAGAGAATATTTTTTTTCTAAGAGAAAGAGGGTTTTTCTTTCAGGGTTTTTTCCTCAGGGCTTTTTTCTCAGGGTTTTTTTTTGTTTTCCATAAAAGAAATAAGCCACAAACTTAGGAATAATTTAACGAAGGTTAAATTAAACCAAACAGGACTAGGAGGGAGATAGATATAATTGTAAAAGAAAAACCATTATAAAAAAATAAGTAAACGTAATCATTTACCAATTTAACCATTTATGATTAATAACGACAGCTTATGAATATCTGTTAAACAAGGTTACAAAAATATTGCGCCTGCAGCAACAACTTATATATTATTAAATTTTTCATATTTGTTGTAGGTAGAGGCAAATATTTTTTATGGCAGTTAAAAGCTATTGTTAATGGGAGGCAGGCAGCAGCAACATTCCATGCAAATTACGCTAGAATATGATTATTCAGCAATTAGCTGAAAACAATAGAAATTTCTTATAATTTATAATAGAATTCAAGGTAGAGGGGTAGAGAGAGACTAAAGTAAGTGAATAAAAAACGTATATAAATTGAATAAAATTAAATTTTGTTAAGACGAAAATTTAATAAAAAACTCTTTTGAATATCCAAAAGTTTAAGAGATTAAAAAAAATCAAACTCTTACAAAAAAGGGTTTGGTTTCTGAAACTTTTGAGGTTACTTTTCAGAATTTAATTTCGTCTTATTTCGTTTTTTTTCGTTTTGTTTTGTTTTCTTTGATAGCAAAAAAATATTGTAATCAGAAAAATGTCTTTCTAGTAGAATCCACACAAACTCCAACGACTCCAAATAAAATAAAAATGCTGCTCAGTCAATTCTGCCAGTCACACTGGCTTGAGCTATTGTATACCAGTCTCACCTCTCACTTCACCACACCTCTCAGTGTACAACAATTGCATCACTATGGGGCACAGGTGAAGCAGCGTATTTTGTTGGCGGCGAGATTTATTTTTTTCCCGTTGCCACTTCACCAGTCACGATCGCTGAAGGTAAGCAGGTGAGTTTTTATATTGCTTTTGTTTTAACAAACACACACACACACACACACACAAACAGACGCACACACAACAGTTACATAGATTTTAATCCGTTTGGTATCTATAGTTGGCAGAAAGAAGGAGAAGAAAAACAAACAGACAGAAACGCTTCGTAGTTTTGAAAAGCTAAAGCAGCCAAGCAGCAACCGAGCAGCAACCGAGCAGCAACAGCAACAACGTCTTTTGCTGTGCATTGAGCGAGCAACCGCCAATCGATAACTGTTGGCAAAACAAGTTAACAATCTCAACCAGAAGTAGCTACGTACGATATTTCCCGCAGAGATTATAGTATTAGCTGATTATATCCTATCAAAAACCAAAAAAAAAAGGCCAAGAAACTATTGTACCAAAAACAAACTGATCAAGATTTGAAAAAAAAACGTATCTTCTTTCCAATTTTGATTGATGTTGTAATATTTTCGATTGCTGTTTTAAAGCCGTTTGCGCTGTTTTGATTGACAATCACAATCCTAATTAATCGGCTTGTCGTTTTGGATTCAGAATTTTTCATGCGATAAAAGAGTGACAAAATAGAAGGCGAAGAAGTAGCAGCTAAAGACGAGTTTTTTGGAATGTGTTTCTTCCTGTTTTATTTATTTGGGTTGGACACAAGATTCTTCATGGACTTCGACAAATCTTTTCCAATATTTATCGGAAAAAGGCACAGATTGTTGGCTACTGACATAGTAATTTCATGTAATCCCTGAAGAAAAATATATACATTCCTTCCTTGGTATATAGAAAATATACATACATAGAAGAAAATCAAAGTATGCCTGAAAAATATACGAATTATAAAGATTTGTTTGTCCCAACAACACAATTAATAATGTCTTAGACGACAGAGTTAATCAATGTAATGTATGTACATTGTACGAGTACAAACAAGCCGGAAATTATGTACGTTAGAGTGAGTAATGTCGTCTCTGAGCAACGACATGGTGAAAGAAAGGAGCAAGGAACCACCGAAGGAGCGGAGAAAAAATCTAAATAAAATAAAAATAATATTGTCCAAGCCGTATTGTACTGGTTGCCCCTAAAGATGCAGCGTCATGACCGTGGGTTTAACATTATTTCAGTAATACATACTGAAAATGTTACAATTTTGAAAAGTTTGGTTAAAGCAAAGAGTTTTTTATCTACTAACAACGTATGAAGATACAAGAAAGTCATGGCTCCAAAAGAAAGGTGGTTCCAAAATCAATCAATAAGTTGGTCAACTCCATTCTTCGCTTCCAGCAGCTTGCTTAAAAACTTTTAATTTAATATTGCGGAAACAAAATTTCTAGCGCTACCATCATTTCCGTACATTTTCGCTCCATAACTCGCTCCATTCTATATTTTGCCTATTTTTTTAAAAGACTGTTACGTAGTTAACGAATATGTACTATAAAAAGTTCAAATTAAATAAAGAAGAACTAACTTAATCTAACTTTACTGCAGCAACGAAAGTCAAGAAAAGGGATGGATCCGATTTTGAGTTAACAACTTCCGTGTAGGAACAAACAACAAAAACCATACGTAGTCTTCGCGCAAGGGCGGTAACCAGATTTAACCTAAAGAGTCTGCAGCAGCAATTCTAATTACAAGAACGTCTATAGAACATAAAGTTACCAAAGCTACCAGCTACACAAACATCAAAAAAAAAAAAAATATGGTTATGAAAGGAAGAGAGAAGAAAAAAGCAGCCGATTTAGTTGAAAACGAAATGGCCGCAGCAATTAAAAGCGTTTTAAGTACTATTTCGAAGGCGATTTACCATCAAGTTGTCCTATTGGCAAATAACAATGCAGTCCCAAGCATAACCACTTTCAGAGATGAAGACTTTTGAAGAGCTTTCATACTTGGCTGACTTGGCTCCCAGCCCACCACTTGTACCATAAACCAACCCAGCAGCACCCATGCATATGGTTCTTAACGATTAAATGGTTCTGCTGCATTAAAAGCGTAATTAAGCAAAGCCATGGCCAAGGCGAAGCCATCCATGGCCCTCCGCAAGCCAGTCACATCACAAAATAATTACAATCGGGATTATTTCATAGTTAAATTTGAGAGACCTTCAGAAACATCATCAAGGCAGCAGCAGCCTTGATGTTGGCTGGTGGTGGTGGTGGTTTTTCTTTTTTGCATCAGGATACGACGTTAATAGGAGCGCCATAGGAGTTCGATAAGTAAAATAACTTTACTTGTTGCGAGTATGAAGAACCAATTTGCAGCAAATCATGCGATTAATCGATCTGCCGGCACGAGTGTAACGACCGTGTCGGTAAGTTTATGCTAAGGTTTAGCAGTACGGTAGGTAGCAGGGTAAGATTTAAAAAACGCATGGGAAGAAGGCCTTTCGAAAGGCGGATGGATCTCTTCTTTCTGTCCGGGACGATTTAAGGGCGAAGTCATTGTCCGCGAAGTCATAGCACAAACGCTTAACAGTTCGGGACTATGCTATGCTACTACCGAGGTAAACTAGTAGTCTCCAGTTTCGCTGTAGAATAGTCACTGCCATGCCCGGATACATACAATATATAGTCTATAATACTGAATGACCAAAAAAATTATGCCACTTAAAGGTTAATCCGAATTAATAGAAAATTAAAAAAAAAAAATATTGTATTTATAACATAGTACAATATTTTAAAAATTCAACAGAAATTAATTGATTTATTAAATGAACCATGGCATTAATGAACCACGCCCAATTAATAAAAATTCAAAACCAACCAAGTGTAGGTTATTCCGTTTTAAAAGGAACAAAACGGAGTTGTTACGGTTTTAGCTGAATGCTTTTTTTTTACTATCTGTTGTAACTGTATCGACTTCATTTAGCCTCTGCATTTAAACATAGTCGTATTTCATAAATAATAAACCACAAAACATGCTACGATCACGAAATAGCAATAAAATTATTGTAACAACTATAGCTATAGCAACACCATCCATCGAGCTAGATTCGTTGGTTTGATTAACGGGAAATATTCATTGTTATTCGCATAATATGTATAATCCAAGCGTTTTTTGCAATGTAGGTGCTTTTGTTGTTTTTGTGGCTGTGGCTGTGGCTGTTGCTGTTGTTGTTGTTGTTGTTGTTGTTGTTTTTGATGCTGCTCGTATGTATCTCTCCGGTTCGTAATGGTTAAATGCAACTTTCTTAATAACTATCGAGAGCAATATATCTTTTGATTATCAGCTATTGCAAATCGACATTGTTGATTGATCTGTTAATGATCTATGATCGGTAAAATGAAATTAATTCGAGCGAGAAGATGGTCAAAATCGAAAAGACGAATAGATAAAAGCCAATACAACATATTGTACATCCATTTCGGGTAGTCCACTTTTAGATACGAGTATTATCTAGCATTTGCTAATTTTAATGTAACAAATAATATTCATTCTTCTTAGTTATTAAAAGATTCATTTCCTCCCTATTTTCTATAAAAAAAAGGGCCTAAAAGGTCCAGAAGGCTTTTATAGCTTCTGCTGTATAATTAAAAATTTCAGAAGCTATTGTGAATAAGTTCACTCTTTATCAATATTTTTTTACATAAAATTTTAAATTATTTTTCTTTTTTCGAAATAAGACTTATGCCAACAAATTTTATGATATTGTTTTTGCATAAATTTCCTATATTTTTCAGTTCCCAAAAGGTACGAGTATAAGTCCTATAGTTTTTAATATGTTTCAATTTCGACAAAATTCTGAATTAAAGCTATGTATAACTGATTTTTCTCTTATGAAAAATATATGTATACAAGATGTTTTCGAGGATTTATATAAGAATTAATAATGAATGGAGAGACGAAGAAAGACGTGCATTGGAATTAAATAAGAGAGTGAAAGAGAAAAAAAGAAAGGTTAGAATATTACAAAGAGGTATGTATGTCCCTTTTTAGAGAAAGTTTAGAAGAATGTTTGTAGAATGGTTTAGTGGCAGAAGAGAGTTGGAAAGCAGGAGCCGTCAAACATTTGCAGACAGTCCGGCATGACGAAATTAGCTACAATTTAGACACAGTTCCAAAAACACTCAGAAATTTGATAATTTATCTAAATTAAAAAGCATTATTGCAAAGTTTAAAAACATAATAGCACAATTTACAGCGCTTTGGTATTGGTATTGTTCATACCCGTTCAGCTGTATGCGGCATGCGTAAACAACAACAACTACAAAATTGTGGTATGTACATAGCTAAGCAGAAAACTTGTGGTAAGGAGCAAAAACAAAAAAAAAACGAGAAAAACTGTGGAAATCTTATGCAAGACATAAACTGATACTACTTGGTTGGTTTAAATAAAACTTGTAACGCCAACAGCGGTAACGGCAGTCGAAGCAGCAGCAACAACAACAACAACAAGATAAATAGGAAAAATAACAAAAACAATTATAAATAAATACAATGGCATAATAGTTTATTTTTGGGGGAAAACCGTTGCAGGCCAAATGATACGAACAACCAGCAGAATGGCAACAAGAATAATAATAATAACAACAACAACAGCAACAACAATCCGAAATTTTGTTGAATATATAAACTTCTAAAACTTTAGACAGCGTGAATTATTCATACGATTATAAGCATAATACCACTACGTGGTATTAAGTTACAAGTTGCCACCCATTGTTTTTATTTTTTTAGTCTTTTTTACGATATTTTTATTTAAGGCCAATCGATTTGTTGAAATTAACGAACCAAAATGTTTCGCAAACGCAAACTCGAAACCGCAATTGAGAAGCATGCAACATCGTTATCGTTCGTTTTCAGCGCGCAAAAGGTATCGAAAAATTAGGAAAATCTATGCGATTAAAACGGGAACATTCGAAGGGGGGTCGTCCGGCCAACCTCACGTGAACGTTAGTATAACGTTTTAGGAGTTTTAACAATCTAAAATTGAGATTTAATTGAAATCCGTTGGATTAGATATAAATTAATAACAAGCAACAACACCACGCTGATTTGGCATTACCGCCTGTACTGTATAAACAACAGATTTGACAGACGCCGCCAAAACAACATGGCCGCCACAGGCTGACAACATCGACCCGTCTCTACTGGAAAACACTTTAGCAGGGAATTTGAAGACTGATAATATTGAAATAATTAGATAAACTGGAAATGATATACATAATTTCAGTGCAAAAATGATCACAGTAAACAAATGATGATTTATCGCAATGGCCTTTAAATTGTTAAATAAAATAAACATAAGCGAAGTATTATGAGTCTTATTATACAATATACTTGTAGTACATAAAGTAATAGTTATTGGCAAATTTTCAAATTTGTTAAATTATTCTCGAACCTAAACCACTAAAGCACCAACGACGAGAATTGTAAATCCCATTTCATTTGTTGGTCCAGCCAATCAAATTGAGTTAAATGATCATTATGCAGATTAATTGGGAATTAAAAAAAAGAAGCAACATACATAATTTGATCCCTCTTATACGATCAACTGCTTGCCACAACAACGACGACTATCCACGACGAAAGCAACGAAAAGCTACATCCTTTACAACAACCAGTTGAATGAAACTCGAGGAGTCCAACACTTTGTGTGCTTCTTCGGATTGCAGCAGCAGACCGATTTGAGTTGAACTGACTTGTTGATGTGCAGTGTAGCTGTAAAGCAATGCAATGCAATGCAATGCAGCACCAAACTCTACAGCACCAATAACAGCACTAACAGCAACAACAACAATTACCAGTATACAACTACATACGTTGTTGCTCGCATTACGGAATTACGGGTAGGCACATACATATGTATGTATGTATGTCTGTACGTATTATTACTCTCATTTTTATTATTATTATTATTATTGACGTTTATTTTTCTGCTTCGTACTATTTACAGTACGCTTCGCGCAATATTTACTTAGTATTTCTCTCCTTTCCTATACTTCTTTTTCTTTTCTTTCTATAGCTGCCAGCAATAACAATCATTGCTTGCAGCTTCCTTTCGATTGACGGAATTAACTGATACTTGTTGCTGCTGCGGCTGCTGCTGCTGCTTCATTATGTTGTTAATTGGATTATACGACATGCTTTATGTCAAACGCCAACAACATGTTGTTATGATTTTGTGGACGTCCGTTGTTGTTGAAATACATACTCTTTTACATTTAAGTTGCAGCATAATGAGTTAGTTGTATATATGTATTGTACAAGTACAGTTTATTAGTTCTTTTTTCTTTTTTCTTTCTTCGGCGTTTTACTCGTATTGCATTTAATGCAATATTTTCTATAACTTTGTCGTATAATCGTTCATTGACTGGAGCAGCACTGATAACTCTCAATTTCAGCTATAACAACAACAACAACAACAACAAAAACAACTTCTTTTTCTTCTTCGTAACAGCAACACTTCGTCGTATGATTCAAGTGGAAGCATATACATAAATATTGGTCTTAAAAATAAGAAATTAAACTTCAAAAAATCGATTGGTTCATTGCACAATAATCGACAAAATAAAAATCAAAAATACTCATAAACGAAAATTATTAGCATGAATGTATACTCCAATACTTGAATTTTAATTGTACGCCGTTTTGCAGAGGCCAACCAACAATTTTTGTATTACTTTGAGCCTATTCTTTATTGCCCATAAGACGACCGACACACTGTTATACTCGCGTTTTACATAAAGAGAAAAATGGTCAGTGAAAATATTTATTTTATAATGCCAAATCTTGGTTTTGCAAAAGCAACAGACCATTTAAAAAGTAAATATGTAAAAAAAATCAAATTTTTTAAAATCTTTTTTTTTAAATCCTTTTCTAAAATATATTGATGGTTTCAATGCACAAAAACTATGTAGACTTTTCTATATACGATCTGTAAATATGTTTCATAATAAAAACGATAGAAAGAATCAAATGATTTCTTGTATTTTACAATATTAAAAATTTTAGCAAATAAATTTGAATTTGAAAAACCACCCACACAAAATTTATATAGAATGTAAAATAAAACCAAATTTTTGCAAATTATGTTTCTTTAAGAATATTTCAACAGAATTAAGAGTATAAAGTTTATCCATTTTTAATATTTCAAACAAAACAATTAGTAATTGTTTATAAAAAAGTATTTTTTATTATTCTGAAGAAAGCACTTGTTGTGGGTTGGTTGCTTTCTGCAAAACGGCGTCTAATTCAAGCTCTTCTAATGGTCCAAGCTGATGTGGCACATCAGAATGAAATCGAAAGTCGTTACCGATTTGAAAACTCATTTAATGCGGCTGTACAGAACGTTTTTGAGGCAATATAGGTTAAGGCAATATGGAATGAGAGTTACCTGAAAACACGAGCACGTTTTCGTTTTCGAACGGAAGAACAAAAACCGCCGAAAACGGTTTGTCTACAAACCAAATTTGACACAAGGTGACGGAAATTCTTCCCAAAACCCATCATCAACCAACCCTGATGAAAACTTAAACAACATAAAGAAATAAAGTTAATTTAAGTAAAGTACCCTGCACTCATAAATTTTGTAATGTACGAGTACCGATAATGGGTTCATGGCAATCCATATTAATTTCTCGAGTACTGAAAAGAATTTACATACTCGTATATACATATGTACGATATATATACGATATAACAGATAATGTTATATCAACTAATATTAAATTTCTCCCACTTTACTAACGACCAATTATCTTACAATCACTCAAAACTACTTAATAATACAGATGACGATAATGATAGCTTATTTTCCAATTGACATAATGTTCTCTGATTCAGAACAAGATGATCACCACTCTTTCCTTTCGACTCTTTGTGCACCACGTAACAATGAATATACTCGTACTGCAGAAAAGCATACTTTAAAGTCACGACAAACAAATAGTGATAAATGTGAGAAGTGCGGAAGATTCCAAGCGATATGAGTCACAAGTGCAAAAAATATTATGCCAGCAAAACGAAAAGGAAGAAAATATAACATACTCGTATGTATGTCTGTATGTATGTGCCAAATGAAGGCGATCTTCTCTTTTCGAACAAGTTCTGCTGCCTAAAAAAGGTGAAGGAAAAACAAAATATAAAGCGATAAAAAGAAACTGAAGTTAAAAAAATTTACCCAGCAGGAAATTATCGTATTTGAAGAATTTTGATTTTCTTTATAAAGAGGCTTAACAGAAAGCCTTACACCTTAGAGTCTAAAGTAAAATAGTTGGAATAAAATAGACAATAGTTACACAAGAGATAATCATTTCTAGTTTTATATTAAGGATTATGGGTGCGTGCCAATTGTGACTAAATTAGGCCAAATGACTGGAAATGCTTATATTGTCGACAATAAAATAGTGGCTAAATTGTAAGCCTGATTTCTGCTAACATTTAGTGTTTCTACGAGGTTGCTAATTTGTTATGAGCAGCTGTTAGACACAATTTAGCCAATTAGCCAAAGGAATCATTTAGCACATTGGAACGTTTGCAAACCGTTCCGCTAAAATGTAGATTTTGACTAAATTTTAGTCACAATTGGCCCTAGAATATTGTTCAATTTAATAACTAAAATAGAGAATTGGCCTATCCTGACACATGTTTTTATTTAGATTTTTAGAATACGATTCGATTCGATTGAAGTAATCCATCCAACATTGCAATATTCTACTTCAGTCGATTGTAAAATGGACTGCAATTGTTGTCTTCTAATAGACAACATTACTTCTAATAGGCACCATTTTAGCGATTTCAGTTCGCATCGATCTTTAAGTTTGTACTAATTGTACTAATACTACGAAATAATTTAATTTTAAAACGAAGTGTTGTAACGAAATATATCTGAGGAGGACCATCGATCATCGCTGGTGGGAGTGATTTATTTAATTTACACAATACCACTAGTAACGTTGTGGAAAGGGCGGAAAGGGCACTATTTTAGGTACAAATAGTGAAAACGTCCAGAGAAGATGTGTCAACACAGGAGTCTTTCAAGTTGTTAATAAAATTTGCAATTCGGATTAAATAAAGAAGGCACACTTGGAGAATCGACTTCTCAGGGAAATACCACTATGCATTTTACGAGTGCTCGCTCATGTTCTCATTTTGTGCCAATTTGGCTTACATTCACAAGCGGAATGTGAAGCATGTCAGTGCTATTCATCTGGTGAAAACGCATTGAATAGCAGCATAAAGTCTCACGGCAGCCGGAATTCCTAGTCAACAGTAGCGATCACGTAAAAACGAGTCTTCGGCGTTGGTATCGTTTGTTAATTATTACCTAGATACACCTACTGTCTAGATCTGTCTGTCTGTCTGCCAACTGGTTTGCGAACTGAAGTAAACACAAGTAGAGTGAGTGTAAGTTTCGCTGGAAGAAACTAAGGTTGAACTGCTCTGACTTTGCCCAAATTTCAATTTGGTTTTGATAATTGAAAACCGATGGAAAAGGCCACAAATTCTACCATTCTTATACACTTCTAGCTAAATAGAACTTAGACATAGTTCATTATTTAGCTCTCTAAGGTCTGCTCTCTAAAGTCTATAGTTCATGACTACCAAACCTTATATATTTTCGTACTTACCGTTTCTCACTGCGACAGCGTTTCTCCTTCTCGGCCTCTTTGACACTATCCCATGAATCACCAACTCCCGACGATGACATATCGTCCAAGCGTTCTTCGTCCTCCAAGCCGGAATCCTCGAGACTAATCTGACAACTAGTCATTGTTACTTGCTTGCCATTATCGCTCACTTCAACCCAATCCGAAGTGCGTATGCGTGTTGAGCGCTCCGTACCATAAGGTGAGGAGTCTGAGGAGTCGCCCGAGGGAGTACGTTGGCGGGATGGGATTTTAGTGTTGCCTTTTATAGTTTTAAGGGGATCAAACGCCTCATCACCAGCAGAATCCTCAGCATTATCCGCCGCCTCGACGTCATGATGCGGATCTTCCTCTGCCTTTGCTGTATCGCACGCAACACCACTTAGCGAGCCGCTGCGCAGACGATTCTCTTTCGGAGTAGCATTAGCTGCGGGACACGAGTTTAGATTACTTAAATTGTCCATTGAGTTAGACTTGGCCCGCATAGCAGCTATCTCCGATATGAGTATTTCGTGAAAAGCCGTTTTCTTATCCGGCGACTGTTGCAAAATATTGTCCGTCGTTGATGATTTCATTAGAGTAAATTCTGGACCTGTGTTGACGCGAGTGGATGTGGTCTCTGACATCGTTAATGCTTCTGTCTCTTCGCTCTGCGCAGACTTTGGGGACTCACCAGGCGAACGTGGCTCTGGCAGATCGCCGTAGAACTTGCTCTGTTGCTGCTGCAACAAACGCTCATGTTTAGTGATCTCTGGTACATGATTCGGTTGGTTGCTTCTGATCTCAGACAGCAGACGCTCCGCAGCATTTTTCAAATTGTGTTTAAGCTCGGCAGTTTTGCCGCCCAAAAAGCTTGTACCGAAACGCGTGCCCGGTGAGTCGGTGGCCTCCTGATGCGGCATGCAGTTGGTGGAAGTGGAAGACTTTATCGCATTATTGGCGCCCCGCGAGCTGAAAGCTTCAATTGTAGTTTTGGAGCGCCGCAAAAATGCACCATTCGTGCACACTTTTGGACTGTCCAAATCTAAGGTGGCAACCGGAACGTGGACAATGGCGCGCGGCTTCGGTAAGGATGGTTGGGACGTAGCCAGTGACAGCCTTTCCGCTGTATCCGCTTTGCCCAAACTGTGTCGTGTGTCTTTTATACCTACGGTGGCCGGCGAAGTCTTCGGCGTATACAGAGAATTATGACGATTAAGA
Source organism: Conops quadrifasciatus (assembly GCA_949752815.1). Taxonomy (NCBI): domain Eukaryota; kingdom Metazoa; phylum Arthropoda; class Insecta; order Diptera; family Conopidae; genus Conops; species Conops quadrifasciatus. The sequence goes on along the minus strand of OX457078.1, from coordinate 10,316,993 downwards.
TTGATGCCGCCACCTCCGCCAGGTGCCGTCAGCGCCACCATGTTGCAATTCTGCTTCTTGGGTGATTGCTTCTTTTTGGTTAGGTTGGCTAGAAATTTGCTAGCGCTAAATTTAGACTCGGACTGGACAGTATGGTCCCCAGCGTTGCTGCTGCTGCTGCTGTTTGCGGTTACTGGTGCGGCAATGGTTGGTGCCGGAGGCTTACTCTTGGGAGCTTCTGGCGCTTTACGCGACTTGAGTGGTGGTCTGCTGCCTGCTGCTGCACTTGGATTTGTTCTCAGCACTGGCGAGGGCGTCGCTGTAAGATTTGTGACTGTAGAAGCGGTTTCGCGCACTGGCGATTGGTAGACGACGGTGCGACGAGAAGCCACTTCTGCATCCGCGACTAACATTGTCGGCTTCTTAGGCAACACTGGATGATCCAGTGTAAGAGAATTATTGCGGTTCACATCACTAAAGTTTGCGGCAAGAGTTACTGCTGCCGCCGCTGTTGGGGCGACAGCACTCTGTGGCGTGCGAGAACCAGATTCTCGTGAAGTTCTCAGTAGACCCGATGAGGCTGGCCTCGGCGGAACAGGTGGTCCGGGCTTCTTGAGTGTCGGTACTGTTGTCGCAGTCGATGCAGTTGCCGTTACGATGTGGCTGGCCATGTTGCGGCTGCGTCTTTTGTGGCTGCCGGCTTTAATTGCTCAGCTCTCGATCCGGTCTGGCAGCCGTGGCCGTTGTACAGTGTGGTTCTGGCTCACCAAAATCTACGATGCTTCAACTAACCAGACTGGTATTTGTAGGTCACTTTTTGTTTTCTCGTCTCGTCTTGCCGTTTCTGCTGTACTCGTATGTTCTTCTTGTAACTCTTCGTTTAGCATAAAGTCCGAAACAGGTTTTCTGGCTATTGTTATTTTAGCTGCAGCCGAACAGCACCATTTATGCTAGATGCTTTGGTGGGTGCTATTGCAGAGTTAGCGTGTCTCCCTTTTGCCGGACTCAGCTGGAGACATTTGTGTGTTTGTACTCACTTTACCGCAACATAAGGAAGGAGTCGAAGTCATTCTTGGCTGCGACGTTTCTTTTTGGAATATGGGTTACTTGAATGGAACGTCGTGGTGCTCTATGCATAGCTGAGCTCGTTTTCGTCGTGACCGTGTAAAATTGCAAGTACTTTTCTTTCCACTCATGCAGGAAGTAAGTATACGTATATGTATGTACGTACTCTAAGCAATTTTCATTTGCGGCAAAAGTGTACAAAAAAAAAAGATTGTTTCTGTCACTTTTTTTCACTGACTATTATTTTCTCGTAGTTCTTGTGGGTCCGTTTAGCGCGACATCTCTTAATAAATCACTTTTGTGTTTAAACTGTTTTGACTCGAACTAATTTCAATCGATTTTGTTTTTGTTTTTTCACTCAAATAAAGGAAAGTTTTCATAAGTTGTCATATATATTGTACAATTTATTTTTTATTGCAAAAGTTATTGTACATATTTTACTAGTGTTATATATTATTATATCGTATGATTTTATAAATCAGATATTCGAATTCTATTTGAAAAAGAATGGATCGTTAAGTTCATATAGAAATAGTACTCTAATGAGTTATGATATTGTATTGAATACTCGCTTGATTGTCTCAATCGTAATCAATTTGTCTATAAACCAAGTCTATGAGAGAAGCCCTCCTTGAAGGTGTAGCTTCAAGTTGTGTGAAGTAACTCAATGATGTTGAATATGAAATTTGTAATAACATTTCATTCACATAATGTTAAAATTACCGGAGAAAATAGTTTTCTATGTCTGTCAAACTTTAAATTACGTAACATGAAAAACATTTTCCATTACTTTTCGACCAAAATCAGTTACTGAAAATATAACGAGTACTATACGAAATTGGCGTCTTTGATTGTGAAATGAAATTAATAAATTCTAATGAAAATTTTAATTACATGCCTTTTAAATGTCTTTTTTTATATGTCTTTTCTATTATAGTCTAGTCTCGACAAGTTGCGACAATATAAATGAAACCATTGTTCCATTCTCAATCACAAAGACTCTTTCGACCAACAGCCCAGCCGAACAACCCTTGAAATCAAAACAATACAACAGCTGGTAACACCCACCCTGTATGTAGTAGGTACTTGTATGTATGCCTGTATAAACCAAAAACAACAAAACAGTCGCCGACTACTATAAACTATTGCCCAATTTTGCCACAATCAAGCGCGTATAAATTATATGTAAGTGCGGTACAGAAATTACTTTGTTCTTTAAAGGCCACCATTCGCGTATCTTGCTGGCCGTAGGTAACATTTATATTTCACGAATTTTTCTGTACAAATACATACACAATTTTCTATTCCGCATCTAATGCAAACGTACCGATCCAGCCATCGATCGACCGACCGATCTTTAAAATTCACTAAAAAAAAAGTCCTGGAGACCGAATTTCTAGAGCCGCAAGAATGAAAAGTTCTTTACGTTTACCGCAACAAGAAGTCATCACCTGCCGCGCCAACTACGATGAAGCAGCGAGCTGTCGAGACGAGACTTCCAGCAGTTTACGTTCGTTGTTGTTGTTCTGTAATTTACGTTACACCTTCACCGTGCTTTGCATTGGTGTATTTCTGTATTTTAACTTCTCTCTCTTTCTCTGTCCCTCACACCAAATCCAAACCAAAAAACACACAAACACTTGCACAAAAATGACAAGAACACCAGTCGATAACCAACCCCAAAGCACTTTCCCGAAGACTGTCGTCTGACGATACTACTTCACAGTGCAAGAGCTCAAAACAAACTGATTGCTGAGCGGATTTAAAAATTGGCAGCAACTGCAACAGCAATCGATTTAATTGCTCCTACCTACTCCACTAGCCATGCGGCTTCTCATGATCAATGTTGCCATATTGATGACTTTATTTGTGAATTGTGAGTATGCTGTTTCGGGACAAAAAGAAAATTTGGGAGAACCACGGTATAATAGACGAATGCGCAAGAGGAGTGTGCCTTAAAGTCAGAAGTTATGAACACTTTGCACATTTTCAGTTGTAAGCGTTTTAAGATATAAATTCATTTCAAAATAATTAGCATTTCTATCACATACTCGTATAATAAAAATATATAATAGTATAAATAATATTAGCAGCATATTTTAATTTATTATGTCCAAAAACCGTTTGTGCTCATATATCAAGGTTTAAAAACTTCGGTAAAGTTATGTACATTATTTATTGTTCTTCCGAAATTGTTATGTGGCATCACTAGTATTAAACAGGTACTATGAATTCTCTTTTGGCCTTCTCTTCTCTACCTGATTTTCTTCGCGGCCTACAGTCGGTAATCATTATTTTAAAATAATCGGTTACTTGAGAAGAATTTGAATTTTTCATATTATATCTTATGAGATTATGTACGATTCTACTCATAGCGGCCAAAATGGCCGTCTTCCACCAATTGGATTATGGTTGATAAAAATCATTTTAAATTGAAACTAATTCGCAAGAATTATAAATAATTAAATATTGTAATCATATTAAAGGGTCTACTGAAAAATTGTAGGGTGCTTAGAATCAAAATCAAGAGCGAAGGAATAAAGAGCAACACCTAACTTTGAAAAGAAAGTCATAAAATTTGTTGGTGATTGTTTTTTTTTTTTTTGTTTTTTTGAGAAAAAAAGCAAATTTGGCAAAGATTCAAACTCTGTCATCTATCTTTTATTGTAACAAATAAAACTTCTTTTGCACATCGTTTTTTTCCGTTGCGACTAGACGACGCGCCATCTATCGCGATATACGATATAGTAGCACTGAGGATTATTCTAACCGGAACTGCTTTATCGAATAAAGACAGACGTTATGAAGACGTCGTATATTTGACGTTAACGAGTTGATGAGAATATTTACTAATAAAAAGTATGGAATTATAACAAGTGGAATTATAAAACTTAAAACGAAATTGATTTCGGTAATGTTACATTGCAATCAGGTTGCCTTCAATTGCCTTCAAAAAATTCTAAAAACATATCCGGAGTATGTAGTTATCTTTCTATTAGAAATGAATATGACCTGAATGGAGCATAGAAAAATGATTAACCATACTAGTATCATATTCCTCCAATGTTAAGTCTTTAACAAAAGCCAACAACAATCATGTACCCCAAAATTGCTGAGCATCGTATTGATGTCGGAAGTGGTAGTTTTCAGAAGCTTTATTTTGGAAGAAAACTTTTTGCCAACGAAGCAAAAGTCCGTACTAGAAATTACATATGTATCGTATTATTGTCTAGTTGGCCACCTACAAACTGTCTCAACCAACCCGCCCCGTCCATTTTTTAGAGTGAGGTATGTAAGAGCAGTACTCTTATAAATATGCATCAGTTTCTTTATGAAGAAAAATTCTTTTTTCATGTCTTTGCATTTACAACCCTTTTCGCAAAATTCGTATTAAGTACCGCAAAATCGTCACAAAATAGCATTCTCGTTTCCATGTTAAATGGGGGTCAAATGCTGGAAATGCAATATATGTATGTACAGAAATGTATATGTTTGCCTTTTGTATTAGAAGGACAACGTTAATCTAATAGCTACAATACATTACGGTGGCGTTACTTAATCCTGAAGTCTTAGAAGTTTGCGTATTTAAAACAGTCCTTAAGATTAGGCTGCTACTTTTTACGATAAAACAGAAAGTCCTTTAAGTTACACACGGCCACAAAATTTTAAACCAAAGGTTTTTGTCGAAAAATAAGTTTTCTTATAATGTCTTTGAGGCTCTGTTAAATTGCAAGATACACTTTATTTACAAAACTCGTTACGACATATAGTAGTTATTATTATCAGTCCCTTTAAAAATCAAAGTCAAATTGATGAAATAAATTCTTTCCTCTTCTTCTGATAAGGAAAAGATTATAATTAAACAATTCAATCATAATACAACACGATTACCATGAGATGACCATGATCTAACATAAAATCAAATTATGTAGCTAAAGAAAGTTTCCATGTTGATTATGCTTTGTAAGAAGCTCATCCACAACGATCAATCAGAGATCAGGACGACAGTAGGCCTTATTGTGGAGTCCCTCTACACACCGATCGTTGGTCGTGAGATGAGTCCACACTTGCTACAATGCTCCTTGTGTATAGCACGGTTTCAAACCGTGCTACGAGCCCTGTGGCAACATCAAGGCTCAGCAAGGACGTAACAATAACGCCTCATTGTTGGATGAGTTTAAGTTGATAAATACAAAAAAAACAAAGAAACGTGCATAGTTTTTTTTTTAAACACTCTATTTACATACTAAAAATATAAATGTCCAATTTAAGATTAAAAACATAAAAATAAACAGATTTTCAATAGCGTTGCTTGGTATATGCGTCTTGTAATATGTTGTATATGTTTACACAATTCTTTATATGTTTCATAAACGGTATATAACTTTATTGTACAGATTAATCTTACAACAGTTCGCAGCAGTCAATTATTATATTTTGAGATAAATATATTTCTTTTCTATTTTACATTTCAAAAATAGCTTGCATTTTAATTGTGATTAGAAAGCGACATAATTCTAGTAAATTTGTAATAATAATTAATCCGCTCCTTCCAGCTTGGTTTAGTTCAAAACAGTGGCCGGTTGCCTTCAGTTCTACAGAGCTGAAGGGCACTTAATCTGCTATTGCTGTGTAGGGTAAACTGCTGTGCTTCGGTTTTGTTTTGTTTATAAATACTTTAATGGCGCCGTTGAAGTCGGCACTAACCATTACATAGCCACAACCTTTTTTTCGTTGCTCCACAAGTGGATCAGGTTGATTATTCTGCAACTGAAATGACGAAAACCGAAAGCATTCGAAAAATGCTGTATTGTGTTGTTGCTAAAACAAATGTCACCTTTTCATTGGCAATTTCGTCCGGTTCGGGCTTGATTATAGCTTCGGGGTGTGGTGCAAAAATGGCACACGTCACTGTTGCATTATGAGCTTTTATTCCTTCCCAAAAATCACTGCGATCTCGTCGAACCTTTAAACATGCAAATGTACATCAATAGTATTATCAATTACACAGTGCTACAATTTCAGAAAAACTTTATTTAAAAAAGGTCAGATTTATATGGTCCGTTATGGACAGCTAGTGACCAAATATCAACTTCTTTATTTTTTATGGGTTTCCATTACTTAAAAAGGATCATTTAGTTTTAGAATTTATCTTCAAAGGATGCGAAATGTAAAAAAATCAATTTAGAAGGAAAAATATTATCACTAGAGGAATGCTTGATACGAACATTTCAGGAAAGATTGAGTGTTGTTTTATTAATAGACCTGATTAAACTGAAACTGACTCAACTAGCACTTACCGAACTCAATTTCGAATAATCATGATTGGTTTTCCAAATGTAGATGCATTGATTCTCTGAGCCTGCCATTATATATTTGCCATCGTGACTGAACGAAGCTTTGATTTGCGATGAAACGTTCAGGTAGCCTTTGTATTTGCATGACAAGTTCAAATCTCGCAAATCATATAAACGCACGCGACTATCATTCGACGTCACCAGAATCTTATCCTCTCCCGGCATGGGCTCAATACCGCTGATCTTGCGGCCAATGCGATTCTTGCCACGTGTCGATCTAACATTTATCTGCGTATGGTATTTCAACTGATCGGTATTATAGAATATGCATCGTCCATCGTACGTTCCAACAACAGCGAATTGTCCATTCTGACAGAAATTCGCAGCGGTGATTAGTTTCGTCTGACCGTCAACTTCATTCCAAAGAGCCACTTTTTTATCGGGGATGTTCCAGAGACGAAGCTTGCCATCTAAGCTACCGCTGAGAAAGTAGCGATCATCGCGTGGATGAAAAGCTATGGCTGTGACAAAGTCTATGTGCTGAAAGCAACAGAGGCACTCCTTGCGTGAGATATGCCAAAGACGCACAGTTTTATCCATCGAGCTTGAAAGTATGAAATAGTTTTTCGACCAGGAAACATCCAGCAAATCCGAAGTATGTCCATTATACGTGCAAAAGGCCCTCGGCATGAAGGGGCCCGAGCATTTCTCGGCAGCTGTAGCCATCGCAATGGCCTCCTCCGCCGAATGCTGTGAAACCAAAGACTCCTGAGAGGGCGTAGGTGAAGATTTCTGATCAGCATTATATTTATTACGCATATCCTACGCGTGTACGTAATGGTAATTTATTATTTATATTAAAACAACAGAAAAAGTGCTTAAGTTTACTTGAAAGAATGGGTACGCGTCCTTTAGTACCCAAATGCGTAATACTTTGTCCTGACCCGCAGTTGCCAGCAAACGTCCACATGAACTGAATTTCATGCACCATACCGCGCCCGTGTGCTCACCCGATAGATCCTTAAGGCTGCAATATTAATAAAAACTTTCCATTAACCGAAGCTGAAACGCTTACCTGTACGTGTTGTAGCTTTGTAAACTCGTAGGGCCCTTTGTTTGTGGAAGAAGCTTTTATTTTAATGTTCTGCTCTGGATTCATAACATCTACTATATCGGCCACATCCTCTTTATGACGCGCATGTGAGACTTCAGAGGCCAGAGACTTAGCTTTGTCCACAGTCTTGCGCATAGTGGACCCAAAGAAGCGCTTGAGCTTAGCGGTTTTCTTCTTTAGACGATTACCATCCTCGGCCTCACCTTCCTCTTCGTCCGGCTGGCACGGCTCACTACTTGGCGGTATTCCGATAACACTTTCCTCATCCGATTCCTTCTGTATCACCTCCAAATGAGAGGTTAGCTTTAGAATGTGCAACGACAACGGATTCCAGCCCTCCGGAACAGGCGGAGAACGCACCGCTGAGAGGGGCATATTCTCGCCAGTATCTAAATTCTTTACAGGAACTTGTTCGAGGATTTCGAAGTCGGTTAATTGCTTTCCGGAATTTGTACGAGTGCGAACATAAATATTCATTTGTTTTAATACATCTTCGTCACCAGCAGACTTTCGTCTTTCTTTGTCGTTACCAGGGCGATAAATTAAAGAAGTATACCTAAGAAAGGCAATAAAATATGTTGAAATAATCAAGCGGTTGTCAATCGTTTCAATGATTCACCACTTCTCCTCAGCCAAAAAACAACAACAATTCACAAATAAAATAGAAAATTAAAGACTTATTTGAGGCTCACCTGGTAGCACTACCCAGACTATTCGAGCCGGTACCTGCCAGCTTTGTACGCGCTGCACTGCTTATATTGTTCACTAAAATCTTTTCAATGCGATCAATTTCTTCCTGCGTCGGACCCTCGGCCTTATTTGATTCCTCATCGTGCGGTTCGACCACGTAGCCGCCCTTAGTAGCCTTGTACAAATTCAAGCCCTGCGTAGGATCGATAGAACTAAAAGTGATGTGAAGTGTGAAAAAAGTGTCCAATGAAATCAAAGAAAATTAAAAATATGTACTTACAAGTATCGAACGCGTCCCGGAGCCGAATTACTTTTGGCTGAATTTGAAGGACTGGATTTGACATAAACCGACGTTGAGCTATTGCCCAATGAATGCGAAATGCGATTTATGGAGCCACCCACAGCCACCGTGCTAACAGGACGCGTATTGCACGTAGTAGTGTGCGATAGAGAAGCGACAGACACCACCGTAGAGGCCACAATCGTGCTCGACGAGGACGAAAGCGTGTGACTAGCTAAGGAGTCAGCAACGTCATCTAACCTGACACTAATACTACCAAGACCGCCACTATTAATTTGCATTGTCAAGAGATTAGCACTATTCAGTGAGCACGTTTCATTGCACGAATTAACAATCTCTTTGACCAGATCATCACGCAGTCGCTGTACGTCTCTCACACTTTTGATGGAACGTGTTTCACTCTCGTCGTCGTCGTCCTGATCGGTCGGTGGCAAATGCATACCTTCGTTCATATCTATAAACTGCTCGGAGGAGCTGGAAGAAAATTTACGCGATTTCTTTTTCCGTCTGGGTGGCGCTATGGGACCACTGGAAGTAATTGAGTCCGTGGTCTTGGAGTGGGCCAATTTAGTGCTGGCGATTACATCCGGTTCCTGAAGCATGATTTTGCCATGCGCCAGTGGTTGCACGAATCCAGATTCAGTTCCAGATACTTGACCGGTGTTGGAAATAACTTCAACATTTAGCATTTGTGGACGCATTACTAATGGCGACAAATTAGAAGACACACCTGCTGGCACAACTGATATAGTTTTCAAGGCAGATGTATGAAATTCAGGTGTAGTAGATTGAGAGCTTGTGGAACTATATACTGCATACTGCGAGCTAGAAGCAGAAGCGGTAGAGGCTATAGTGTTGTATGGCAACTGCTGCTGCTGCTGCTGTTGGTACTGTTGTAGTTGTTGATGTGGCGCTTGAGGTTGCTGTAACACACCAGAGGCCGACAGATTTTGTATTGACTCGCGATCCAAACTTACGGCTATAATATACAAATATTTTAATTCTTTTCTTTCCAAGACTCAAAGTACCCAACATATGTACGATACCTGATGGATCTACTGTACCAGCTAAAATGCGTCCAACGCGTCCTAGTGATGTCATACTTTGAATGCTCAAGGCGTCATTTTCGATAATTTTGAATGGATGTGTTGGACGATTGGGAAAGACACCATCAGTTGAACTGTTCTGTTGTGGTTAAAGGACATAATAAACTTTAATTACACGCACTTTAATCGAAACGGACTGACTACATTAACTGAGCTATTTTATGTTCAAAGCCCTTAAATATTCACAATATATCAATCAATATTAAGAGAACAATTTCAATACCTGCGAGTCTGGTGTCAATGTATTCCCAGGATTATCGTCTTCATCATTTTGCATACACTGACGCAGTTCATGAAATCGGTGTCTACCATACTAAGAAAGGGTTTGGTGTTTTTGAAATTCAAGGTTTTAATTTTTTATCGAATTTTAAATAAGAAATAAAATAATTCTTTCAATTCATGAAAGCCAATTTATATTGTAAATGGTGCAGTAACTTTTAAATAAATAAGATAAATTTTAATAATCATTATCAAATAATCATAATTAATGAAAAATAATACTTTTAAGAGAGGCCGATGTAACAAAAGTATTGGCCTCTCTGGTTTAAAACAATTCGATTATTTATATTGAAGTTGATTCATTTCAAGGAAACTTAACTACTTAATAAGATTCATATTTCATCTACAGAGAGTTTTGTGATTAAAATAATAAACATGCCAGTCAATTGTGCATTAACATAAATAAAATACTATAATAACCCGACTGAAATTAAGCCCATTTATTGATTGATTATACGATAATTTTGTTGCTAGGACGAAGATTATATTTCAACATTCACGTTAGACGGATGTGAAGGCCTACCAAGGGTCATACCACAGTTTACTTCAAATATTGATATAAGCAATTCAGTACCTAAGAAATAATAACTAACAAATGGAAATTTCTAGAAATACGTAAAGTATTTATAATATCTGTCCGTCGTTTTTTCCTTCAAAAAGCCTGTTGCCAAAATTAACCACACCCACATCCAGCTAGCTACCTTTTCTTACCATACTCAACGGTTTGGGTTCCACAAAAACATCATGTTTGGAGGAATAACGAGCGTTGAGACTGCTTGTTGGACTACTAGTGGCCGGTGTACCTGTTCCAATCGGTGTCGCATCACTATCCGAAGCATTCACGTGTACAGCTGGCTCCGGAAAAATGAATTCACTCGTAACAGCGCCCGCCTCAGGAGGCGACTTGCGACTATCAATTAGGAATGTATGATTTCTAGTTAATCGTCAAATGCAAGAATTTTTTGTTGTCGGTTGCATCATTACCTCAGAGTGGCAAAGCGATTTGGCGTTGAATCCTCAGCATCGAAGAACTCTTCCGAGCTGTCTGAATCGGCTTCACCTTTACTCATTTTACGTTGCTTATATTAGCACATCTATGCTATTTTTTTTAGTAAATTTAGCTGATATATGTATTTATTTCTTTGAAATATGATTTTATTTGGAATATACGTCTTGTTTTTTTTTTGTTTTTCTTTTACGTCATCTTTATTTTTCCTTAAATTTTTTTCTCTTTTTCCCCTTTTCACATTTACACAAAATTTTAAAAATTACAAAGGGTTTATTTTAATTTGATTAGTTTTTTATTTATGAAAATAAGTGCACATGACTTCTACAAATAAAAAAGAAATCCATCTTCTCCACCCTTCTATCAGAGAAAATAATTGACAATCATAGGAAAATTAATAAATTTATAGACGTTAAAGTATCGATGATACAATTTAGTGTAGCTTACACAAGTTTATTTGGTATTCCTTTCATTTCTGGATTTACATATCCAGAAATTCAAATGTAATTACATAATTTAATTTAATTTACTTTAGAGAAGACTTACTCATCCGAGCTTAAATTCTTTATGGATATATGGGAAGATTACATTTCAATTCATTAGCTTCCAGGTTAAAATTTTATTCGAATTTAAATCACTAATCTCAACTTCTAATTTTTCTAGAAATTAATTATTAAACTGTGACAAATTCAGCAGGTATTAAAATAAATATCAAAAATTATCGCAAAATACGAAGTAAAAAAGGATAACACCGATTAGAATCGGATTTTCTCTTTTAATTATTATTAACCACCGCAAACCAGTTCCTTTTTGATTTGTTGTTTAAATTTACTAATCTAATGAAAATAGACGCTGTTTACACGTGCGACGGACCGCACTTTTATTAGAAAGAGAAAGTAATATTTTCCAGTAGTAAGAAAGAGATGGGTAAGAGGTCCCAAATCTTAATTTTAAATATGATTTTCCGACGAGTTGCATATATCACATGCTTCAAAATGAAGAAATTGGCAAAAAAAGCAACAAAAGCAACAAAAACATATTCATCATTGCGATTGGCCTGTCACACACGAGAACATTTATGCGTGCACAATTTTTGCTTTCCTCTTCACACACGAGATGAACAAACGTTGCGGAAAAAATGTATACGAGAGTACTGGCTTGTATTTGATAGTGAAAAATGTATCTTCATCTCCCACGCCAACAAGCGACAGTTTAATGCATGCACAATTGTTCTCGTGTGTGGAGCTTTATTCATCGCCAATATGTGAACATAAAGGTGCAATTTGTGGCATGCAATCCGTCGCTCGTGTAAACACTGTCATATAAAACCGACTAAAAAAACCAAGTTTGCAGAAGGCAACTTTTTTCACAAGGTGGCAGTGTTGCATCAAATATTTTTGATTTATGATCAACATAACTTTTGGTCCAAATCCATGTTTGACGCCAAAATACCAAGGGCACTCCAAGAACTAAAACTGATTTGGCCAGAACTGTTGGAATTTTGAAATAATGTCTCAACGCCCAGAAGAGAGAGTGCCTGCCGAGGAGAGCGACTTGCTCCAGATAAAGCCACTGTAAGATAATTTGAGGTATAAACTTACAATCTTTATTAACGAATTCTCGTAGCGGTGCCGGTCAGGAAGTGGGAAGATCGTGCATAATGCTTGAATTCAAAGGCAAGAAAATCATGGTATGTAATTTGGAATTAATTTTACTTCGTTAATGTCAAAACTCTTTCATCTCACATTATTTGCGGAAAAAGCTCGATTGTGGTATTCACCCTGGATTGTCGGGCATGGATGCACTACCCTACGTGGACCTAATTGAAGCTGATGAAGTGGATCTACTGTTTATATCGCAGTATGTATTGATTTTATTTTTAAAAATTATGTATATATTTTTTATACCAAAAGCTTTCACCTGGACCATTGTGGCGCCTTACCGTGGTTTCTGATGAAGACCAGTTTTCGAGGACGTTGTTTCATGACTCATGCCACTAAGGCTATCTACCGTTGGATGTTGTCCGACTACATTAAAATTAGTAATATTTCTACAGAGCAGATGCTTTATACTGAAGCCGATTTGGAAGCTTCGATGGAAAAAATTGAAACAATTAACTTCCATGAGGAGCGCGATGTGATGGGCGTACGTTTTTGCGCCTACAATGCTGGCCACGTGTTGGGTGCAGCAATGTTTATGATAGAAATAGCAGGTGTTAAGATTCTTTATACCGGCGATTTCTCGCGGCAGGAGGATCGGCATCTGATGGCTGCAGAGATTCCCACCATGAAACCAGATGTTCTCATCACTGAATCCACATACGGCACACACATTCACGAGAAACGAGAAGATCGTGAAAATCGTTTCACAACTCTGGTACAGAAGATTGTGATGCAGGGTGGTCGTTGCCTTATACCCGTTTTCGCTCTGGGTCGAGCGCAAGAATTATTGCTCATACTGGATGAGTACTGGTCACAAAATCCCGAACTGCACGATATACCAATATACTATGCATCATCGTTGGCAAAGAAATGCATGGCCGTTTATCAGACGTACATAAACGCAATGAATGACAAAATCAGACGGCAAATAGCTGTCAATAATCCTTTCGTTTTTCGACACATTTCCAATCTTAAGGGCATTGATCACTTTGATGACATTGGTCCTTGCGTCGTTATGGCTTCCCCGGGTATGATGCAAAGCGGCCTATCGAGAGAACTCTTTGAGAACTGGTGCACTGATCCTAAGAATGGGGTCATAATAGCTGGTTATTGTGTGGAGGGAACATTAGCTAAAACAATATTGTCTGAACCTGAGGAGATCACCACGTTAGCGGGTCAAAAGTTGCCGCTAAATATGTCGGTCGACTATATATCTTTCTCCGCGCACACGGATTACCAACAAACGAGCGAATTTATTCGTCAGTTGAAGCCACAACATGTGGTAAGTTTACTTTAATTGAAGAGGACCATTTCAATTTGTTATAGTGAAGAATTTCCCAAAAAGGTACTCGTTCATGGTGAGCAAAATGAAATGTCCCGCCTGAAACTGGCACTCCAACGAGAATACGAGGCTGATCCAAATACAAATATTACTTTTTATAATCCGCGAAATACGCATTCCGTAGAACTAGTCTTTCGCGGCGAAAAAACAGCTAAAGTCATGGGCCATTTGGCAGCAACTAAGCCAGATGTTGGCAGTAAGCTTTCCGGTGTATTGGTAAAACGTGATTTCAAGTACCATCTATTGGCGGCGTCAGATTTGTCCAGTAAGGAATATAAAATATATGGATATTTTCCTTTATTTTCAACTGATTTCACTTTCCCTTCTAGAATACACTGATATGAGCATGTCGGTTGTTACACAGCGTCAATCCATTCCATGGAATAGTTCTCTAACCACCTTGAAATTATTGCTAGATCGTATCGGTGGACCAGGCACTGCTGAGGTAGTAGAAGAGGACAAAAAACTACACGTTTTTAAATGCATTGATCTCTGTGTCGAAGGTAAAATCATGATTATGGAATGGCAAGCCACGCCTGTAAACGACATGTTCGCCGACTCCGTGTTGGCTTGCATCATGCAAACAGAAATGGGTGGAACCAGCATAAAGGGCACCACTGCTCAACCGAAATCTGATCGAACACACTTTAAAGAGTGTCTGATGGAAACGCTGCAGGATACTTTGGGAGAACACAGTGTTCCGAAGATGTTCAAAGGTGAATTACTTCCCGTTACGGTGGCGGGAAAGTGTGCCGAAGTTAATTTGGAGACTTTGGTAAGGAAATTATTCAGTTGCTGCCTGCTTGATTTTAATAAATCAGTTATTCAATCACAGGAAGTGAAATGTCCAGCGGACGACAACCTTCGCCAAATCGTGAACACAGCGGTGCAAAAGCTTTATCAAGCCTTAGTCCATGGGTCTTAAGATGTTCAGAAGCGAGGGTTAAGAAAGGCGTGTATTTTGTAAACATTTATTAAGAGTAATTAAGTGTTCTATTAAAATGTTACATTAATTGAAGTCGCCTGACGGGACATGGATTTTAAAATCAACGCTGAGTGCTTTTTGCAATTTGCTCTTTCAGCACTAGAATGCTTGCGCGCTGCTCTGGTGGGAGTTGTGAGATTTGTTCGTCGGACAATTGAAGAACCTGCATTATAAGCGCTGCTTTTTCCTGGTCCGAGGCGTCACTTGGAATACCACAATTTGTAGCCAAACGATTTTGCAGCTGTTGCTGCGCAGCTTGTTGCTGAGTGGTTAAACCCACTGGTGGACCGCCTGTTCCACGTAATCGAGGATCGGTCTGACGTTGACGTGGGTCGGTCGGGAAGGTTAGAGGAGGTGCAACAGGCTGCGGTGGCTGCATGGGCCGTTGAGTGCGCGGATCCATTAAAGGCGGTGGCACTGGGTTTGGCAATGAGCGCATATCTTGATCAAGATTGCGTACCATGCGTGGATCCATTTGCCGAGGATCTAAAACTGCCGGTGGCACGGGTGCCGGCACCACGCGTGGATCTGCCGTCATAGCGCGCAGATCGATATCCTGATTAGTCATATTGCTGAAATTCGGAACAGGAACTTGCATAGGTCCTACCATTGGGTTAGGAATGGGTATTACTTGACTGGGCATTTGAGGTGCCCCGCCACCGGAAAGTGGATTGCCGCCTAGAACAGGTGGCATCTGATTTGCTTTGAACAGCATACCCTATTACAACAAAAGTAAATAAATAGTAGAGCATAGGAGCAAATAAAATATATATGTATATGTATTACCAATGCACTTTGGGGATCTACTATGCGCATCACAACCATTGACTGGAGCAAAGCATATGCCAGTTGCGGGTTTAGCATCAGCATCTGGCGCGCCTCCGAAGGATTGTTCTGTATGCAGAGTTTCATTTGTTTCATTAGTTCGTACATTTGTTCTGGTGGCAGAGAAGCAACGGTTTTTGTTATTATCTCTGGGGCTTGGTCCGGGTCGCAATGATCACCATAAGGATTCTCAACCTGCGGACCCTGCAAAAGTTGTTGCATTTCCATTCGAGATTTTTCAGTACAAGCATTGTCGACTCGCAGTGTTCGTCCACCAATTTCATAACCATTCAGGTTTCTCATAGCGCTAAGAGCTGTCTCTTGGTCCTTGTACTCGCAGAAGCCAAAACCTTTGGGTTTTCCACTTTCACGATCGAATACGAGTCTATTTTGAATAGATCTTAAGTCACTATTCTCCTATACGTTTATTAAATACTTACTTCAAGGACAAAACAGGGCCCACTTCACTGAAAATTTCTTTCAGCTTTTCTTCGGTGGCCTCGTACGGAATGTTTCCCACTAAAATAAACATAGGCAAAATTCCAACATGGGCTATATCCGTACGCAGTACTTACCAAACACCGAACGCATGGATTTGTCCATGATGCTTTGATCGGAATTCTTGTCCGCCATCATTTAGAAGATTCTTTCACGGTTCCTCTTGTTAAATTTTAGTTTCCTTTAATTTTTTAATTATTGATTGCCCCTCCTTGAAGTGTTCGTAGATGCAGCTACTCTTTTTAGGGATGATCCTTTTCAAACGCCTCTATATTCTTTTACTATTCGGAGGGAAATTTTGGGGATGTAATTTTCAAACAAAAATAACCAATTATTAGTTATCTGTGGTACCGAGTTTTTACCGTTGTGCGCTTCTTTATTGTCAAATTGAAATTGTAATATGCAATCTTATTAAAAAGTGGCTGTAGTAGGCAACGCCTTAAATATATAAGCACAGCACCATCGGCGCAGTGGTATAATCTTAAGGGATCATTACTCTCTTCGCCACTATCAGACGGCGGCGTGAATAGATTCTATGGAATCGCGCCGCTCGTCGCTCCGCCGCTGGTGCTGGTACATTAATAGGTGAAACACATCCAAAGCGATAGCGATGGCGATGTTCGATGAGAGTTGTCAAACGTCGGACTGTGAAAGACAACAATGACTGTAGCGATGAGCGACGAGGGCTTCTATTTGCTTGGCAAATTTGTAAAAAAATCAAAAAAAAACCAAACAAAAACAAAACAAAACAAAACCAAAGAAGAACAAGAGCAGTGGTTTCGCTATGGAAATAGAAATAGACCGACTACAAGCGACGTTGTCGCTATGAAATGAAAGGAAATATTTTTTTTTTCATTTCCCATAAGAGCCCATATAATTTTGACATTCATCATCGCTGTCGCTTTGGATATTTTTCACCTATAACGCGGAGCAGTTTGAAATTTTGTCACCAAAAATAATTCTGTTTGTGAAGTAAAATTTTTAAGAAATCGATCGATCAGTAAACATCAAATCAAAGCTAACAACACCAATACCATTACAACAACATACCATAGTGTACCAGAGTTGCATTACTGAAAAAAGTATAATAAGTTAATTGCAGAAAGTAGTTTGTTTTCAATTTAAAAATTAGTTTTCTTCGTGAATCCGGCACTAAACTTTATAAAATAAATTTCATACTAAGGTAATAGTATCTGCTTTCTTTATTTTTGGATAATTATGTGGGTTAATTACACATTTGTTCTTTGAAAAAAAAATTTTCTAAAAAAAAATTGTACTAAAAGAGTAAATTGTGTTTATATCAAAAACTACAAATATTTCGATAAAATGTTCAAACTTCAAAGTGCTTTAACCACGCCTCAAAGAGGGGCGACAAAAATGTTGTTTGTTGGGTTCTGGACCGAAAACAACAACAAAAAAATAACAACAAGATTGGAGCTGTGTCGAAACGGTAAACATTAGCCAAAATATGTATAATTACAACTCCATACGATTACAACTTTTAACCATTTATATAGTTAGTTTTGAATTGTTAGAAAATTAATTACATATAATTTTATTGCCATAATACAGTTACTGGGATAGGTTCACCAGTTGTCAAAAGCAAGTGCACCGTATTCTGTTACAATTTAAATCAATTAAAATAAACATATCTGTTCTATTACTACTCAAACCAGACGACGGCAGCCAGACTTGGATTCTTCGTTGTCGTAATTTTTTCTCCTTCGCGAAAGGTTTTTCACAAGTTTCTTCCTTAAAATCTACAAAATATGACTAAAAATTGTGGAACGTTTGAGCTCATACAATAAATGTAATTATTTTCCTAATTTAAAAGATGATAATTTGAAGTGAAAATATTTAAATTGAGAAAGGTCTTTCGTCGCCATTGAAGGCCTCCTATATATAAGAAGAGAAAAAATAAGACAAATTTTTTGTGTCATTGAACGAGTGAGCGACTCGAGGTAGAGTCGGAGTTACTGTGTATAGAGTAAAGGAGCTTCTCTGCGTTCCCGACGTAGAGGAAGATAAATTGTGGCAACGTTGGATCGAGAGGAAAAAGCACAACAGCAAGCAGCAGCAGCAGCAACACGCATAAATCGTCCAAGTACGTCCCCCTTGTGACGACATACACACAAGAATCGAGGAATTCGTGGACAGACAGACAGTTTTATGCATTACAGTGGAACGAATCATTTCAAAGTGGTTGCTGGAACAAAAGAAAATGCGAAGACAATGATTTGAGACTTTGCTGTCTGTTTGTTTTGTGCTGGTTGTTCGATGTGTATGCATACTCAGTTTACAATTTTTAGGGTTTTTCTTGCAGTGTAAACGCACTTGGATTTGACGACATATTTAGACTACTTTTTAGATGCATAGATGCAAAAGTATCGGGCTTTTGACTACTGAACGTGGTACTGGGCAAGAGGAAGTATCGAAACAGGGTGAAAGTGAGGACGTGAAATCATCGATTACTAGGTAATGTTCAAGTGTGATTTACTTCAATCGATACGAAACAGAAATACATTTTAAGAATATAGCTGGATAGTTTTAAGTAAAAAATCAATGACGTCAAAAGCATAGTTTCGTATAAAATACATACATTCTTCAAATAGCCTTTAATGCTTATGCATAAATTTTATTTAGAGAAAAATTTTGAATTTAATTTTCATAAGCTTACAATGTTCGTTAGTCGTTGTATACTTTATTAAAAGCTGCGAAAAGTTGCTTACAAGTAGAGCTCCTTGCTCTTCTTCCTTGAGAGATTTGTTATTTTCCTTTAAAGATTTGTACTTTCGTGCAGCACTTAGAACATGTCGATTGATTTGTTGTTGTTTTGTGTCTCCATTTTGTTTCAGCTGTGTGCTAGCTGATTTTACTGGGACACACACACACACACACAGCTGTACCGCTGACGGTGCACCCCGTGCTTCAAAATTTTCCTTTATTACACTTATTTATGCTCTAGCTCTCACGAAGTCCGTGTGTTTGAAATTATTATCACCATTTTCATTTGTTCCTGCATTTAATGCGTTTGTAATCGTTATGTTAATTGTTGCTTCTGCGACAGTCAGCTATAATGCCTCCGGGATATAGAAGATATTTCATTTTAGCATCCGCATCCTTTAGAAAAAATATTTGGAAATTTATAAAATTCTTGTCTGCAGAAGTTAAATAAAAAAACGGGCATTTTTTAAAATAAGTTTGAAAAACGAAAAGTATGTATGAGAAATGTCGATAATAAGAATCGATAAAATTAAATATTTTACCAATGAGCACCCCGCAGGATTTCTTAATGGGTTTTCAACAAATACATAGAGTCTTGAGAATAAATATATTGTATATTAAGGGCTGACTAAAATAAACCGAAAGAGTCGAAAAGAGTAAGTACAATTTCGTATGGAAGTCATCTCATCTGTTGTTGCTCAAAATGAGCCCATGTGAATCCAACAGTCAATATATTTTTCCGTCCGTCCACTATCTTGCGATCTGGAAATAAAAATTACTTAAATTTAGGATATCTATAGAATTTATGATTTCCTGTATCTGACGCATGAATCGTTTTACCGCGTCTGGTGAAAACCTGGTTCTTAATATTATACCTATTATTCAGCTTTACTCGCAAGAAGCGAATGGATTTTGTACATATTTGCCTTCTCAATTATTTACTATATTTGGCTCATTGACTCATATATTTGTGTCATTATGAGCCATATGTAAAACCTCAAATAACGAATGTAGGCGTTGTTAAGTTACGTGCGTCCTCTCACATCTATTTTGGTCGGACCTTAAGGCATAATTTGTAAGCAAATTATGTGTGAGAAATTCCTGTAAAGAAATAATATTTCCAAAAAAAAAAACAACATACCGTTGTCATATTAAAACCGATTAGCAAAAACTAAGCTAGGATATTCATTAATAACGTTACTTTCATAACGATTTTACTAAAATAAAACATTAATTTTAGGTTATTCTCTCGATGAATATAAGTTGTTTGAATAAATACAGGCGTCGTGATAGTAAACGGAACATGACGCTTACCAATTCAATATTGTGATTTGATACCTGAATAATAAAAGATCAAAGAGAAAACGAACGTATAAGCTGCAGCATTGATTTAACGCCCACGCAACGGAAGTGAAAAAAGTTTTCAATATGGTGGAGAAAATGCAGTGTCCCGTGTGCACATTATTCCTGCACGCGGGCATGGACTTGTCCGATCACTTGGAGACGCATCCAAAGGAGCAGGTCATCCGAGCACTTGTAGAGCTGACTCTGCCTCGTGCGGAAACTAAAGAGCCGGCTGGCCATGAAGATCCCGACACTAAAATGGAAGAAAATAAAGTCGATGTAGAGCCGATCATTCCCAAGATAGCTTCTAAATTGGAGAAGGACTTGGAGTTATGCATTAACTCGAGCAATGATTCCATATCTTCAACATCCTTTGCATCGTCAAGCTTTCCACGAACCTTGAATTTATCTAGTGGTGGGCAGCAACAGCAGCCGCCGCCGCCGCCGCCGCAGAAGTCAGCAGCACCTCCGTTAACTTCCCCTGGTTTTACAAACGCTTCATTAGCAGGAAAACATGCAGCTTTTAATTCTCAGAATATCACTTTCTCGCCATCTTATCAGAGAAATATTGGGCCAGTTGATTTGGTCGATAATGGTGGTGGTGGTGGCGCGACTGACATGAAAAGTACTGCGGCTGCTGTCAACGAGCTCCCTCAAATATCTACTGATTTCAGCAATTTCTCAAATCGCTACCAGCAGCATCATCAGCACCAGCAACCGGTGGCTCAACCTGCCAATCAGCAACAGCAGAAACTGGAGGGACATACGAAGCTACAGCCCTCGTCGCTGGCTCCGTCAGAACTAGCGGGTCATCTAGTTGGGCAGTTCAGCTCTGCAGCACCTCCAAATGCCTTCCATTCTAAGCAGCAATTGCAGTTTCCTCCGCCTCTGCACGTCCATCAGCATCAGCATCAGTCGCAGCACCGCCTGCCGCCGCATCCATTGTCTCTACCCCAACAACAAAATCTGAAAGTCATTTATTCGCCTGCATTGCCACCGCCCGCAATACCGCCCGCGTCCCAAATACAGGTACAGGTAAGTTGTTGTCAGCGGTTGTTGATGTAACCGAACGGGCACAGCCTGTTCACTTGAATCTGAACATTCGAAATGTTGTTGTTGTTAAATCTAACTGTAATTAATAACTAACTGTCGATTAAAACTATTTTTTGTGTATAATATTTCTTTCTCTAACTGTAGCTTTTCAACTACCAAGTTCCACCGCAGCCACCGCATCAGAAGCCGCCGCCTGCTTATGGTACCGCCATTAGTCAAATACGATCTCAACACAATCAAGGTAAAAAAGGCAGTCAGCAGCAGCAATTGCAGCCACATACGCAGCGCAACGCAGTTGCGTCAACTTCAAAACAACTCCATGCAAAGAAGAACGCAACGTCTAACGGCAACGGTGTATTCCCCGTAAAAGTCTCCCAAAAGAAGCAACACCTCCACCATCCTCAGCAACAAAGTGAGACTGCACCATTGCATCAGCAACAATTTGCCAAAAATGTTCTTTCTAATTCAGCTGCTGCGTCTTCGTTACGAAAACCTGGTACATATCAACAATGTGGTGATGACGCCACTGCGCCACCAACAACGCCTGCGTCATCTTCGGCCCCTGAAATGCCAACGTCGTCGACAGCTGTTGTCCCGCAACCGCCACTACCAGCGCAGCCGTCGTCGCTGCACACGCGCCCTGCTGCGCACTCGCCCTATCCCGCTATTCTGAATGTTTCGTCTTCCTCCTGCTCGTCTGTTCTACGATATGCCGAGTCGCCAGTTACTGCTCATTATCTGGAGCGTGACAATGGCGACTTTATCGTTCAAGAGACACCAAAGCGCATTGTGGAGTGTGTGGAGAAAGATAACGGCGAGTTCTCGGTGATCGAGCGCATCTATCAATCGCCTCCGAGTGTTCTGCGCATACACGACGACGACGACGACGACGACGAGGATGATGAGGGTAACGAAGAGTTAGAAGTAGGTGGCGGTGGTGGTGGTGACGTGACCGGTAAAGAGACCGCCGCTAAGACCGAGAAGAATAAGCAGCTTGAGGCCAACAAAAAGAACGGCAACGACAAACTAACACATGAAACGGAAGAAGACTTTATGAGCGTCGATGGCGACAGCGAAATGGATGAGTCAACTTGTGAAAAACCGATAAGCGCTGAAGGTAAAGAAAGAACCACGAACAGCAGCCACGCGGTCGGCTGCGTAGAGAAGCCGACCACAAGTGCTGCCGCTGCTGCTGCTGCAGCGACGGCGGCAGCCAACGAAAACACCGGCACAAATGCATGGAGGAAGTCCTCGAAGAACACCATAACCGTTTTGAGCGACGTACAATTGAATCTGAATGAATACCTCGATCTGGTTGGAAACATTATAGCATCGAGCAAAATACCCAAGAGTCAAACCTTCGGTGCGGCGGCACCTATGCCACTAGTTAAAGTGGAAAAGGTTGAACCCATCGATGAGTACGAAGAAGTTGTCGACCAGTGTCAGCAGGATACACAGCTAGATGAGAAACTGATCGTGAAGAACACGGCTCAGAATGTTGACGATAGAAAGACAGCAACAGCAGCAGCAGCAACGACATGTTTACGAGAACCACCAAATTTAACCACCTTCAAAAACAAAGAAAATACTTCTGAGACTGATGAATTAGTTGCAAGTAATTTTAGCGATAAGGCAAGAGAAGAAGAAGAAAGCATAGACGATGAGAAGCTTGGTAAACAGAACGCAGCCAACGCTTCATTCTCCAGTCATGCCACCACAAGTGTTATACGCATGGCAACAACCACGACTAGTCAGCAAAACTTGCCGGAAGCCATGGAACAAGAGCACCAGCACCATCAGGCTGCAGAAGACACATCTATGAAGAATAGACAGGCAGAGAATGTAGACATAATGAAGGCTTCTGATCGCTTGCGGCAGGTTTCGCTTAACAACAACCCCAATGCTGCTGCCGAAGATCTGTCGCCCTACGCGCAAATAAAATGCGAGGTGCTCAGCTCAACTGAAGCTGCCCGAGTGCCCTCACTGCCAGCGCCTTCGAGAAAAGGTCCTAAGAAGCTTGTTATAAAGCCTAAATCCGGTTCGGCGGCTGAAGCTAAAACCAGCTCGAAAATAAGCTGCGATCCTTTGTGTGCGGAGCAACCGACTACTCTGGCAAAGGCGAAAAAACTGGAGTGCGAGCGAGATCAACAATTGGTCAAGCATAGTTCAGCGCCAAAGAATGTCGTCGTCATCAAAAGTGAGCCCAATACTTGCAACGAAGGGCCAGCTGCAAGTACCCAAGAACCGCACTCAAAAATATCGTGTGCCCTTCATGCGTTCGAGCTTAAGCAGGAGAAGTCGTCATCGCGAGAGGAGGCGGGTCATGCTAACGACTTCAAGCAGGACGACGCACTTCATCTGGATATCAAAAATGAACGAGAAGAACTTAACAACCACAGCAACAACAACAACAACAACAACAACGTGTCAAAACTAAGCCTTGAATGTGGCGAAGATCAGCTTGCGCGCTCCGCTCCACTGCGCGCCTTCGATGAGAATGCGCGCGTTTTGTTGGACTTTCCTAGTTCGAGCAGGAGCGAAATGGTGGGGGCGGCCACCTCAAACGCGCATACATTTCCTTCGGCCAACTCAATTTTCGGTGTTGCGTCGTCGTCGGCCGAAAAATCCATACTCAGCCACAATTCCACTTCCAATTCAAAGCTGTCGCCGTCGCCGTCGTTAATCACGGCCACCTCCGCCGCTTCTGGAAATGCTTTAGCTACCTTGCGCTGCGAAGACGAATTTATTGTGCCCGACGCCACCGATGCTGTGCAGGAAATTGTCATATCATCGTGTTACTCTTCTCAGTCGGCCTCGGATGTAGCGCTGCATAATTTCGGAGACACACACAACCACCACCACCAGCAGCCGCATCAGCAGCAGCACAATTTCTCCGACTATCCCTTTAGCTTCTTGTATGGTGGCGGCGGCGGCGGCAGTTTAGCCACCGAAATCGTTGCGAAGAGCAGCTTTGCCCAAATCTATCAGCAGCAGCCACACGACGCTACCACCGCCGCTACTCTCGCGTCGGGCAGCAACTCGACAATAGAGGAATACACTTCGGATCCGGGGCAAGGCGAGCACACGCTCGGCGCTCCTTACAACCACCCCAACGATGCGCCGCCAGCGCCTAGGCCGTGGTATCAGTCAGTGTCCACTTCAAACGCTGACTACGAGGCTGCTTTGGCCGTCGATTGCGGCGTTTTGGAAGGTGGTGATGCAGACGACGCCGGCAGTTATTTGGATCTGGACTCCTACAAACGTGTCAATATGACTGGTGGGCGGGGAGCACCGACGATTGTGGCGGCGCCGTCTTCGTCCTTGTCGTCGTTTACGGCGGCCACCGAAAGCAGTCTGGCCGGCTGCACCACGGACGCGCTGAACATACGGACGGACGAGAAGATGCCGGCGAAGGGCGAGATCTCGGAGCAGGAAAGCAATTGTGACATTGAGAACTCCTGGAGTCAGTCTGTGAGTATTTCAGTTCGGGCGCGAATACTTGCCAGATAATCGAAAGCGAATTCATTTTTATAACCTTTAGATATATGGCGATATACCGGTGCGCTTCTTTAAATCGTCATTCCCGGGACTGTTGCCGCCGGAAAACTGCTGGAATCATGAGGAGTATTTCACGGTGCAGGACTTGAGCGCTTCAGCAGGAACAACGAACATTAGTAACAGAGCAACGAAGAGGTAGAACTTTTTTTATTTATTTATTAATTTAACAAGACTTAAACTAAGCACACTGCTTTATAGTCACAGGCTTTTAAAGAATTGCTTGAGAACTTTTTCAGCATAATTTATCTCAGTTGGGTTCTTTTTACAATCGCTTTAAGCCTTTTTGAAACCGTGCCGCAGTTAATAATGATCCAACCTTTGCATTGCAGCTTTGATTTTCGTCTTCCATTGCAAGACGTTGCAGCAACCACATCGTCGTCGTCAGCAGTAGCACCAGCCACAGCGAGTACAGCTGGTTGCAGTTCATCGCAGCAGCATGCCGATAACTTACCATCCACGTCATCCAAAAAGAAACGAAAACGTGAATCAAATGCACCAAAGAACGCCCCAGGCGCGGGAACGGCAGCAGCTGCGGCTGCGGCAGCATCAACATCCACATCCACAGGGCGAACAATCGCTGCCACAGTGACGTCACAGGATCTGCTTTTGCAACAAGAGCAACAGCACCAACTGCACCAAGTGTATCAGGAGGTGCCTACAACATCTGCAGCCATTCAAGCCAGTCTGACGACTGCCGCTGCTGCTGCATCCAGTTCCGGAGCGGCTTCAGCGCTGGACACTGCAACAGCCGCTCAAAGCCGTAGCGGCAAGGTGTTCTCTTGTGTTCATTGCTTCGCTAAATTTTCCAGGCTGCGAGATCGCAACCTGCACATGATAGCGCAACACAACTACGTTCTGCGCAACTACAGACTCGTTCCGGTGCAGAAAGTGGTGGCGGTTCCAGCGACGGCAATGGCAATGGCGAAATCCACCTTTGCGCCTACTACAATAGCCGATGTGGAGGTGGCTTCGAGCCGCGCTCCCAGAGGACAACAGCTCTCGGAGGAGCTGGAGGAAGATTCGAAGCGAGACATTTCTTACGATATTGTCAAACTCGAAGTGGAACCGACGGAGCAATCTGCTGTGAGCAGACTCGCGTCCACCGAAGTGGACACTGTGGGCGAGATGCTGACCAAGTCCGAACTCGATGACAAGGATGCTTTGTCGGCTTTGGCCACTGAGGGCGTCGCTACTGGCGGCGAAAACTCTACCGACCCGGTGTTTCTACCTTCCCTCACGCGGCTCTACAACTTGTACCACATGCTGATCTCATTCAATATTGCTGCGCTCAAGCAGAATCAAACTCTCTCCGAGGAGGACGAGAAGCTAATGCTCTCTTCGATCTTCTTCTGTTTCATCTGCCGCCAGAAGTTCGGCACCGTCAAATTGTACGACGCTCACATGACCGAACACCCGGCGGAGTGCTACACGTGCGGCAAGAAATTCCAACGCTGGCAGAACTTGTCCTTGCATTTAAAACGCCATCTCGGCTGGAAGGAGTTCGGCTGCAATATTTGCGAGAAGAAATTTGTGGTGCGCAGTGCTTTGGTGGAACACATGCGCATGCATACCGGCCAGAAGCCGCTTAAGTGCAATATCTGTGGTAAGTTTTTGTGTGCGAGTGACGCTCTCTCTCTCTCTCTCTTTCTCTCTACAGCTGAGAAAATGCTCATGCCTAATTCCTTTTCAGACAAACATTTTAAGCGCTTCTCAAATCTCGCTCAGCACCGAAAACGTCACGGCAAGCAAATCATTCGCAAGAAGGAGTTCGTCTGCCACTGCGGTGAGGTTCTACCCTCAAAAGCGCGCTTCCTTTGGCACAAGGAGACGCACGACGCGAAGCCTAAATGCTGCCAATACTGCTGCGACCGCTTCGTGCATGCGAACTCCTTGCGCCGCCACATACGGCTGGCCCACTCCGATAAATTCGACTACACCGAGCCGATGGAGTGCCCCATGTGTAAGCAGGTCTTCGCCAAATCATCGATACGTGCACACATGGCCACGCATTCCATGGACATGCAGCATGTCTGTTCGATTTGCAGCAAGTCCTTCTCGACCAAGTGGAATCTGAAGATACACTCCTGGGTGCACGCCAACCGCACCGCGAAGCCCTTCAAATGCGAACACTGCCCCAAGGCATTCGTGCGTGAAGTGGACTTCAAGAACCACATCAACGCACACAAACAAATCAAGCCGTATACTTGCGAATACTGCGGCTGCAAATTCATTCGCAAATACAACTACTTGCGTCATCGCCGCGAACATCACGGCAACAAGAAATTCACCTGCGACCTGTGCAAGAAGTCCTTTCACCGGCATTACTATCTGATCGAGCATCGACGCATACACACCGGCGAACGGCCGTTCCAGTGCACCATTTGCGGGAAGAGCTCAACAACGAAGACCAATCACAACAAACACCTAAAAATACATCATTCACGTGATCCGTTTACTGTGGAAGCTTAAATAGGGCGGGTGGAAGAATTAAAAAAGGAGCGGGGCAGAAGCAGGGTTGGCATTATTGAAGGAAGAGATGGATCAGCAGATTGTTTGGGGTAATAGTATTAACAATAAGGACAGCTTTGAATGACGGCATTGCAGTATGTATCGTTAGTCCGTCAGATGTCATAAGGATAATAATGTTAGGCGTGGCGGCGTGGCATGCGTTGCCGCCGCGTATGAGTGTTAAACGAAACAAAACTAGCTTTTCAACCTAATCAGTCGTTGAGTTATAATAAATGTACCACATCATTAAGACGCATATAAAAAGTTCTTAACAACACTGTGCTAAATGTAAGCGCCGCCAGTAGTTTATTTACGCTTATGTCATTATTTGTGTAAAAGGAGTGCTGAATTGAGTAGAAGGATTTGGTAGGTGCAGGATTGGAAAGTACCTCCTAAACCAGAAACTAACAAGAGTACCTTCTAAACTGTAATCTGAACTATATGTATGTACTTTCTTGTAAGCTTTTGGCGAGTTGAAACCGAATGCGTTCAAAGAAATCGTTAAATTTCTTTGCAAAAATTATACTTTTGCGTACTTTTGGTTTCTGGTTTGAGGGAAGGTCACAGGAAGGTCACAAACTGACCTCCTACAGTTCGCAAAACTTGTCGGGCAAATCCTGTCGGTCTGTGCAATCAATGTGCAGTACTCTACCGTACCGTAAAGTCGTCGACAGCAAAGAAATCGGCGCTTTTATGAATTATTATTGTCTATATGTAAAGGCAAAGATTTGATATCAATATATTTTATGCAGTCACGTCGCTGGAATTTTTAAATTCTTTAATCTTTAGACAATAAGGATTAAAAACTCTTTCGAATTAGAGTTTTCAGTCTTGCCGTCTTAAATTGATTAGCATCTGAAATTGATTATTCAGCATTAAAATCAAAATTTTTTTCAAAGGTTGTTCAAATCAATGACCATTATTTAATTAAGATATGTTTATTTTCCTCACTTAAGATCTGTGCAAATTGCAAATTGCAAAAGCGCAATGTCATCGTAGAACTTAAAAGAGGCCGGCCAATTTAGCGCAGTGTTTATTAGAGAAGAATAATAATTACTAACATCATTATATCATAGTAAACATAAAGTTTCTAGTTAGGTCGTTTTGTTTTTATTTATCTAAAAGTCCGTTGACCTTTCAGTTTCTTCCATTATTGATGAATTGATTGCATTATGAAAAAACTACCTACCTACATAAATACAATAGTAATTTTGTCAAATTCTTTTAATGTAAATAATCAAAATTTACAAAATGCAGCAATTCTTCAAAAGAGAAGAAGAGTTAATAATTGCTTTTTAGCTAACATTTTAGCTTAAATTTTAATTATAATTAGTTTTAAAGTTCAAATAATTATGTTAAAATTATTAAATTGTGTTACACACACCCACACATCAAAAGTGTAACAGACTATACACTTAAATTATCGTATTCTTTAAAATCAAATCCGTATAATTTAATTGCTAGAGTTTCCTTTATTTATAATTTATCAATTTTTTCTTAACCATTTTTTCCTCTAATTTTAATAATATTTTTTTTTTCATTACTTCGCTTAGCGTTATAAGTAATTAATATTTATATTATGTAATGTTAATATTAATTTTAATTTAAATTTTAAGAGAAATCAGTTTTTTTTTAACCTAAAATTCGCGCCTTAATGAAAATTGAATACTATTATTTTGTTGGCCACAACGTAATTCAATTTTTCCTCATTTCAGTGCAATAAAATACACAATTCGTTTTGTACAATAACGATATTTATTGAGTAAGCTGATTTTAAAAAGTAAGAGAAAAGAAGAAGTAGAGCGGAAGAGCATTATATTTACACCGCACACACACATACATACAACCATGCATCCAAACAAACCCTTTATTAGTAAAGTTAAAATTTAGTTTAGTTTTTAAACTGCCTTTGAATTTTTTGTATGAATTTTCTTCGTATATGTTCTGTGCGTGCATTGAGTGCAAGAAAAAAAAACAAGAACAAAACACACACACCAACAAGCATTACGCATGTTCAAGTTTAATCAATCCATTTACATTTTATAAGTTACCGAATGCAGTTAAACACAATTTAAATACTTTCTACTCAACTACAATCATTGACGAATGCGAATTAGTGTAATTCTAGTTTTTAATAAAAGGAATTAAAACGAAAACAAATTATAGCTTAATGGAAAACTGAATGAACATTTTTCAACAATTCAAATATATCAATACAAATACAAATTTCGAATGAAATACACATCAAAATACTGTGCTGCATTATTTCCGAAAATGATGTATTCGATTTCAGTATCGCGGAGAATGATTAATACCATAAATTCGCCGACGTTTGGTGATTGTTGCCAGGGCCTGAGGTGAATATGTAGTAAAAACATCCTTCGACCAGGGCTGATCAGTGAGCAACAGCAACTCCTTAAGGGTCACTGATATGAGCACTGATGCATCGAAAGGGAGATTAGATCAAAGGACATAAAGTTTTGCAATTATGTATACTATTTGTGAAGAAAGGGACATATAATAAAAACAGTTCGCTTTTTTGGGTTTAAAGAAAAGTAAAGTTTTTATTGAAGTCAGTGAAAAAAACATAGCAGTATAATTTCTATACTATTGAAAATTTAATATAAGAAAATTTAGATAATATTTTAAATTCAGAGAAAAAAACTTTTTAAAGAACAAAAAAAAAAATAAGGAATGTAACTTTCCATACATTTTGTTGCGGGGCAAATAAATTCAACACGGTTCAGCTTCTGCAGAAATATAAATATATAAAAGTGTAAAAGTAATTCGTGAACAGTAAATGAATTAAACACGAAAGTAAAAGTTCTCCAGGATTAATTCCTCGTAGATAACCATTGATGTGGCAGCCTTCTTGGACTCGTATAAGGATACTTCCTGTATAAATCTAGCTCCGCCATTCTCGAATTCATCTTCTGCGGTACATTTGTGCTGCGATTTTTCGATGCGTGCGTGCAGAACACGTCCAGCGACTACATTATACAGGGCACGGCGCACATCCTTCTCTCGCATGCGAGGATTCGGCTGCAGACCGGCCAGTTTTACCTGAAAAGTGCGCAACGGCCAAGCCGTCAATTCCATTGGATATTGACGCAAACTCTTCAACGGAATCGTCTCTGTGTTCAAATAGTCCACGTAGAAAACGTCTGCACTTTTGGCGGCCAGATTGTGAGAGCGTAGGATGGCGCGATACCACTTTTTATCCTTCGAGTAGCAGGCCAAGCAAACGGAATTCGGTTCGAAGCTGGTTAGAGCTTGTGCTTTGCGTGCCAGATGCTGTATGCGACGCTCCAGCTCGGTCTCGCGATACTCGAGCTCTGCCAGATGTGGAAAGATGTGCAGAACCACGGGCGTTATTATGGCCGCCACTTTGCAGAAGAAACTACGCATGCCGGTGGGCAGACGCGGCGTTTTGAAGAACTCGATGCCGCTGATGTGGGAAAACGCGGACGAGGTCTCACAGGGTTGAAATCTTTCAAAACCAGACGACTCCAGTTCATTATTGCTGCTAGCCTGCAACAACAAATTCAAATAAACAAATTGATTGAAGTCCGTGTTGATGGAAAGCTTTACTTACCGACTCTTTATCCAGCTTCTCCGATAGATGAGGACACAATTTTTTGGCGGTTTTAGGTTCATCCGTATCTGCGGTGTGCCAGTAATTGGAGGCGAAAGAATACTCTAACTCGACAACGTCGTCGTCCTCATCAAGTAGTGTTGCTGCATCAGCGGCTGGTGCATTCGCATGGGTCACCACCACCACATCGTCCGACTCAAAGTTATTCCCGTCGAAACTTTCGAAATCCTCGACGGACTTGCACAGTTTCTCGATATGTAGCTGCTGCTGCATTTTCATATAATCGTCCAGGTCGAACATGCGCTTCTTGGCGGGCGGCGGCGGTGGTAGGAATGTGTGCTCATCGTCGGCGGCGGCGGCTACGTTTTTGAGATCGTTGAATGCATCGCTGTCGCGCTCTACTTCGTCTCTGTCTATTTGAGAGAGATACGCATTGAATCGTTCGTCTAGTTCGTCATCCAAATCCTCCCCAGCATCGACGGATTCAACGTAGTCATCGTAGTCTTTGTCGACGATTTCGTGCTAAAGTAACAGAAGATTGTTTGGGCACATTTATGAAACGTCTTAATCAACGGCTATCAATTACCTCATCCAGGGCCAAATCCTCGGCAATTTGCCGCTGGCTCACATTCAGTTTCTTCTCAATGTCCGCGAAAATCGAGTTCCTCAAATGTCGATCCGTCTGGGAAACGACTTGTGCGGCCGGTGAATACGTTGGCAGGTCGTCTTCGTCTTCAAGGTCCTCAAGTGGATGATTTCTTCTCATGTAAAGCCTTCCCTTTACTTTCACGGTTGGCATTTCACTGCCCTCCGTTGGCAAACGCTTGTCGGCATCGACGAGACCCTGCGCAATCAGTAGCTCCGCCACATCGTCTGCACCCACGCGCATCGAACAGGCTTTAATGTCGTTTTTCAGCTCCGTGATGGGCACACGCACAGACACCAGCTTGCCCACAACCGTGGCGTGCATAATGTCCAGCACCTTGGTGGGAAAAGAGGCCTCGCCGTCCTTGGGGCAAATGCCCTCAATGCGGTACTTGCTGGCAATCATGGGCAGCTTCGGAAACGGTGCCACCGGCCGGAGTTCGCTCTTCTGGCAATGCTCCACGTTGCCGTAATCGACGAACAGCACATTGTACGAATCATCGGGCAGTACACGCTGCACCATCGCCCGATGGTAGTAGTTGTCCACATGATATTTCGCCAAACAGGCTTTTCCTGCGGTGTAGCGAATTTTGCTATCGTCGGGGCGCGGCTTGTTGGCGTAGACCTGCAGCTTTTCGCGCATTTTCTTAAGCAAAGCATCCTCAGTGGCATCGTGCAAGTAAATGACGGCGTCGTAGTCGACGTAGGTTGGATAGGCGGTAAAAATGGACTTACTGGTCGGCTTGGCTTTTGGCCAGCCGCTGGCCGAGGTGGCCCCTGCGACCGTAGTCGCTATAACCGTGGTCGACATGGGCTCGTGTTCTTGCTCCTGTTGCTCGGTGTCTGTATTGAGTTCCTGCAGTAAATCCAGCCGGGATGTCATGATATCATCGTCCGTTGTGTAGTTTTCTTCTTCTTTGGTCGTTTCGGAGGCGTTTTCGATTACTGAAAAACAACCAGCGTGATTTGAAGTGAATATAATTGAAAAGTGGGCAGAAGTTATGGCTTCGATGGCTACACTCACCGTTCATTGCTTTGTTTTTCTCCGCGAACTTCTGGAACCATTCTTCAACGGTTATTTCTCCCTCCTGAAGGTCTTGCTCGATGATGCGGTCCATCTGTTTAGTGACGTCGAGGCGCTCTACCAGATGCGCCAGCCCAGCATTGACCAGAATGCGATTGATGTTGGCGTACTTGGAGATGCAGGGTGCGAGCGGGTCGGCCGTTTCGCTGGTCATGCCCCAGAGCACGACTGGCAGGGACTTGGAATTGGGCTGGCTGTCGCCTTGCAAGGTTATGCCCAGATTGCGGAAGCGCTGCACGTTGCCCTGGAAGCACTCGACTGAGGTCTGCGACCAATTCTTCACTCCTCCCGTGGGCTGCACGCAAGCCAAGTGGCACTGCTGGACGGCGTTGGTGACGCGGTCCAACTGGTGGTCGATGGGTCTAAGCTGCGTCTTGCGAATAGAGCGCACTGTGGCACCGACATCGCGCAGGAATACCACGAAGGGAGTTTGCGGATTGGGCTCCAATTCAATCGAGACTATAATGCCGCGATAGTAGGCATTACCGGAGGGGCTGTGGTTGCTCGCTCTACCCCCAGCCATCTGCTCTGCGTGGCACTCGTAGCTTGTGTGGACAATGCAGTGGTCACCCACGAAC
Organism: Conops quadrifasciatus; assembly: GCA_949752815.1. Classification (NCBI taxonomy): domain Eukaryota; kingdom Metazoa; phylum Arthropoda; class Insecta; order Diptera; family Conopidae; genus Conops; species Conops quadrifasciatus. Next base: position 10,283,756 of record OX457078.1, on the reverse strand, counting down.
CAGTCCTTGTAATCCGTGTGGCTATCGGACGAGCACGAGAAGTCCGGCAGCTGTTGTCGCTGCGACTCGGTCTCTTGGATGCGTTGGTGGAAGTTTCGTATGCCCGCCTCTACCTGCTTGAGAGTTATGTAAAACTCGCCTGGTGATTCGACGTGACGTACAAGGACGGGAGTACGCTTCAATATCTTGATGTCAGTAGACCTCTGTCCCATGGACTTCGCTGCACTGGAACTATTATGGTCTTCTTCGTTTACGACGGCAGACGACTCGTTGTCGCGTTCCAGACGCTGCTTACTTTTGACCATTTCGATTTCGTGGCTCTGCAGACCCTTCTTAGGAGTCCGGATGATCTCGAGCGCCTGAGTAGCTTCACCGGTTGACATGGCGTGTCCGTACTTAACCAACAGGGCGCCGATGTTGACGTCGATGTGTCTTTTGCTGACGTGCAGTGCGACCTTGCACTGCCCGCTCTTGGCGGCGTAGACGAAGAGCTGAAGCGTTGGGTTGCCGCAGATTTGCTTGAACAGCTGTATGGCCTCCTCTGTCCAAGTGTAGTTGTTCTCCTGCAGCGGCTCGATGTCGGCGAGCGCACACTGGATGGCGAATTCTTTGTGTTGTCGATATTTGTCGGGCAGCATGAAGAGCTGATTCCAGTCGACGACTTCCTGCAAACCCTCGTCTACGAGGCGAACGCGTATTTTTCCTGTTCCCCAAGAGAGTGTAAGGAGTAAGAGAGTAAGGAGTACAAGCGTGAAAACCAACCTTCCGGCTTTATTTCCTCGATGCAAGCGCGATGCCAAGCATCTCTCAGTTTTAGAGCGCAACACATTTGAAGAGCACCCAAGTAGATTTGGTTTTTGTCCAGATTTTCGCCGGCCGCATTCATTTCGTGCCACATTTGTTGCTTCGAGGCAGCTTGATCGAGCTAGAGATGACGAAGAGAAAGAACTGCAGCATGAAGCAATTGCTTAAACGTACATATCTCTCGACTCACTTTGGTAACGAAAAACTCTTGCGGATCTTCGACGTGACACATTTGAACCATAAGCATTTCACCCTGTTGATGGTTCAGCTTCTGAAGGCGTTGATAGATCCGTGCAGTAGGAGACATTTTCTGAAATCAAAACAAATCAAGGGTAAACGATGAAGATAACACTCGTAGGATAAAGCAAGAAGGCTTGGCAAGCAGCACCTTCGGTTGAAGTTTGAAGTTCTGTGATCCTGGCCGCTCCTGAGCCAGGCCTGCGTATAAAAAAGAATCGCGCAAAGAAATTGGTTCGGCCGTATGGGTTGTAACTAGGTCCACCTTCCAGATGGTGTGCTTAATCTGCTCGACAATGTTGACGCGCACCGGTTTGCTTTTGAATAAAAAGTTTGAAAAATGTGGCTATAAATAAATAGAAAGATCTCGCTCTTAACTTGTTCGTTATTTCCACTAGCAACTGCTTGGCCTCTTCGGGCCAGGAGGCGGCGCCGCCGGCGGGAACGATATCGTGTATAGCGCAACGTATAGCCGCATAAGGAAGAGCCAGAGCAGCGTCATCAATATCGCACAATCTGTGGATGATAGATAATGAAGGGGCCGAGTACGAGGAGCTTACTTGTTACATTTATTTACCTCTGACGAGGTAACTCCATATCTACACCGATATCGATGAGAAACATTTTGTACAGATCCTTAGCTAAGACTTTCTTAACCAACGCACGATACCACAGCTTCTCCTCCGTATAGTAAGCCATGTAGTAGCTGCCCTCTGCAATGGTGGGCGGCACCATTTCCGTGAGCGACTGACTGACGTACTTGTTCGATAGTTCCTTGATCTGGCGCAGTGTCTTCTCCTGCTGAATGTAAAAATGCTCGGGCGAGTGCACGTGAGAGATTCGAGCCACATACTCCACATCGCCGAACCTATAAGACTGAGTCATTGAGAGTGGAGACGTCAGCTCCTCAACGGCGCTCATGTTATTCCGTCTGGTTAGTGTTTGGGGAGACGATGAGGATGATGAGCGATTGCCGAGCGAATACGGTGAATCGCTGTTGACCAAACTCTGCTCTTGCTGCTGTTTTTTCTTCTTCTGATTTCGTGCGTTATTGCGCTTTTTGTTATTCGCGAGCTTGGGCGAAGTGGCCTCGAATAAGCAGGAGGTTTCCTGTAGCGAGCGATTGAGGTCGCCATAGATGGGTCCAATGCGTATACCTAGCTGTGGATCGTCGTAGACGTAGCGCATGCATTTTGAAATCTCATCGAACGTATTGCTCTGAAGGTGAAATCTGAGGATGGCAGAGGAGAATATTGCAAATTTGCGACAGACTGATTTGCGGATTGCCCGCGGAAAGGGTCTTACGTAAATGGGTTGCGGTTCAGTTTCTCCTTTGATATGCGCACCTGGCACGGCAGCTGTTCGAGTTGTATGCTGGTGGCAGCAATGACTTCGTGCATCAATATATCGGCGGGCAGTCTCCGTTGGTGAAATTCTATATTGGAATGCATGGTCTGGATGTTGAGAGACAAATGCATGGATGTTGAGATTATGAGACGACAAAATCACGTTTTTAGTGGCGTGAAGACAACTCACGTTTAGTGTATTCTGCGTCTCAGCCAAAGTGGAGAAAACTTCACGTAACTCCTTTTGTGGATGCTGGGAGAGCTCTTGGAATTCGTCCAATATTCGTCGCTCCTCCAGTTGCAGAGAACTGTGCAATTCCAGGAAGCATTTGGAAATGTCATGAACAGTCTGTATTGCGTATTCATGCAATTGTTTTTCAGTGGATCTTACATCCTGAAATTGCATATAGACAACGGCCATTTTGGTTTGAGTATCGAATAATAAGAATGCATGAGTATGGTTTAAGAAGATGATGAAGTGTGTGTCTTAGAATTATTATAAGAGTTTTATTTGTTGCAGAAGATCATAATAGAAAAGGTCTTTGGTGGTTACGTATAGTTCGGCGGCACAAATTGATCATCATCCTCATACAAAAGTAATAAATACGAACTTCATTTAATACGAATTATAACGAAATTGAATGGAATTTGTTCAATTCGTTGAATAGTAACGAAAGTGCGAGTATATTAAAATGAAAACACCATTTCTTTTACAAACAATTTCCAAAAGAGTTCAAGAAATTAAAATTTTTTTTGAATTAATATATTTCGAAATAAGAAAAGTAAATTTCTCTTGCGCAAAAAAAAAAACGTGCGCAATTTACTGAATTATGAAATAGTTCTTTGCTAATAAAATTAAAAAGAGTAAAAATAGGAGTTCATCAGATTAATATTTTAAATGAAGTATTTAATTAATTTCTTAACCAATCTCTTCTTTTAGTCACTATAATTTTCAAGAGTTTCGATTTTAAAGTGATTTTTCTTTCTTGTGATTGAGATTGAATTTTATAATTTTCAAATCCATTTTATCTGAGTAACGAATTTTGTTTTAAATTAAATTCGATGCCAAACGAATAATTTGAAGCTAAACCATTAATTTTCTTATCGTCTATGATTAGATTAATTACTCATAATCGTCTCTACGCCAATCCTTGGAATTTCCTTTTTTGGATCAAACAAAAATAACAGCATCGATAACAGCAAGCTTTGGTAAATTATGAAGCCTCATCGAGTTTAATAGCGTGCTTTTAAAATTGATTAAACACGAAATCACATTCACTTGAAGCAACAGTAATGGCTTGAAGAATTAAAGAGAACGAATTCAGCATCTTCTGCATTAAAGATTGGACTGTTAAGGCTGTAACAGATCAAAGCTTAAAAAAAAAAAAAAATCAAAGCTTAAGAAAAAAAAAAAAATACATTACTGAAAAAAGTAGTGACAAACATCATTTATATACTTAAAATATATAACAGAACATAACATAAAACATAATTTTTATAGAAATTGGAGCGTGAATAATAAAATCTTTTGTTCAATATTTTAATATTGAAAAAAGTGTGAAAAAGTATTGCAAGAAAAAAAAACTGCATCCATGCTTAATAAGCTAAACTATCATGACAACAAATTTGCCTTGATTTGCAATGTAAAATTGATTTTAATGTAGCTTTTGTGGCATTAATAAAGTTTTTATATAGTTACGAGAATATTATGAATTAATTTTTAGGTTCTCGATTCCGGAAACAATTCAATATGTTCGCTCTAAGTACTCTTTATCCAAAAAAATGAATGAATGACTTAAACTATTGCCTTTACATAAATGTATGTACTTAAAAGAAGGTTATTCAAAACAAAATTATATTATAAATTTAAATTAAAATTGAATTGCACTTCAAATAAAATACTGAACACAAAAAAACCGAAAAAAATAAGAGATAAACAACAATAACAACAACAATAACAATCAAATAATGAAGGCCATCAAAGCAATCAAGATGAGCAATGACAACAAAAAACAAAACCCATAAGATTAAGTCATCAAAAATAAAAGATATTTTTTGAGTAAATTTTTATTTTATTTATTATTTTTTATAAAAAAATTTAAAATCGCTTGCTTGGGGTTAATTTATCACACGGTAACCTTAACCTTGAATTTCACCGATTCAAGCGAGTACGGCGTAGAAGGATTAATGATAGCGAAGTGAAACAGCTTCTCGATAACTCTTATTACGAGTGCTATAAGTGCAAGTACTCTTTATGGCCGTAGAATAGACAAATTTGGAAACTCCAAGTTTAACATTGATAACTTCTTAACTGCTTGATATAGCAAAATATGAAATTTTATTGGAAAATAATCTTGCTATATACGATTATGTGCTCTTAATATATTGAGAATCGTATTCATAGAATTATTTCTAATTAAAATAAATTCATTACGTATTTTATGACTGATTTTAAATAAAATTTAATCTTTTAAAAGCAAAATTTATTATTAATTTGCTTAAAGTTAACTTAAAGCTTAAATTACGAACAAGCATTAGCACAATCTGAATTAAAGGATCAGGTTTCAAAAGTAATCAGGTATCAATTATTCGATAGAAGCTTTTTCTTTTAAGTTAATTTGCTTGACGGCCTCAGATACCTCTTCATAATCTTCACCACCTTCACCAAACCAAATTAACAGAATACAGTGATAATTTATCGAATGTCTTCTTCTTCTTCTTCTGCCGAACCGACCCGAAAAGAAGTAATCAAAGAAACCGGCTTGAGCTGAGCTTTTAAGTTAAGAAGTACAAAAGACGTCAAGTTGAGCGGAGTGTAAAGTCACGCGAACGTACTCGAATTCGAATACAGATGAAAATGAGTTTTCGAACGGCAACAATTGTGCGAGTACATTCGTCTAGCATCAGTTTGAGGCTGAAAGTCTGATCGAACTGTTGAACTGTCTTTAGGCCCAAGCGGCTAACGGTTTGATTTAGCGGTGCAAGTGCAAGAAATAAACAAAGGAACGATAGACAATTTCTAAAACAATTTGCTTGAGAGAAACTCACTTGAGAGCGCTGCAACTAATAATTTTCGAAACCAATAACTTTCAACCTTTCAACCAATAACTGCAACGAATGATGCATCATACGTTTAATCATTTGCGGCAATAAGATTAACTTCGATAACCGATCGCAACTAGTGCAATTTTGTGCCGAGCGGTAGCTCGTAATAAAAGAGGAATATTTCATGTTAAAAAGCTAGAAAAATTGGCAAAAAATCTTTACTTTTTCGGACTCTGTCTGTCTTATTCTTTTGTTTTATGGTCTCATGGTATTGTTTAGTTACAGAAAAAAGCTTTTTCGTTACTAAAAAGTGTAAAATTTTTGGCTTTTATCAAAAAACAAATAGAAACTGAAAATATTAATACATAATTAAAATTTTCAATTATAAAAATTAATATAAATAAAAAAATTACACAAAGCAATTGGAAAATTAAAAAACAGCCAAATCGCAGCTAGCATTAAATGAACAAGAAAATTGAATTGTGCCTCTCGTGCATCGTTAACACTTTTTCCTCCTGCTTCGCCCACCGCTGGACGACGTGCGAGCTGCGCGTCGACCACTGATCGGTGGCCAAACGAGTTGGTGCAAAGATCGTGGCATGCAGAATTATATGCTACGTCAATGTAGCGACGCTAGAGATAATGCTATGCTCCTTCATGCATGGATGCTGCTGAAACAATCGGCTTGTTTGTGTGTGAGATAAACGCATGGTGAATTGTGCCGAATTTGTTCCAAAAATTTTCCCCCACAAAAAAAAGACGCAAAAGCCGGTACACTTATTGTTGTTGTTGTTGTTGTTTTTGCCGTTGTTATTCCGATTTATCGACCACTGGGACCTCTTCAATTTTTTAACCAGTTATATATAATTTTCTCCCTTCGCGATAAATGTAATTAAGAGAAAAAAAAATTAAGATTAATATATGACGCTGGTGCCTTTTGCAAAACGTTAACCAATTTACAAAAATCCTCCTTAATAATATCACCACTAGCAGGCCACACACCACTTTGTGCCACCAGCGAAAAACGTGTCCCAAACGTTTGCAATTTTCTCATACAAAATGTTACCAAGGATATCATTGCTGTTGTTGGTTATTTTCGGATACCTTTTAATAACAGGTTTGTTTACAATTGTTAACCAAATTACATATACTTTCAGACCAATGAAAATAATAGAAGTAATTTTTTTATATTTTTTATACGAGCGGTAGTCTTTTCAGATGAATGTAATAATAAATAAGAAAAACAAGAAAAGTAAAGTGAAAGTATTAAAAATGGCAATAAACCAAGCCATTGGTTTATTTTTGTATCATTAAAAAATGTATCGAATTAATTGATGAAAGGTCCCGATTTTCGTAGAGAACAAAGTCGTTCACAAATTTATATTTTGCAACGAATTTTTATATAAACGGAGTTATTGCTTGAGAACAGAAATTGCGAATGAAAACTTTTGCCATAAGTTTTCCTCACAAATTACTTCTAACAAACAAATCGTAGATACAATATACAGCTATTGTCCAAGTATACTTAAGACTCGTTAAAAAAAAAATTCCCACATTAATCACTTTTGGCCACTCAGATCACCATCAAAAACATCACACAACTCTTCTGGCCGGAAAACAATATTCTTCACGATACAAGTACTATTTATGTATGCTCTCCAGTCCAGTATATGTTACACAATATTGACCATTTTTAAAGCTAAAAGTTATGCCGATCGTGGGCTGAGATGTCGCATATTGATCTAATTTAAAAGATTTAATTTACCTATTTCTGTTTATCTTTTGATACAAGATAAACAACTTTTTACAAGTTGCTTTTTGTAAAAATACTAATTGTGTAGAAGTTAAATATTTATTCGAGAACTTTGGTTTCACAAATTTAACTCTTTTAGTTTCAAAAGTTTCTTCAACATTAATTAAGGTTTTGCTTATTAATTTGACATATTTCCAAGCACTCTACAATATTGTCGAAACGATTGGCATTGCCCATTTGACAGCCCATGTACACAAATGGCACGCAGTCGTCGTAATTCTTCCGGTACGTGTAGGCGGCCACAGGATTTGGTAGGCACTCGCTGAAGATGTTTCTGATTTCGTTCGATGAATGCTTTAGGCCACAGTCAGCTAAATGTTAAAGGAATTTATAATTTTAAAAAGTTACCAATAGTCAGAGGAAGTGATAGAAACAGCTTACGATGTTTTAGCACCGGATCAGCGACAACCAGAGAAACGGTTAACAGAAAAACAGCGAACAACTTCATTTTAAAATACTACAAAACTAACTGAAGACTTTCAGGTTGGGAGCTTTTATATGAGATTTTGGAGAATATCAAAGTGGCATTATGTCACACGACAAATCGTTTTATTTTATCTTCATTTAGTGGCTGTCTAGTTCTTGTCTAGTGGTTGAGTCATAAAATATTTTCTTATAAAAGGATCATAGAAAACACTCTAGTAGGTATAGAATTTGTTGAAAAATGAAAGGAAGCTGCTTCTGGAGAAGGCAATTATTTAGTAAATTAAGATTTGTAGAATAATTCTAAAAACATTTCAGTTTTGTATTACAAATTTATTTTTAAATTCTGAAGAAATTCTAAAGACAGGTTTTTAAATTTGATTACGGGCAGTTTTTCGGGATATACGCAATAACCAATAATTAGTTTTGGTAATAAAATTAAAAAAAGAGGAAAAATAGCAGTTTATCAAATCAATAGTTTAAATGAACTAAATTATTTTTAATAATCTTAACTATTCTTTTTTTTTAACACTATAATTTTAAAGAGTTTTAACTTTTAAGTGTTTTTTTTTTTCTTCGTTTGATTGAGATTGGATTTTATAACTTTAAATTTTATCTGAATAATTAATTTTATATTAAATTAAATTAAGAGAAGACCACATCCATGGTTAATAAGATTAATGTTATGATAACTATCATGAAAAATTTGCCTTGGATTGAAAATTGATTGATGTAGCTTCTGCAGAAGCAATGATATTAGAAATTCCGAATTTGATATTTGAAATAAATCTAAATTGCATTTCAAAAGAAATACGAAAAAAATAGCAAATAAAAAATAAACAATAAGTTAACCAATAAAATTAGTTTAAGCAAAAACGAGAAAAAAATTAACCATAACAAAAAATAATGAAGGCCATCAAAGCAATCAAGATGAGCAATGACAACAAAAATTCAAAACCATAAGATTAAGTCATCAACAATAAAAGATATTTTTTTAGTAAATGTTTATTTTCTTCTTTATTCGTTTAATGAAATTCAGAAAATTTAAAATAGTTTGGTTGGTGTTCATTTATCACACGGTGTTTTACCTTGAATTTCACCGATTCAAGCGAGTACGGCGTAGAAGGATTAATGATAGCGAAGTAAAACAGCTTCTCGATAACTCTTATTACGAGTGCTATAAGTGCAAATACTCTTTATGGCCGTAGAATAGACAAATTTGGAGCCTCCAAATTTAACACTGATAACTTCTTAACTGCTTGATCATTACAAATCATTCTAAACAAATGCAAATTACAAATTACCAAATACAAACAGATTACAAATAATCATAGTTGTTAGTTGGGAGAAATCGATCTTCGTTAAGTCTGCCGTCTGATTTTCTTTTCGAGTCTTTATTTCTGATTAAACTACAAGCTTACGTATAATTTCGAAAAGATAAACATTGTCATGGTGTAAAAAGTAGCGCCTAAAATCGGCTGCTCTCTTATTTCCCAACAAATTTGTGAAAAAAAAAACAAATTCTCAGAATCGTTTCTAATTAAAATAAAAACGTAATGAAATGACTAAGTTTAATCTTTCCAAATTAATCCAATTTAATGTCAACTTAAAGCTGGAAATACGAATAAGCATGAGCACAATCTAATTAACGAATTAAAGGAGGATCAGGTTGCCAAAGTAATTACTCAGTTTCAGTTATTCATAGAAGCTTTTTTTGAAGTTAATATTGAATTGCTGTATGGCCACAGATACCTCTTCATCAGCTTCACCACCTCCACACCAAATCAACAGAATGATCACCGTCTTATCGAATGTCTTTTACTTCTTCTTCACCGTCTTCTACTTCTTCTTCGGAAGTTTCTTTTGAATCTGGCTTTTGGGGGCACGACCAATTCGAGTCCTAACTGAACCGAACAGAATAATAAGAAATCAAAGAAACCGGCTTGAGCTGAGCTTTTAAGTTAAGAAGTACAAAAGACGTCAAGTCGAGCGGAGTGAAAAGTCACGCGAACGTACTCGAATTCGAATACAGATGAAAATGAGTTTTCGAACGGCAACAATTGTGCGAGTACATTCGTCTAGCATCAGTTTGAGGCTGAAAGTCTGATCGAACTGTTGAAGTGTCTTTAGGCCCAAGCGGCTAACGGTTTGATTTAGCGGTGCAAGTGCAAGAAATAAACAAAGGAACGATAGACAATTTCTAAAACAATTTGCTTGAAAGAAACTCACTTGAGAGCGCTGCAACTAATAATTTTCGAAACCAATAACTTTCAACCTTTCAACCAATAACTGCAACGAATGATGCATCATACGTTTAATCATTTGCGGCAATAAGATTAACTTCGATAACCGATCGCAACTAGTGCAATTTTGTGCCGAGCGGTATATCGTAATAAAAAAGGAATATTTCATGTTAAAAAGCTAGAAAAATTGGCAAAAAATCTTTACTTTTTCGGACTCTGTCTGTCTTATTCTTTTGTTTTATGGTCTCATGGTATTGTTTAGTTACAGAAAAAAGCTTTTTCGTTACTAAAAAGTGTAAAATTTTAGGCTTTTATCAAAAAAGAAATAGAAACTGAAAATAAGAATAACAAACAAAATATTAATACATAATTAAAATTTTCAATTATAAAAATTAATAAAAATAAGAGAATTACGCAAAGCAATTGGAAATTTAAAATATAGCCAAATCGCAGCTAGCATTAAATGAACAAGAAAATTGAATTGAGCCGTTGAAACGGTGAATGCTTTTTGTTCCCAAACGTGCCTCTATTATCGTCAACACTCCTCCCGCTCCGCCCACCGCTGAACGACGTGGTAGCTGCGCGTCGATCACTGATCGGTGGCCAAACGAGTTGGTGCAAAGATCGTGGCATGCAGAATTTTATGCTACAACGGTGTAGCGACACTAGAGATAATGCTATGCTCCTTCATGCATGGATGTTGCTGAAACAATGGGCTTGTTTGTGTGTGAGATAAACGCATGGTGAATTGTGCCGAGTTTTTTCCACAAATTTTCCCCCACAAAAAAAAAAGACGCAAAATAACGAGTCTCCCAAAAATCATAATCGAAAGAACTGCACAAGCACAACCGAGAAGACATGACTTGATATTAACTTTAAGTCATTGTACAATAACCTGAATAACCAAACTTGGTGATTACTTAAGTTAAAAAAATAAATTAATATAAACAATAAATTAGTTTAAAGAAATATTAAATTTATTTCAGTTTCCATTATTACGTCAGCGAGTGAAATTTCAGATTTGTGAAAATATTTAATAGTTTGAAGTAACGAGTAATTCCTTGTCTCGTTTTGATTAAGAACTCATACTCGTTCGAATCAACTTATGCTCTTTTATTAACTGGAAAATCACTTTTTTTCGTACGATCTTGTGGTGTACAAAATAATCTCAGCCCACAAAAGAACTACTGGAACACACACACACACACGCACGCTCATACTTGTTTCGTTGGCCAATCAGCAAGTGTTTTTTTGGTAAAACAGGAGTTTCTGGCCGGTAAACTTGTTGTTGTTCTTGTTGCTGCCAGTCAGCCACACACCAGTTTGTGCCACCAACGATAAACGTGTCCCAAAAGTTTGCAATTTTCTGATGCAAAATGTTACCAAGAATATCATTGCTGTTGTTGGTTATTTTCGGATACCTTTTAATAACAGGTAGGTACGTTTGAAATTAGCACCTTCAGATCATTGGAAATAATAAATTTTTAAATTTTTGACACGAGCGGTATACATTTTTGTATACAGTGGTACATGACCACGTGGTTTACTACCACATTCAGAAATTGTAGTATAAATGCAATAATAAAAAGATTATTATAAAAGATATTATAATAAGATTATTTCCTGATTTTCGTAGAGAAATAAGTCGTCCACACATTAATATTTGGCAACAAATCTTTATTCAAACAAAGTTATTTCTTGAGAACAGAAATTACGAAGGAAAATTGTATTTACTATTTCGGGTTATCTTTTAATAGAAAAAAACGAAAAGTTGCTTGTAAAAAGTTGCTTTTTATAGAAATACTAAGTAATTGCATACAATAAAAAAATTAGCTATTGTCCAAGTAATTTCAAAACCTTCTGCACCACCGATTAATTAATTTTTTAACTGAATTTGACATTTTTCCAAGCAGTCTAGCGAACTATCGAAGCGATTGGCATTGCCCATTCCACAGCCCATGTATATAAATTCCACACAGTCGTTATAATTCATCCGGTATGTGTAGGCGACGACAGGACTGGGCTCACAGTGGCCGAAGATGTTTCTGATTTTGTTCGATGAATGCTTTAGGCCACAGTCAGCTAAATGTTAAAGGAATTTATAATTTTGAAAAGTTACCAATAGTCAGAGGAAGTGGTAGAAACAGCTTACGATGTTTTAGCACCGGATCAGCGACAACCAGAGAAACGGTTAACAGTAAAACAGCGAACAACTTCATTGTAAAAACCTCCAAAACTAACTGAAGACTCTCAGGCTGGGAGCTTAAATACTATATGATTTTCCAGAACATCTTTTGCCAAGTGCTCCTGACAATTTTAATAGAATTGTTGCCTTTAATACGTGTCATATGATAAATCGTTTATTATCATATTATCTTTATCTAGTGGTTGTGTAGTGGTTAAGTCATAAAATATTTTGTATAGAAAAGATCATAAAGACTACTAAAGTATATAGAATTCGTTGGAAATATGCTAAATCAACCATTCTACATATTTTAATGGATGTTTGAAGCACATAAGTATAAATCATTTTTAAAATTTACACAGCTAAGACAACTTTTTTGTCCTAATTTTGTTGTATAACTAGCAATAACTTAATAATTTTTTAATATTAGTATGAGATGTTATACCCATTTTGGAAACTGCATAAAGTAGGCATATTTTTCAAATCTTTGGGCAGTTAGGTTAGCATGCATAATTTTTCCACTAGAAGCTCTCAAACTTAGCCATTAAAAAAACAGCGAACTAAACTTATGTTTTTAAATGTTTTAGGAAAAAATCCAGAAACAGCTAGTCGTAAATTGTACTGCGCATGGGTAAGGCCCAACATTCAGGGATATTTTTTTTTCAAATTCACTGTTTTTTCCCAAATTTGTAGTTGTAGTGCCCAATAATGTAATCTCTTCGCAGGGAAAAATTTTTTTTTAAAGTTTTTTAATATCTTTTTTCTGAGCAGCCGGAGTAGCCCCTACAAGTACACGCCAGGTTATCTATTATGAACCGGGCACCCTGTATATGTATCATGTATATGTATGTATGTATGTATATCTACCCAGCAAACAAGTCTTTCCTTTTAGACTCAAAAAAGATTTATATATCTGGGCAAATACGCTTTTTGCGAACACATAAAAAAATCAGAAATGAAAGACGGATAAGAGTCTTAAATAAGAGTCAGAACAGGCTCATAAAAGTGTGCGTTTTGTGAGTCTAAGATATCACAAAAAATACAAATTTTTGAGCCTTTTATGATTCTTTTCTAAGCCTTTTATGATTCTTTTTTAAGCCTTTTTTTAAAACTTTTCTGAACCTTTTATGATTTTAATCCATTAATCATAATTTTGTGATATTATGATTAATGTCAAAAAATAAAATAAAATGGTTGTTAGAACAAAACGAGTGAGATCAGCAATTTCTATAATATTCGTATTTTATAGTTTATTTGAAAGTACGTTGTCGTTGACTGTGAGGTCAGTTTCGTTACTGTACACAACGTGCTACTTAAAACTTATTATTAATTTTTATCACATTGTGATTTCACTATGAGGGTACATGTATATACATATAAATTATAACCTTCCTTTTAATAATAACAAGTTTAAAATTGACCAACAAATTACTATTGATGAACTGAAAAGTGCTAAAGAATTTATTGGACAATGAATGATGTTTCGGTTCTTCAGTTCTTCAGTTGTCAAAACTTGTTCACAAATATCTTTTTTCGTTGTTGGGAATTGAGTTAGTAAATTTTTGAATGAATGTTGGTCAACTCAATCAAGCAATGTGTCAAGTTGATGATGTCTGTTGTAAGAACAGCTATAAAGACCTGTTAAAAAGTTTTTACCAACGCAGTTCGGTTGCAAATCGTGAAGTTGTGGCGAATACATACAAACAAAATACGAAAAAGACAAAACAGAAAAAGCGAGCTATTTCTCGTCTTGGCGTGATGATGCGTAAAGCTGCTTAAATCATTGACGCATAGAAATGTCAAAAGTGATGTTGAACGAGTGTTGTCTCGACAGCTGAAGGTGATTTATAAAATGGCAATATTTAGCACGAACCATTTAATCAACTTTTTTGAACAAATCATGTCTTGGCTTGTTTACATAAATCGGATTTTCAGATTGATGCCAACAACAAAAATGCAGCGCCACTTGCAAAATTGCAAAAAAATCCTTTTATAATTTGTATAAGTATACAAAATCATTTAATTAGGTCCAAGCGAAGATTTAAGGATTTTCGCAGGTTTTCATATTTTTTTAAAATTTACTACAGACTGTTTGTATGCCTTTTCCTCCCCTTTTCACCTTCCATTTCACTCTCAGCTGCTTCTTTTCTTGGTAAAAATCAATTACCACCACAATTCGGTATACTGGAATTATCTACAATAATTAGCTGCTGCTGTCCATCCCTCTGCGGTCTCAAGCGTTAAAATTTTATAACAATCGTCATCGCCATCGCCATGTGGTCGTTTTTTTCCGCATTACTTGAGCATAACTTGTGAAATAGTACATACGTACGTACGTTAGTTGTTTAAATGGTAGGAGCAACAAAAGTAATGATGTAACAAAATGTCATAAGCGTTAAAGAAGGCTCTAAACCGTAAAGTGGCTTTTTAAGCCACCAGACCGCCAGACTCTTAGGAGTAGTTGCGTAATTTCATAATTATAAAGAATAATATCCATAGATATGAGTACATACGTAATAAAGCGTAATTAAAGAAAGCAGCAATATAGTAAATAATTATTGCATCACTGCATAAATTTAAATTTTGGCAATTGAAATTGCGGTCGGTAACTGGTTGGTTATACAACATCAACTTTGACTTTAAAATCGACAATAGCGGCATACTTCAATTTATATAAGTCTATCCTTATAATGTTTGAAAAGGAAATCAACACGGAGTCGTCGTCGCTGAGGTCAAATAAAGATTTTCGGTCTTATTTTATTCATGGGTAATTTTTTTTAGGATCGTTAGGTAGGATGGTTGAGGTATTGTAATAAAAACCTAAACAAAAAAGGAAAGGGTCTCTTGTACTCCTTAGAGTTAAAGCTTTTTCGGTGGTTTTTGTGTAATAAAAAACTTTTTGTGTTATTAGTTTACAAAGAAAGTGATAGAATTGAATTGTTCGTCGTAATTTCAGTATTAAAATGTGTCTATTCTGGTTGTTAACTTAACAACGGTTAAGTTTGTTAAGGAGCTCTTGTTAATGGCGTTGTTAAGTTTAGTTAATTTTGGTATTCTCAAAATACGAGTACATTAACCACTAACAACGGGTATAAATTCACCACCAATGGTAAAAGAATCTAAATGAAATTTTCAGCATTTTCTTGGTTGCATATCCAAAGATATACATATCTTTATTAAATCAGTAACAAAATTAAAGACACGAAGAGGTAAATGTTTTAAGCATTTTAGGATTCAAAATAAACTGATGAAGCCTTTTTTGATTTTTTGTTATCGTTTATCTTTACAAATAAATAAAATAAGTAAATATTCTTTCATTTTTTGATATTTGCCTAATTGGATAGATACAAATTAGCATTTTGTTTGCTGTTACTCGTTGATTCTCGCGGACCTACTCGTTGATTCACCAAATACTAGTTAAGAAATCAGCTCTCAATTTTTCGCCACAATACGAAATCTTAACAGCTGTTAATTCTATTAACTATTAGCTACAAGTATTTTAATTAACTAAACTTTTAACTGTTAATAACTAACTATTAACTATTTTCTAACTATTAACTATTATAACTAACTAACTAACTATTAACTATTTTAACTAACTATTGAGCTAACTATTTTTAATGTGTTAATTATTAACTATTTTTAACTATTAACTAACTAACTATTAACTGCGAGTATTTTAACTAACTAAACTATTAACAACGAACTAACTAACTATTAACTATTTTCTAACTATTAGCTATTATAACTAACTAACTAGCTGTTAACTATTTTAACTAACTATTAAGCTAACTATTTTTTAATGTGTTAACTATTAACTTTTAAATATTAACTATTAACTACGAGTATTTCAACTAACTAAACTATAAACTAACTAACTATCTATTTTCTAACTATTACTATTATAACTAACTAACTATTAACTATTTTAACTAACTATTTTCTAATGTGTTAACTTGTAACTTTTAACAATCAACTATTTTTTGTGTGCTTGTTAATGTGTTGAGCTTAGTTAATCAGCCAGAATACGGCTTTAATTGTGAATAATTGACATGAATATAAAAATCTAAAGAGATGCTTAAAACATTCTTTCAGCAGGATTGTCAGTGGTTCTTATTGCATAAAGTATTGTGATTTTCAACGCCTCTAGAATTATTTTCTGAGAGGGTTATGTTAAGAGAAATAGGCTATAGCCCGAACTCCAGAGAGGTTTTTAATACTTAAGAATAGTACCAGAGTATCTGAGCTATTTTGCGTTTAGAGAAATTAGAGCACGTATCACATTATTGACTAAGCACCGCCGTGGTATCTCGTCACGACTGAAAAATCCTCGTTTCGTTCAAAAGTAATATTAGTCATAGTATTTGATTTGTTCAATGTAAAGAGCTACATACATAACTTATTCATTGGTGCATATATGTATGTACATTTGTATATGTAAATGGTAGCAGAAAGTAATAGGAGTATACGAGGCATAAGGTAATAAATACAGTTATTGAGTGATATTAAATGATGCAAATTATTGCACAGTATATAGTATTAATTGCATGTGCATGTAAAAAAAATATCTAGTGTAATTGGACCATCATTTCTGTACATCGAGCAGACCCACCGATAACCCGCTACCAAACTTGTTAGTAACGCAGCCATTGATGTTTCATGTGTACAATTGCGATGCAGATATCAACAAAAACCAGAACAACAACAGCAACAACGAAGAGAAGTTCTAGTACGTACATTTGACATTTATAGAGTTTGCTGAGGGGTATACCAGATACTAGACTAGGAAACAGAAGAGTAGTTTTTTAGCAAAGAGAAGAAGTCTTCAACTAATAAAAGAAAAAGAAGTACAAAGTTGTTTTATTGTACATACTCGTATTTCGAAATTTGCATATTATTGTGAGGGACAGACAAATCGACGATATGTGCTTTATATCCACCACTAACTGACAATTATATTGAAGGTTATGTCGTACAATGAAGATTCGTACGACTCATAAAAGTCATATGAATATACAAACGCGCTTGTTGGTGGTACTGAGGCCGTGTACCCAACAGTTTTCAACGTTTAATTAATGAATACTTATACGTAAATAAAAAACAAAAGGAAGGAAAAAAAACCAACCAATAAAAAAAATATGCACATATAAACTAAAAACCGAAAAATTATTATTATTTTAAAAAAAGGGAAAAAATTTTTTTTTAAAATTAAATAAAATGCAATTGTAAAAGCGATTTAGCAACAACAAAATCTACAAATATCGTAACAACACAATTCTGGTCTATGGAACACAGACCATGTTGTAAATCGTGTTAACTAAATACATTATTACTAAACTAACGCTAACATGAATAGTTTATAGAAGTACAGCAACAACAACAACAACAACAACAAGAACCACAATTCAACTCGATTCGATTTCAATTCGATTTAAATAAAATCACGAAAAGTTAGTTTTTCACCAAATCGCTTTTGGGCAAAGACAGATCAGATCGGCCGCTCCATGCATGAAGCGGCGTGAAAGATGAAACAGCGATTAGCCTTGTTTGTACTCAACCCCCTCCCCCTCCAACCCCCGCCGATCTTGTTGCTCTATTCGATCCACGATGATGACTCAGGAGCACAAGAAAAAACAAACACAAAACTACGACAACAAAATAATGAATAAATCGAACGCTATAACTTCCCACAGCAACAACAACAACAGAAGCAATAACAACTACCGCAATAATAGCAAATAAATATTAGGTACTTTGTACATATTCGCGACTTTCACTTTTTCAAATTTTGTGGTGAATCCATTCGGGGCTGGTTCGCGAAGTTTATCGCTGTTACTCGTAAAGTGACTCTTCCACAAAAAACTAAATGGACACAACACAACACACGTCTCTTTAATACCTTCCAACGAATTGGCTTACTCGCCGAATTTCAACTCGCCGGCTCATTCAACTCCATTCATGTCTGTCTGTCTCTCGGTCTGCCTGCAACAAAGTGCGCCCTTCTTTTTTTTTAGGATCATGTTTTTTGATCGTCAAAAGATCGATCTCATTCGAATCTCAATTGGTTAAAATTACATTTTCTGGTATAAACAGAGACCAGATCGCGTAGGTTTCTCAGCATTATTAAGATTTTCTAGGTCTCTTAGAGTTTCAGCATGAAAGAATTTAGCATATAAATACATAGTTATAATGAATCATAGATTTTCTAAAGTAAAATTGAAATTTTTTCAATAAATTTTCCGGCATTTTATGATTATGTACTAAAAAATCGATTAAGCTGTTGAAAAATTAATCACTAACATCATTTTGCTCACAGTAAATTAACCTAAAAAGCTCAAACCTCAGAACACAGCAATCAATAACGTTCAAAAAAACCAGAAAAAAAACCCTCAACAACAATAAGAAAATTTCAAAATGACAAAAAGAATTACTATTTCTGTCTGTCTATCCGTTAAATCTCGAAAATTTGTCCATACCATTTATTGATAATTAATTTTCAAATGCAAAAAACAACAAAAGAAGCGAAAAGCTAACAAAAAAACAAATGACATGTTGCGAAAATTTTACAGTTAACAGTTACGAGTACATGTTATGCTCGGGACTTCAATGGTACCGATGCGTGGTAGCACCACGCTATCACGCTGCCAACAATAACAACAAAATAAGGCCACAACAACCAACCGGTTGAACAAATCACAGTAACCAACTTAACTACTTCCTCTTTCGGTGCGGTGCCTCAGCGCCAGCTGATCGGCGAGAGTCGTGACGGCGATCAGTTACGCAATGGACGGTCGTGGAGCTTAAAGATTTGCATTTTAAAAACCAAAAACATGTTTTAGGTTTGAATACGGATGCGCTACATTAAGCATCCTCCGCTGGGTTGTGTTATTGTGTATGCGGCTTCATGGTATTGTACTCAGACTCGTGTACTCGTACTTGATGTACTCGTTCAATACTTATCATATCGTTGTTGTTGTTTGGACCTTTCGATATGCTGATTTTATAGAAGGAGATTGTATTCAATTGTGAGACACGATCC
The DNA here is from genome assembly GCA_949752815.1 of Conops quadrifasciatus. Lineage (NCBI taxonomy): Eukaryota > Metazoa > Arthropoda > Insecta > Diptera > Conopidae > Conops > Conops quadrifasciatus. The sequence goes on along the minus strand of OX457078.1, from coordinate 10,264,621 downwards.
AATTACGAGGTCTGTCTAGAAAATATCCGCCCTTGTAGCAAAAAAAAAAGAAGCCGCAAACGTAACGGTTAAAGTCATCAAAGGGATTATGAATTCATCATAAGCATTTTCTATAGGTTGTTATGAGCTTGAGTTTTCCAGTATAATCCTTCATTTACCGACAATTAAATAATTTATATTTTATATACGATATGAAATTATTTTAATATTTTAACATTGGACATAAATAACAGAATGTAGGAAATGATGTTAATTTAAATTTTGTTTTTTATGAGAAACACAGTGATAGAGGACGATAGAACACACCACATCGCATCATATTATTCAACGGAACGAAAACGTTTATAAATCTTTTAGTATTTTTATGTAGTGTCATATTTTTAAATAAATCAGCAACGGACGGAGGCAAATACTTGACAGCTCGGCGACGCTTTGGTTAAAAATATGTATAAAAAACCATAAAAAAGTAATCGCATGAGTACAAACAATATTTATTATCATGATATTATGGTACATATTTTTTTTCATTTCAGTGTGCAATAAAAATTTATTTAAAAAAATTGTTTACACCAAAATGATTATGCTTTTTAATGTACGAGCATGTATTTTAATTTTTATTATTACACGAAAATGGCTAAAGCAAAGAGGATAAAAAACCAGACGATTTAATCAAGTATATCATTACCTGAGTTCTAACGTGCTGCAATAATACATTGTGCAATTATTAAAACGTAAAAAAAAAATTAAATAAATAAAGATTGCGAACAAATTTTTTTTTTTTGTGGTTTAAAGAGTGGTCCGCGCAGTATATTAATTTTTCATAAATTATTGTAATTAACTCGTCTCGTTGCGTCTTTTTTCATTGTTTTCATTGCAGAATTATTTATTTAATTTGATTTGCTGAAGTCGCACAACAAACGCAAAAATCGCATCGCTTTATTGTGTCTCTGTTTGTCGCTTTTGTTTTTGCGCTATGCACTATGAACACTCATAATTTTCAATGTAATTAAATTTTTTGATTTATTTTGATTGCATTCAAATTGGCTGAAAACAAGGCCGCATACAAGCCATCTCTTTGATTGTATGAATATTTTCAATTTTCATGGAATATTCGTGAGGAGCAATTTATCGCCTCTGCCTCTGTTGCACGGTGGTCGATCGCGCCTTTCGACGCGAGCAAAAGTCCAAAAAGTCGCGCGCATATTTTTCAAAAATTCTTTTCGTATATGATTGATCTTAAAGGTTCTAAATCTCGATAAAAATAGTTAAAATGATTCAATTTTATTTCTGCTTTTGAATGCGTACATCTCAAAAATAAAGCGCGTAAATTGAGAATAATTATAAAGTCAGTCAGCTTACCTACTTTTTATGGGCGGAGTTATTAAGAATATATTTAATTATTTTAAAGGCCTACAGGCCTATATTTACTAAAAATATGAGATTTGGAAAGCCATAACTCTCTTCCCAAACATACTTGAACCGGGACGACTCTATTTTTTTCGTTTTGAAGCTATTTTCAATTGTTTCTGAACTTCATGAAAAGGTATAATAACCTTGTTTTTTCCTTTTGTAGAGCATAAAGCGAAGCAGTCAGTGTAAGGAAGAAAAAAATTCTGAGATGTTTCGAATTTAGGACTTAGGACTTAGGACCTTTAAGACTTCTTTCATTTTCAAAATACCGTATCAAAATATCTTAATCCGATCCCAAGTTACAGATTTTTTACCGTCAGAAAGTAAGAAAATATTTCTTCTATGGCTATTTTCACCCACCGTGCGTCGTCGTTTTTACACACTTCTCCATGAAAACATGGTTTTACGCGAAAGCACAAAGTGAAAAAAAAAATGGATTAATTCAAAATTATTTTGCCACATTGACCGCAATTAATGCATTTGCCAAGATACGATATTTCGGCATAAGCGAATTTAATTATCTCGGTATTCGGCCGAAACACATGGCGAGAAAGAGAGAGAAAGGGAGAGAGAAAGAGAAAGAGAGAAAAGACTATGGAATTATTGAAGCAAAATTGGCTGATGATACTTCTCCTCTTTATCTTTTTCTCTAGCCAAATGACCTCGACAACGAGATTGTTGGCGTAAATTACTTACGTCTATTTTGTCGTCTAGTATTTACGAGTATTTTACCGTTTAATACTAACTTGTTAAATATACAAGAGCACTCCAATATAATAGTTGGGGAAAAAGTATTCGGCGATTTTTTAGTAAAAAGATACCTTTTTTTTTGTATCTAACAAACATTTCATTAAACCAAATATTGCCCATTCTTTTCAACTACTTTCTGTAATTTTTGGGGTATATCCATTATTCCTTTCTTTAGAATTCCGGGGTTTTATCGTGAAGTAATATTTGTATTCCTTAAGCCTGAGACATTCTCAGCGCTTTATCTTCATTCCCTTCACTTCACTTTTAAAATAATTTGTTGAAAGTTAAACGATACGCAAAACTCATCGGCTTTCATGGCCTCATTAATACGAAGTACTTTACACTTTGAGGCTGCGACTGTCAAAGGATTAAAAAAATCGGTTGAATGACATTGTTTTAATGTAGTTCGTAGTCATTTTCTGATAATTTTATCATACATATCGTGCTTAATGACAAAAGAGCTTATTAAATATTACTGCGTTGTTTGTGTTCCTGTGGCCGGTTAATTTGTTTGAAATATTTAATGAAATCAATACGAACGATTCTTAATGAGTGAGTTATTGAGTTGTTGCAAATATTGCAAGCGAAATTCTTTTGAACTCCTTTATGAGTCCAACGATCGCCTCATCATTTTGTCTTCTTAATTAAGTCACGTCGTCGAAAGGCGTTAAAGAAAATCAAGCGATGGTTTTTCAATTTCGAAATAATGTGGAAGTTTACATTCGCTTGATGGTGACCAACCTTTTCCTCCACGAACGAAAAAATACCCTAATGATGGCTTGCTCATATCATACACAAATCCTTGGGGCCAAAATCGAAATTCATACCAAAGAGAGAAGTTCATTTTAAGTGGACTGGAAGATGATTCGTCGTATTAAACTCGCATAAGCTTTAATTCTTTTGCTTTCGTAAGGTCTCATCTAGAATATTTTAGTTCTCTGATCTATACGATAAGCTCAATTTGAGTATCTTTAGATAACATCACCATTTGTCTTTCCTACACTAAAACACTTTCGAAATTCGTGATTATTTCTTTATCTTGCTGATATTTTAAACTAATTGTGCAATTTTTATTTACCCTGACCTCAATTTGGAAGAACTTAGACAAAGAAAACATGAGCGTTTTTCTCCCTCCGCCATTCATTGTTCTCTTTCGGTGGGAAAAACCTTCAAATTGTAATCGTGGAGCCAATCCGGCATGAACCGGATTCAAATTTATTAGAGATGTACCACAAATCTTAATCGTATTATAAAATGGAAAGGCAGACAAAGAGTCAAAAACAGAAAGAAAACGTACCACCATTATCACAAAACAGTTAATATTTTTTTTTTTTTTTGCAACAAACAATGTTGTTTGTTCAACTTCAACTTCAAGTGATAACTTCAGAGATTGTCTGTGAAACAAATAATATTCAATTATTTGTATTCTACCATAGAAATTCAAAACAGTTTGTTAAAGCCTTCCAGCATGAAGCGAACTGCAGAATATTGTAGCAGCAGCATCGATAGAGCTCCATAGTAATCTTTCCACGCTCTGGGTGCATAAAATGTCTCAAGCAATATATTTCATTCCATCCTTTCATACCGTTCACCATTTTCCATTCATTCAAAAAATAAATTTTTTAAAAATTAATAAAAAACGCCAAAACAAATCTTTTTTTTTAAATACGCGACAAAATCAATAAGTCTTTAATCAGATTTTTAAAATTTAAACGTGTTTTCAACGTTTCATTTTTAATTTTTCAAGGAAAATATAACATGGCCGTTTTTTCGAAATGGCAAGAACGGAGACATATATGTATACATATACATATGTACGACAATTTGAAGTATATACTTCATACATTTTCCGCCATTGCTCGGATATTCACTATGACCTTAACTAAAATGTCAAGCGCTGTGTAAAAAAACTAACTTTTATTCGACCAGCTCTTGCCTTTTTATACCCAGAGACACAAGTTGGGTACGTTCGCTTGTTCTTTGGTTTGCAACACATTAAAAGGGCCGTAGTGTATAAAAAAAATTTGTATATGTTATATGTGTATATATGAGTTAATTTGACGCTTTAACTCAATTTTTTCATGAAGTGGACTTACATCGCTTTCAAAGAAAACGGCTCTGCTTTACTTTCTAGTATGGGCTCGTGTTTGTCTATACGTTATTGTAGTTGATTTGTATAACGAAATAGTTGGTGTGTTTGTGTCGTGAATAATTTACCAGGTCGGTGCGTGCACGCATGTGAGTGCGTATGTACGTACATATGTATGTATTTATCATTGGTTTATGTGAAGGCTTTTATTTTAAGGCAGGTCAGTTCGCAGTAAAATTTTTACTCTATTATATTGTACATGTTCTTTTACAGATGTTGTTGTTGTTGCTCTGCTTATGTCATTCGTTTTCATTTGATTTCATTTTCAAATTTCATTGTTTTATATTCAAATTTCTCACAGACTTAACTGAGTATAATACTCGTACTACATAATTTTATTCAATTATTTTGCTACAATAAACATTTGTTGATTGTTAAATGCACTTAACGCAATTTTACGTTGACCGTTGCCGTGTGCAGCACACGAAACGCGCCCAGTGCAACGTGACGATCCAACAGTCGAGAGAATTTGGCCCGGACACTAACTAAACAAAAATCGAATGATCGAATGAACGAATGACTGAATGCAAGGAATGATTGAGTAAATGAAGCAACCAACACAATCCACACAAAACGATAGGTTGGTTTGTTTTTTTAATTTTTTTAAAATTGATTATGGGTTGTGAAGTTGTAACTAAATTAAATAGAAAAACCGAAAAAAAATCGAATCAAATTTGCAGCATCCGTTTTGTGATTTCGAAATTAATTCAGAGCTTTCAGGTTTTAATATTACTAATAACTGAGATTCGTGAAAAAAAATTCTCACGTTTTATTGCAAAAAGTGCAAAAAGGCATTTATTGTTTGCAAGTGCTTGCAAAATTTAATGGATTTTTGATAATATAAATTCTGATAACGTATAATCGTATATAATAATGTATTATATTAATATAATGTGTTAATATAATGTTATCGTGTCAAAATTGTGGAAATTGTGGTTATGCAAAGGAAGGGGGATATGAATGGTTTATTTGCTATATCAAGTAACTTCAAAAAAAGTCGAAATTTGCAACTACTGAGTTGGAAAAATATTTTATCTGCTGAGTCAGGTCACTTTTTGTGCAATGAAAATTGAAATTTTCTAGCATTGAGCTGAATTTTTCAACCTTAAAAGTTGGTAAAAATATTTTCTCAATTAAGAAGCTGACTTTTTATACTTCCAAGAGCTGAGAAGAAAGTCGAGTTGAGAAGACAACTTAACAGTTGATATGTTTTGGACTATGAAAGTTAATATTTTCTGCTATTGAGTTGAATTCTTGCACCTTAAAAGTTAGTAAAAATATTTTGTCAACTCTGAAATTGTTTATTTAAACCAAAAAACTATGAATTTTCTAATGCTGAGTTCGAACTATTCAACCTTAAGTAAATTAAAAATTTGAAATAAATTAAAATCAACTCCGAAAACTTTATGTAATATTATTAAACTGAACTAAGAAACTGTTTAATGCTAAAAAAGATAAAATTAAACTGCACAATTCTAAAATGCAGTTGTATTTTCAATATTCATTCTGCAACAAGTTTATGCTAACTCCAGCAGCAGGCTTTATTTATAGTAACAGGATTGTGCAAGTAGAAAATTCTTGGCGAAATGCTTGCTGCCTTTTCGTAGGCATAAATCATACCGTAATGCGTTCGTTTATCTAAAATTACAAATGTCTCTACAAACAAAATGCTTCTTCACATAAAGTCACATAAAATATTAGTTGCGTTGTTATTGTTGTTGTTGTTGTTGTTGCTGGTGAACTGTTAGTGTGCATTCACTGTGAAGATTGGTTTCTTTGGCGTTAGCGATTCGTAGTCGTACAAAGAGTTCGACAGCTCTCTCTAGACTCTCTCTCAACTACTAGACCAGACCAATAAAATTGATAAAATAGACAATTTATGAGAAATATTGTATTTTTAGAATGAGGATGGTTGCCAGGCTGGAATTATACTTGTCTTTCTTTCAGATGAGATGAGATCAGATAAAAAAGAGTGAGGTATGGTTTGTATAACGGTAATGCATTGCTTATGTAATGCTCTCCTTACAGAGAGAGAAAAAGAGAGAGAGAACGAGCGAGCTAAAGTATGAATTCGAGATTAATCAAAATTATTCAAGCGCAGCTAGTAAAGGATGGTGATGCTCTTAGTTTCCGATGCACTCACTTGGCGTCAGGACAACAACAATTGCACCCTCCTACAGCGCCCATACTGGAAAGAGTAGAGATCACGGTATTGAAAGCATCGACGGGCTGTTTCATCCGGCGCTAATGTTAAGGCCCGAATACTTTCTCTCTCTCTCTCTCTTTTCTTGAAGCTACCCAGAAATCCAAAGCCATAAATAAACCAACTGATAATAAAATAATCCGACAAATTTCTAATTTCAAAAATTTTCAAGTTTCCAAAATGGACTCCGGCTGCAAAAAACGATTTTATATCGTTTGAGTAATTTCGGGAAACGCGTTGGAAGATTTTGACAAATGAAGATAATCCTTTTCTTTCTGTTAAAAACTACATAAAATTGTAAAGATTGCAGTATGAGAATAATTTTGATAGGTTTAAGGTTAAAGCATTATTAATAAAATAATGTCGTTTCGATAACAAAATCGATAAATATACTATCGTAACGAACGTAATACCGTAATCTTTACAGCAAGAAAAATAAAATAAAAAGTAAAAGAGAACTTCATGTTCAGAAGTGGTTTTTTAGTCGGCAACATCTACTACCAACAGAAGAAGACAAAACCGGTTGAGCTTAAAAGAAGAAGAAGAAGCCAATCCAAGAAGACACAAAATCACGTAATAAATAATTTCTTAAGCTTTGTTGTATTTTTTTTTTTTTTTGTTATTATCCATAAAAGCTACACAGAAAATCAAAATCAAAACAAAGCCAAAAGAGAATTAAATTTAAAGCAAAAAAAAGGTAAAAACCAGCAACGAAAAAATCTTTAGAAGTCGTTCAAAACAAGGTCAACTTGATTTGGAATAACATTAAGCAATAAATATACATATACTATATTGTACAATATATTGTCATTGCATCACAACAATTGTTGTCAATCAATAGAGAATAGAGACAAATAGTAGAGACACTGGTAGACACTCGTTACCAGTATACTTGTATACTCGTATAAAATAAAAGAAACAGACATTGAGACAACAAAAATACGGAAAAAAACGTCAGGAAAACAAAGTCTGTGCGGTTTTAATGTTTTCGGTCGGAACTGCCAAAGTGAAACCGTATGGTCGAGAGGTGCAAACGCTAAAAAGCCCGGTAGCTATTCGTTACCGTGTACGAAATCCATTGCTACTACTCGTTATTGAGTACGAGCTCGGTTAGTGCTCATTACTGCGCGCGCACACGGTTGGTACTCGTTATTCTAAACGAGCGAAATGCTTCACTCGTCATTGAGCCATTGCTACTACTCGTTATTGAGTACGAGCCCGGTTACTGCTCATTACAGCGTACGCACACGGTGGCCACTCGTTATTCTAAACGAGCGAAATTTTTGCGAAATGCTTCACTCGCCATTGAGCCATTGCTACTACTTGTTATTGAGTATGAGCTCGGTCACTGCTCATTACAGCGCACGCACACGGTTGCTACTCGTTATCACGTTAACACGTTGCTACTTGTTATCACGTTAACACGTTGCTACTCGTTAAACGAGCGAAATTCTTACGAAATGCTTCACTTGCCATTTGCAAAATATTTTATATTAATTCGTGACAACCTTCACCAGCAACAACAACCACAATAAAAGAAGAGAAACTTTAAAACAAGTAAAAAACAATAATTACAGATTGCGAAACATAATAATTATCCACGAAGGTGTCTTGCAAAAAAAAACAGGGTCAAAAAGAAACTTTTTGCGGCGAAAATAAAATAAAAAAATTAAAAATCAGTGAAATTTTCAGAGATCAAAGTTTATAAAATATTATTTATATTTAATATAAAACATACTTAAGAGGTTTCTAAAAGATGGGTTGGTCTCTGTAAGAACCAAATGTAAACTTGGTGTGGGTGGAGCCATAAAATGGAATTTTATTTTAAAGAGATTGACGTTTAACAAAAACGTCGTAAGGTCTTAAAACTTCCAACTCTTGTTAACTGAAATTATCAAAAACCATAAAAAACCAGTAAGCGAATTTTTTTCTAATAACAGCTAAATAAAACTAAGCCCGAATGGCACCCTTTTACGTAATAAGGTGATACTTTTTTTTACTCTAAAGCCGAATTCAACGCTATATTAAAGAAATAACTAACATGAATAATCCCACGCTCCGTAAACTGAGACTTAACTGAAGATTGTTTAATTTTTCAAGACGATTTTAAGACGATTATTATTAATAAGAACACTGCAAAAGAAACTTGTCATTTGATAACGTCTTTTTTGTTACTTAACTTTTTCATTTATTTCAATGATTGCGTCATTTTAAATAATTTGTGTGGGTATGAAGTGATCTTTAAGCGTTAAAAAAGTCACACCTTAGTCAGTCTTCGAAAGAAGAAAAGAAATATCAAATTATTCCCATAAAATCATTAAATAAAGCTTATGCTAAAGAGCTTTTGTAAAGAACAAAAGATTATTGAGGTCTTAAAATGCAAAATGCTGTACTTAAATCAATTTATTAATGCTCAAAATAAACCAGAAAGAAAACCAAAATTAAATTTTGATTAATTACAATATACATAATATAAAAATTCCAAAATTACGAATATTTCAAAACAAATTACGAAATTCCTTTCCTAATGGAAAAGGGGAAAAAATTGCATACATTAAATATTTAAATAATGATATACGATATATTTTGTGGCATTATTTTATAAACCATTTTAGAAAAACAACACAAAAAATAAACAAGTTTTATTAAATAATTTAACTTTTATGTTGTAGAAAATCGATGAGACTATATTTTTATAGAAATGCAATGATCAAGGCCACTAGGAAATGATTTTTATTATTACTAAAAATGTTGTCAAATCAAATTTTATGCAATCAAAAGCAATTCATCAAATTAATGAATTCATTTCTGGCAATTTCTTCTTCATTTTCGTGTTTCTTAATCTGACGGAAACACCAAAATTTATAATAAAATTTAAATGACAACCACATCGAGTCAGTCACCGAATGGTGACAGATAGCAGCGAGTATTATAACGAGTAATGCGAGTACATATATGCTCACTGACGAAAGAGATTCTGCTCAATTTGTGTGATTTCGCTTTTGGGTTCTTGTCACGACTAAAAGCTGTTCTTTCGTACTTAAATCTCGTTTTGAAATTCGATACTTCTCGAGACTAACGAAAATTCTCTTTCTTTGTGAGTATTTGAAGAGAGAGAGAGAGAGAGAGAGAGAGTAAAGTAATAAAGAATGAAAAAGCTAGATAATGAAAGCTATAAACGATTAGTAGTTGTTGGAAACTGCTGGAAATGTTGGAAAATCCAAATGCTGAAAATTTTGCTGCTTTAAAATTTTGATTTCTATTTAAATAATGGATATTATAACTAACTGTAATAACTTCTATTCTAACTTCAGGAAGACATATTTGTTATTATTTTTAGCTCAGTTCTTCATTACTAAAAACTTTAAACCATGACCATGATTTCAACTATATTTAAAGGGTTGTTTTAAGCGTGAACTATAGCTTATTAGTGGATTACACTATATTTACTTATGACTAGAGGCTACCGCTACTATTGTATCTCAGATTTAAGTTATTTAATCGGACAAGTCTGGCACTAATACTTTTCTTTAAATATATATGTATATATATATACGAGTATTTCCCCCCCCTTTTTTTACAGATTGCCGTGAATCGGTACGATCGAAGCGTGCTAAACGTCCACGCGCTCCAGAGCCAGTTATTTTCGAGCCCGAACCGCAACAAGATCTAGAAAACGATGACAACAATAGTCAGGAGAAAGATATCCCGCAGATACCGACAAATTTTTTAAGTCCATCGGTGCGTGAATATCTAGAGCTGGGAAAATCAATACCAGGTAAATTGTTTTTCACTTGACATTTGCCACTGAATGATCATATAATTGATTTTGAAGATCGATCAGTAAAGACTGATCAATGATCGATCTTGAAAAAATCGTTAAAAAGCAGGTTAAAAAAATTGTTTACGTAAAAAGTGTTTACGTATCGATGATGATCGAAGATGATGATCATATCTTAATCATAATGACATTGAAATCAACTAAATATAAATTCTTCTTCATTTGATTTAAGGAAGACCTCAGTAAACAAACAACTTCCTCTCTCTCTCTCGCTCTCTCTGTCTCCGTCAGTTTATATTCAACACGTAAAAAATTATAGAAAATTAATGCACTCAACATTTTTTTTTTCTTGCGCCAACGCTTTTTTGTGCGCCATCACAAATTTTCATTTGTTGACACTTTCATCAACAAACGACAAATGCACCAGCAACAAATTTTGCGGCAGCAAATGGGTTAACAAAAATACAAAAATTGTCAAAAAAAAGCAACCAAAAAATCTCTTCATAATAAATGAATTTACGAGCAGATGCACTCGAAACCGAGTCGAGCAATCAACAGCTTCGGCGACATACTCTTTTGTCACTTTTTTAACCGAAATGAAAAAGAATCGAATTGCACCGAAAATGCTAGCCGAGAAAATGAGGGCGACGGGTTGGGAGAAGGAAAGGGGAAAGGGGGGCGGCGGTTGGTGTTGAACAGGCGTTTCGTATATGCTTCATAAACAGTGGCCACGACGCACCTATATTTTTATTTTCGACTATTCATGAACTGCACTCGCGACCTATCATCAGTGGCGGGGTGTTGTTACCTTCATTGGTGTTGTTGTTGTTGTTGTTGTTATTGTTGGTGCAAAAGCCATGCTACGAGTGAGTGTTCAATAGCTCGCAATTACCGAATACAAAAGCAAAAGGGGAGGGGTCCCGGTAGAAAAGAGGATAGCAAACCTCTTTCTTCAACAACAAATTAAAAGCAGTAAACAAGCAAAATGCTTTTTGGCACAAAAAGGGGGCTCTCTCTCTTTGTCTCTATTTTGGGAGGAGACGACGACCTGAGCTGTTTGCTTTTCAGCAAATTGCATTTCAAAAAAAACGCCCCAAAATTTCGAACCTTTGTTTTGGAATCAGTGTTTGGTCAATACGTTATTGTTTGGTTATTGAGTTATTACGCAGGATACAGAAAGAGCGAGCGACAACAAGAAAAAAAGAACTAAACTGTTCAAAAATTAAAACCGTCATGGATACAAAATTATTGGTAGAAAAGTGCAAACTTTTTTCCGTTCTTCTTCTTTGGAAACAACAAGAACATTTCACTTTAGAAAGGTTTTCACAGTTAATCAGAGAGAGGACGACTTTGAGGGTCTAATAATTTTGGTCTTTGGTCCCATTTTGAACGATGTTTTACTAATAGTTTTAAACTCTTTTTGTTTACACTCCAACAGGTCGCCCTGGTGTCGATTATCCGATCCTCTCAGCCATACCTTACACCAATTTCTATTGTGATGAACAATTGTATCCGGGCTTTTTTGCTGACATGGAGACCAGGTGTCAAGGTAAGTGTTGAGGAAGTAAAGGAGTAGAAATACGACGATACACTTTTCGCCATCGCTTGCAAGTGTTGCGCTCGTTCAATTAGAACGAATGCAAATCGGTTACCATTTTTAACACCTTTTCCTCACCGTTTCTCTTCAGGTTGGCACTATTGCGACATCGACGGGCGCCAGGCATCCTTCCTTTGTCCAAATGGTACGCAATTCTCACAGGCTGTGTTCGTTTGCGATTGGTGGTTCAATGTGCGCTGCGACTTGTCGCCGCGTCTGTATGCAATCAATGCTAGATTGTATCAGCAACCGAAAGTAAATCCAACGCGACCTCATCGCATCATTACGAAACAGCTGGTGGACGACATTTTCAATTAATGCTGCTGAGAGCGGGCGAGCGCGGCGGTATTGGAGTGAACAGATAAGGCCGGATTTCTGGTATTGATTTACGAAAAGGCAAACGAAAGATGCATAGAGCAAGAGCAGCGAGATGGGAAGTATGAAAAGAAGTTGGCAGATTTAAAAAGGATTTACAATTTTTTTCCCCTCAAAAATCCACGAGAAATTCTGTAAAGTCTTAAGGAACAACCACAACTAACTATTGAAGCTTAGAAAGACGTATATAATCAGTAATAAAATCTGTTAAAATGTTTAAGAAATTTTAAAAAAAATATATAGTGTAATTAAGAAATGGTGCAATAAAAAAAAAATTACAATTTGTAAATATCATTATTTAATATATTGTATAATATATTGATATAAATATAAATATATTGATAAATATAATCAAGAAATACTCGGAATCAACCTTTTCCATTCAATGCATTTAAATTTATGCATTTTAATGTAATATTATTGTTGTATTTGCTCTATACGTATTTATTTTTTTTACCAATTTTATCTTCTTTTAAAAATCAGACATCAATTATTTAAACTTGGCTTAATTCATAGAAGACTTAACGAAAAAATAACCTTTAATATTAAAAAAAATTCTCTACACTTTATTTCTTAAAATAAACTTCTTCAAAGTCGAAAACATAAAAAGAGGTACGCGTAAAAAAGAAGTAAATTTGCATAAATTTAAATTTATAAACTTGACGAATTCCTTTCTAAATTCTGAATATCATTTAAGTAAAAAATATTCAACATAAAAAATAAATAATAAAATAAGCAAAGATTTGACATTTAAAATTAAAATATTTAGTATTATAGCCAGCAATATTCATCATTGTAATATAAAACAACTTTTTAAAATATGTTCTTTTTTTTATAGTATAGTAATCTTTATTGTCTCAACTTAAACGCGGTCAAGCCTTTTATCTCGTATAGCGTTTATTTTTAATGTATTTTATTTAAAAACTTTTCTTAAACATCATTGTTGACACTGCGAAAGAAATAAGTTTTAAAGCGGCATTTTAAACGCTATATGAAAACGTATCACTAACTTGTTTATTATTACTAAGATCGAGTTTATAACTTTCAGAAAATTTGAAAAAATTTATTTATTTAAATTTTTTATAAAAAAAAACAATATACGGTCTTTCTTATGTTCAGCGGAGATTAAAATTTCAATTACAATAATATTATAATTTTAAAATTATATAGTAGGTATATTAATATGTTTACATTAGTACCAGTATTTTAAAATATGTAAAGTAAAAAAAAATTTTTATGTTGTTTTGAAATCTTAATTAGTATTCATTGAAAGAATCTTTTAAACAAATTATTGATGTCTTAATTTTTTAATAAATGTGCTCATCGAAGATATTACAAATATGTACATACGAATATACTAATAATTGTATTTGAATATATTCATAAAAATTGACACAATTATAATATTTATACTACATTAATAAATAGAATTTTAAACAACCAAAGAGCTTTACTTTATTAACGAAATCTGGGGAATTTTTTCTTAGAATGATTTAATTTTAAGGAGCATTATTTTCAAGAACTGTTGTATATTTGTTCACTTTCTTCTTTCGTTTTTAACGCATTAAGGGAGGATTAAGGAGGATTTTCCAAACTATTTAACTCTTTCGTACGTATCGTGCAAGAATTTTAGTAACGTTCAGGTTTTTGGGTAAACAAAAAAAATTCTTTGCGTTCATTTTTGGGACTAAGAAAAATGCCTAAAAGTAGACAAAACGGACGGTTAAAATGTACAAATGACATTGTTGCATAAGTTTGTTTGTGGATTTATGGTACATATTTAGTAATTTTAATACTTTAGCCTATTTTTAGGCAGTATTAAGAACTCGGCACCTAACTCAAGCGGATTTTATATATTTTTTCAACTTCAAAGCAGAAATTTTGAGCTGAAAAAAAAATTGTTTGTTTTTTTTTTTTAGTTCGAGATAAAAAACCCTTTCTTTCAGCAATTCAGAAAATGTTTGAGTTTATTTTGTTCAGTAGCTTCTGTTGTTTTTATTTTACATTTTCATCGATTTATTTCCTCGAAAATTAAGAGTAAAGGAAATTTTAAAAATTTTTCTTTTCATACTTTTCATTTTTTAATCTTAGAAGGTTAGATTAAAATTCAGCACAGAGAAGTTCTGTCGCGGCACCATTGACTTCGCTTTCATAAAAAATTTTGTTAATTTTTAACTATACCATAAAGAGAGTCATCAGCAGACTATTCTTAGCTACAAACAACCTTTTTCTATGATTATAAAATTTAATTAACGCCTGAAAAAGTCTTTGAGAAAAAAAAGCAACCAATAAATCGAACGATATTAAAATCAAGAAAGTGCCAAGAATATTGGTACACCAGCTATCGATTATGGTCATTACGAGGATTATGGGGGGAGAAGGTTCACACATTCACACATTTCGTTTGATGAATTCATTTCCTATCAGGGGTAGGTTGAGTCATGAAAAACCATACGCGTAAATGCAATAAAGTCAGTGGTAGCAACGTGGCGTGGCAGCAACAAGTGTTCCTTTCTATGTTGCATGCTCGCTTTCTCGCTTTGCCTTCCTTCTTGACGAGCAAGAACAGACGACCGAAAGTGCTTCCGGTGTGACCACAAAGCTCTTTGCTTATGTCCACCATTCGCATTCAATTTACACGCAAATAAGAAAAAAAAATGAAATCCAAAAGGCATTTTTTCATGGCATTTGAAATGTATTTGACTCTGCGATTTAATTGAAAAATAGTGGCCGCTGTGCTGGCGCTGTGTGGTTGTGGTTGTTGTTGCTGTCGCTGTTGTCTTTGCTTTTTTTTTTTTTTTTGCTTCTGTTTTACTGCTTCTGGTGTTTTAGAAACCATTTATCGGTCGCATGCTTTTTGCTACTGTTTAGTCATGTTAAAAATGCTGCATGTTATTTAGCAAGCGGTTATGCTAGTAGTTGTTGTTGTTGTTCTTCTTCTTCTTCTTGTCATCGCTGGTTTTAGCTGTTAGCGAGCGATGCATTGGATTGGATTTTTTATTTGAATTCATTTCATCTTTTTATGTGTTTTTACGTTGATGCTGTTGCTTTTCAACGCACATTTCTGTTAACAACGTTTTAGAACTTCGCAAAAAGCTTTTAAAAAATCGTAATCGCAATCGCAAATAAATTGATAAAAATTATTTTTGACCGGGGGCGAAATTTAGAATTGAAAGCTTTATAATTCTATAAATTTGCATTCTTCAGCAAATATTTACAAAACTGGCGGCAGATGCTCAACTAAACAAAATAGTTTTATCGATAACTACAAGACTAATTGAAACACATGAACACTGTCCATTAAGTGCTTTATCCTGATAATATATCCGTCAGCCGTGCCTCACTCCGAGGTACGGCCACCACCAACACACTCTCCGAAGGAAGGGGCGGGCATGCTGACGAATTAATTAATTTTCTCCAAAACACTGATTCGGAAATGCAAATATCCGAACACCAGCCTTAGGCCAATATCAACATAAGGTTTTTAATGCATTGATGGCAACAATTCGAATTTGTAACCACAGCAGTAACAACAACAACAACTGCAACCGTAATGTCTACGGCACACATCGTGTGAACTAATAACACTTCTGTGTTTCCGTCTCATTTCTGTGCCCATCTACGAAGCAATTAAAACAGGTATCGGTGGTACAGCGGCAGCAGCAGCCGGTGAGTTGCGCCACTGTTCCAAAATTGCTTGCCAAATCTGCATTTTGGCCACGAAGTGTTGCCAACTGTTTTGTGCGACTGTCAAATGAAATGCGTTGATTTAATCCAATCGACATGTACCGAAATATCTCCGTCTCTGTCTCCCCAAGCAGCTCAGCGTGCAGTTCTCTTGCGCTTTGGCCGTTGTCCATTTTTTACGTATCTCTCTCTCTCTCTCTCTCTTTCACTACCTTCAATTTAGTTTTTTTTTCGGGCGATGAGTTTACTTGATTTAATTTTTTGCATTATGCTGGAACACGATAAATTGCGTTGTCATTGTTGACAATTGTTAATATTTTGCGCATCAATTCAAGTAAATTTTTTTTAGACTTTATGTTAGATTTTTTATGATATTTTAAAATTTTGCTAAAAATTGTGGGATTAGGATTTGGCAAGCTTACACGATACTATATTAAAAATATACAAGAGCTCACCTCTTTTCAATATCGTTCTTGATAGGTCGTAACCAATAACAACTTGTGTCGTTTTTCATGTTTTTGGAATGTTTTTGCATTTATTTTGTTGAAATTTTTTAATAAGAATCTTAAAATGGTTTCTGTTCCGTTTAGAGCATGTAGAAGCCTTATAATTCCGGCACTTTTTGGTGGGTTTTCCTTATTAAAAGAAATGGGCTCTAAAAGTTGGCTTCAGAGTAAAAAACTTAGAAAATTCATCCAGAGTTATGATCACCAGAGTAATTAAAGGCATGAAAATAGGTCTCATAGGAACCATTTCTAACTATACTACTTTAAAACTCAGTTAGTTAGCAAACACTTTTAAGTATAATTTAAATACGATACTATTGAGACTCCTTCCTCCCAACAGTTATTCAGAAAGAGAGAGTATATGAGTATAGCACCTTATTCCTATTGCTAACTCTATCTGTCCTTCTCTGCCTTAACGAATATCGATGTTTTTAGTTGAAAAACCTTTAATGCTTCAAATGTATGGCTTTAATAAATATCATAGTTTGCACTAACCAAGAAAGTTAGTAAAAAGAACTATCAGAAATAGTAAAATTTATCATCAAAACTGTATGTTATTAATTAACCATAAGAACGTACCAGCACCCAAAAATAATAAAAATTCTTTGACTTTCATTTAGACCCTAAACACAATACTAACTCTTCTGAAATGAGACGGCCCTGGAATGGCAACGTACTTAAGTTAAAACTATATATTACAGCTTCTTCAACGCTCGTAACTGAAATTTATGACGGCTTCGAAGCAAGACACATCGCCGCCGCAGGGTCTACTCGACGGCGGCGCACTTGAACTCCATTGAAAATCGTGTTATTTGTAAGATCTTCTGCTTTATTATTACTATTCGTTATGTTGTTGTTGTCGTGGATGTGCTCTTGCAATTGCAAGTTTTGGGCTGTTTTTCGACCGCTTTTGACTTTGTTCGTGATGATGATGATGATGGTGATATTACGAGTATAATGGTTGTTGATCTTGCCCGCAGTAAGAAACACTGTTAGACATTTTATTGTCGTTTTGATCTTGACCCTTTGTCTGGGAATGTATGTTTAAGAGTATCTGGTGATAACAATGAACTTGACGCTATTTTATTAAAACGATCCTTCTGTTGCAGTAAACGGAATAATCAGATATAGTCTCGGATTGAGTGGCAAAAATATCTAATATAAAATTCTCTCGATTCTACTTCGCTGCGCTTAAGACAAATTTTCTTTAGATAATAATTTCTTATATAAAAAATTCCAAGGAAAGATGAACGAACTCATTATCGCAATTGTTTTCGTTTTATTTTAAAATGATTGCAGAAGAAAGCGCTACCAAAATAAATTTCAAATAATTGAGAGAATTTTAACAAAATTGAAAGAGTAAGATTTTCACTTGTCAATGATGATAAAACTTCTGTTATAACTTTACAATAGCATGATTTTTACAAAAATTTTTAAAATGGCAAATGAAGACCGCAGAAGAAGAAAGAAAAAATCAACTTAAAATCGTAAAAAAAACGGAAATTTAAAAAAAAATTAAACGTTTTAATTTCAAGAAATGCTTTTCTGAATGTTTTTGATGATGACATTATCATGCCATATTTTTTCCATGTTGTTATTTCGTGTGTAGAAATAAAATAATAAGCATAAAAGAAAAGAAAAACGCTAATGGCACCATGCTGTTTTTCAGCGAATATCACGTTAATTAGAAAATGAATTTTGGAAAGCTCTATTCCTGACTCGAAGGACGATAATCTGCCAAAAAACAAAATTTTAAATATTGAAAAAATTTTTAAGAGTTATTTATAAAATAACTTGGGAGCTTCCTGAATTCTATATCGCTTCATTTTATCCCATTTTATGATATTTGTTTGTCACAAAAGTAAAAAAACGCTCGTTCTTCTAATATCTAGATTCAATTGCATTCATTAAAATCAATCACTCTGAATAAATTAGTAAAAAAATTGTCATTCATTGACATAAAATACGTATATAAAGCGTACATTCACTCCATCAAAAAGACGAAGACGACTAATCGAAACAATCACTCACTGTCAAATTAATCAGCTGATTGATGTCTTTATTTTTTGCCATCTTGGAAAATATGAAGCGATAGAAGATCTCTTCCCTTCCTAACGAAGATACTCGTACCATATAATAATAAAAAGAAGTCTGTCTGACCTACGTCAACAATTTATGCTCAGAGAGTAGAAATCGAAAACCGAAATGACGCTTAAGAGACACCATGAAAGAGAGTCGTGAGAGATAGAAAAAAAAAAGAGAGCTTTCATAGTAATCTCGGGTAAATCATTCCGAGAAACTCACCTCCATACATACTTAGAAAACACGTGAAAAATGTAAACAGAGAATAAAATCAAGCCGGTTCTCTGACGTCAGTCAAAAAGGCCAGAGAGCGGCAATAGTAGAGAAACGTTAGAGAGCGAGAGATCAAGTTGGTGATGGCAGGCAGGCAGACTCATAAAAATCTAGTGCATATCGTGGTGAATTGTTTCTCACGAATTGGCGGCGAAGATCACTGACTTAAGTTTAAACGAGTTTATAAAAACAACTTCGGTTTCATGTTTCATCGAAGCCTGACTTCGATAATGACTTGTGTTAAAATTGCTTCAGGTTTGCACTAAGAATACAGTTTCATTTCGAGCGTTGAGCAGATAAAAACAAATGCACGTAAGACAACGAATTGGATTGATATCAATTGTCAGCAAAATAGATAAAAAAAAATAAAGTGCTTCGTTTAACAAAGAACTAACACATGTTTGCGAAACAGAAATTGAATAAGACGAAAATTATAAATTACTTGGATAAAACCTTCAACCAATAAAATTACAACTACAATCTATTAAAAGAGAAAATATATATTTTTTGGTGTAATTTTTTGTATTAAATAATGAATGGTGCTTAAAGCGTTTAACAGTCGGTTAGTTGAGGGTTAAAAATAATACGCTCAAAACTTCGTTGATCATTTACAGAATGTCACTCAGAGGCAAATACTGTTACTGATGGTTACCAACTACTATGGATATTCATATCGTATTCATGGATCTACTGCAAATCTCTTTATTGTGAAATTAAATGAATGTATAAAACTCAACGATCGATTGACAACTTTAAACTTTAATCGCGAACGTGTCTTTAATTTTCCTCTTTCGTTTGCACAAACAAGGAACTTTTCAAACCGAGTTGTATTGAAATCGGAGGTCTATTTAATCTATGCTGAAAGCTTACTTTTTATTTTTTAAAGTAAAAAAGTAGGTAGTTTCCTCCACTGAAAGTTTCCTTCCAAATACTTCGATTGTAAAACCATAAAAAGAAATTTCTCCGTTAATAAACCAGAAAGCCGCATTTTGTGTATAACGACTTTCTGTTTTCTGGTAACAAAAAAAAAACAATTTATTATAAATAGGATGCTAGAAAATGTCGCTGGAAAGTATTGATTTTGAAAGCAGTGAAATTAAAAAAAAAAAAATATAACTTTTAAATAGGTCAAAAACTAGTTGAATGAAGCAAATTAATAAATTATTCAAATATCTGGATTAGATTTCTAAGTTTTCAACACAGCTGATTATTATACACAGCTGCCGAATTTAAGTGAAAACACGTTCGTCAGAAAAAGAAGAGAAAGGAAACAATCAGAGCTGATTCAGAACAAAAGTGAAAACAAAAAAAATTACTAACGGAAGAGTGTGGAATATCTTTTCCGTGATTTTTAACGAGATTTTTAACGTGATTTATAAAAAGTGTATAAAAATGCTGTCTTTTAGCTGCTTATTTGGGCTTCTTTTAACCTTTGGTAAGTAAATTTTGTAATAATTACTTTTATTTCAAGTAATTGAAACAAGTATTTGGAAATGGAGCTTACAGAAGTAAAAACTACTTTATAGAGAAATATAATTCGACTCTGAACTGACTGCTCAGAGAGTATAACTTTCGATTCTTAGAGCAATTAAGACAACTCCAAACGTTTTAAAAATTTAATCTTATACAACAAATGACTTTTTAATTACGTAATTAAATTGAAACTGTTCCACGCTGATTTTTGTGTGTTTTTAAACTTTTGAAAAAGTGATAGTCTTAACGCAATTGTTACCATTTGTTGACGGCTCAAGGACAACCGGCAACCGTGTAACACTAGAGAAGATTAGCTTAATTCAAATTCGAATTTAATAATATTAAAATTAGAAATAATAAATATATGTTTTTTGAAGTATACAAAGTAATAATAATGAATTTTTTTATATTTTTGGAAATTTTTTTTTTTAACCTATACTGACTTTTTAACGAATTTTAACAAATGCATCATTATTTCCATCCATTCAAAGTAAATTAATTAATTAAATTTCAGTGGGGCTAATTTTATCGATATACATAATTGTAATAATTTAATCTAAAAAGTAATTTACATAAAACATTTGGAATACTTAAAGAAATCTGATCCATTTATTTATGAAAAATTTTAATATTCTTATTCTTATTAAAATTTTATTTTATTTTTACTTTATTTAAATTTCATTTGTTTTTATTGTTTATTTTTATTTGTTGTGTTTTGTGTATAATACTTTTTATAAATGTTTGCTTTTTTTTAAAAAACATTTTCGTAATTAGTGGCGTATTTTATTTGCTTTTGTTTTTTGATGGGAATTAAAAATTTTTAGGGTGAGTTTAATTAAACTCATCGTGGTTGGAAAATTTTAGGATATTTTTAAAATTTCCTTCACCCCAAAAGGTTACTAATTGACTAGTAAATACATAGTAAATTTATATACACAATAAAAAGAAGAAGAAGAAGAAGAATATGCACAACTGTCATCAATGCGTGCCACTGAATGCAACTCCAGGATATTGACGCGAAGGCCAATTATGAGAGCTTAATCAATTACCAGATCAGATTTGTTATACTGCTCCACCTGAATCTTCTTCTTCACCCCCTCCCCTAGTCACCCCCTACTCTAGCCTTCGTCTTTCTTCTCTCATTAGACCTGCTATTTATCCTTCATCCATGCATCGTTCAGATTGAAGTGAAGAGTAGTTGTCCGTTCGTTCGTTCGTTCGCTCGCTCCTGGCGTCATTTACCGTGTCGTCAGCAAGCAAACAACCTTCGCCCAACAACAAACTTCAACTGGTTCATACATACATACATACATACATACATATTTTGCGCTCATTTGCTGTGCGCAAAATGAGTTATGTATCGTCAAGCGGGAGGGTAGAGGATGCGGCAGCACCAATGAGCGTTAATTTCTGTCTTCATTGCTGTTTTTGGTATGTTTTTTAAGTCGCTGAGTTATTTCTTGTTACGACTGCTGTCACCAGCCACCGCCACCGTCACCCGCCACAAACGCAGGTATTTTCAGCAGCATCGTTTTACGGTGGGACGACGGCACCATGCTGTGATATATTCAAACTGCATCGAGCAAGTGGAATACTTTCACTGCGTGGCTTAAAACTGATATTACGAGTACATTGGGTTTAGTTACAATTCGGTTTTTGTTGTTGCTGCTGATGATAACGTGTGACGAACAGTGGAACGAATATGACAAAATCTCGATATACTACACTCTTAACAGAGAAACGAAAGAAAAGGTTTATGTACGAGCAGTTTCATGGAATGAGAACTGAAAGTACTCAGAACTAATTACATGCGGAAGGTGTGGATTTTCAACAAATTTCAAAATGACAAATTTCTAATTTTGTTAAGATTTTGACCCACAGATTCTAAGTCCTTGTATTTGGTTTCATTTCAGTTTCCATTTTTTCATTATTGCTGGAGCAATTTAATACAAAATTTTCTTTAAAATCTTCTTGACCTTATAAACCAAGAAAATGTCGGTGCTTGTTGGATTAATATTGCATATAGTATATGTATTGAAACTTGTATTTTGTCTCTCATTCAATTCTCATTCAAAAAGAAACCTTTTTGTACCACAGTCCAAGAAAATAATTGCAATATCAATACATGACAATTGAGCACGTATCGGGGATTTGTGTTCTTCTTCTATGCTAATAATGTTGTATATTTCGTGTATCATGGACTGTGTTGACGTTAATTCCAATGACGGCCTTATTGAGAGGAGCATCCGTCCAGCAAGCATGTAATACAAGCTTAAACGAAGTCCGGCTGTCAAATGACAAAATCATAATCAATTAGCGAGAGCCTCAGTATTCTTCGAAATAACTCACAACCAAAAGCAACAAACATTATATCCTCGTACTTGTTTTTAATTCTGGTGTCTTTTTCATGTCTTTTTTTATATAAAGGGTCTTTCAACAAGCGGTGTCATTTGAGCATATATTTTATTTTGATAAACATTTATTGTCGTAGAAAACATGATCGAAGAATTTCTAAAATTTGTAATGCTTTTTTTAGTTAGACCTGATTAATATTTATTACGTGGCGAATTGTTAGGAAAGTAAAAAAAAAATTAACCAATTCAGAAGGCTCAGAAAAATCAGTAAAAATGATAATGTTTTGCAGAAAAAACCCAAAAATGCGTGCTACAATTTAGCAAAAATTCCATCGAATCAAGGCTTAGATTTTAAAATGTTTCTCTTAAAAATTTTGCGGATGGAGTAAAATAATTGGCAACGTTAGAAGCCGAGTGCACGTGATGGATTAACTACAAAACAAAACAAAACAACTTAAAGACTTTAAATTGCTTTTAGAAAGGTTTCAAATAAACTCAGAGGCTTTTTGGTAGAAGGTTTAACTTTACTTTTGTTTTTAAGCTAGATGTAACAAAAGGAATACCGATTAATCGTGATATTGTAACATAATAACCAATAAGGTGAAGCCATAACAATTTTGGCCCTTACGGGCGTATACGATGGTTTTTCAATTGAATTGAATTAATTTCATCCATTTACTATAAATGATTTTCTTTACTAAAATTGATCGGTTTACCTGAACCAGAACCAAATAAAAAATCTCGTTTCCGAAATTAAAAATCCAAAATTAAAAAAATCTGTTTTCAAAAATTCGGATACAGATTTGAATTCCAAAATTTATATCATTTGATATTGAACTTGAATATGACGATATGTGTAAGCAACACTTCTTCGTCAGCAAAACTTGGTGAGAAATCATGACAATGACAATAATAAACAGCTTTTAAAAATGTTCCAAAACGGTCACTTTTCGCTGTATGACAATTTAATTAATTATACTCGTAAGACGTAACAAATAAGGATAGTCCACGATTATGAAGCAAAAGTATAAATAGAGTAACAGGGCGTTTTCAAGCTGAAAATATTGTTTCCTTAAGAAAAACACCTTTTTCTTACCATTTATGTCGACTTGAACGAACGACATGATCGGGCAAAAAGTAGGACAAACGAAGTGGCAGTGGATTATTATGATAAAAATGGTGTTAATTAATTTGAAAATTATAGCAAGTTACGACGATTTATACAAAAAAAACAAGTGCAAGTTTGAGTTCAGGAAAACCAATAAACAGAGTGAGATATGTTTCCGCAAAAAGAGCGGAGCAGGAGCTCCAAAAAGGGATTGAATTAATTGAAGGAATTATTTAAGTTAATACATCAAACAATACAACTCGATAGAGTATAAGAAATCAAGAAAAATTAACAAAAACCAGGATCATTGAGCTTGATCAACCAGATTTGTGATTAAGGGTGATAATTTTCCCCTCCTTCTTATTAATAAAAAACTGTTGTAAAAACTGGAAAGTTTTCTGAAATAGATCTTACAAATACTTCTTCAAAAGTAAGTTTTCCAGGAAGTCCAACTTCGAACGACATGCTCACGGACCTTTAAAATCGCTTACAAAGAAACATAATTATGTAATTAACGAAAGCATTAACGAATTTGCAACTAATTTCAATCTAATTTTGTTAAATTGTTAATTGTCTTATAGCAATTATCTAAATGCGGTTCATTTCTGAAATACGAATGACAATTACTGAACTACAATTTTAAAAAAAAATTTACTACACATGAAGTATGTATGTACGTTAAAATGTATAACCCATAATAGAGTAAAAGAAAAAATGCAACGAAATTATTTGGAGCGAGAAGAACAACTTAGTTCACTTTACACAAATCCTGTAAGTAGTACTCGTATTAATTAAGAGTCATTGAGTGTAACCATAGTAAAAAAACCAAACAAGCCCAGAGTATTTCTTGTATAATCGCTATTAGGAAATTTATAAAAAAATATTATTAATCTATTGTAAAAATTATATAAATTATGTACTTTTGATAAGAGTAACGTTAAAATAATGCCTTTGAAAATAAACATGATGTAACTTAAAAATGTGTATCGTACTTTTTTAGTATTTGAATCGTGTGCAGTGTTTTTTTACACATTACTTAAAATGTGTAACATGGATCTAATTAAAAGGCACCACAAGAGTTGAGAAAATTTTTAATCCAATGTAAAAATGTGCAAGCAACAACAACGAAACAACAACGAAACAACAACGATCAACGGCAAAAAATATCATAATAAATAGACGACGATGGATAAGTATCGTCGAAGAAACTTCATGCTCTAATGAATGAGTTTGAAGCCATATAAGAGCGTAAGAAATGCAAGTACGTCGATAAGTATACGTACATCAAAGTACGTAAAGGTGATGATGGATGGATAGTAAATATAACGAAGAGACCTAGAAGACCCAACCAGAGAGAAAACCAGAGAAATGATAGAGAATATGGGTTGAAAGGGCGGAGGTTAGTGTGAGGGAATGAAATGGAGACTGTTTCAGTCTATGAGGAAACTGTCATAATGACAACACACAAAAAATGTCTAAGTGTTTGTAGATAAGGGTAAGCTTGAAAGGGGGGGGGGAGGGTTATGGTGACAGCAAAAAAGCAGCTTCTTATAAAAAGAGAGAGGATTTCGCAACGGCAAGAATATGGTACACATTTAATAACAAAAGCAATGACTTTAATAAGCTGTCAAAAAAGACAGTTAAAGATTTTAATATTGTTCGAAATTTAGATAGAATTTAGATAGTTTTGAAATAGACTTGAGAAACTTATAAAGTGATGTTAAAACATATGTATTTCCTCAAAAAAACAAAAAAAAAAAAAATAGCGAGTTTAAAAAAAGTTGTCAGAAAAGACGGTTATAGATTTTAATATTGTTCGAAATTTAGATAGAATTTAGATAGATTTGAAATAGACTTGATCTATAAAAGTGATAGACAATCACTTTTAAAGTGATGTATTTCCTCAAAAAATCTTTCACTTCTTTCTTATCAAAACTTGCTCTTACTCTTGAAAAGGTATGACTTTGATGGCATACGTAAAGATTTATTACAACGACAACCATGATGCCGACAACCGTGTTTAAGGCATAAACTGATCCAGTTGTACTCGTTTTACGCGATCGAGCCGGCGAGTGTTACTCATATTTTGCTGTGTTGTCCACTGTTGTCAACAGCCGCCGTACATAAAAATAAACGGCAGGTTAAACAAGCTTCTGAATCGTAACGAATGAACGTCATAAACTGTGTGAAAGTAAGCGAAAACTTTTAGTTTCTACATACATTAACTGGTTTGTAGAGAAAACATGTTTGGATTTTAAAACACGTGTCGTAAATTGTATTAAGTATTCGCGGTACTAACAATAGTTTCATTAACAGATAAATTAATTATTATGAGCTGTTTTCGCTTTAGCAAGAAAAGAAAAAGTTCGCTCTTGCATCTTGAACCTTGTGACAGAGATTCAAGGCTGTAGAGACTTCGGTCTATTTAAAATTAGAAACAAAATGTTTACTGTCAATCATGATATCTACAATTCGATCAATGCTTGCAGTTTGAATCAAAAAAGAGTAACAATAACTGTTTGAATTTTGAATTCTTCAATTCATTTTTTAAAAAAAATTCTTTAGTAAAAAAAAATCTTGAAAGATTTTTAGTCAGAATTTGCCATTAATTTTGTCAGTTCTATGAAATAAATCTATTAAATATCGTAAATAAATTCTTAAATTAGTCCGTCAGTGAACCGCAATTGTATTAAAATTGTATCAATTAAAATAGTTTCTTCTCTGAGCCAACCAACCAACACAACCACCGTGCAATCAGTATTTGTTTTAGCATTGGTTAATAATCGAAGCCAAAGCATACAATAAAATTAAGAATGTAGCAGTACGTTTCAAATTTAGCAGAAAACAGAAGCCAACTTCACTTCATTGCCTGCACATGCGTGACCGCATGTTGTTAGTCTACACAATTTTACACAATTCTAAATATTTTCCGCGCGAGTGATAATTAAAATAAACAAAAAAAAGTCAAGTATGTTGCTATTTATTATTATTACATACGAGTAAATTGAATGTTTACGATTCATATGTAGTTTATTTATAAATTCTTTAATATTTAATGGTTTTTTAAGGTTAGTTTTCAAAGGTATGTAATTTGTTCATGGGTTGTTCAACAGCTGAGAATTTGTATTGAGCAGTCAATTTAGAATTGAAGTCATAAATAAAAAGCATGCTGTACAAAATGTGTCCACTCTTTTGGTGTACAAAATTAGCGCAAGTGGAAAATGTTCATTATTTTTTATCTCTAAAGAGCGTGCGTTTTTATGGGCTGATGGAGCCCATAAACCACATCAAATCGTCGTTGTTTTCGGTCTGCATGTAATAGCAGACTCTTGAAACCCTTCGGGTTGCTCGATCTTCAGCCCAAATACGGAAATTTTGCTGATGGATCTCATCGCAAAACAAAATTTTAGTCTAAAACAGTGGACCTTCTTCGAACTTTCCAATAGCTCAAAGACAGTGCCGGGTTAAGTCTTTCCAGGATGAAATACAAACAATACTGAACAAAAATACTATAACAATTTGACAAATTATTTAGTAATAAAATCCCTACAAGAAAAAATATCATTAAATGCTTTTTAATTAACCTTTGGTTCGAACGTAAAGATTCTTTTTGAATTTGGAATATAAAAAGTCTTCTACAGAAATCCTGCCCTCGGCGTAAGGTTGATTAATTAATTGACATTTTGTTAAAAAATATGATTCTTATTTACCAAAATGTCTAGATTTTAGTAAAAGTTTCAAATATTGTCTTCAGGGAATTTCTAAGAGAAAGAGCTCAGACAAAACTCACCTGAAATTTCTAAAGGGCAAATTTTTTGACTTACCTGAAAATAAAAAGAAGAATTTCATATTAAAATAATTTTATGAGAAGATATTTGGAAAATGCACTGTGAGATGTGAAGAGAAGTCGGCGTTAGGCTGCTTGGAAGTCAATATAATTTCACTATTATTAATGGCAGACGCTTTACGAAAAATTCAAGTCAAATCAGAAGAAGGTAGCTCTTTATACTATAATAGCTTCACGGTTGTTTCTTTCTGTTAAGACATATTAAAATTATTGTACGTTAAAAAGAATTGGCAAAGACTTATTAAAAGAAAATCAATGCTTCAAAATAGAATGCAAATTTCAAAGCCATTGCATTTACCAATTAAGTTCTTTAATTTTTCTCACAATTCATTTTCTCAACAAATACCCAAAAGCAATAGCGAAAAAGAGAACTCTTTTCACCGTTTCACTAATGAATAAATTTAGAATTTTTTTTTTATTTTTAAAAAAAAAATTATGGTAGTTTGAAAGTTATTCTCACGAAGTTTAAATATACAATAAAATCACGTTACGGGCACGAACGACACGAAGCTGCAGCTGATTTTTAAGAGCAATGAAGGAAGGACGGAACGAACAAGCGACCTCGTTACTATACATTTTTTACAGAATGTTTACAGACTTAATAAATGCTTCATCGATGCCAACAAAACTAATAAACAACATTATCCACAATGAGTGCAGACTACAATTTATGCAGTTTGCAATTCATCACAATGTAATAGAAGTTAAAAAAACAGAAATCAAAGCCGTTTCAATAACGTTAAAACGGCTTAAAAGAAACGATTAAAAGAAAACAATTTAATCGCGCCGATTTTTTTTTTATTGCGCAGCTAAAATAAATTCTGCTTCATTGATTCTTTTACTTTCAAGGTTTTTATTATGAGAAATATTGAAAAATAATGGAAATGTAGTATCGTATATTATTATCGGATTATTACAAAGTTAAAAAACTTTGTACAAAAACTTATTTGATCCGAAACAGAAATTATGTAAAACTTCCGATGAAAATCGATGATGTTTTTGAAAAAAGTGATAGTTTGCCAAAAAAGGCAAAAACTACTATCTATAGTATAGTATCTATGTATACTATATATCTATCATAACAACTATTAAATCTTGATCCTTGAAAGCTAAAGACTTTCGTTTTGTGACCAACAAAACAATGAAGTAATAAAAACTCATTGCAGATTCATACAGATTTTGAAAATGGTTTTTAATTTTCTACACCAAGATTATTCAATCCAATCTAATTAAGACCCAAACAATAATTCGACCGCTGTTCCGACTCTATCTGCGTTCGTCCGAGTCAATGAATCGTAAAATAGACATTTGCCTTCAACCAACACAAAACCAGAGCAAAAATGCAAATATATAAAATAATTGTTAGTCGACGTGCTAAATGCGCTTTTGTCCATTAAAATTTCGAACGGATTTTCGCCGAACTCGCATGTGCCGAAACTTTTACCAAACGTTATCGAGCTCGTGTGGCGCGCGGTGTCCATAACATGAATGCAGCTGATGGTATGGTATGGTATGGTATGGCATGGTATAGCATGGCAGCAGAAATTGTTGTTGATATTGGTTTTGTTCAGAACTCTTCGTAGAGTGGCGGAGTGGAAGCTGCGAGCAAACGCAAAAGCCGCATATTGTTGCACAATTTCGTCGATTATTGAGTGGCTGGAGGGATGGGAAGGAAGGCAAGAGGAATGATGTTGTTGATGCTGATGATACCGATGATGATGGCGGTATATAAATTTCAATTTACGCAATCACAAGTATTAAATAAACATAAATAAAGGCTGTCGTTCGGCTAATACCCCCCTCCCCCTTCTCCCTCCACCTACCACCAACCACGCACTAGCGCACCGTCCCTGCCACGCACGCAGCTGAACCGATGGAGCATTTCAAAACCGTATGATTCGCAACTAATGCATTAAAATTTGATTTGCTAAACACTTCCATATTCCATGGCGTGTGTGTGTCTGCGTGTGCTTAGTTGGTTGGTCGTTATTCGGTCGGTTTTTCCTTGTTTTGGTAAAATTAATTTTAGTTTTATTGCAGTCGCAGCGTGGCAGCGTGGCAGCGTGGCTGCAGCAGGTGCTTTGCTTGCGGCGAAAAATCATTATTGCAATCATTGCGGCTTTTGTTACCGATTTGTTGATATCATCACTCTCGAACGATATACATGATATGCACAAAGATACGACACCATATGACACTCTACGACAGTAGATTAGAATGTTTGGTTTTGGGTTTTGTTTTGCAACAAACTGCAAGTTATTCAAATTTATTGTGCAAATATTTACTTGAGCGGAAATGCGTTGATGATTTTTGCACAACGATAATGGCAACTAATGGTAATGGTAATGTTTTGTGGCAATTTCGGTCACGCAACCAACAAAAACTATTTGCATCAATCAAGTCTACTCTAAGTATTGTCAATTTGCGATGATGAAAGAAAGAAAAATATGTTGCGATACTAAAATAACTGAAGAATTCGTACGTATTAGAACGACTTTATACGAACGAATTCTACACCGAGAAAAGTTAGAAGCAAAAAAATTGAATATTTTGTATTTGATTATAATAATTGCCATATTAGTACGTATTTAAATCTAAGATAAAACATATTAATTTTAAGCGCAAAAATATTAGCTTCTGGAAGTGACTAGAAGTATTTTCAAAAACATCTTTATTTATCGAAAACATTTCAAACAAACAACGTGTTTATAACTTTTAATACTACATTGATTAAGAACAAATGATGCTATATTCAATTTAAATATTTATTATATTAAAACCGAAAGCTCACAAAATTTATTTTAATGACAAATTATTTAATTTAAATATTCGTTTGTTTTTTTCATATTTTAGGTTGTTTCATGTTTATTTTTAATATTTTCGCTTTTACTTGAAAATCATGGTGAAAATATTTCATTCAAAGTAATATTCTTTGATTTTACTACGTTTTTTCCTCGGTGTATAGATGACTTCTCTTGTTGTTTTTCATGATAATAATTTATTAGTACCTAGTACCGCCTATTGATACAAATAGCCGATGAAAGCGTAGCTGGAATGAAGCAAAAAAAAACAACACTAAAACCAAGAATAACAACACTTTCGTCTGAAGATGAATCTGATTCAATTAGTCACAAGTAAAGCAACTAAAAAACATAAGTTTCTCATACTTAGCGGTATCATATTGCAAAAATTACTTGAGCCAGCGAAAGCGATTAAGTAAGCAGCGCTATTGTTGCTGCAACCAGGCTGAAAAAAGCAAGAAGCAACAATTTTTCCTGCCGCAAGTGCGAGGTTTTTTTTTAAAAAAAAAGCAAAACAAAAGAGAAAGACTATTTGAAGTATTATTAAAAATAATTATTAAATAACAACAAGTTGGAGAAAAAACAATAAAAAATTGTACAATAATAACAATAAAAATAAAGTGCTTATACATACACAGTGGCCAAGGCAAAGGAGAAAAAAGTTAATAAAATTAAAATTTATAATAATGCATAAATGAATAAAATAAAAGTAAAAACACCAAATAAAAAGAGATATAATAAAGTCATATAAAAAAAAATTATAAATAAATAGCACATATTTTTGCGAAACGGTATACGAAAGAAGTGCCAGCAGTATTTGGACAAAGAAGGTAATGTTGGTTGGCGGTAAAGTGGCTAGTGGCTGATAAGAAACCACTCATCAAATTGTTACCAAAATTGGATATATAATTTTGCAATGGAAATCATAAGTTTTAGCGTTAGTGCATAACGTAGTATAGAAGTATTTTCTAGTTGTATAGTATTTTCTATAAATCCGTAGGCAACCAGCTTTAGATATATGTATGTATAACTATAGTTTATTAATTCGATAAGCGGCAAAGGTCTAACTAGTGGTCACTACCGAGAGAAAAAAACGTAGTAAAATCAAATAATATTACATACTTTCAATTAAATATTTTTCTCTATGATTTTCAAGTAAAAGCGAATGTTAAAATTAAACATGAAACAACCTAAAATATGAAACCAACAAACGTATATTTAAATTAAATAATTTGTCATCACAAAATGAATTTTTTGAGTTTTTGGTTGTAATATAATAAATATTTAAATTGAATATAGCATCATTTGTTCTTAATCAATGTAGTATTAAAAGTAATAAACACGTTGTTTGTTTTAAATATTTTCGATAAATAAAGATATTTTTGTAAACATTTCTAGTCACTTCCAGAAGCTAATATTTTTGCGCTTGAAATGAATATGTTTTATGTTAGATTTAAATACGTACTTGTGAATATGGCAATTATTATAATCAAATACAAAAAAATATTCTATTGTTTTGCTTCTCATTTGCTTCTCGGTGTACTTATCAAAGGATATAATAGATCCGACCTTTAAAATTTTGTATAATCCTGATAGCTTTAGAAGATTGTTTAAAAAAAAACATGCTAATACTGGATTAATTTATACATTATGAAAATTAACGCTTTGACCAATTTTTTTATAAACTTCTAAGATAAGAGTCGGTTTATTATAAAGATAAGGTTAATGCGTACGAGCCTTTTTTTTTACTTTTAATGGTACAAAATGATATACTAAATAGATATTTATGAGAGATTATGGTAAAATGCTGATACTTGTTATAACGTGATCTTTTCTAGAGTCAGATTTAAAATTCTCTTATTGGAAGACTTAGATTGAAATTTAAAAAAACCTGCCAACGAACGGATTAGTAAAATGTAAGTGTGAACTCTCTGGCTAAAAGAAATAGAGTTTTAAAACGAAAATTCAAGGAAGTAAATTAAAAAAATTATACGCCATGACTGAAGTAAGAAAAACCCAATATTAGCCATTTAAAAAAAAAAAAACTGTAAAGCTCGAAGTAGTAAATACATCGACAATAACATAGACGAAAATTATAACTAGCTTAAGGATATACTCTCTCCAATTTCCAAGCGTAAATTGGATCAACAGTTTCTGTCAGTGTTGCCGGAAGACAATATAAATAATAGTAGAGACCGCGAAAACGCCATACATAAAAAATTTTCTGCAAAAAAAAATACAATGGTCTTTCTTCCAATAAGTGTACACTATACACAAGTGTCAGAAAGAAAAAGAGAAAAGGATATTAAGAGAAAAAAGCGAGAAACATTGAAATGAATAAAGTATTGAATAAAATAAAAATGCTACAAAAAACGAGATTGATTTTTTTATTTCCAAAAAAATTTAGCAAAATCTTTTATACACTTATAAAAATTTAGTCTGCGTGTTGAAGAAGTTGAAAAATTTTTGATTCGAGTTCACCGGTCACGGGGCGAGGTTTGGGTTTGTGAGGTGACCGACCTCTTTTCGATCGCACCATAATCGAAAACTACGTTAAACACGCAAACGGTATTGTTGCCAAAACTGTCACTTGGCGTCACTGCACTGCAAAGAAAAAAAAAGATTTGCTTAAATGATTAGACTTTAGGCGGCCCCTTCATATTTAAAGTCTGTAGAAGAAGGTTGGTCGATCACGTTGCAGCATTAAATCGCAGTGTGGGAAAATATTGAAGCGAACGATTTTTATGAGTCATGACTGAGACTACCTCGTGAAAATGAGGTACATTTATATACATATATTACATAATAACAACAAGGGCTGAAATTTTTCAAAATTTATTTAAAAAATAAATTTCAAAATTTATTGTATTGTACATTTCTCCACACACAAGTACTTAACTAGTACTATAAAGTACTTATAGTCGATAAATTGCTCTTAGGACACAAATTACTTTTAGTCCTGATGAAACGGACGCCAGCCGAATCACAGACTCGAAACGGACACGCAACATGGCCTTAACGAATGACAAACTGAAAGCTCGTCTCATTAAAGCAGAGCTCCAATTTATTCATTAAGCGGCGAGTGCCGACTCAATGGACTCAGGCAATAAACTCAACTTTGGGCTAAAGCGACGGTCGCCGGCAGAGGGACGGACGGACATTCATGATTACGCCACTTTTCGTGGCCATTCACTTTTACTAACGGCCATTTTTTTGGGTTCGTTGGCATCTGCTGATGGAAGAGGTTGGTGGTTGGGTTGGTTTGGCTCTGATGAAATCAATATTGGTTTTTTTTTGGGGTACACTTCCATCGAGTAGAAATTAAGCAACTCCTTTATACTCCTCGTAGTCAGTCGCATTTTCTCGCCTGAATAAGATTTTTCTGTTTGTAGAAACAATAAACATGGTTCTCTTTATCGCCAACTATTGTGAAGAAAAGCTAGGAAAACCAGAAAACAACGCCACAAATTTTAACGCGGTCTCAATGTATGCAACTTTGTTAGTTTCTTCAGGCATCTTAAGCTTAATCATGCTCATGCTGGCTATATTTGGAGCTTGTGGTCAAATTCGAATGACTTTGCATCGACGATATTTGCAACATCGAGATTTTTTTTTTTTTATTGCAAAATCTTAAAATTTGCCAACGATATTTAGAGTTTAACTCTTTATTGCATGCTAACAACATTGATTGTGAATATTATTTTCCCAACAAATTCAAATTAAATTTTGTGATGACCTTCTTAAAAAACCGGGTTTTAAAAACCAGACTGTTGGATTTTATATACGAGTATATTTTAAATATGAAAGAGCATTAATTGATTATTACTATTTTTAATTAATTTATAAGCGCGATATGATATCAAGCATGGCTTAATTATTGAAAAAAAGAGAAGTAAAAAGAAGTGAAGAATTGTTACATATAACAAAATTCATACGTAGTTTTTATTTAGATACTCGTATTTATGTAGTTTTTTGCTATTTATTTACACCGAGAAAAATGAGTAGCAAAATAATTGAATATTTTGTATTCGATTATAATAATTGCCATATTGAAAAGTACGTATTGAAATCTAAAATAAAACATATATTCATTTTAAGCGCAAAAATATTAGCTTCTGGAAGTGACTAGAAATGTTTTCAAAAATATCTTTATTTATCGAAAATATTTAAAACAAACAATCGTGTTTATTACTTTTAATACTACATTGATTAAGAACTAATGATGCTATATTCAATTTAAATATTTATTATATTACAACCAAAAACTCAAAAAATTCATTTTGTGATGACAAATTATTTAATTTAAATATACGTTTTTTGGTTTCATATTTTAGGTTGTTTCATGTTTATTTTTCATATTTTCGCTTTTACTTGAAAATCATAGTGAAACATATTTCATTCAAAGTAATATTATTTGATTTTACTATGTTTTTTCCCTCGGTGTAGTAACGCTTGAATACTGTGTAGTTTCATGCATTTTTTTAACAATGCAATGGAAAGGAAATGGTTATTATTTAATTAAGCAAGGGCTCGAAAAGGCCTTAGAAACTATTCAATAATGCAAAATGGTTGATTGCGTATTTTCTTTATCAATTATCTCTATTGAAAAACCATTCAAGAATCATTGCACGATGGCGGCTATGGCGTATTGCTAATAATGTGCTCCTTAAGTACATCACTTTAGACATATAATCACCATTAAGTGCACACTATCCCTTTTAGAATTATCCTATACCACGAATATGCGCTAACAACCGAAAACAACAAAATGTTATGTCAAAACTTTTGAACCGAAGGAGATATTATTAAGAAAAACCTTAGATTCTTGCTAGAAAACCGACCACTTCCCATAAAAACACGCCTCGCCTTAGCCACAAATACAAACAAATCCTAGTGTACCATCACGACCAACCAGTCCAGCTTTTCCTTGGTCAAACAAAACCACCAACAATGAATGGATCCAACAAAATCGTGTCAGCTCGTGTTGCAACATTCTGCTCTGATTGCACTCGATCGGTCACATAAAGCAATATTGCAAATGCAACTAAATGGAATAGTCGAAATAGTAGCCACAATGTGGAAAACGTGCATACGCGATGACATTGTCGAGGAATAACATCGACAAGAATGTTATCCGGCTGCGGCTACGGCTACGGCTCTGGCTTCTTTAAGCTAATGGCGAGTTACTGCTTGGCCATTTTAAGAATATGCTACGCTTTAATGCGGGCCAACAACGTCAACGGCATACATACCTACGTGTCGTGTGTGACACCTGCTGATTGTATCACACTTTGGACCAGGACCGAGGCATGTCTCATGTGTGTGCTGGTTGATAGTACTCGTGCATACTTGAAATAAATGCTGTTAGTTGGAAATTCACAAACGATTATTACTCATTGATGGGAACATATTTTCAGGTCTTTATGGTAAGACGTTTGCTCCGACGACAGACTTCTTCCCAAAACAAGCTTTCTCCTTTATACGTAGTTATCTCGTTTAAACCATGATTAAAACACTTTTGAAATTTTTTTTTAATTAAGTAATTAAATTTAGTATTTGCTTAGTTTTACATCCACAAAAACTGGCAATTTATTTATTGATAAAACAAGGTTCTCTTTGCCTATTCCTACATCGTACATCGCACATCGCTTGGAAATCCATTAATTTACAACAACAACCCATCTTCCATTCCAGTTGCAATAAAAAAAAGACTTGTCCCAAAAAAAAAAAAATAGCAAAATAGAAAGAGAGAGAAGAAAATTATTCACATTCGCAGAGAAGTAATTTCGTACAAATAAGAAAAAAAAACAAACATTCGCAATTCAAATAAAACTTGTCCAAAACGTGTGCTCAGCTCAGCTCAGCTCAGCCCGAGTCTTTACAAGGCACGTCACGTCAGATACAAACAAGATGTCGTCAAGTTTAGCTAACGATTACGCCAACGGTGTCTCCTCCTCCGCATCGGTGCGCAGCCAGCTGCAGTTGAGTATCTCGCGCAGGTTCCAGCGCGCGTGCGGCTCCGGCTCCAGCAGAACGGCCACCGTCGCCTTGGCCTGGGCCGTTATGTGGTCCTGCAGCTTGCGCCGGAAGGCGAACTTCTTGTTGCGCTGATCGTCGAGCAGCTTGCTCAGATTGCTGTCGTCGAAGGGCATCTTGGCGTTCAGCATGATGAAGAGTATCACGCCCAGCGACCAGGCGTCGGCCAGCTTGGGATCATACGGCCGGCCGCACACCACCTCGGGGGCCGCATAGGCAGCGGAGCCGCAGTAGGTCTCCGACTTGATGTCGTGGCCGGTGTCGTCGCAGCAGTAGCGTGCAAAACCGAAATCGGCCAACTTTATGTTCAGACGCTTCGACAGCAGAATGTTCTCACACTTAAGATCGCGATGCGCAATGTCGTGCGAGTGCAGGTACTTGAGCGCCTTGGCCATTTGCATGAACCAGGCCTTGGCCTGCAGCTCGTCGACGGGGCCGGACTTCTTGATGTGGCTCAACAGATCGCCATTCTCGGCGTAACGCATGAAGATGAAGATCTTCGGGCCGCGCTGCAGAATGCTGTGGATCTGTATGATGTTGGGATGATCGATTTTGGTCAGAATCTCCAGCTCGCGCGGAAAGAACTTGTGCACGAAGTCGGACGGCGCCTTGGCCTTGTCGATGATCTTGCAGGCCAGATGCACGCCGTGCCCGGCATCGTCGGCATAGCCGGCGGTGATGACGGTGGCGTAGGAGCCCTCGCCGATCTTGTGGCCGATGTTGTAGCCACGCTGCGCGAGTGCGTCGATGTCGGAACTGCGTGTGTTCAGCTGGCGATTGGAGGTTGTCGAGAATTTGGACATAATTGTTGGATTTTTATAATAGTGTAATTTTGTCTAATTGCATCTGAAGATGGTACTCTGATGGTTTGAATTTGCACTCGAAAGAGTAATCCAAAATGTATTTATGCGAACTTTAATTGATTTCGAAGAATTTTTATTAAAATTAGTAATTT
Organism: Conops quadrifasciatus; assembly: GCA_949752815.1. Lineage (NCBI taxonomy): Eukaryota > Metazoa > Arthropoda > Insecta > Diptera > Conopidae > Conops > Conops quadrifasciatus. The sequence goes on along the minus strand of OX457078.1, from coordinate 10,227,234 downwards.
ACTCTCCTTTCAAAATAATTTTGACAATTTTCGAAAAGAAGATTTGGAGCAAGGCTTTAGTAAAGCTGAGAAGCCCTGCCCTGACAAGGCCAAGTTTCATCATACTTTCGCCGGACTTAATTTGGAATATTTTTTGGGCAAAGCTGATGGTTTTTGGCCACCAGCAACGACTTTGATCGTCGCAGATTGCTTTTGATTTGAAACGTTAGTAGCCAGACTTAACTGTAGCTTCTTCCTCTTGTTTTTTCATTTGCAGTTAATGTGAAAACAATTTGGGCCATTCGAGTTGACGTCGAGCAAGTCAGCAATGCCACCGCACCGGCGTTGTCGTATCCGGACGACGGAAGAGATCGCAACGCAAATGAAACGATAGTCGGTGATTCGGTGTTAAGCGCCTCGGAACGTAATCGACGATTGATACCTTACATGGCCTTCTATCTACCAGCTCCTGAGCTTTCAACGGACCAAAAATATTTGACACTGAAGGTACGTATGTACATGTATTCCCCTTTAAAAAGAACCAAACCGCTGTAGTGAGATGAAGACCAAATTGAGACGGGACAATTAGTATGCCTTGTTGCGTCTGCCAAGAAGTCCTGTCTCGTCTCGGTCGACTTGAAATTCAAAACGATAACCGAGAGTTTGTTTCACCCTTTCATACAAATGCCTTCGTAGCCGCAAAAACTTCGAGCCGATTATACGTTTGGAAAACCGGAAGAACCCTTAGATCCGCCCGGTTCCATCCCGATACCTACAGCTTACTTTAACATGAAGGTTCCTGCTGCCGAAACAGACGGACCACGATTCCTGCAACAAAAACAGCAGGGCTGGAAGAACTTTCCTTCCAGCGCGGCAGGACTTTATCGCTCGATTTCGTACGGTGGCCAACATCCAGTGCCGAGTTCGAGTACGCCGCAAGTTGGCGGCCAGAGAGAGACATCATCGGTAGTGCATTTAATGCCGTCAGTGACCTCCGGTCTGTCCGCGTACGCCACGCCGCCACGTACGAAATACAGAGATTTAATGCATAATCAAGTAAGTAAAGCTTATCCAATTGATTGTCCTTTACCGCTTTACCGCAACGTTTCCTCCCGCGTCAGCAGCGCATGCAACACTTGGCGTTGCGTCCAAGTTCGAAATCACCGAAAATCAACTTTACACCATTTACGTCATCAAATAAAGTACCCGGAGACTTTATACCTATTATATATTCTCCATTAAGTTCAGTTAATCACAATGACGACGACGACGACGACGACGCCAACAACGATGATAATGTTCTTATTAGGAGCTCTGGAACAGTAGCGGAGCAGCAGCCGGGACTTAATCAAGGCCATAATGAAGAATATATATTGCGGCAAAAAACACCATCATCCTTAGGACAGGCACCACAGTTGCACCACTCATCACGGTTTCATGAAGTACAAATAATTCCAACAGTAACAGCGCCGACCAGCGCCGGAGAGGAAATAGCAAGAGCTATTCATCCTACATCCAGGTAGGCATATATGTTACTATATACATCTAATACTTTCAATAGAATACCATAGATTAAGTATAAAAGCTCTGACGATGTCTTTTTCTGCCTCAAGCATATGCCAACATGTCTTAAATGTTATAAAACTTATTTATTTCAACAAAATGTCACAAAGGATCTTTATATTCTGGTTCTAAGACCTGAGTAGATATCTCAAAAACTTTCAGAAAAAAGCTTACGAGTACTTAATCTTAATTTAGTGTCGTTTTCTAAGTCTAACAATACTTCCGTCAACATATTATTTCAATTAAGGCCGGATATATAACCATTGGCAGTTCAAGAAAATGCAAATTAAAGTAAAAAAAAGAGTTTAAGCTTATAGTTTCAATGAAATACGATAGATTATGTATAAGATCTCTAAGTATAATATCGCAAAACTTATTCAGTCAACAAAATGTCACAAAGGACTGTTGTATTCTGGTCCTAAGACCAGAGTTAATATCTCTAAAACTCTCAAAGAAAAGCTTACGAGTACTTAATGTTCGATTAGTGTCCTTCTCTAAGTCTAACTAACAATACTTCCGTCAACATATTATTTCAATTAAAGCCGGATATACATATAGCAATTGGCAGTTCAAGAAAATGCAAATGCAAAGAGTTTTCTTAAGGATTTGAAGAATAATCAAACTCTAAACTCTTTAGGGCAAGAACAAATGTGTCTTAATGTAGGATATAATTACGTCATATGTATCGTATTGGTAAAGTGGTAATGAAATAAGGTTAGAACCGGCCTGAGGCAGATAGAAACTTATTTATTTGCGGTAGCATCAGTCATTAGTGACAGTAAAATTACTAAACAGCAAAAGCAATTGCATTCTGATGTTCTAATGTCGATTTTGATTTTGCATGAAAGCAATTTGGGGGGTCAACGACCAAAGAAAAGGGGGAGCCGGGTGAGGGGGGGGGGTGGTTCGAGTACTCAACAGCCGTAACAACTGATTGCAAATTCATGTCAAAAATAACTTGAGGGCAATTGCAATAACTGAATACCAAAAAAAAAAAAATTAACATTAGCAATAATTTCAAATCATTGTAGCGCCAACATGCCCTGCTTTAAGGTTTCCTTATTGTTGTTGTGTTGTGTATATTTGTTGTACGTACGAATAGTTCTAGCGAATGTAATGTAACTAACGCTGACCAAGGTATGTCGTTTGCTTTCTTTTTTCCCTTCACCCCCTTTTAATTGTAGCCCCATCTATCATGTGCTCAATGAGCCATCATCAGCCTCATCATTTGCGCCATCATCGCATTCACAAAACACCTTCAAGCCACAAACATCAGACGACACGACGGTGGTGGTGCATTACCATCAACGAGCCTCCAATTTCCACTCACAGGAACCGGACAAATTTTTCCGCACCGAACTGACGAATAGAGAAGAGTATACATTGGGTGCGGAGGGCATGACGCCGCAACAGCAGTATGTAACATTTCTGCAACAACGTCAGCAGCAGCAGCATCACAATAAGCAACAACAATACCCGCAACAACATGAACGCTCCAAGGAACAACTGCATGATCGTCAACAGTTTTACAAATCGCAACAACAGCAAAATAATCCCGAACAAACACCAGCACATTTGCTCATTAGAGGTCTAGAAGCTCTGCCACCGGGGCCGGCTGCCGATGTTGCCGACCTCCGAATTGGGATGAAACAACAACAACAACAAAAGAAGCAACAGGCCAAATACACACACGCTGTTTATCCACAGCCCAAATACACAATTGCGCCCCTTAAACATCAAATACGCCCACAGCAAGAGCAAGAGCAAGAACAAGAGCACGAGCAACAGGTGCACTATTTACCACCGCCACCACCGATGCGCTCGTCGGTGAAACAGGAGCCCCAAGGACAACAACACCAAAGGGTACAAGTGCAAACACAGCATTTTACGCAGCATCAAAAGCAAAAGTTTCTCAGGTAATCGAATATATTTGTTCCAATGATTTTGTAAAAAATACCCGGTAGCAAAACTCAGCTTTCGAGTATACACGAGAAAGATTTTTCCCAGATTTAGGCGATCTCGTTCTCAGTCTTGTTTACGAGATCTTGACGCGCAACTAAAAACGCTCTCGCACAAGCGAGATTTTGCCGAAATTTGGGCAACATCCCCAAAAATAACATAATTTTCCCCCCACCCCCGTTTTCTTTTAGCAGCGGACCCGCTCCATATATCGATTATCTAATCGAGGAACCCAGACAATCATTGGACGATGAACAGCCACAACAAATACATCATTTCAGTGCGTACAATCATCATAAGCAGCAGCCACCTCTACAAAAAATACCTCCACCCCCAGCCGCGTATATCGTAGTGACAACAGCTACCCCGCAACCTTTGGAACATGCCAGCAGAGGTGGCCACTCATCTGTGGCCACTCCAAGGCCTTTCTATAAAAATCAAGCCGAAATTCATTTACAAGCAATTTCACAACAGCCCAGTATTAAACAGCCTACACGTCAACCCGGTCAAAAACCTGGTCAGCCACCTTCGATCTCACCGCACTATGTCTATGTGACCAACAAACCACCACCACCATCGGCGCCACCGCTGCCACCGCTAGGCTCAACAGCAACAACACCTAAACCGAAATTTAAATCTTCTTATGATTTTGGAGAGCGTCTCATAAAATCAAGCAAGCGTCCTTCATCACTACCACCACCACCACCACGCCCTGTTCGAGTACGTACCTCGCCGCCTAAAAAACTGAGCGAACACTACCATCCTACGTTAGTAACAGCACCAGTACCGCCACCAGAGCACCTTCAACACCAACAAAATCATGCTCAAACAGATTTGCCAGATATAAATTCAGCTTCGTTGGCAGACATTTTGCACAAACTGCAGGCTAGCAATCATCTGCCGCAAACTCTGACGCCAGACAACATTGACAACTCAATAAAAACTCTCATCACCATACTCAATAACTTGAAAGAGTCGCAGAGGATTGCACCACCGCAGCAGCAGCCTCATCCTCATCATCAGGTCTCTCAGCCGGACTACGACGACTACTCTGCGACTGACAGCGAGGAGCAAGCGGACGGTAGACATAATCTGGATGGCCCCTTGGTGATGATGGGGCCAAGTAAGTACATATATGTGCTCACTTTTAATTTCTTAAGCACCATTTTATCATTATCAATGCGATTTGAATGAATTTCTTCCGTTTCTTTCTTCTTGCGGCAGCTAAACGACCAGGTCCGGACACTGGACGACCAGGTATCGATTACCCAAACTATGCCGAAATCCCAAATACTGCTTTCGATTGCGGGCAGCAGCGTTACAAGGGCTTCTTCGGTGACCCGGAGACGAATTGCCAAGTGTGGCATTACTGCGATTTGAACGGCGGCAAGGCATCGTTTTTGTGCCCGAACGGTACCATCTTTAGTCAGGTAGGTTGAGAGGTGAAGAGGCGAGCACTTGGCGAAGGAAAATTGAAATGTTTTTGAATTATTAAATGTGAAATGCGAGTAAGTAGCAGCAAGTAGTAGGTTTCAGCCTGTTCGAAAGCAACGCAAGACGGCTAGGCGTTTCACAGGCACGTCGGATGGTGGACGAGCGATGAGGGCAGGGCAATACCAATTCACCAATTAAGAACCTATAATTGCTACACTTCTATTAGTTCTCTAAAAAGCCTCGTTCTACAGCAATCTGTTAAAGCTAAAAGCTTTTGCAGTTACATTTTGCCATTCCTTGGCAATTAAATTGTCCTTGCTTTACCACAGGTAGTGGCGGATAAAGGGGGTGGAGGGTGAATATAAAAATTGCTAAGCACTCAAATGTTTAAAAATTGCACACAACTAAAACGTATTCAAATTAAGCTTTAGGTTTCGAGCAAGCGGGACAGCGACCCAATTGCCATCGCCGTTAATTTATAAATAAATAAATTTAATACAAAGCAATTTTGCATAAATGAAAAAATCATCAAATCAGGCTGAATCGAAATCAGTGCGAATGCATTAGAGCTTTCAGAAACTCCAGGAGGTCTAGAATTCTTTAAACGACATGGATATATGTCCGTCTCCGATTCTTGTTTATAAGGCCCCGTCGGTATCTTCCATGCTCAACTGCTTTCTTCTTACAGATTGCGCTCACTTGTGACTGGTGGTTCAACGTTAAGTGCTCCACAACGTCGCAGTTGTACGTGCTCAACGAACGCTTGTACAAATACATCCTGCCCTTTAATCCCAAATTTCCAGAGGATTATAGCGGGCCAATTGTCGATAAGTAAATGCGATATGAAGGATCAAATGCGCGCTGGTTTTCTCATTTATTTTCATTTTAGGTATCTTGCTCTTAAATTCCAAGAAATGGAGGAACAAATGCGTCTTAAAAAGTTACAACAAGCAGCATTAAATACTCAGAAATCAACTAATCAGACGGGGGCGCGGGGGGACACTCTTCGAAATATGGAAACCGCTACGAACCTCACCGAAGCGGGCACATTATCGAACGCTCAAAGTATTAAATCAGAGCAAGTGGATGAACAAAGTTCAGAACGTAATCGCTTACTTGACGACGAAGTGAATATTATTCAACGAGACGCAGTGAAGCACCCTTCTCCACACAGCACCACCACCACCATCACCACCACCACGGAAGCCTCTTCTAATCGAACCAGAGAAATCGAACTGCCCTTAAGCTTGAAACCAATAGTTGTATCGTTAACGGCAGATCCAGACTATGATAAAAGCTCTGAAGAACAACAATCATCAGCAAATGAGAATGCAGCAGAATATGTTAATGATTCAGGAGAGGCTAAAGATGCATCAACGCCACGCGAGCGCACCAAAATTAGTGTTGAACAGGTTGAAGTTATTGAGGTCAAACCGGTAGTATATCGAGACGACTGATGCTGCTACCAACGATCTTCCAAAATGAAATAAAAAGTGTTGTTTTTTGTGAAAATTTACCTTTGTCAGCCTTTGTCATATCGACTTAGGCGAGCTCAGCCAACAAAAATACATCTTGTAAAATAGGAGTATATATTGTATGTATGTATTTAACTTCAATTTATAGATTAGTACTCTTTATAATTAAGTTTATAAGTAATTAAGTTATACGCTCTGAAACTGGAGAAATAAGATTTAAAATAATCCTTGCCATAATTCTTAACTTTGTTGCAGTAGCTATTTTTTTCGTTAAAAAAAAAAAAAAAAGCCACTGGTTTTGTATATTATAGGCAATATATTTATTATCCTAGACAAATAGATCTAATCTGTATTTTTGTCTGATCTGTATATTGTTGAAATATGAAGAGTAAAAATAAATTGGTCTCGAAGAAAAAATAGGTTGTTTGAAAACCGAGGTAAAAATCTGGAAAATGATGAGGTTTTCTTGAAGATTTTTTTCAAGATCTTCCTTCGAAATAAATATTGTATCGAGTTCAAGGGAGTGAGATTTATTATCTAAAAATTAAATCAAGTGGGCACCCCTTAGTCCTCACAAATTCAACAGTCTCGGCCAAAACGAACATTCTCACTTTGCATTCCTTTCATTTGAAATTACTATCTTTCTTTACTATCAAGAGACATCAACATTATTTTTTATTAGTGTACATACAAACGTGTGTATATCCTTTAAGGGTTGAATTTCAAAGGAGTTACAATACTCTACTTTATGAGAGGAGTAGTAGTAGACAAAGTAAGTAGTGACATACCTTTTGTGCCTTTTTTACACTTTCTCTGGAATTTTTTATAGTTTCCAATAATACAAATAGATCATCTTTGACTTTTTCATTCTGTGCAGAGAATTTGTAAGAAAAGAGAAGAAATTTTATTCATTATTGTGTCCGCTCTATGAATATATGTATGTCATTCAAAAAAATAATTGCTCTGGCAAATGCGGTAAGCCCACCTGTTCGAGAATCGTTGTATATCCATGATGTCCATGGTCAGTCTTAACGCATTGTATGCAGCAAGTAATCTCGCATTTCTTGCAATAGCGATCGCAAAGCTTGTGATGACGCTGACACATTCGAGGTTTCGGCAACTGACCGAATCGTGGGAATTTCTTTTCCAACTTCTCCAACTTATGCGTCTTTAGCACTTTACTATTCTTGTGTACCGAGACGAAGCAAAAATTGCAATAATGATCTTTACATTGTTTGCAAACGCCTACAGCAGGCGAATTCTCACACTCATTACATTTCCTTATAGCAGGAGCTCTTGATGCACTGCCGCTGGGAGAGGGTGGAATAGTGGTTATTTGCAAAGTGTTGTTGTTGGAGGAGGTTCGGCGATTGAAGGCATAGAAATTGATGGCGCCCAGGAGAAAGAAGTTCATTTCGAAGAAATCACGGACATAAAATTGGGATTGCTGCATCAGGTTATTGATAGGAATCTCGACTGGGCGCATACAAATGCTGCAGGTCAGATTGGAGCGATTTTGAAAGATGCAATTCTCGCACATATCATGACCGCATGGGAGCAAAAAGGGCCGATTGCTTTTTACATGCGATTCTGGTTTGGAGAAGAAAAACAAGGAAACATTTTAGTAACTAAAAATTTTATAAAAACGTATGTCCATATGCATATGTATGCATGTATGGATATCTATTTGATTGGATCAATTTTTTGTGGGCCAAACGCCATATTCAATGCAATGGATTATGCTCCTGTCCACTACAATCCAGTGCACTACACAGTTCAAGTCCATATTTGACCGGAAAAGTCACTCTTTTCAATCTAGTCAGGGCGGCTTTGTCTTTACTTACCGCCGTAAAGCATCTGGAAATTGTGCAAAAATTCGTTCTGACATTTTGGACACCGGTAGTGACTTCGCAACGTGGTGTTAACGAATTTCCGATCAAATAGCGTCAATTGCTGCGAGTAATTCATGATGGCAATTACTTATTCAAGCAGTCAAATAGTTATTCATTAATCAAGTATTTTTATTCACACAATTTTTAAATCATTAGCTCGTTCTTCTACACACAGTATTTCGCCGGCGTCACAAACACACTATAAAAACGAAATAGGAAGCTTTTCCTACCAAAAGTTAATGGAAAAGAGAAAATTCTACAAAAACAAACTTCAGTAAGAAAATTGCTTGAAAGAGGAAGTTGTAATAAACAACACAAAGCGAAATGAACGTCGAGATTGTCAAGGTTGTAACGATGCACAAATTTTAATTTCCATAGAGACTCACTCGCGTAAGAAAATTCTTATTAGATATAAGAAATCAAAAGAAATTAGAGTTTGTACGGTGCTCAATTTAAGCCGAAATCAATAAAACACAGATATTTTATAAATATATCACGTTTCGTCACTTGTTGTTTTATGGAATAAAACAATTTAACAATTGAATCCGTTTATACACTACAAAAAAAATAAAGACAAATTTAAAGTTTATTTAGTAAAAAATTTATTTCGGTATGTATATAATATATTATAAGAAAGGACGACGGAAATCAGTTAAAAAACCTATAATCATCTGACACTGTCGTAACATATTACGAACATCATTTTATTTTAAAAATTACAGCATTAATCTAGAACTGCATGAGACGTCTCGAATGATTCGAAACTAATATAACAAGTTTGCGTTGATGCAGTGCTTCCATTTGTTTTCGAGTCAAGCCGTTACTATCGGCAGCTATGTGGCAATGTTTTTAGTAGCGCGCTGAAAAGTCACCGCTTGAGTTGAAAGCAATGGAAGCATTTGAGACAACCTCTGAAACTTTCAAGACGTCTTGAACAAGCTTTCAAAACGTCTCATGCAGCCCTCTATTATTTACCAGCACACACCCGAACATTACGAAAGCCAAAACAAGAACTGATGGGATTATTAATTCAACATCCGTCCGTTTAGAAATAATGCTGTTAATTAATCCGAAGTGTGCATCTTTTTAATGCCACAAATTTAAATACGTAAATATGTAAAATTTCTCTTGCTCCAATCTGTTTTCATCCCTGTACGAATTCTATTCTTTCGCGTTCATTCTTACCAAATTAAATCAATTGCATACTTACAGGCGACCTTAAAATCACAATTTTAAACCTTTAACCATTTATTTATTGATTTTCTACCCAATCAAAAATCGCACACAAATATAATTTCGCAATACATAAAAATAAAATGCATTTAGGTGAACATTGAATCCATGAGATTGCTGTGGCGCTCACGTCGATTCGGCTCATCCTGCCGAAAGCGGCGCAATTCTTCATAGTCAGGATCATCGGTCTCCAACTCATAGCGACACATCGGACAGGAATTCGCCTGAAATTTAAGGAATACATAATGGAAAAGAAGCTTTAAGACTTCGGGTTATTTCTTTTACCTTTTTTAACCACAGCAGAATGCATTCCTCGTGAAACTCATGCTTACATGGTAGGATTTTATACTTTTCTCCGACTTCAGATGGTTGTTTGCAAACGGCGCATTCCATTTCCGGGTCCTCCGCGGCTATCTCGTGCACCGGCAGCTCCGCAATGGCGCGTTTCGAGGCCTCTGGCACTTCGATTTCCATGTCGATGCCATTCATGATGGCCAGTACTTGAAGACGCTTGAAATGCGTTTGAAAATCATTGGGTCCGTCGGGACCGGTAGGTTCATGGCCCAGTTCTTCAAAATAATCAGACATGTCGGTTGCTGATGTTGAGTGTGAATGTTAGGAGTTCCGGAGAGCGAAAAGACCTACGTGGTTAAAAGAATAAGTGGTACATACATAGAGTGGAATATTTAATTTGACATTTATGAAGCGTTAAAATTAAGGCTATTCGAAAAGATATACTTGAAATGTGTATAAATGTAAATTTGCCATATATGTATGTAAAACCTTTAACGTTACCTGCCGGTGAGGGGGAGGTTACGTTTACGTGGAAACTATTGGAGGTGTATCATTTACGATGCAAATATATCAAACCTTCATTCTCATTTCATCTGAAGGTAATATTTTCGGTTACTGATTAATTAAAAGACTTTATAATTGTTTGCTCGCCGTAGTTGCGAGCGTTTATTATCTCTCAAGAGCCATAAGAATTCTACAAAATTCATTTAAAATTTGCATTTTAATAAATTCATTTTAATTCTGCTTCGTCTTCGAATATCAGGCTTTTAAAGTGTATGTCGTTTATGCTCAACAATCACGATGATCGTATTGTGTGTAAATGGTCTTTGGAGCTCAAGCTCGTCAACTCCCAAAGAGCATTTGTCGCTTGCTGCAATAAGATTAGACTTCGCAGAGCAGGATTAAACAAAGCCACTAAGTATATATGTATGTATTTTGTATATTACTATTAAGTTCTAATTGCTATTGAGGAAGTACAGTTACGAGTATAAGTCCTTAGTGTAAATTAACTGCATCTAAAAGATGTCTCATAATCACATTATAATATGATGTGTTCATCTGTATCTAGTCATAATATGAAAGTTAGTATATGCGAAAGGTAAGTATTTGGGTAAGTTCGATTTGGGGCTTCACAAACATAACTTAGTAGAAGTTTTTCTGTGTTTTTGTGTTAAGAAAATTGGTAGAAGCCGAAACAGCGGGGAAAAATGAAGAGCTCACTTAAGAGCAGAATTATTTGGTATAGTTACAAAAAGAAAATAAGAAACATTTTTGGAAATCTTTAAAGGGTTGATGAAGCGGCGTTTGTAATTTAAATAATTTTTTATCAAGCCGCCCGTTCTGATATAGAATAAAACTAGTTAAGTTATAAAATGAAATAAAATAAAATAAAATAAAATAAAATAAAAACTTTTTGCTTCAGCTTTGCTTCATTTTCTGTATTTCTAAAAGCATTTTTGTTTTTTTTTTGTACCTCAATTAATTTTTTTTAGTCCTAACAGAATTTCTTTTTGTTATTGCATTTCAATTAGAAAATTATTGATTGCTTGATTGTTGTGCCCCTGTGGGGGCTACTTTACAACATACGAGAGAATATCGCACTTCTTACTACAATATTTAAAACCTAAAATTTTACCAAAAAAACAGAAAAATATGTTGTATTATTTTGCTTTGCAAGCTACTATGTATAATCGTTCGTTTTTAACGCTTCAACAAATATGTAATTACTAAATATATTAATTTTTTGACTGTTTTTAAATTTAAAAAAATTAATTTCTCCTTTTATTACCATTTTTTTATTATTTCATTCTTATCTGATTACTTTACGAACAATAAAGTAAGAGAATTTTAGGTTGAAAAAAAAAACGTCTTGGAAAGGTTTCTTTTACGCAGGCTTTGTGATTTTTTTCTCTAAATACTAAAGTTCTCACACACACACACACACACACACACACACACACACACACCTTTCTTGGTTAAAACTAAAGGGTTATACTGGGTTTTGCTTTGCAAATTCTAAGTTAATTATTAAATAATTAAGTGTTGCAGTTGATTATAATTACACAAAGATATGATATATGTATGTACTCATAAAATTTCGTTTATCTTATTCTTTTCGTAAACAATTAAATTGATTGGATTTGCAAAAGAATTTAACATTTTTTTTTTACCATGATAGAACTTTATAAATTATAAAAGTACATACTATAGCAGAAAGTATACGCGCATGTTTTTATTGCAGATTTTACCGCATAAAGAATGCAAAAAGCTTCCTTCCTTCCTTCCTTCTTAAAAGATGTATACATTTTTTACTCTCCAGAAAGAGAGCAGAGAAGAAGGCTTCAACAAAAAATTACTACTAGGAAAAATACACGTCGAAGACACAAGATTTATTACAATACATTGTACATTAATAAATTAAAACTAAATTAATGATAGTAATTAATAGTTAAACATGCTCAATTTTATAAATCTCTAACTTATAAATTTTCCATAACTTTTCGCTCAGCAAGAGTATGTATGAATTTGACTGGCCGGCTGGCGACCAGAAAGTGTGCGGAAGGAGCGAGAGCGAGATGGTGAGAGGTTGGTTGCATAAAGCTGCTGCTACTGCTCAAGTAAGAATTGGAAGGAGAGCGCGGAGGAGAGGAGAAGAAGAAGGACTATAGGAAAAAGTTGTTTTGGCAAAAGGCATGAACTAAATATTCACAAGTTTCATAATATTATTGTTGCTGCTGCTGCTGTTGTTGTTGTTGTTGTTGTTGTTGCTTCTTTACTATTTGAACAGTATGTAATTACAATTACTCTACTGTCGTGTAGTAAGTACAGTTACTTATACCAATACCAATTGAATACTGACTGGATTACTTCAAGCATCCATCGGTAATTAATACTTGCTTCATTTCAAATTCCAGTTAAGCGCCATCTGGTGACACATGATTGCAGAAATAAAACTAAACCTCATCAATACTAACTATGTAATGCCTAAAGTAATTAAATCAATCGAATTGTAATTATCATTGCTGTTACTTATTAATCCACAAACGTTCGTTCAACTCAAGTAATTCCAATCAATTACTATGTACTTGAAAGGTGAGGGTCTCCCTCTCTCTCTCTCTTTCTCTCCCCCTTCTTCCTTCCTTCACCCTGCTTCTCTCCTTCCGACTGCCTCCAGCCTGCCGTGCTCCACCATCCCAACTGTCCTGCTCTAATCCGTAATCGAGATTTGTGCATACCCAACCAGTGAGCGATCGTCGGGCACCTCGCCAGACTGCACTCCCGAATTGAGTTGAAACGTTATCGTTTTAATCTGGTTTCGCTGCGCTATCAAATGCTGCAGATTCAGCGCCATTGGCTGCGTGTCCAGTGGGTCGACGAGCCCCGCGTCCACCAACTCCATTGCGATGCCTTCGGCTGAATCCTTGCCCACCGCAAATTCGAAGCGTATGTCGTGCAACTCCCGTCGCAGGTTACGCATGCGCAGCACCAGATTTATTGGTGGTGCTTCGTGGACGTCTAGGGCAGCAGTGGCGGCGGCGGTTGGCATCGGCATGTGTGCGAAGCCGGCGGTTGCTGGTGCTAACGCAGGCGCTACGTTAGTGGCGATGGCCCCCGCCACTGCACCACCACCACTAACTGGAATTACGGGCTCGGTGGCGGTGGCGGTCGCTGTGCCCTCCGTGAACTCGGAGGTTTCTACATCGCTGTCCGAGGAGTCGACGCGTTCCAGCCGATTGATCGGGCGATCATCAGATTCGGAGTCTGAGGACGGTTTGCCGCCGTTGTCCTCCTCCTCACTCGACCACACCCATTCGCCGGTGACCGTGCGATGCAGACGTCCCGAAGCACCCGGTTGTCGTTTGGCTGCCTTGTGCACACGCGTCTCCATCGATGGCCCAGTCTGCAGCAGCGTCTGCGTCAAATATCGGCGGTCCTTGGCCTTTTTGAAAAATGCATGCTTGAGCAGTTCGCTGGCGGTGGGCCGCTTCGAGGGCTCCTTCTGTAGGCACTCGACGATCATCTTACGGAATGTCTTGCCATAGGCCTTGTACTGGTCCTTCTCTTCGGCGCCCGTATCTAGGGTGGGCGGGTCATTCTGCAGGGTGAGCATCAGCACCTTCATGGGCGGGTACTTGTGGTAGGGTGCAGTACCGGTCGCCATTTCGATAGCAGTGATGCCGAATGACCAAATGTCCGCCTTGAAGTCATAGCCGTGATCCTGCTCCATTACCTCGGGCGCCATCCAGCAAGGCGTGCCGACAAAAGTGTGCCGTACCTTCTGACGGGACAGGTCTCGACCGGTCGCCAGCCAAGCGCTGACGCCGAAGTCAGCAATTTGTATGGTGCCATCGTCGCCGATGAGAATGTTGCCCGCCTTGATGTCGCGATGGATTTGGCCGTTCGAGTGAAAGTACTCGAGGCCCTTTAGCACCTCTTTGAGTACCGTTGCGATGGTGGACTCATCGAAAACGCCGTGCTTGCAGTTCGTGGTGCGCATCTTGTGCTTTATGATGTCCAGCAACGAACCGCCCTCGAGTAGGCGCAAAACCAACCACAGTTCCTCACGAACCACAAACGAGGTGTGGTACGTGACCACGTTCTCGTGGTTGCACGAAGACATCGCCTGGATCTCCTTCAACAGCTCGTCCATTGAGGTGTTCCACTTCTCGAGGTTGATGCGTTTGATGGCGCACTTCTCATTGCGGGGAAGGCACAGAGCTGCATGCACCACGGCGGTCGCTCCGACACCAATGACGTCGCGGAGCTCGTAGTCATCGTTGCTGTTCGGCCAAGGCTGTTTCTCCGAGAGAACTGGTGGCAAGTTGTTGTTGGGGGCAGTAACGGCAGCCATACTTGCGGCTGTCTGGGGGATGATGTGGCTGTCTGAAGTGGGCTGAATCGGGACGTTGGCTGAGGAGGAGGAAGTCAGATTGTGGTGGTGGAGTGTGTTCAAGAAGTGGTGGCTGTTTTGAGTGCTCTCGAAATTAAACTGGCCTTCGTTCTGTAAAGTCAAACCTTCCGAAATGTAGAAGAAGACGGTTGTTTGTGCTTCTGAATGTGGCTCTTCACCAGAGAGCGTCGAGCAAATAGGGCTGGGTGCTATCGGTTGCTTTTGCTCAGCAAATGCCTTGAGCGATTCTGTTCTGCGATTGAAGCCCGCTTCTGCGTTCAAGTTTTCGATATCTCTGGGTCTGTAATAAGCTGGTGGCGCGCACTGAATAACCGTTGACTGAAGATCGCTAGATGTTGTTCTGTTGTTGTCGTTTGAGTCAATGCAGATGGTTAGCGTGCCTTGTTGTTTGCTGAAGAATGCAACTCCTGGAAGAGATCAGAGTAAGAAAAAAGAAGCCTCTATTGGTTTTTGGTTTTTTTAGAGAATATATTTTTTTTAATTTGGATAGACTAAGGCTTTTATGTCTTCGTAGTTGGCGAAGAAGTGCGGAAAAATCGTCCGTATGCTAATCTTGAATACATTCATTCATTAAAGATTTTTGACAAAACACTAATGATTTAGCAAAAGCAAGACCCAATAATAGTTGTTGCGAGTTTCATGATATTGAGCTCTGGATAATGATTAAGAATAGTACGAGATAAAGAGATCTTACAAAAGTTTGTGATAAAAACAAATCCGTACTTGATCAAGTAACAAATAATCTATTAATTAATCAAACTAACTGATAATAGCTAGAATATATTAGATAACTCGTGACTAATAATAAGTAGCAGGTACATACTCAGAGCTAGTAACTAGTAGCTAAAAAGTAGTAAGTAGTAAAAAGTAGCTGGTAATTTATAACCAGCAACTAATAGCTGAAAGCTAGTAAGCTACTGATAGCTAATCAAAAGTAGCTGGTAAGTTATAACTAGCAACTAAGTTACAGCCAACTAATAGCTGAAAGCTAGTAAGCTACTAAGAGCTAGTCAAAAGTATCTGGTAAGTTATAACTAGCAACTAAGCTAGGGCCAACTAATAGCTGACAGCTAGTAAGCTACTGATAGCTAGTCAAAAGTAGCTGGTAAGTTATAATTAGCAACTAAATAAGTGGCAACACATAGCTGAAAGCTAGTAATCTAGTAACTAGTAGTAACTAGTAGCTAAGTAGCAACTAGAAGATAATAGATAGCAAGTATTGGATAGTATATAAAAAGGAGTAACTGGTAACGAGTGGTTACTAGTTACTGCTAATTAGTTACTAAAATCTAATAACTAGTGTGTATTAAATGATACTCGTAGCTAATAAGTGATAGCTACCAACTGGTAGGTGATGACGAGTAGCTAATAAGTAGTAAGTTACTAGTAATAAAAGAACTAGTAACTACCAACTAGTATGAATGCTAACGAATAACCAGTAACTACAGACTATGAGCTAACAACTAGCTAATAACGCTCTCTAATTGAACTATTAACTAATAATAATAGTTAAACAAATTGAAGTAATATTTTTAAGACAAATTAATATTTCAAAGTAATAATTTCAAATACTATCACAAGGCGTCCGCTCAACATGTGGCAAATATTAAAGATAAGAATACAACTGGATTTTTGTGGTGTATAAAATATAAAATATTTAATTATTCTTAATTTTCTTTAATACACCGGCGAGAGCAAGTATGTATTTATTCGAAAAGAATACAAAAAAAAATTTGAAATTAAATTTCAGTTGATAATTGCAAAAAAACGAAAAAACCATGAGAAACTGAATGAGAAAGTTTATTAAAAATAAAAAGAAATTATTAAATTTTCTTGTATTTGCTGAACATTTCCTGAAGAAGAATTTGCGAATTACTTTTTGATTTTTAAATTTAAATTCCAAGTATCGATAAATCAACACGTACGAAGAGGAGGTGTTTGGTGAGAAAGAACAAAATGGACAGCATAAACTGTCGTGGCTAGAAGAGCAACAGCTTAATTTTTTTATCAGTTTTTTATATGTACGAGTACATAAATACAATAAAACAAAAAGCGCGCATGCATGATATAAAATACAAGAGCCTTTTTTTTCTCTTAATCAACGGTGAGCTGGGACGAAAATGAGGTTACGCGTGTTAACGACAAACAGAAATTCATGGAAATGACGTATGGAAAGACAATAAAATCTGTATAATTCAAATGGATGGGTTCTCTTTGGTTTATTTTTGTTTTTTCTGGCGCTGTGATTAATGTCGTGGTGAGAAAATGACACGTTTAGATAAAATAAAAAATTTTTTCTTATTTATTTTCATATATTTGTATATACATATGTACAAACAATATTTCAATAAAAGTGATATGAGGGTGGTATATTATATAGTATTAGAATACATTAGAATACAAAGAAAAAATTGTGATGTTCAATGTTCTTAATATCAGAACGTAATGAAAGAAATTTTGTTTGAGCAAATTGATAAAATAAATGAATTCCTTTCTGCCTTGTTTTAAAAGTGATCGTTATATGAAATTTGAAAATTTGAAATTTGTCATGAGCACAAAACCAATTTAATTCGAATCAATTCAATTTGCAGAAACTTTCATTCTTAAAGTTGTTTTAGCCAAAAACTTAATTTTTGACAAAAGATTACATTGCAATGCTAAAAGGATTCAATTGGTTTGTGTACTTGCTAAATTAAATTGCTAAATTTTAATGACAGGTTTTGGAACGAATTTCCATCTATAGCTTGTCATGTTTAAATACTGACAAGCAATGACGGAAACTCATTCAAAAACCCATCATCATTAAATCCTGTCGGAAAAGATAACGAGCATCATGAAAAAATTGTAAAGCAGCAATAAAACACCTACAAACTTTGACTCGCTGAATTTTTAGTCACAAGAAAACACATTTACCCGTTAGTATTCTAAGAAAAAGCAAATATCACGAGACACGAGATATATTTGGCGTTTTTAGTTGGTTAAAGCTGGGTTTACATTAGCGTTTAAACGCATTCAAGTGTCAAAATTTGTGGTGCGCTTCCAGAATAAGAGAAACGAGAAGCTTTTGCGCTGGCAAACTTCTTTTGGTACTTGAAAAAGCGTCGAAACTAATGTAAGCGTAATTGTAAGTGCAGTAAAATGTTAATCTTATAAATCTGTATAAATGGTTTATTATTAATTAATAAAATAAAATACTGACAGCAAAATCATCACAAAATTTTTACTCCTGTCTAGGTAATGAAATATAATTAATAATTATTAATTAATTAGTTGTCAACTCATTTGGACTGATCACTTTTGAATAAAAATAAAATAAATATCTTATTAATTAATGATACTACAATCGATCGATGTCGGCGACGATAATGAAAACCATTATAAAAACAAAAATTAAAATAATTGCTTTTACTCCGACTGATAACAATTTTGAAAAAATCCCTAGAAATGCTCTTTAATAATAACGAGTAACGAGTAAACAATAAAATCAGATTGAGAAACAGTGACAAAAAGTAAAAAAAAAATTAAAAACCAAACGTAATTGAAAGCAAAAAGTCATTTCGAAATGTTTACACAACAAAACAATTAAATGAAAAACTCGAAATTGGCGGCATGTGCACAAAATAAATGTAAATTTGCTAAATGTAAATGTTTAAGTGAAATTATTAACAGAGAAATGCAAGATCGTTTTGCGTTAATGAATAAAAAATATACCGTTCACGGGTAGACAGAAAAAAAAACAAACGATTTGGTTAATTGACCAATTGAAAACGAATGATGGAGATCAATCGATCGTTGCATCGATCCACTGGACCGAACGTCCATTGCTTACATCGTTCAACGGAAAGTGTCAGGAGTTTGATTAAAATTTTTATCCATTCAATCAATTAAAATGCAGACGCAAAACAACAACAAAAACACAAATCAAAACAATAACCGTAAATTGCTGTGCTTTCGGTGATCAACTGATTGCAATCACATGCAGTGAAACTGCAAAAAAAAATTGAAAAGAAATTAATGAAAATAAATAATCTTTAGGAAATTTCCATTTAGGAAACTTATATTTTCAAGATCTTTTTAATTTTTAATTTTTTTAAATTTTTAATTTTTTTCAATTTTTAATTTTTTGCATATTCCGGCTTTATATACGATATTTTGTTTAACTGAGCACAAGAAAATAATATTTACGATAGAATACTTCGACGAGAAGGCAGAGAAGTCATAAAATGAAAAGGGACAAAAAAGTGGCGGGGGCTGCTTTCGTTGGCCGCACTCGCGAACTTAACGGACGTAAAGTTGATTCAACTGTCGCTTAACAACTGAACTGAATGCTTCAGAAAAAAATGTCTAAATGGAAAAAGACGACACTTTTTTTTTTGCCACTAAGAGAGCGGTTGACTGCCACCGCCGATAACAACACAACAACAGCAACAGCAACAGCCCAGCCACAGCCACAGCAACAAGCAGTGAGCGCTGCTGTGTATTCACTCGTACTTACTTGATAATTTACCACAAACGGAAAAAAATACCACAACACATGAAAATGAAAAAGTAAATGTAAATGAATTGGGAAAATGTCGTATGAATTAGTTAAGTCAATAAACGATACGACCAAATACGATACGATACGATACGATAGCAAACGTACTGTATACATATACATACTCGTATATAGTATACAGAGCGTGTACAACGGCGCCACTTGTTGACGTTCAGCAATATTCACGCCTGTTCTAGGCAAATAAAGAAAACAAAAAGCCAGCGGCTAAAGCGGCTAAAACCGAGCAGCAGCAGCAGCGGCAGCGAGTGAGTTGAATGGACGAATAATCATGAGTATTACTCGTTGTTGGGGAAAGTTATAGCGGCTGGGTAGCGTTGAGAGGGCGCAAAGTATGAAAGAATGTGAGTGAAGAGTAGAGAAAAATGCGGAGATGTGGGTGTGTGTGTGTGTGTGTGTGTGGAAGAACAAGTGGAGCAGGGGAGAGGAGAGTAAGAAATTGTGAAAAACCTAACGCTTATCACGTAAGTACTCGTACCTATGACGTGCGACATTCAAAAGATAGATCCTTAAATATTTTATTTAAGCTTATCAACAGCTGTCAAGAGCAGTTTATACTACGTAGTATTGTACAATATAGACGAGAGTATACGAGTATATTCGCGCGTAATCGTTAACAATGCCGGATTTTTACGTCTCCAATGACAGTTGAAAGTTGAGAGTTGAAAAATGACGCGAAATTTAAAATGACACCTCTTGTTGAAACAAGATACGAGTATTATGCTCTTGAAAATGTATTTTTTACTAAAAAAAAACGCCGAATACTTTTTCCCCAACCCAATATTTTCAATTATCGGCTCTGCTCACGTAACCACGTAACGATACTCCACATAAATCTTATGAAACCTTTTTTAAAAAAACCCTAAAGAAACCCCTTTCTTAAATTTTCCTACATCATACATTATTTATGAAGAAAAGTTCTTAAAATCGGTGTAACAGAATTTAACAATATTTTCATAGAAACTAAGAAAGTTTTTATAATTCTACGAAACTTTCATAAAAATGAAAATTAGTTTAATCCGAGGCGATTTTAGTAAGATTTCAAAAATTCCATTTAGCAGTTGATTTTTAGCAACCACCAGGTAGGTCTCTCTCTCTCTCTCCGGCTACTTAATTAAATTCTGAATATGTAGTATTTTTTTCTTTAAAGTTAAAATAACAAAATAATAAAGAATGGTTTTTTTAAAGATTTTTTGCTGAAAGTCATTGTGGTATTCGCGACAAAAGTCAACCAGCCATAAATTGCGAAAAAATGCATGTTGGCAAAAAAATGTATTTTTATGATACTAAAATTTAATTGCATTTTTTCTAATAGATTTCTTATTATTAATCTGTTATATAGAATTTGGCAACGTGAAGTGGAATTTCGTTGCGCTGTGCTTTTTTGTTTTTTTTGTACCAAAGAGACGACGACGACAACGGACAGATAGACAGACGTCGTCGATGAAATAAAAACAAAGTTGGTCTCGTTGTCGCAAAGAGAGTGTCATTTAAAAAATTCGGCGCCAAAAGTGACAGTTCTTAGAATCACTTTTCCTCCCCCCTCCCCTCCCCTTTCTTCCCCCTGCATCCTATGATCTCCTGCATCACATGCACGACACTTTTCTTCGCTTAACAGAAAACATATTGAGAATTTCTTTCTAAAGACGATGGTAATAGTCCACGAAATTCTTTTTCTAATCTAATGACTCAAGGCGTCAATCGAAATGCGTGCCATGTCGGTACGCGTCGTACGCATTTTCAAATAGTCACAATCCATTAGTCAGCGGCGAAGTCGCAGTTTTTCCCAAATTGTGTCACTTTTATGCAGGTTGGTTGTCATCACTGACGACTCACCATTGGTTTTCTAGCATTGCTAGCATTGGCTTAAAAAGAGAATGCTTTTTAATGTACTTTTGACACAATTTAGAAAGATTTCTTGTCTCAAAAAGTATTCGAACAGAAGAAAAAATATTACTTTTCTATTTTTTTTTAAACTAACGATCTTTTGCAGATTTTCTTGGTTCATCTTCATAACCATTATTCTCTGCATATACCGCTCTCTTACATTTATTATACACTGAAGAAACTTTTAGTTAAAATATTAAAATTTTAATGAAATATTAATTTGAAAATCCTTAAAAATTTATCGTTTTAAAAAAAAAAAACACTTCTTTTATTTCATTTTATTTAGAAAGATTTCTTGTCTCAAAAAGTATTCAAACAGAAGAAAAAATATTACTTTTCTATTTTTTTTTTTAACTAACGACCTTTTGCAGATTTTCCTGGTTCATCTTCATAACCATTATTCTCTGCATATACCGCTCTCTTACATTTATTATACACTTAAGAAACTTTTAGTTAAAATACTATTAATTTAAAAATCCTTAAAAATGCATCGTTTTTAAAAACAAAAAATATATCAATTCAACGAACTTTGCTTCAAACAAATTATATCACAAAGCCTCATGCCTCCGCCAGCCAGAGTCGATCGTGTCGAAGCAGCGGGCAGACTTTTTGAAGACCTTCTTCGATATTCTCTCTGTTTAATGGATTAAAGATGATACGGAAGGATATTGACGCTTGATCTGTGGCGTTGAATAGTTTTTAAAATCACAATCAAAAACGTATGGTACAATTTATCAATTAGCGATAGAGATTGTTACAAGATTGCTACGATCAAATGCGATATACATATAAAGATATTTCTTTGCAATTTTATAAAAACTTCACCACAGAAAGTAGAGTGGACTGGACGGACACACGACGACAACGACGA
The DNA here is from genome assembly GCA_949752815.1 of Conops quadrifasciatus. Lineage (NCBI taxonomy): Eukaryota > Metazoa > Arthropoda > Insecta > Diptera > Conopidae > Conops > Conops quadrifasciatus. Next base: position 10,205,180 of record OX457078.1, on the reverse strand, counting down.
TGACGATGACGATAAGCAAAAATCACGCTATAAAAATTAGCCACGAATTCAAAGGTTTCCAGGCGAAATCAAGTCAAAAAACATTTATCGAGCTGTGAAATCAATCAACTGATTTCTAAGATTCTTACTTTATCGATTTTAAGCTTATTTTTTTTAAATATTTTCAACAAAAATGGATATCTTTATAATATATTGTATATGTACATAGTATACACATATGTATATGTGTGTAATAGATATATTTATGTATATAGAAACATTTCTAGGCGAGTAGAATGAGGTGTAAAAGAGATGGGAAGAAGGCGTATTGGTTTGGAAATTAAATAATTTTTTCCATTATATTGTATACGAGGATGAGAAGTAAAAAAGAAATAAAAAATTAATAGAAAATAGAGATTTCGTAATGTTTTTGTATTCTTCGTTTTTTTAGGATTTCTCTTTAGCTACTTTTGCTAAAAATCGGAGACTCTTTTTTGAAAGAATTAACAAATATTTTTTATATACGCATATACGAGTAGTAGTTGTTGTTGTTTTTATTGTTATTGTTTCTATTTCCGTCGACGGCGTTTATTTCATTGCTTTTATTATTTTTCTTCACTATTTCTTTATATTGTTCCGTTAATTTTTCATTTTCATGTGATTTGAAGACGTTAATTTATTAATTTGTTGCTATCAAAGTTTAGTTACGTATAACTTGGTCAAATGATCACAACTTTCTTTCTTTCTTTTTTCATTTTATTCGTTTAAATAATTAGCATCATACTATTTAGCAAGTTATTTAAAGAAGAGAAGAAAAAAAATACGCTGGCTTTTTTTTTCAATTTTCTGTAGTCGTTTTTATTTATTTATATTAATCTTTTTTTTGCAGTGTATAGAAATGTGAGAAAATATTGAAAATTTATCAATTTTCCTTTTTACCTCTTTTACAAATACAATTTTTCCACCAATAAATTAGGTGCGAGACTCATCATCGTCATCGCTCAAATATCGGAGCGTTCACTCGGAGTTTTCGGCCAGTGTTTGTTAATCATTTAAGATTGATATCGATTAATTACTCCGAAGATTATTGTGCACACGCGTTCAATATCAATCAATCATCATAACTTTCAGTTTCAATATAATGAAACTACTTTATTGGTAATAAAAAACTTCACGTGACGTCTTCATAATAAATTAAGCAATCCATCGATCGATTGATAGAATGATGAAATTCTTTGAAATATACCGCGATCGTAGACCTCAGATTATTTGTGACAAATTCGTTGTTTTATTTGTTTTTTTTTTTTTTTTGACAAAACGAAAGAAGTTTTGTTATTTTCACAACTTCTCAATATTTTCGCAATAGTATTTTTTTTCTTTTTATTAAACGATTATAAAAGACTCATCTGATCAGCACGTTTGTAAATATTTTAATGATCTTCACCGCAAAAACTAAAATGATTTGAACGAAATTTTTTGTAGACATAAAACTCAGCAGATTGAGTAAGCACAGATCGCGAGCATTCATTAAATGAATTACATTCATTAAATGAATTAATGTGAGCAGAGTACAAAGAAAATAAAGCATGTCTACGATTTTTTAGTTAGTTATTGTATAATTTTCCTCTCAAAATCGACTCTCTTACTCATTCGCTCTCTTGTTGTTTGTTGGTGGCTCTCGAGAAATTGTTGCTCTCACCTAAACAGTGCAGTGTGTTTACTAGTATCGTATAATCATTACTTTACAACTAGTTATTTGCAATTCGTCATACTCGTTCTATTAAATTGCACATTTTTTTCGTTTGTCGTTTGTCAACAAAAAAAGAGACGTTTTCTATTGACTAATGCTTTAATTCAGGATTTTTTATACATCTCACTTCTTGCTGCAAAGTTGGCAACACCTGTTACAATGGGCTTGTCCACCCTCTTGCCACATCTCTCGTTATTGCGTTCAACGAATTATTGCTCTCACGAGAAAAAGAAATTTTATTACGAACATTTTTATAACGAACTGTGGTTTGGACTAGTAGAAAGCAAGCAGACTAGTAACAAAATTCGAAACCTTAAAAAAACAACGAGTAAATTTGATTTTTCTCACAGTTACTGATTTGATGAAAATCCATAAGTACCTAAATTTAAAAATTTTAAAAAAATATTATATATTTATTGGAAATATAATCTAAATTTAAATTTTGAATAAATAAATTGATAAATTTCCGAAAATTTTAAATCTGTTCTATTATATCTGCATAGACTAAAAATAAAAATAAATACTTATTTAAATTTTTAATTTTAAATTGACCAAAAAAAACCGTGCATAGTGACTAATTAAAAGAAAAATTTAGTGACCTCTGTGAAACGCCAAACATTTATAAAACAGTCTGTAGCGTACACAAATAATATACAAATCACGATGCTAAATTTATCACGCATACATACATAGTTTAAGACACGATAGCATAACGTGTACCACATACATTCATACTCTTATTTACATAATTTTTTTCTCTATGCTAAAAATAGCACAAATGATTTATTTTCTGGCAAATCTTAATAAAATGCACATTAAATCGAGTAAAGTTTAAAGTGACGAGTTGTTGACAATGCTCGCCAATTTATTTTGCACAACACATTGGTTTGGGTGTGTGTGCGTGCGCGTGTCTGTGTGTGTGTGTATAAGTTTTCTATTGTTTATCGTTCATTTCAACGAACTCACGTGCTGTAGCAGTCATGGCTGGCACACAAACAGAACAGCTGTTCGCTGCTCGAAGAGCACAGCGCGAGCTTGTGCTCAGCCAACGAAAGCGCCGAGTAATCGTTTGGCGAGCAAACGAACACAACAAGAGGAACGAGCAAGTTCAAAGTCAATTCTGCAAGCATTTTTTTTATTGGTTGTAGCAATTAATTTCATTTGTTCTTTGTCTTGCTCCGTCAGGAAAAAACCACAAAAACATTGTAATCAACGTTTGCAGGATTTTGTAATTTAAAATTTTTTTTGTTTTTTTTTTTTTACATTTTACTCGTATTTTCTGAAAATCAGCCAAGCATGGGTTGAGCGAGCGAGCGCATCACGTTGGGCGCCATTATTTTTAGCGAATGCGCGCGGCTCGCTTGCTCGATCGCTCGCTGGCTCGCTCGCTGTTTGCGATATTATGTGTGCATTGATGAAGCTTCTGAGAAAATAGTACTGGTACATATTTCGTTTTTTTATTTTTGGCAAGTAATATTTATTTTGATTCATTATGTTTTTGAAAACCTTTTGTTTTTGAAAATTTTGTCCAATGATCAACAAGTTTTGGCTAGATTATTATGTTTTAGAAGAATTTTTTAATATAAAGTAGAAAAAAATTATATCAAATGCAAAATTTTTTTTGCATGCTTTTTTACAATTTTGAATATTTTAAAATGGGATTTTCAATAGATCTAAAAGTTTTAGATTAGATTAGATTTAATTTAAAGAATAAAAAAAGTTAAAATATATTTCGCCGACAGATTTTGTTTTCGATTGAATCATAAGAATCTGAAAAATAGTAAAGGCTCATTTGATTAGCCTAAGATTAATTATTTCCTACGATGTCTTAAAAGTTTTTAAAACCTGTTTTTGTAGGCCTACAAAAGTTTTCAACCAATTTGAAATTATTATTACGAGTATAGATTTTTAGGTAATAATTTTATTTTGAAATTTGGCGTTGGTTGGCAGCAATTAATTTAGATTAGCCACCAGAATGCTTACAAAATATTTAAAATTTGTATGTAAGCACTTTTAAAAATTTCTAAAAATGACTTTAGAAAACAAATTCGTTAATATATAGAAAATCCAAAAACAAAAACAACCACATTTTAAATTCGAAACGTCGCTTATTGTGTCATACAAAATAAGAAGAATATGCATAAAAATGAATATGTATAAAAATAAATAAAATAAATATTTTAATAGCAAGAAATTGAAATTTGGCGAATATACACAAGAGAAGACAACAATTTGTGTACGACGAATACAACATTTCAGCTGTTCAATGTATGTACGAGTATGTGCGTACATATGTATGTATGTATGCAGATACGGATAAATTAATTTTTGTAACGCGTCGTTCTAATAAATAAAATTTTATCATTAATATGAAATATGGCGCGCAGATTTACACGCAGATAATTTCGAAGGAAAGATTTGTAAAATTTCAGAATTTTAATTAAATGAAGGAAGGTAGAAGGGGTGAACAAAAGGGGCACAATGCGAGGGGCACAATACTCTATCTATGACAGGAGGGTTGTTGACTTCGTAAATATGAAGAATATGATTTATTTATCACCAACCTATTACTAAGCGTAAATACACGATTATATTTTTAAAATTTCTAAGAAAATTTGTAAGAAAATAAAAACGTACGCTAAATGTTAGGTACATAAATTTTCCAATGTCTAAAGAAAACAAACCAACATTTGTGTTATCAGCTTAATTAAATCCAGTTAAGTTAAGATTAATATGACAAATTTAAAGATTAAACTGACAAAAAAAAAAAGCAGAATGTTGTTTTTTTTTGTCCTCTTGATTCCTAAAATTTATCCTCCGCGAATGTGAAAATTTTCAATTATATAAGTATATTTTTGCGCTCTCTTTCTTTCACACTTGTCTGTCCTGCACTAATTAATTGACAATGAAAGGAAAAACTATGGCAATTTATTTTTATTAAGTTGCTTGCGATTAAGACTGACTGACTGACTGTCGACGTATGTACAAATTTTACGAATTATGATGCTCATTCAAGAAAAAAAGCTAAGCTAAAACTAAGAAAATTATTTGCTTACAAAATGGTGTGCAATAAATCAATACAAAATAGCAATAAATTTTCTTTATACGTCAGAGAGAGAGAGATTTAATCGGTTCCGAATGAACGGAGACGGCGACTGGAAAGCCGAAACCATAAAGCCGTAGGTTGCAGTTCGTGTGTGTGTGTGTGTATAGTATCGTATATAATTATTAGTAAAAAATTGGATTGGACCAATTTTAGATTGGTTTTTTCTTTTTTTCATTAAATTATTTGTATGTATGTACGTGCATTCATACAATATAACTTTATATAGTATGTTCAATTTATCAAATCAATTTTGTATAATAAAACGGCAGAGGTTAACTGATTATATGGTCGTATTATACAATTTTGTAATATTTATGATGATCTTTGAAGATCTGTAAAAATGATCTAAATGCCGATCATTTTAATTCGCTGTAAAAGAAAATGTCCATATTTTTTGAACGTCGCTTTGTAATCCATAAATGGTAAGTATACAAATAGAAAATTGGAAGATATTGTTGTTTTATTTAAATATTTTTATAACGAGAGGAAAAAATAGATCTCATCTCGATTGAATAACAGTCGTCCCAAGTACCTCCACATTTTGCGATCACGTGCAACAAATCAATATTCAGTGCATTCACTAAATTCACAAACAACAACAACAGCAGTAAAAAGAAGGAGAACAGGAAGAAGGGGAACCCTCAAGAGGAAGTTAGATTTAAAAATACTCACGAAAAGAACTTACTCAATTGGATAAAAATTGAAGAGATTAATTACGTTAAGAGAGCAAAAAAGAGAAGCAAGAGAAAAAACAACACCGAAGAGAAAATACGGCGAGAGCGTAAATAGTCGCAAGAGTAATTAATTATTGTAAAGCCCTGCAATGTCAATTTCGAATCATTCGAGACGTCTCATGCAGCAGCTCTCTAGTATGTATGAATGTTCGTATTTCTTTAGAAACATCAAATTTTAAAGCAATAAAAAAATCATAATTTTTTTTTACCTTTTACAAAGTTTGTTCAGTTTGATTTCTTTCTTTGACGTTTATCGTATGACGTTTTTTAACTGCAGAACAATCAACAAGTGTTGCCAATTATTATTTTCCTTTGCTTATTTTCTATTTCAAACACTTTCAAATTCAATGCAGAAGAAACAAATTAACTTTTTTTTATTTAGTAACAGAAGTGGAAAAAACAAAAGCAATGTACCGATGTACCGATCGTGTCTTCTTACAAACAACAAATAAACTGCGCTACTCGTACTTTTTCGTTTGTTGCAAACTAAATTTTAAATAAACGATAACGACTTTTATCAGTGCTTTCGTTGTTGTTGTTGCTTTTATAATATCAAATAAAATGATTGGAATAGAAAACGACGAATGACAAATAGTACTAACAAATTGCCTCAATGTTGAATGTGAAATATTTACGTTGTTAAAAATTAGAATAATTTAAATGTTTTAGTGCAAGTGGAATCGCTTGTAGTAAGACTAAAAGTAATGAAGAATTTATTCAGGTACGATGGAAAAAGAAACACACGTAGTAGACACGCACTGATCAAATCAAGGTTACCAACTTGAAAAAAAAATACATATATTTTAATTAATATCTTAAAGTTGACTTTGTCAAAATTTAACCTGTTGATTTTGTTCAAACTTCTTGAAAAAGTTTAGTTCTGATGAGAAGAGATCATCTTTTCAAAATATTTTTGATTTAAAAAAAAAAATAATAATAATATTTAACATAATTTCAGTGTTTATTAAAATAATTTTACAATAAAACAGTAGATTTGTAAAATAAACAGCCTCAAAATGTTACTCAAAATAGTTACTTTTTATAAAAAATAACTAATTTCTATTCAAAACTGGTCATACGAGTATATTAACGTTTATTGTAAGTTTCTGTAAAAGAGTTTTTAAACACACAAAAATCAATAAAATCAATAAATTGTTTTTAAAGTGTAAATAAATGGTTTTTCCTTGAATAATAAAAATTATATTAACTGTTGTCTAATAAATATTATTTTTAAACAGTTGAAAAAAATTTGGTTAATGATAAAAAATGTTGGTATGTTGGATCCGATTTTCTAATTTTGGGTCTAATTTCTTTAAAATTTTGATGATTTTTTCAAAATAATATTTAAAAATTTATTTATTTAGCATTTAAAATGTAAAACTGTTATTATCACGATGTTAACGTAGGACTTATCCACTTTTATACAATAATAAATGGCTCATATATAAATTAAAATTTTTCAAAAAAGATCCTTAAAATTTACCACTAGATGGCACTTGCCCTATGTTTCAATATGATTTTCGTAAACTTTTGCATTTCTTATGTTGAACATCATTGACAGAAAAACAGTCTACTGCGTAGTTTAGTTTATAAACTTTGTTACACTCATTAAATAGTTTTTCGAATAAAAACATAAAATTACGTTAAGATAAATGTTTATGGGTCTGTTAAATACTGAGAGTCCTATAAAATTAATTTTAATTTTCATTCGAATAAATATTTCTTGATGATATTTAGGATGATTACGTTTTATAAAAAGTTGGTAACCTCGATGATGGATGGAAGGTAGATTAAAAAATTGGAGGAGCAAGAAAAAAAAAATGAATAAATAAATAAAGCAATGAAAGGAGAATCAAGTAACTAAAAAAGGGAACCGAATGTAATTGACTGACGTCTCCCACAAGAGAGACGCACACATGCACATGTACATTGAGCGACTGCTCTTGCACAGAAGGGGCGTTTAGGGGCACTTACTATAACGATTAATTTAAACTGCGCACATGGTCAGTCTATTTTTAGTCAGTCGCACATCAAAAATACACACACACACATACACACACACACACTAATTCGAGAACAGAGCACTTACACGAATAATAATGACAATCATAATCATTGCCCTGGAGGCAACACAACAACAACAACAACAATAACAAAAAATAAATGCGCGTAGCTTCATCTCATTTCTTGATAAGCATTTATTATAAAAATAGCGGTGAGGAGACTATTTTTAGCACAGATTATTTCGCATTTTAATGATTAGTTTGTGTGCTTGCGTCTTCGTGACGATAAATTGTGAATGTGGATGGTTTTTGAGAGGGCCGAGCAAGGTGTAGGAGGAGGCAAGATGCAATCTCTCTTTATTATAGCCTAACAGGAAGCACAATCGCTGAACCACGAAGTATCAATTTAAACTAAAACTAAACTTTGAATTGATTTAAATTTAAAAGGTATTACATTTCGTTCGCGAAACAATAATTAATCAATTAAATTCACTAAATTTTACTGCCATACAGTCGTAGATTCAGTCTGATGCCAATGCGAAATTTACGCTGCGCAAACAATCGATCGCCGGGCAAACAATCGATTCATATACAAATAGAAATTTCAATTATTTGTCAAATTCAGCTATAGATTCTCGTTTTGAAAACCAATCGCTAACGAAAAGCTTTGCTTATACGAGTACTCACTCGTACCATCTCATGCATTCTTCTAGTGATGGCGCGATTTGTCGATATTCTCCACGAACCGCATGACGTATACGAAGTGGTATGACTTTATTTGAAGTTTTGTCACTGTCAGAAACTGACAAACTAATTGTATTTCGTAAATGATTATATATCAGCAATCATTTAGCGGGGAAAAAAAACAACAAACGTGTCAACCGTTTAAATGCATTTAAAAGCATTTTTGTAGCACGTGTAAACAACGACAACAAGAACTATAGCAGCAGCAATAACAATCAACAACGACGAGAACAATCAACGTGCACAATCAACGCACTTAGACGATGTAATTAAAAGCAGATCAACATAATTTATTTTCAATTTTCATGCCGGAACACGATGATTATAATCGAAATATTAGATTGAAAAGCAAAATGATATAAATTGTGATAGCGCGCTAACACAAAACAATACAATACAACACAATACGGAACAGAATTGAAGAAATTATTTCGAGTTATCGGTAATGCTCAATTTACACGATAGATTGATTTTTCAAGTCGTATAAAGTAAGATCTGCAATTTGCGTCCAAAAAGTTGACATAAAAAATAAAAATTGGTATATTCCTTTAAATTAATATTATCTGATATTGGTAGAGTGAAATACAAAGCCGTGTAAACGGCGTTTGTATTACGTAAATAAGAATGTAAATAAAGCTCAGCCCGTATGGAAATGTCGTGGGCCTCGCGGGCTCATGGTAAGATGAGGCGAGGAAGGAAGAATGACAACTACTAGCATTAAGAGTTATTTATAGAAATGCAAAATGAGCGTATGTGACTACTCGCAATGTGGCTGTCATTGATGCAAAATCTCTAGATTTGCTTTCGATTGAGAGCTGAAGTGCAGCTCTCTCTGAGCGTAAATATTATTCCTATTCCTTCGACTGCTTCAAAAGCCCGTACTTCATTTCGTCCCTAAAGCATGGCCGGTTTAGGAAATTGAGGGTAGTTTGCAGATTCGATTATACATCCTTAATTCAGACAAATTGTCAATCCCGATTTTATTAAAGATTATTTATTACCCAAGTATGTATTCGGCTTAGACGTACATATGTAAGTATGTATGTACTTGTATTTATGTTTGTAGGGTGAATTTCTGAGAACAGTTTAAAACTTCTGGGCGAAAACGTTTTTTCTGAAATTGAAAACAAATGGTTTCAAAGGAAATCAATAATTTTTAAGTCTCCCAAGAAAAAGTTTCCCTTCCTTTCCCCCTCTCTTCACTCAAAATTTATTGAGATATCTGCCAAATGAATAAAAAGGAATCGCAAGACGCCACTGCTCTGGTAGCCCATTTACTAGAATTTAGAAAACCATAATCATTGATGTTGTTGCGGTATGTTCTATAAGAGAAGAAAAAAAAAAAACAAAACAAATTGCAGTAAGTTACGTATACTCTGCAGCTAATAAATAGAAAGAGAGAGAAAGAGTAAAGTGCTATAACAATTTAAATGTAAATTTATTCGATTCTTCTTTGTATTCTTTGTTTTCTATAGCATTCGAAACAATTGTAACAAAAATCAGACGTGACGGCATGGTGCACCATCAGCCTCAGTTGATTAAAGCGACTAAGTAAAAATTCGCAAGGTATGAAAGGAGGGATTGAATGTGCGGAAGGGGATGATGCATAGAAGTATAAGGAATAGCGAATATATTTCAAAACAGTAAGAAAAGTATGAACATACCGATTATTGTGTATGTGTGTGTGTGTATTCTAGTGACCAGCTGAAATTAGAATTGATTAAAAAAATGGAAGGCTTAGTTTGTTCTATAGCAATAAAATTCAGTAGTTTTTCTAAAAAACGAAACCGTGACGTTCGGAAAAAACAATTTATGTCGATTAAAATCAACAACTATTTTCCTATCCTCAGCATACTTGAGGTAAAAAACAGAGACCTCGTCTCCTTTGAAGCGCCACTGATTTTATTCTTGTTTCAATTCTATGAATATTCCAGATTGTATAGAACAACAACAACGCACAAAGCAAATGCCGGTTGCAAGGAAATAAGGAATAGGCCAGGATGATGGCTGAGGAAAAAATGTTTGCCCTGCAGCAAGTTATTCAACGATTACCATCTCGTAGACCACTTTTCCTAGGGTAAGAGGGTAGCGAGGCATGAGTTCGTACAATGATTTCTAAAAGTTATACGAAAGACTACAAACCTGTTTATTCTAAAAGCAGCTCGAGCAACTTTCGGCGAACCAATGATGTCTCCCCTCTCTTTTGCAAGAGCAAACTTTCGTAAACGCAGGCAGTTGATGCAAACTTCGGAGGTCAAAGAATTGTTCTGGGAACCGGGTGATATTCGTCGAGCCAACTATCAATTGATTTTCTTTCCCCAAATGCGACTCCTCGAAATGATCTCTGACCTTTACACAATGCGATGCGAAACTTTACTATTTGAAAATTGTGCCATTTGAAGCAGATTCAAGGGAGGAGGAATCTGATTAAAACACCAGACAAATCAATGCGTTAATGTAAGCACACAGAGTTCACGACCACGACGGTGAATAATTCTCGGTCCACTTATATCATAGTTTGTTGGCCTAATTTGGTTACCACTAGACAATTAAGGTTTATTGCTCCACAACCAAAACAGCTTTATGGAAAATTCTGTTTCGATTTTATGCAAAATTAATGTCGAATTAAAGAAGCAAACGCGTTGAGAAATACGGCAAATACCAAAAATCCTAGCTTCCCATCAACTTTTTCACGAATCAGTTATCACGGCAAGCAAATTCCTTCGTTTCAATTCCGCTGTACTTTATTTTTGACAACTGGAATTCGTTGAAATAGAAAAGAACGATTGCGTGGTCTAACGAGTTGAATGGCAGCGGCATTGCCAGATAAAATTATTTTATTTTCTGTGTAATTAATGTTAAAAGAGTGGATCTAACAAACAGAACTAATAATTTTACAAAATGTAAATCTTTCCTAATTTGTCAACCATTTATTAAGCTACTCGTATTATAGCATTTGCATGTTTAGTAGTAATTTTAATTTTGAAATATCTCGCCATCAAAGGAATTAGTTTTGCATGCAATAGCGTATGTATTGTGCTGATTAAATAATAAAAAGTTGAGTAGAGAAATAATATGTATTAAAACACATTAAAGATTAATACTTCCTTTCAGACTTCAATACATAAGGATTATTATTGTTTAGCATTGAGAGTGAATAATGCACACACACACATTTTAAACGAAATAAAACTTTAAAACAAAAAAGTTAACCAAAAACCATTTCAAATAATTACTATGTATATTTATTTAATTTTAAGTTGGTCCTTCGGGCTGCATACATTCTGCTTCTGAGCAATATACATACATTTTTTTGGTTTAGCAAAAATTGCAAAGGAACAGAGTCCCAGGCGTCATAACCGCAAATCCAGCGACAACGAAAAACAAGCCGCAGCTAGAGCCATTCTCGAGACGCAGAAGCAATTTGGTGAAACTCGAACAACATCGCGTTCAATTCAACAAAATAACAATTTTTTTCTATTAAAAAGCAATAAGATTGTGAATACAAAAAGTTGTACAATTTCATTTTCAGAACTCTTTGCGGAGAACTCTAAAAAAATGCAAAATGTTGAAACCAAAATTGAATGAAAAATGAAAGATAACAAAATAAATTAATACAACTTTAGAGAAAATATTATACAATTGATATGAATACACACTTTTCAAATATATTATACTAAATAAATTCTAAATCTTATATTTTGTTGGTTCGATAACGTGCTTGCCAATACCAGAAAGCACAAACTTTTACTGTTTACTAAAAACTTGTTCGATAACTGTTGAAGTAAAATTCGCTTTGCTTACAAAAATTGAAAACTTTAAAATTTTTTACTGGAAAAGTAAAGGAGAAAAACTATTAAAACACAATATAACTTATCTTATCCTAAATAAATTTTAAATTAAACTTCAAGAAATTTTAAAGATAATGCCATATCTCGTCCGTAAGTTATTTTATGGCAACACTGGACTGGACTAACGATTGATCGGTTGTCGCCAATTTAACGGACAAACTTAGTCCATTTACTTAGTCCAGTAATGTACAATATAATTATTTTCAAGGTATATAATGTACGCCTACACCGCGTGCAATCACCGTCGTGAGGACTCAAAGGAGAGGTCGGTGTCTATGCTTAACCATTAAACCATTTCTACCATCTCTCCTCGTATTACCAACGACATATGACAAACTATGAAGGTCATAAAAGTTTACATATAAAAACTAAACATTTAATAATAATAATAATTTTTCTTTGACAATATTTTTAACCTTAAACTATAAAAGCTTTATAATTGTAAATATTGTCTGACGTCAGAAGTTCATTCTGAATCTTGATGACTAAAGTTGCTTAAAAATATGGCTTTATTATTCTTCCTTTCTAAATTCTTTCTTGTATTGATTGAAGTGTTTATTCTTAAAAATAAGAAAATATAAAAGTTTGAGCTTTTTCTTTATCTAAATCTTTATCTGTTTCCCTCCAGTTGAGCCATGATGTAAATAAAGCAAGAACCAAAAGGGCAAGAATAACTTTGTCCATTACCATTACCATATGTACACAGATCCAGACTAAGATGTTTTTTCCATTCAAGTAAACTGCTGAAGCATCAAGAAAATGTCTGTGCAGGCGCTCTAAGGTGGTTTGTGTGTAAAAGGCAGTGACGCACATATTTGGAGATTAAGGTCCATGGTGTACGAGCTCATGTGAACATATAAGGAAAATTGAAGACAAGCTTTAGTGTTTCCCAGAAAATAAACCTCTTTCCTTTAATTGCAAAAACATCCTACCATTTTTCAACTGAATTGACGTCCCCGTTCAATTTCTTTCCCGATTCAACGTTTCTTCTAACGTTTACAAGAAGGAAAGGAACATCTCTAGGAATTAAATCAAATAAAAGTGGTTTTAATTAAGGCTGATCCTAAATAGACGAGTAGCTCAGTAACAAATTTGAACGAATACTTACGTAAGAATTGAATTGTGTATGGCTGCCCTAAATGGTATACGAATTGATCGAACTTGAACGAAACATTCGGATCGGACGTAGGCCTCCGTAAGTTTCTAACAACATACGGAGCTACTCGTCACAACAACAATTTTAACAAAATTTTTGGGAACAGCTGATCAAAAATTGTATGTTTTTAATTGATAATTTTCGAAAACAGCTGATCAATATTTACATTTTAGCTTGTGTACCATTTAGGGCAATAAGCTAAAATCGACAGAACGAATGCAAACAATACGACAAGTTTTGTACGGAGCTACTCGTCTATTTAGGATGAGCCTTAACTAAAAAAGAATGAAGTTGCCATAATAAAAATAACCTATTTTAAATTCAAATATTATCACTCGCCAAAGACTGAGTGGAAAAAACGTTTCTAACCGAGTTGGCCGTGAGATTTAACCCAAAGTAAAAAGCTTCGTCAGTGAGTTTTAAGCTGAATTTTTCGTATTTAACGAAAGTGAGTGCAGACGATTCAAGTTGTTTTGAATAAAAGGGTGGTTAAAAATGGTACGCAGTATTTTTTCACAGCGTTACAATTACGCCAAAATACGAGTAAATGAAGCCCTCGATGGTAATGACGATGATGTTCGATTTTATTACATATATATGTCTGTGCTGGTGACTCTTTAAAGAGAGATCTCTTGCTAATATCTTACAGATGTCTTCCGCCGCATTGCGATCTTTCCCAAAATTGCCAAATTGCCCAAACTAAAGCGCACCTACTACATTGCCACGCCCAAACCGATGGTCGAGAAGAAGAACAAGGCGAAACCGAAGCATAAGAAGCTGCTGCGTTCGGCCGATTGGTAAGTAAAAAAAAAAAACCGCACGAGATTTTTCTGACGTGTCGTCCCCGATAACGCCCCCGATAACTCTTTGCGCAGGTACGACAGCGATTTCATTCCGATGACTACACGCTGTGAGCTGGAATTGATTTTGGATACTCCTTTGATGGAACGGCACTCGGGTCACAACTCAAAGGGCACCTTTAGTCATGTCTACTGGAAACTACCGGAGGCGGAGGAGTGCTCGGAGTCGGCAGCTGCAGCCGCACCGGCTCTAACGAAGCCAACGTGTTCCGTACAAGCTGATGACAGTCAAGAGGCTGCAAAAGAGCCGAACCAGCTGCTAACAACAAATGCCACAACATCAACGACAACGCAGCAAACTTTACAGCAACAGCAGCAACACCTGCAGCAGCAGCAACAACAGCAGCAGCTGCCGCAACAGCAACAACAGCAGCAGCAGCAACAACAGCAGCAGCAGCAGCAGTGGGTGCAACATCAAACGCCACAGCTAGCCGAGCCAACACCTCCGCCAAAGGAAACAGAAGTAGTTACTGCTCGTCTTAGCCTCGCCGCTACCAAAGAGTATCACGATTTCGAGTTTGCCGTTCCCGAATTGAATAAGCGGCGCCGCACAAAGCATTTGGAGAAGAGTTACGAGTGCGAGCAGTGTCATAAGAGATTCGATCGACCCTGGGTGCTGCATGGTCATATGCGCCTTCATACCGGCGAGAAGCCGTTCGTTTGTCCCATCGAATCATGCCAGAAGCGTTTTGCCGATCGGTAGGTTATTTTTCTTAAGATACGTATTAGCTGCGACTCTTTCTATGAGTTCCTTTTATGTACTTTTAGTTCGAATTTACGCGCTCACCAACGCACCAAAGGTCACCATCATTGGAATTTCCAGTGTCCACAATGTACGAAAGCTTTCAGTCAGGAGAACTATTTAAGCCGGCACAGTTTGGAGGCGTGTCGTAAGTTCTTGGCTGCCCACAAGAATGGCTGAAAATGCATGAATATTTGAGTTTTAGCAGTTTCTTGTTGTTTTGTGTTCTTTTTTGTTGGTGTTGTTGTTGTTGTTAGCTAGCTAATGCATGTCTTGAATGAATTTGAATAAATTGATATTAGATTAGATAAGTTTTGAGGTTACATCGAGTTACAATACAAATACATATGCAATTTGTATGCCATTAGAGAGACGAGTGTGGATAGATTATGTTAGCTGCGTTTAGGAATGACAATCAACAACGTATTCAGAGCACACGATTTTCGCTGACAAGCAGCATGAAGTGATTGTCGATGCTGAACGTAGCCATTGTATTGATAAGTACTCGTTGTGTTGACACTCGTTGAAGCAGCTTTAATAACCTCATCATCGATTTGTTCTTGCCTTTCCGGCGATTTTCGAGAAAGGAGATCTTTTACAATAACGGTTTGTTATATTAATCACAATTAAATAATTAAAAATTGTAATTATGTACAGAAATAATTTTTCGTTACTTTCAAAAAGTAAAGAAAATTCAATGGTTTCGGGTGAAATTTCATTTATTAATTCCAAGCGCACGCTTTAATTGTGTTCCAAAGTGCACAAAAAGAGAAGCTTAATTCGATATCATTAGATAACATGGCGATATCTCAAAAACTGCTCGATTATATCCTAGTACGCATAAGTTTTCTTGCAGTTCTTAATTGAAATTTATTAAATCTAATAACACATTAATACGTTAACACATTAAAACTGGAATTTCATTTAAATTCTGGTCTTCTGCCTGTTATTCCTCAGCCAGAGTAAGTGCCGGCGAGTAGAGGAATTCCCGAGTTGTGTTGAATGAAATAAAGGAATGGTTTGTTGACATTGAAGGTATGCACTAATTTGGAAGCCGGTATAATGGTGCTGTCTGCTCTTTTATTATCTAAAAACATAAGAAAAAAAATCATATAAAATCATAAAAAAATCACAATCAATTGTGATGAAATCGTTGTCTCGAAATTTATTCAAAACGCTTTTCGATCTATTCAATCGATCCGTCTGCGGCACACTTGTCTTATATACGAGTATATCCTTACCTTTCGTTGCACTTCCTTCGATCGTTTCTCGCTCTCCATCGGTGCCTTGTTCATCCACTTGGAAGGAAGTGTCTGCCTCAATTCTATATAGACTTATAGACTCATATTCGTAAAGTATTTTGCTGAGCCGTACATCAGCGGAAAATATCCTTTTCACGCCCAACTAAAATAATTGCAATTGATTATACATCATTCTGGTCGAAAGACATGCCTTGTCATGTCTTACCTTTTCCAACGCATTATTAAAAATCATACCAAATTGAACTGTTTTGAATTTCGGCAATGTCACTCTTGTGTCCGTGTAGCTCATTCGGTCAGTTGCTGCTTCCAGCAGCTCATACGTCAGACTGCGCTCTAATTGTGGCAAGCCATAGCGCGACCGTGGCAGCAGGATCAACATGGACGAGTTGTCCTGATAGAACAATCTCAAGGCGGTAGCGCTCAGTTCAGGCAGATCTGCGTACAGGAAATATCCACGATGGCGCATCATTGGCATTTTCTTAGTGGCTGCCTGGCCAAAATGGAAATCTCTCATTTGTGTTTGGGCCTTGTCGAACTTCTGGAGCCAATCGTTTTTGAACTGCATCACATTGATAAGTTCGATGGGCGACATGCGCGAGTATAAATTGATAGAAAGCGTGTTCTCAGTCACTTTGTGCTTATGCGATTTGGACCAGGCGTCCATTGCTGCGTTCGGCGTTTCTCTTGAGACGTGCACTTCCTGCGTGTTTGGCAAACTGTATACGGAGGCCGCTTTGTACTCTAGACTCAAATAGTATCCGTTCAAGACGAAAATGCGCTGTGTTAAATTCACAACATCGTTGTTCATGTGTCTCGCTAAAGCATCGCTGAAAACAGTTCCTGTACTGGGAAGTATTTGGTCTAGTTCTGTGGCGGAATCGTTATCGGCGCCCGAACGTATCAATGTAAGCATAATTTGCAGCGCAAAAGGGCTGAACAGAACATCTTCGTCGCTCGTTCTCATGACATTTATGGCAAAACGAGTGGAGCTATTGGCAATTATTTCATGGCTCGGGGTCGGTGCGGTAGACCTAGCAGGCCGCCGGGCAGCGTCCGCTGGAACGGCATTGAGAATGCAACAAAACAGGGTCAAGACGACCGCCGAATGTGCTCGAGAATAAACTGGAAGAAAAAACGTAGCAAAAAAACGTATTCATTTCGGTGATAATGAAATTACCAAAAATCTAAAAAAGACGGAAGAAGGAATTTGTTCTATTTTGAATGGACCAATAGTTTTATTAAATTAATAATAACGTACTCCACGTTTTTTTACAAAACTCTTTCAACCAAAAGCGCTTTATCGTAAGAAAGTTTTAAGATATAAAATAATAATAGTACTAACATGATTTGGGGGAACCCCACCAGGAAATTTACATTTTGAAATTTCGAGTTTGAAGACACTCGAAAAAAATATAAATTTTTATATGACAAAAAATGATATCGTTGACAAAACAATTTATAATCCTTTCATAAATAAGCAAAAAAACCTTTTAAATGATCCTTCATTGCCTCTACACTGTTTTATTTAAGAAAAATTATACTTACTTGGGTTATTTAGAAAATTTTCCATTAAGAAATTTTTTCTCTTTTCAGCCTGACGATACATACTCTTTTTCTGCAGGAAGTTGGAACTATTTTTCGCAGCTTCTTCAGGACTGATGGATAACGAGTGTCTAACTGTTCGTTTTATCTTCTTTTTCAAAAGATTTCGGAGATAAAATTGATAGTTTAAAAAAAAAAAAGTTCAAAAAAATTCAAAACTTTTTGCTTTGAATTTGTTTAATAAAACTTATGATAACATTCTTATCTCATTGTTTGTTGATAGTAATTAAAATGATCTTCTATGATCACAAAAACAAAAACATTCTAATTTTTTAACTAAATATCAAATGACGTGTGCAATAAAAAGTTTTGGCCGTGAAGGTTAATATATTTAACCTTTGTGTCCGCAATGTATAAGTTGAGCAACTACATATAATTTTATGATAAAGTGGTATGACACCAAGCTTATTTAGAAGCTTTCTAAAGTTTTGCTTTGAGTTTAATTTAAATAAAAATAGTTTTGACTCTACGGTTGACCTTTCGATGTATGTACTCAAAACTTTTGTTGGAAAGAAAGTAACATTTTAAGGCGGCAAATTTCATTATGTCTTCGTTTCTCGAAAGATTACAATAAAGTATACTAACGATGACTTAAGTTATATATATGGCGTTATTTTTTTATACCCGCTTTTAGTTTCTATAAATTAAAAAAAAAAATTAATATGTTACATTTTGTATATTTAAAATTTGCTATAAATTAAAGCTTGTTAAAAAAAATAACATCAAATAAGATGAGAAATTTTTTTTATACAATTTAAGTACACATTTCATAATCCAGATTTTCCCAAATTGGACCAATCCCCGGTTTTGGCCTTTTTTTAACCAACTGCAGTGTGCACGCACCGTAATTCTTTCGAATAAGCGCTTAATTTTTCTTTTTTTTTTGCAAAATAATCCGTCGAAATTTAATTAAATCGAATTATTATTAAATTTGTTAAGGGCAAATGAACAAATGAACTGCTCTGATGATGATTGTTGGACAAAAAGTAGGTACGATTGTGTGTTTTTGTGTTGTTTTTTTTCGAAACTAATTAATCGCGGCATTTTGCAAAAGAAATTCATTGGTTAAAAATTTGTATTAATGGTACGATAATAATAATAATAATAATGAGAATAATAACAAAAACAATAGCAATTATAACAACAATAAAAAAATAGCAACAATAATAGCAGCAATAACGATAATCCAATAAATACTGCATAAAAAGAGAAATTTTTCATTTTCTAAATTCACTTTTTGTTTCCTTTTTATTGAAAGAAAGTGAATACGCACTTTGGTAATGCTCCTGGTAATGCGTATGGTAATCGATGGTGTTGATTGAGTCTTGCTGTTAAAGCTTCGATTAAGCTTAATTAGATATTTTTTGCTGCTTATTCCGATGCGCGCACAAACTCACCATCATAATTCCTACGTATAATTATGATTATATACGGCAAATTTAACATTTTCAATTCCTACTCAATATAAATCAGATTACGATTGAATGATTGGGTTTTATTTATTATTTTTTCCATCTCTTACAAATGGAAGAACAAAGTGAGCATACACAGAAAAAAATTGTATCACATAAAAATAATAAGATCTCCTTAGTGAGCCATTTTACTATAAAATCTTATTAATCTTATTAATTTTATAAAGAAAACCTTATTGTCTTGAAACAAAAACTTAATCTTATTAATTCGTGCTTTTAATCAGAAATTCATATTTTTAAAAACGTGAAAAACTCATTAAATCAACAAGTCTGTATGAAATTATGAAGAATTCTTATTATTTACTGCTTTTAATAAGAAAAACTTCTTATATATTGTATAATGTCGTCGTTCTGGCCCGAACTTTGATAGTACATACATACTTCGATATTTTTGCTGTCAGGTTTATTTCAGATTTATAATTTGTCTTAATTTTTTTATTACAATTGCATTGTTTATAATGGACGATCTTGGCTTCTCCGTTGTTAGCACTTTTCGCCTTTATATATACAATATACTTTGCAAACAAATAGCAAATAACAGAAACAGGAACACTTGTTTACGAACACGAACACGTGTTCACGAGCACGAACACGAACACTTGTTCGCGAACACGAACACGAATACGAGTTCACGAGCACGAACACGAACACTTGTTCGCGAACACGAACACGAACACGTGTTCAAGAGCACGAACACGAACATGAACACGTGTTCACGAGAACGAACAAGAACACTTGTTCGCGAGCACGAACACGAACACTCTTTCGCGAGCACGAACACCAACACTTGTTCATGATCACGAACACGAACACTTGTTCGCGAACACAAACACAAACACTTGTTCGCGAACACGAACACTTCTTCACGAACACGAACACGAACACGAACATGAACACGTGTTCGCGAACACGAACACGAACACGTGTTCACGAGCACGAACACGAACACATGTTCGCGAACACGAACACGAACACGAACACGTGTTTAAGAGCACGAACACGAACATGAACACGTGATCACGAGCACGAACACGAACACTTGTTCGCGAACACGAACACGTGTTCACGAGCACGAACACGAACACGAACACTTTAATAAAATAATAAATAAAAAACAAAAAGCTATTAACTAAATACTGGTCAATTTATTTTGAATCGCACAAATCATATTTTAATGTAAATGAAACGCTTAACTATCAAGCTTTAAATTGTCATTCTAGATACACTTTCCAGTACATCTATTATGTTACGACTTATCTTACCTTAATAATAAGAGCGACGGGCGATATATATATGTATATGGGCGATATGTTTACGAAAACGTGTTCGCGTTCGTGAACAAGTGTTTGTGTTCGTGAACAAGTGTTCGTGTTCGTGTTCGCGAACACGTGTTCGTGTTCGTGCTCATGAACAAGTGTTCGTGTTCGTGAACACGTATTCGTGTTCGTTTTCGTGAACAAGTGTTCGTGTTCGTGTTCGTGCTCGCGAACAAGTGTTCGTGTTCGCGAACAAGTGTTCGTGTTCGTGTTCATGAACATGTGTTCGTGTTCGTGCTCGCGAACACGTGTTCGTGTTTGTGCTCGCGAACAAGTGTTCGTGTTCGTGCTCGTGAACACGTGTTCGTGTTCATGAACAAGTGTTCGTGTTCGTGTTCGTGAACAAGTGTTCGTGTTCGTGCTCGCGAACAAGTGTTCGTGTTCGCGAACAAGTGTTCGTGTTCGTGAGCATGTGTTCGTGTTCGTGCTCGCGAACAAGTGTTTGTGTTCGTGTTCGTGAACATGTGTTCGTGTTCGTGTTCGTGTTCGCGAACAAGTGTTCGTGTTCGTGCTCGTGTTCAACAACAACAACAACAACAACAACAACAACAACAACATCAACATCAACAACATCAATAACAACATCAACAACAACAACAACAACAACCCCCCTCCCGACAACAACAACAACAACCCTCTCCCGACAACAACAACAACAACAACAACGACAATGACAACGACAATGACAACGACAATGACAACGACAACGACAACGACAACGACAACGACAACGACAACGACAACGACAACGACAACGACAACGACAACGACAACGACAACGACAACGACAACGACAACGACAACGACAACGACAACGACAACGACAACGACAACGACAACGACAACGACAACGACAACGACAACGACAACGACAACGACAACGACAACGACAACGACAACGACAACGACAACGACGACAACAACAACAACAACAACAACAACCGCATCTCGGATCCACAAATCCACCGCATATCGGATTATTACAATCGTTTTCTGTACCGAGGAGTCACCCAAAATCCTGGCCAACAGCTCAATTGAGAATTCGGGGATGGGTGTTGGGTGTTGATTAAAACAACCGATTATCGAAAAAGGGGTGGAAGGGAGAAGGGAGTCTCACCCTCCTGGAGACTCTCTCGGATGCAACTTTGGTTAGAGACGGTGGAAATTTATTGTACTTCTATTGAAATTCTTATCGCAGTCTGGCTATTTCTTCAAATCAGGGCATAGACGTACACGAGTGCAATGCTAGGTCTTGGATACCGTTACCCCCTACGGTAGCAGTTAACGTCAATACAGAAATTATGACTTGAACAATTATGAAAAGAATTTTTGGACCTTGTATGTAGTCTACGTCGAAAACTGTAGAGTACTTTGCTACATGTCGAAAACCTTAACCTTGTCGAAAACTCTTAAACATTCAAGAGGTTAGAAGAAGTCTACGTCGAAAACTGTAAAGTACTTTTCTACATGTCGAAAACCTTAACCTTGTCGAAAACTCTTAAACATTCAAGAACTTAGAAGAAGTCTACGTCGAAAACTGTAGAGTACTTTCTTTACATGTCGAAAACCTCAACCTTGTCGAAAACTCTTAAACATTTAAAAACTTAAAGAACGACTCAATCAAATATCGTTTTTTTACTCGCGAGATGTATAGAATCTAGTATTATGACAAGTATAGAATCTAGGAATCCAGCTTGTGTATACCCAAAATGCGCGTGCCAAAGTGTAAATAATGAAAGAAACAAGAGAGAAAGCGATGAGATTCACGAATATATACATCTCCTCTCTTTCTTCTGTTTCTTCTAATACATTTTTACTCGCGCCTTATAAATGTATGCGAGAGCGAGAGTGCAAGTAAAAATATAATAATGAGAGAATAAATAATAGAGGAAGAGTCTGATGGCATAGAAATAAGTGATGATCAAGACTCAGCACTTTGAATAAATAAAATTCATTATCATCAGTTTGTTCTTATTTTAATTACAATACGAAAGTCAATTTTTCAGAGTTTTCCGAGAATTTTGTTTACTCTACACCAATTTGGTTTGATAGTCTACTGTGGGTATTCGACATGTCGAAAATGTCGTAAACTCGA
Organism: Conops quadrifasciatus; assembly: GCA_949752815.1. Taxonomy (NCBI): domain Eukaryota; kingdom Metazoa; phylum Arthropoda; class Insecta; order Diptera; family Conopidae; genus Conops; species Conops quadrifasciatus. Next base: position 10,182,508 of record OX457078.1, on the reverse strand, counting down.
CAAAGTATTCGACATAACAACCCTGGTGCACACAGCATTAAAGTGGTGCTAACCCGGAGTTACTTAGAATGAAAGTGCGTGCGCTAAATGAACTACGCTAAAGTAACCCATCATTTTGTATCCGTTTTCGACCAAAATATTTATGAAATTCAGCGGATGATTATTTAACGCTCGCTATGGAATGGCGCTCGAGTGGCGAACGAAGTTCATGCCGCTTGACTGACTGCCACCATCCACCCATCCATGAAGTCAATGTTTAGTGTCTTGGTCTTGGTGGCTTTGGTTTGGTCTTGGTGGCTTTGGTTTGGTCTTGGTGGGTTTGGATGTGGGTGTGGTAGTGAGAATTCGTAAGGAATTCGTGGTTTTGGCAAGAGTTTGTTTTGTTATTGTGTGCGGTTTACAATGGATTTGTTTATTTTGCGGGACTTATTTCTTGTCTTTTTCATTGTCTCTCTGACTGTCTGTCTCACTGTATGTCTGTCTCTTCGTCTGTCTGCCTGTCTATCTCTCTGCTTGCATTATCTAACGATTGCATTCTACTACGTTCGAGGTTTGTTTACCGACTTGTTTCCAGCCTTTAATCCTGACGCCGTTTAACTACCTTGATTTCAATGAAGAAGCCAATCTGGTTTGCCGGGCATGCTTCATCCGGGTATGTATATGTGTATGTGTGTTTGTGTGTGTCTATGTGTTCTTGTGAAAACTTGAAAACTTTCGTTGATACTGAAAACATTTTTCGATACGCATTTCATTTGTTTTTGGTTTCTGTTTGGTTTGTTTTGCTTCAACGTTTACATCAACGAATTTGTGGAAATGTGCCGTAGGAGTTTGTGTCTGTGTGTGTGTGTGAGTTTATTTGTCTGCGCGTAAGATACTGTTAAAGGAATCTGCAGTACAATCGTAATGTGTTATCCTTGATGATCTTCAACCTCTTTGCCATCAACAAGACTCGATTTCAAAACAACCATTCCTGCTGTTGTTGTTGTTGTTGTTGTTGTTGCGGCAGCTGCTGCAGAATAATCATCATAGGCACAAAGGATATGATATTCAAATGCGCTGCTAATGATGTATGCCAGAGTAATTCAACTGGTTGGTGTAAGTGTGTGTGTTTGTAATGGTGTAAATGTGTTCATCACGCGATTGTTGAATAAATTTGTTTTTGAAAATTGTGGAATCTATCTCCGGGATAGCTTTAATAACTCTTAAGAGTACTCTTTCTACGAAAGTTTGTATTGTTGAGCTAATAAAAAAAATAAGAAGTAAAAGAAGAGAAATAATTAAAAACAAAAGGAGTAACAGAGAGAAGCGGTTTGGGGCAACTTTTTGCTATTTCAAAAACTTAAGCCGCTTCCTACCAATTTCTTGGTTCGGTACCTCTCAACCAACCCAGTCACCGTTTAACGCTCAATATCCGGAGCGAAGTTATTTTGATGACTTTCACCAAATAAGTAAAAACAACAACAACAACAATATCAACAAAATTGACTTAACCGTGAGCAGAAGCTGAAGCAGTATTAGCAACAGCAACAGCATAAACTTTTAATTAATTTCGCACCACGCCTTAACTTATCGCAACTAACTTCACCTGTAAAAAGAGCGAACGCCATCTTGTGACAGAAGCGTGTCGGCGGTCGTTCGTTGGCGTAACCGTAAAATGAGCTTGACTGTTGCTTCAACAAGAGCATTGAATAGAGCAGCTGCCCGATTTCAGTTGCTGCCTTGCTGCATGCACTTAAGCAGACGACGACGCAACAATAACAACAACAACAGCAGCAGCAGCATGGAAAATAACTGCAATGTGTTCAGCAACGTGATAAACAAGTATTAACAAGGTTTTGAAAGGATAAGAGAAAACAGCAACATGTTGGCAGCGACAGCAAGAAGAAGGTAAGTTAATGCTTCGCCTGCTAAAGCAAACGATGACGTTGTTGTTCTTGTCTAAAATTTCTCTTATCGCTTTCGAATTGTAAACAATAAACAAATTTAAACCTAATACAATGAGCAACCTCTTTTAGCGTTGCGATGTTGTCGATGTCGCCAGAAAAGTGTATTTAACCTAAAGATATCACTGCTAGAAAATGTTATCACCGCAGAAAGAAAGCGAAAAGATATTGCAACGAGATCATAGGACGAGATTGCTGAGTGTTCTTCAATCAAGAACGAAAAAGGCTCCAGCAGAATTTATTATAAAAGCAGCTTAGGATTTAAGCTCCTTCCATTCTTTGCTTTATGCAATTTTTGTGTTGCTTTGTAATCTCTTGCATCAACCGTGTGTACATCAACACTTCTCCATACTCTTCCATACCACAGTCCTGAGTTCTAAGTTCTCTTCTTTCTCCTTTCCCTAATCTTTTCTTCCGCTCAATCAAAGCGATTCTATTGGTGAAATTATATTGAGCACAATTCTTACAGATTCTATATAAATTTAAGTATATTTTTTCGAATTTTTGTTATTGAAATGTTTTGCTTTGTTCGTTGGGTTATCGGTCTCTGGTCATCGGTTGTGTAAGCGGTGTTTAAAACTGAAACCACTGAAAGAAATCATCCTCAAAGAAAATGTGATGGCAAGAGTAAAAGATTTAACACGAGAGCAGTGTCGTTTAAAGTCAACGAGAAAAGAAAAGAGGTAGTCTATACGCTTTTAAAATTTTATAAAAATGAAAACTAAACTTAAGAAAGTTTTTGAAATATATCACTCAATATCTCAATTATTTTGAATGATTATCAGAAATCGTTACTTTAAAAATACTTTGTTTATAGGAATTGTAGTGAAAATTTCAAGGTTAATTTGTTTTACAAATACATTTAAATACTTAAAGGTTATTATTAATTAATTATTTTAACAATATCTCGCCACACGTCTTACTGCTTTTCTTGCTGAAAACCAAAGAGAATGTTAAAAAACAAAAGCACTTTAACAAGTGTCAGAATCAGCTGTTTCCGTGAGAGCTGGGATTAGACATTTGACGAGCAGAGAAAACCTGTAACGCAAGGGAACAGTTTGGTGGAAACAGCATCTATTTGAAATGTGTAATAACTTTGGCTTCATTAAACCAAGAAGCAGCTTTCAAGTGATCTTTATTTTATTAATTTGAATTAATCAATGGAATATTTTTAACCTAAGTTTCGGAATTTCGGAAAATTGGTAAATGTTGGGAAAAAAGCAAAAAGAGAAAAGAACCCAAAAATGAGGACACAGAGAAAAACGTTTTCAAAGTTTTTGCTTTGCTTTAAACTTTTAACTAACTTGATTTCATTTCATTTCATTGAACCATCACGTTTGCCAACTTCATTTGTTTAATAAACTCATCTTGATAACAGTTTTCTGCAGGAATCGAAACGTGTTTCTGCCTAACTTTTGGCCAAAACTAGCTAGTCAAATGGCCAAGACGAAGAAGAAGAAGAAATAACAAGAAAATCGAAACAATTATTGGCGTTGTTAGAAAAAAAAGAAGGAAGCAACAAAAGGAAAGAAATAAAACGAAAATATGTACAAGTAGATTCCTGTCAAGTTGTTGTTGTTGTTGTTGAAATGCAAAAGGTGCCGTTAAAAATCTTTTGAATTGGAAAAAGTTTTCGAGAAAAATCAAACAACTACAAAAAGAAAAGCGAACAAAGTAAAGGAAAACTTTTAGTGCTAAAATCAGAAAATGATTTTTCTTATAATGCTTAACCAGAAAAGTTGCATTCGATAAACGTTTATTGTTGTTGTTGTTGTTGGTATTATTGTTGTTTTAGTTGTTGTTGTTGTTGTTGTTGTTGTTGTTGTAGTTATTGTGTTGTCCCAAAGTTGTCAACAAGAATGAAAACGACCGAATCGAGCAAACGCAACAGAGAAAGATTCAGTTTCTGTTGTTGTTGTTGTAACGGAATAAATGCGAGCACCGTTTGCGTCTGCACTCGCTGTCACTCGCTGTGGTCGCTTAACGGCCGCGACGGATTGACAGCGTCACTGAAAAGTGACTTGACTCAAGACCTCAATGCGACACCGTGCAAAATACGAGACGTTGCAAAAATTCGAATGCACGACAATCTACGGAATGTCTCGTCTCGTGCAAAACCGACAAACTTTTCACATTTGGTATAAAGCCACTTCCGGGTCGCAGTTCACAGTAATCTCGATGATTTCCGTTGCATTGTCAAGTGTCGTTTTTCTATTTCTCTGTTAGTTTTCTGAACTGAATTTCGTTGTCGGTTTACCAGAAAATGTCAACCTACACTGTTTGCTCTTGCTCTCAATAACATATCATTTATTCTTGTCCTGCTACCGCTCTTGTGGCTGCTTATTCTGTTGTTGTTGTTGTTGTTGCTTATTCTGTTTATACATACATACATACATATGTAGATGCTGTTTTTGTTGTCTGTTCTGATTAAATTCATCTGCCGCAATCGATGAGAATCGTGTGGCGCCCGCAGCCACAGAAATGCACACAAACACGCTCATGACGAGAAGACTGGAATTTCCGCCGAAATCGACGGAAGAGAGAGGGAGAGAAAGAGTGACAAATCTGAAATGAAGAGTAATGAAAGACTAATGAATTTTCATTTGCATTTGTCAAAACTTCTTGTATCGTGTTGTAAGTAATTCATGAAATTATTTCGTTTTTCGTTTTCGTGTTTTGTTTCGTGTCGTATCGTGATCTAATAATTGAATTCGGGCTAAATTTAATCCACTCTAATTGAATTTATTGTGATAAATAGAAGATTACTCTTTCTTATCTCCAAAAAAGCTTATTTGTGTAGTGATGGCCGAAAAGAGGTCTCTGATTTCTATATACGAGCACTGCTTTCTTATTGTGAGATTTTCAATAGACAAAGTGATTAAAAGCGATCGAAAAAAGTGATTATAAACGACAGCTGTAGAGCTATCGTTCAGTAACGATCGAATCGAATTTGCTTGGGAATTGTTTTTGTGAAATTATTCGAACGAACGAACGAACTTCATTGAAAATACCAAAACCGCAAATAACAAAGCAAAAGTGATAATAATCACTTCGTTCGTTTATTGAAAATATTGCAATTAATGAATGCTATATAAAAATGGTTACTTATGGGAGTACTTCGAATCTCGCAAACTTTCTGTCGCGGAGTTGCTTCAATAACACACGATTGGTAAGATTTAAACCCAAAATCAATACTTCTTATATCTACCACAAAATCGCTACCAGTCTCATAATTTCCTCACGACTTTAGGTTTTCGAGATATTATTCGATATTATTAGTATTCGCAGTGAAAGTCTCAGGCAAGCTCTTTAAATTGGGACAATACTGCTTCCATACACTTTCCACCAACTTTTTAGTTTAACATTTTTCTGTCTACACAAGAATATACGCACTAGAGGACTGCAAGAGATGTCTCGAAGGCTTGTTTAAGACGTCTTGAAAGTTTCAGGGGTTATTCGAAATGCTTCTATTACTTTCAAATCAAGCGGTGACGTTCGGAAGCGTTGTCGAAAACATTGCCACATATGCTTCCGATAGTCAGGGCTTGATTCGAAATCAAATGGAAGCACTGCATCAACGCAAAAATGTTGCTATGTCAGTTTCGAATCATATGAGACGTCTCATGCAACCCTCTAATATGCACTCGTATTTCTCGGCTCTGAATATATACGAATTTCGAAAGTCGCAAAATTGAATACAGCAAGCTCTTTACTCGAATTTTTCATTAAGTAAACACGAGTCTGCACGAACGATTATACGAAAATGTTTTTTCCTTTTTTTTTAAGTTCAAAAATTTTTGCGTTTATTTTTAAATAGAAAAATATAAACAGCATGAAGAAAAATTAATCAAAAACTTTTCTAGCAACGTTTGACATTTCGCCCGACTTAAGATTAAGAGTGACGTTAAGGTGACGCTACGTACGCACACTACATTCACTTTTAGTATAAACAGCAGGCGTATATCATCATGATGAGTTCACATCAAAGTTAAACTAAGTTTTTTCCTGGAGCAAAAAAAAAAACCCCAAAGAGTTGCTTTTCTATGATGAGTCTAGGATGATAATGATGAACTTCATTGCGTAGATTATAAAGAGTACTTTTACTTTTTTATAGAGTGTCGTGTTGGACTCATTTTGAACTGATGTTGTTAAAAATAACAACTTTTATAGCACTTTAAGGTACGAGTTATTTAAATTTACGTCTCTATTATTCTGAAACATGAAACTGTGAAAATGTGCTTGTCATCATGTGCTCATTAATTGCTGAGAAGTAAATCAGTGTCTGTTAACATGACGTGCCGCTAACATCGAATTTACCGCATGTTTCCATCATTCACTAAATTCGCAAAAAATTTATCACTCTTACGGGAATTTTATGCAAACACGAAATTGCATAAAATGAATTTTGTAACAAACCGTTTGCTTGTTTGTTTGTTGGCTTGTACATACAGACATACGAGTATCTACATATTTATATTATTTTGGCAAATATGTACTCGTATCTACTTCTAATTTAAAAATTGGCTCTAAAATAAATGACCACTAAATGGTCATTCGGGTGATATAAATAAAATATCAATAGCAAGCGAGCATTACGGTTTGGTCATTGTTGGCCACTTAGTTGGCCAGCATTAAGGACACAGACTGAGGAACATCGATGACGCATATTTATTTACGAATTGTGGTTAATTTTTAGGTATCGAAAGTGAAGAGAATCGATATCGACAATCGTTTTTCATAAACTTTCCCGCAATTTTCGACTTAAAAACGATTTAAATCATTACAAATTTCGTCTTATTTTTTAACTGCTGAATGTTGACACTTCAAATGTTGACAGAACGAACTGTCATTGTGATGACATTTGTTGGAAATTACCGATAATTGAGACGTCAAAATCTGTTCTCTTGAAATTTCCATCACCCTATTAATTGCTTAGCTGACGGTTACAGATAGAACATAGTTCTAGAATATAGAACTAACTTCTAGTGTGTTTTTGACACCACAGTCAGCAAATTTTAAACCAAGATTAAATTCAGAGAGACTGTTAAAAGGGGGCTGAAATCACCGCTTACCGGAAAAAAACAGAAAATTATAGAATAATCAAGACAAGAGAACAGTAAGAGTTTCAATCATGGAAAATCTCTATAAAAAACGGTCTATTAATGATTGTTTTATGCTTGTTATAAAGTAATTTTATTTAGTCTTATAATAAAAAGCATTTATTTTTGACAGTCCTTGGTAGGATACTGACGTACTGTAGTCCGTTTCTTAACCATTTTAGAAAAGCCAGAGAGCGAAACACACTGAGGAGATCATCGAAGCCCTTGATGACGATGACTTCGCAAATGATGATTCAATTAAACTCTATTAACCGAATTAAAAAAGCTTTTTTGTTTTTATTTGAGGTATAAGTGTATAAAATAGACCCCAGAGGGCATCTCTACTGGTTACTGAGTTACCGTATTTGTTTCTTTTAAACCAACAAACGACATTTTAACTGATACTTTGTTGACAGATGCGTCAAGAGATTTCAATGAAGGAACATTTCGCTTTGGCGTAACAACGAAAACCAACAAAAAAAACAACAACAACCTAAAAATAAAAAAGAAAAAAAACCACGCCACCGCAGCACAACATCCGCGAAATACATCCGTGCATACAAATGGAAATGGACGTGTCGGAAACGGAAATGACGCTCACTTAAGCGCACATTTACGAGTGCGAGCTTCGCATGCTTGCTTTTCCTTTCTTCCTTTCTTCACTCGCTCGTTCAGTCGTTGTTTTCTTCTTTCATTTTGCACGCACGAACAAATGCGATAAACTCACAGTTTAAAGGAACTTCTAAGAACTAAACTGTAACAAAAACAATAACAACGATGCAGAGAGAGTGTCAGTCGTAAGTCAGCAATGTTCGACTCTCAGCTGAATAATTTACTGAAAGATTGTTTTTGTTTTTTTTTTACTAAAGCATAGCAAAATGTTGAGCATTCAACATATTCAAAGAGAGAGGAAGGGAAAGGCATATATAGAGAGAGAGTGCGGGTGGAAAGGGGAAATATAACAGCTGTGGGTGAGTGTTGTTGCGGTTTTAAGCTGCTTTCTTTAGGATACTCTTCGGTTTGAAGACACGAAGACACGAAACTACATACATCGCCACCAACGGCGGTATCGTCTTTGTTCCCTTCAATTTTCATTCACCCACAATATAAAAAAAAAACATTAAAGCAAAAAATAAAAAAATTAAATAGAAAAAAATATATATTCCACGAAAGAATTTATTACATTTTCACACAAGGGGCAAAGTGTACATTTTTCCACCATTAATTCTTTATTAGTTGATCTGACGATGATGCTTGCCGGATTCGTCAGCTCTATTCATCTCTTCCAATTCGGAAGGTAGGGAAGAAAACTTCCCTTCCCCCAACGAGATTATTATACGTATTATATTTTGCAAAATAGAAGTTGAATTTTTCGAAACTTTTAAAATTTGTCAGAAAGAATTTAGGGCTGTCATGCTTTATCGCCGTTTTCCATTTGCCATTTCTTTTTTCTCAATGTTTTTGGTATGTCCCGTTCATGTTCAGGTAATCGCGAGTGCACTGTAATCTGTGATGGATATGTGTACATACATGTATGTAAATACAGATGTATGTTTTTATGTAGATGTAAAGATATTCTTGGACTTGTGTAATTTTTTTAACATTTTCTTTAACATTTTCAACAAGAAACCAATTTGCAAAAAAAAAGAAAAACAAAATACGAGTATACCAAGTCAAGAGATATTCTGATATAACGAGTATTTACGACTGATCCACAGCAACAATTTCTGCCGGTGTTGCTAACACCGTCGACCATTTCCGCAGGCTTTCCGCTTCCGTTTGCCGGCAGATTAAAGTGAAACTTTTCCCTTTTGGGAAAAATAATATTTGTTTTAGAGTCAGCCAGTTGGTGTTGTTGTTGTTGTTGTTATTATCGTTGTTGCTAATTTTGCTATTGCACTAGTGCTCGCTCCTAAACTATTTTATTACCGCAACGTTGCAATTACAACAAGAACTAGTTGTAGTACCATTCGGCTACTATTGGGACTACTGCAACAACAACACACACACCAAAACAACAACAAAAGGAACAACTAATGAACACTTGATGACGACCATGATGACGACGACGACGCCGACAATGGCTATGCTATGATGATCATAATAATGATGATGATGATTGGCCTTCCCTGGAAGCACTTTTCAAAGTTTTTGGTCAGTGAGTGCGACTGCGAACACTCACACAGCGTTGGCAACACTTCTGCTTAGTCACTTCGGGTGGACAATAGCTAGTACTAGTTGCTGTTGTTGTAGTTGTTGTTGTTGTAGTTGTTGTTGTTGCTACTAATAAAATTTCATGTTTACAATTTTATTATTTTGCATCGTAGTCGTCGTCGTCATGAGACGTCGTCGACGACGCGGAACGAAATGGTACAGAACGCAAACGAATTTCTGGAGCATCGAAGTTGACAGAAGCAGTATGAGAGAGACTAAATGAGAACGAGAACTATGAGGAACAACAGCAACAGCAACAACAACATCAGCGAGGATTGATACGGTGACAACGAGCAAAAGAGTTCTTGTAAAGTCTCTCCTCCTTTCTGAGAGGTCGACACCTCTCCTCCGACGGAATAAATGATAAGAGGACGATAGACGGACGTGCCGCGAGAAGACAGGCTCATAAAATTCTAAATAAAATAAGCGAGTAATTGAATTTTGAAGTCGCGTACACGAATATTAAATGCATTTCGCCGGTTATTTCTTGCCAAAAAGTTTACGGACTGATTGAGTGAGTGAGTGACTGATTGGCCAATTGACGGTTTCTGACTGCCAGCAATGGACTTGAAGAACATTTAAGACACGGTTGATGAGATGACAAATAGCCGTTATAGCTTAAATGGTCGTTATAGCAAAACGAATAGTAGAAAAAAATAAATATGTATAACTCTTTAAGCTCTGCATCCCCACACCGACACCAACATCTCCTTCTTCCCTCCCCTCCCCCTTTCTATTAACCTTGTAGGAGGTAGTCTCTTCTGTTTATCTTCATAATCGTCATAAATCAACGATTTGTGTGCGCGCGTCTGTGTACAAATTGACCGTTAGACTTGCGTTTGCAGCTGCCCGGCTATTACTGAACATTTACATTGCGGTCAACTCATCAGCGTGGTCGGGCAACTTCCCGCCTTTCCTTCCGGCCGCTACACGACGCTACAGGCCGCTACTTGTGTTTGAACTACCAACCAGTTCGTACAAACGCTTGCAGCAACGTTAGTTGCGTTTTGTAGGCGTGTTATGTAGATTAGTGGCCTCCCTGCACCTACTTTTCGCCCCCCCTCCCTCCTTCTCACCACTCCTTCCTTCCTTCCTTCCTTCTCTCCTTCATTCATCCATTCCACGATGCCTTCCTGTCCTGCCTTCGCCCCTTCGTTTCATCGCTTACGCTTTCTTTCCAACACTTGAAATCGCTTCCGGTTTGTTTAGTTTTTGGTGAATTTTATTGGAAAACTTTTGCGGTTTTTCTACGAAATTCCTTAAAATTCTTTGGGGCGCTGCAAAAGGAAACCATAAGCGTTTGAAAATGCTACGGAGGTGCACAAAGTTTTGAAAGAATGTTTTTCGACGATGGAAGTTAGCATGTTTGGCATTGTATAGAAAACGATAAAGCATACATACATAAGTAACCAAGCAAATAGGTGAGGATTCGGGTAATAAAAGAAAGGTTAAATGGAAAGTTTTTGGCCACTTTATTTAGTTTTTTTCAAGAATACGAGTAACGTTGTGTATTATTCGTTGTTAAGCGTCTAATGGTGGAATTATTTCGATTATTTTTCTAGTATCATGAGAGAAGTCTTTTCATGAGTGAGTTCTCTTTGTAGTTGCAGTCTCTTTGAGTTTGGAAAAGTCTTCTTCAAAGGGGGCAAGTGTTTTTTTAAAGGGCAAATATCTCTCTGAAAGGCAAATGTCTCTCTCAAGGGCAAGACTTTTTTCATACTAAAAGAGTCATTGACAACCATCAATTAATGGTGTTTCCATTAAATGGTTTTGGTATTGGCTTTTGAGTATCGATCAAGTGTCAAGTGTTTTCGAACTTCGAAACAGGGTTGAAAACTAACTGCTAAAACTAGAAAACTTTTTGGTTTTGCGTTGAACTTACAACAACAATTTCAATGGAGATTTATGGATAGATTTTATAATGGTTTTTGCTGCGAAAACCAGTTTTGCTCCAGACCGAAGCAAAACCGCTTTATGGAAAAAACATATAAGTCTGCGTAATAAACTAAATAATGGTTTAAAAGCTTATATCTCTTCTTTTGGTTAATTTAATAGAATGATTTTGCAAATGCTTTTAAAGTCAATAACACTAATTGTGATGGAAACAATTTACATAAAGTAAAAGTAGCCCCAAAAAGTAGTCTCCTGCCCTCGCGCCGCCTTAAAACCGCCGAAGCTTTTCATCCTGCTGATGATTTCGTCAGAATTTTCTTGTGAGAAATAAAATTAAATCGTTGTCTGTCGCTAGTAATAGTTGTTTGCTGTGTTGGTGCTGTTGGTCAATCCTAACCCCTTCCACCTTCCACTTTCCCTTTTCACCCTTCCTCTACTCATGGATGATTGTGTCGCCGTTGACTGGCGCATGCTGGCTGGTCGATCAGACGCTCAAAGGATTTTCCCTTTGAATGCCTTGAATTTCTTGAAGATTTTATGCAGCAACAGAGCTGTTGTTGTTGTTGTTGTTTCTTTATATCCTTCGCCTTTTGTTAAACTATCGAGAAGGAATGAATCCCTTGAGAAAAGAAAAACCCACAAAAAAAAACACACAATTTGATGAGTTCAAGGCAGGCAACAACAACATACATACATACGAACATATTTGTAAAATCTCAATTGCTATCCTGTTGCTGTTATTGTTGTTGTTGTTGTTGTTGTTGTTGTTGTCGTCGGTGGCGGAAGGCTCTGGTCGAGGAATGTGTTTATTGCACTTGTCGACAACCGGTATCGTATCGTTGTATCGCTTTTGCTGCTTTTGTTGGCATATTGCCACCAGCCACCATCGGCAGAGAACCAGCAACAATAGAGAAAACCTGAAAATCCTTTCAAACAAATTAGAATATGGCAGGATTTCTGTCATTAAAGTGATAATTCTTTTTGCTTTTTAGTGCAACTTTTTGGTTCAACTTCTTGGTAATTTAAGCAAAAAAAAAAGAAGAAATTACCATATCTATCGGTCCAACGGGACAAATTTTTAAAATCTAAGACATGCACACAAGCCGACGACACACACACACACACATACATACACGTTTAATCACTCCACTCACCCAAAACCATTCTTTTATTTCTTTAACTCAATCGTTGCTAAAAACGTTGGGAAAACCATCTTCCTCTTCATTCCTCGGTCCACAGGACTCTACGCAGTACGCAGTCGATACAAGAATTCCTCATCGCGAGGTTCTTCGGTAGAGGCAGGAGTGAGGAATGTTCTCCTTCGTTTGTATTGCTTAATAAATTTTTACAACTTCTTTAAAGGCTCATAAATGTTTCTCTCATTAGGTTTCTGTTTCCGTTTTCGTTTCCGTTTCCCCGCTTCACCGCCTTTCCCGCCAACAGTAAGTTTCCGCATTGATTGAATCCCATTTTTTCAGTACCGTCGAAAACGAAATCTATTAAAATCTATTTCTAAATTAAATTCGAGTTCATGTTTCCAAAACGTTACGACACAGAAAAGGTCGTAAGCCCACTCCGTTCACCCGCGAAGATGTCTTGTTCTTCTGCAATGGGTCATCAACAAGGAATCACCCGCAGAAATTGCGAACGCTCTCACTGAGCGTACCGCGCGCACGCTTTTTATTATGTTTTAAATTTAAGTATGTACAAGCATACTTTTAACGTTAAGGTCCAGAATTTCAATATTTGGTTCATTTCATTCCGATTGCTTTTGTCGTTGTAGTCGTCGTTGTCGTCGTTGTCGTCGTCGTCGTCTCTCCGAAAGTGCGCTCTAAAAATGCTCTCAAATTGCTCTTCTACTCGGCGTTTGCTATGAAATACGCAAAGAGTAGTATGAATGAATGCATTTCGTTGTTGTAATTGCTAACAATAAAATGGTAGTTATCATTATTGTTGTTCGGTGTTGTTTGCTGTTGTTGTCATCGTAATTTTGTATTTGTGTGTGCAATAATGAGCAATCCAAATTAGATTTCGGATCGTAACGCATGAACGCGAAAGAGACGAGGATGATGTCTTCGTTTGTTTTCACAGTCAAAATCTATGGAAAACAAGCTTTGGAAGCTGAATGTATATATGTACATGCATAATCGTTTGGATATTCGTGAAGAAGTATGGCATACTATTAGGCTGAATTCTAAATTTCTATACGACAAGCTTTTGTGAAGTAAAAAATGTTAATATTGGGTTGGGGAAAAAGTATTCGGCGTTTTTCTCATCGCTTCACTGTAAAGTGTCATAACTTTGAAACGATTAGTTGCATCTGGCAACTTTTTTTTTTGCTTAGCAGGTGACAAATCGGCTGACAATTTGTGAAATTTATTGAGATTGGTGCATTGTGTTAAAAGTTATTCCGAAGCAACGATGAGATGAAATTTGTGAAAGAATACGCTATATTTTACAATTTTACTACGACAAAAGGAAGAATGCTGCACAGGCATGTGAAAAGATTTTGAAGAATTTTGAAGAATTTTGAAGTTAAAGATGCACCTAGGCTCTGGTCGACTTATCACCAAAAAAGTCGATGAAATTATGGCTAAAGCCATCAGTCGAGCAGTCACGACATCGCGTAGGAACTAAAGATCGACCACAGAATAGTTTTGAAACTATTTGCATAAAGCTGGTTTCACAAAGAAGCTCGATGTTTGGATGCCTCATGAGCTGAGTGCAAAAATAAGTCCCAATAAGGGCTACATACAGCTTTGTTGACCCGGCAAAAACTAATAGACTTCGGCTGGAAAGTTTTAATGCATTCACTGTATACTACTGACCTTGCACCGTTCTTAGCTCTCCAACACACTCTTGCTGGAAAAAAATTGGCCTCAAAAAAGGACTGCGAAAAGCACCTGTGTCAGTTTTTCCAAGATAAGATCCCGGAATTCTACAGGAAAGGAATAATTGTTATAATCGAAAAATGGCAGAAGGTAGTTGAAAAGAATGGCTAATATTTGGATTAATAAAATGTTTGTTACATACACAAAAAATGCACCTTTTACTAAACCTTTACCTTTACCTGTACCTTTTTATTAAAAAAACCTTTTCCCCAACCGATATATATTCTTCGATTGTGCGATAGACACACTTTTATTAAGACAGTTTTTCTTTCAGGAATTTATTTCTTTTAGCAATAAAACATTTTACAATATTTACGAGTATATTAGGTTAGATAGATTGCGCATCTTGATTGTGCAAATATATCACGTAGTTAGCGCAAAAAGCAAATGCTGCAAGGAAATATTACGAAACATATGAAAACTAACAAACGATGAGAGGAGAGAGACCACTAAAGACAACAATACATTTTTGAGCAAAATCAAAGCAACAAATCCATAAGAAAAAAGCCATGAAAAAAGAAGAAACTTTAATGCAACAAGCGGCGGCGGCGGCGGCAATCTGTCGTGACGCGTGTCGTCTCGAGTCTTACGATTCATGGCAATATGATAGCTAGAGTCGAAACGATCGATCGATGGAAATGGTTGCAAACAAACGGCACGGCTTACGAGTATGTCCGTAATTCGGCAAACAAATTGCAAGCGTGAATGACGTGTTTCGCCTACAGAGCGGCAATGCCGTGAACAGTGAAGGTTCAAAGGCCGGAAGGAAGCCAATATCGGCAAAACCAAACCAAGAATCTCTCTACGAATTGAAATTATATAAATGCTGAAGAGAGCAGAGAGAAGAGGCATTATGCGCTCTTGTGTGGCCATACCTGGACGAAAGAGCTGACGAAAGGAGAAGGTTATGAAGGCTGGCAACTGTCAATAGAAATTTCATTTTTATTTGCTTCTTAATTTGAAAAACAAACCAAATCCATGTTTTTATGTTTCTTCCATCTTTCTCTACCGTCACAGCATGTCGTACATAACTTTCTTGCTCTGTTTTTTTTCGTTTGTTAATTACAACCGACTTCACTTTAAACAAATATAATCATCGAGATATGTCGAAACAAATTTACACTTGGTTACCGGCACCGCCGGATTATTTTGCTCGGACGTGTTGACAAACAGCCGTGGTCACCGGCCTGCTAACCGGTGCTACGAAATGGCCAACCAGCCACCAATCCACCGTACCGTTCCGTTCAACTTTGAAGCATGCTTCATGCAACAGCGGCCACAAAAACAATTGCGGTTGCGGTTTTCGTTCGTGTTTGTCGAGCTGCACAAATAGAAAATGTCCCTAAAATAAGTCAGAGCACAAAACAAATATGACAACACTAAATCCCCAACAAAACGCTGAGTAACAACAACAACAACAACAACAACAACAACAACAAATACTGAGTAACACCTTTATAAAAAGGTAAGAAATTTCCTCACTTAGTTTTCATTCTATTATTTCATTATTGCTTCCTTTTTTCTGTTGTTTTTTTTTTTCTTTTGGTTGTTTGGCAGAGGTATAATAAATTTAATTTATTTAGCTTTTCAACACAAACAAAATCAGTTCAAACCAAACCAAGTTCATGAAAGGAGCGGTGGAAGGGAGGGAGGGAGGGGCGACCAAAGCAATCTTAACGACTCTGTCCAATCTGTCTTGTAGGAATCACGTTTCCAGAGGATACAGAATAATTTCGGGGAATGATGTTGATGATGAGGCAGGCGTAGGTAGTTTTTTCTTCAGTTCAACAAAATCGGAACGAAACATGTCTCTTGTCTGTGAACGAGTCTGTGAACGAGTGTGACAAATACTCTGTGTTCTTCTAAGCAGGATGCCTTTTGGCAGTAATACACTAGAATGCAAATCAGTGCTGACATTAATGCTTCTGTAGTTAACATACCTTGAGTCTCTTAACGTAATTATTAGCCTTAAGTATCACAAAATAACACAAATAAATAAACTGTTCCTCCCAAAATCTATCCTAAAAATTTTTAATCATTAACTAACGTTTCCATTCCGTTTAAAATTGACTGCGATCTCTGTTAGGACTTTAGTGCGCCAGCCCCCAAAAGATTGTGTTGATTCTCTTTTCATACACTTTTTTTCTTCTCCTTCGTTCTCTTGCAATCAATGTCTGCTAAGTCTGCTGTAATATTTCTCGCCACCTGAAGAGAATTTAAACAGTTCGTTGAAATAAGTACGAGCTGTACTTATCATCAGCTGTTCTCTTTCAACCGACTATGAAATATCAACACGTTCTGCTGAGTTAGTTGCTGGGTTCGTTATTATGAGTCCAATCAAAGTGTTGTTGTTGCAACTGCCACAAATTTTATTTTATTGTATTTGGAATCTTTGAAAATTTTCGTGGTTATTCGGTAAACAAAAAGCGGTACGAAAATATTTGTTGAGACTTATTGTGATGCTAAAATTGTATAAATTTTAAGCAACTTTTATTTTTATTTTAATTTTTTTGTTAAACTCAGAGGATTAAAGACAGGGAGGAGAAAAGGTCGTCCTATTGTTCTGTAAAATGTAAATTAAATTTAATTATTTAGTGTTAAATTAAAAATTTACAATTTTAAAATGTTAAATTATTAAATTATTTATGTTTATTAATAATAATTTACTTTAAATCAAATCAAATTAAATGAAATTATTCTGTAAAGTATACGATTTATTTGTAAAAGCCTTTGGAGACCTCTGTTAAGCGCTGCAAATGTTTGCTTGTGCTCAATTTCTCTGTTAAAGGGCGAAATTTTTTTCCGCTGTTAAAGTTTTTCATTCTCTTTGTATGTTAAGAGTTTATTAATCTGTTAATTATTTATTTACGTGTTATTCATTAAACTGAGCAGTGCCCTTTTTAGTGGTTAAAATGATCAATTAAAGTATATCAGTCTCTTTGAGGTTATCAACTTCTCTATTAAGTTATTTTATGATCTTTCCACTGTAAATAATAAATAAATAAAATGTAAATTTTTTTCTCTTTTACGCCTTCAATGTTAATGGTTTATGATCTTTAAAGACGAAACTCGTTAAAAAAAAGACATATTCATCTTATCATAAAGATATGATCGCTAGAGTGACCATGAAAGCAGGATAAAAATTAATGATTAGTTATTAAATTCATATGATAAATTCGTTTATAATCGTGTAGCCATGTAATTAATTTAAGGACCGAAATTATTTAATTCCATTTCATTTATGAAAAAGGAAGAAATTAAAAAAATTATTTAATTCCAAAAAATTATTTAATTCCATTTTATTTGGGAAAAAGGATGGAATTTTTCGGACAATTATCTCCGCCAAAAAAGCGTCGAAACTGAAGTAACGCGAGAACTGCGTTATGAAAGTCGCCTCCACTGAGTTATAAAAATTTGTGAACCGAAGAATTCATTTATCCACTGAAGCAACCAACTTCAGTAATAATGACCATCTGTTGTTGCATTTAAAAATAATGAAATAAAAAATGCTACTCTAAAAATAAAAAAAGACAAAAAATTATTTGAACAACTTATGCACAATGTTGGCGCGGTATTCCTGAATAATTTTCGCGAATGCATCAATGAAAAACAAGAAAAAGAAAATCAGGAAGAAAAAATTAACAAAAAAAAAGAAAAATTATAAAGCAAATTAAATAGAAAATTCATTTAAATTATATTCGCAGTCTTTGATTTATGCCTTTGATACTGAAAAGGATATACATACGCCATTTTTAATTTATGCCTGAAACAAAGCGTGAAAAGTTTCTTTCCCCCCTCTCTCTCTCTCTCTCTCTCTTGATGAGATGATGACGGTAACATTTGGTGTTGAAGTGAAGTTGTAGCTGAGCTCGCTGACTTTTTCTCTTTTTTGCCTTCACACACTTTCGAGTTAAAGCCTTGATTGTTTTGTTCGTGGCAATGAGTTTTGGGACCGCTTTAACTTGGTCTGTGTACAAATAATACCAGCCAATAACTCTGACAACACTGGCTGCATGCTGATGACTTCATTCCTAATTCTCATTAACAAATGCGTGCCACCAAGCAATTTCCGCCTTCGGATTCCCAGAGGATCGGAACGTATTGCATTCGAAAATCAGAATATTTCTCGCACAGGCCAGAGACGGAAGGCACAACAATGGTGGTGATGATGGTGGTGATGATGGCGATGATGATAGTGGTGTTCCAGCATGGCGAGGCAGTGCCAAAGTTAGGCGAATGCGATGAGATTCTCAAACGTATTTGATTTTATGCGGATTTTTGGTGGACGAGAAGACTTTAAGAAAGCCGCAGATGACTTTGTTTAGTGATTCAAACAAAGATTTTGTCATAAAGTACTTCCATAGCGAAGAAAATTAAAGTATTGTACATAAAACCTTTCCATTCATTCATGAATTCTCATTATTATATTGCATAATTTTGTAAAAAATATTATTTATTTCCATGAAAAACGATTAAAATGAAAATCTCTTAAAGTCTAGCGAAGTTTTATACTTTAAGTGCTCAACGTTCGAAAGGTACCTACTTTCAAGTACTTTCAAACGCCTTCTTTTCAAAATTATATACTTCTTAAATGACTTGGTAAATACGATATATAGCGCTTAATATATTATATCTTTTATACGATAATATCGTAGTAAAGAATCCTGGTCTGTGGTACAACCTTAAGATCATTCAAAGCTTCTTTTCATTATAGGCTCTTGTAAGAGCTAAGTTAATATATCGTATGTATGTATATTTTAATTTTTCTGGCTGTAATCTTTACTGTACTATAGCTATAAATTTCTATGCCTGATAACTCCAAAACCAATATGTTCTAATTGAAAATAAAAGGTATATCATATATAAAAGTTTTTGATGGTCTAAATATTTTCCATAAAAAAGTTTCTATGAATATTTTGCCTTATTTTTGAACTGTCAAAATTGAGCAGTTATTGTGACGTCATTGTCAAGTAAAAGCCCGGAAAAGGATTTTTAGATATGAACAGAATCATGTGTGAGCTCAACTGAAAATTCATAAAAGACCCAATATTATGGGTTGAAAATAAGGCCTTTGGAATATCGATTTTCAACTAAAAATTAATACCACAAATTATATCTTTACAAATATAACGATAAGAAAGTTTTTTTTAGAAACTTTTGTGGTAAATTTTTCCTTCTCTTTTTCCTTCTTTTTTACATAGAAATTTATACATATCGCATACATACTTTTGTATATTAATCGTTTCTGTGTAAAAAGTTTTTGAAAACCGTTTCTTTCTTTGTCTTAAAATATCGTAAGTGCAAAAATTTATTGCCTTATTTTAGTTTAAATTGTTGTTAGCTTTTCGTTGTTTCTTATTCCGTGGAGAATTAATGCGTCTGCCCGCAAACGACTTAGGTTCAAATATCTTCGACTGACCAAGATGCTCGTTTGGTCACGTGAGCGCGTGTTGGTCGTTTTGAAAAATACTTACTCTTAGTTCTTAGTTTTATGATCTTCTCTTAATGTTTGAAATCATAAATTATACAATTACTCGAAGAAAACGGATTCGAAACATTTATTCGTTGTTGTCTCCTCTTTTTGTGGGTGAAGAAATAGCGGCAGAGGCAGCATGTCAAGAAGGGCGATGCTTTAAAACGCAAAAAAGCGTTGAAAAGCTTCTGTTAACTATCCGTTAACATGATTGAGGTCACTGCATGTAGTTAAAGGTGAAACGTAAAATGGCGAGCCGCAGAATCTCTTCTAACTCATCAACATCACGTCGCCTTGGGTTTGCTGTTTTTTCTCTTCTTACATACAAATATTTAATACGTTCCGAGCAAGAATAAGAACGAATGGTCTTCTGTTAATCTCTCCATCTTAATCATTTAATTTAATTCGTGCTTATTAAAGAGTATCGTATACAAAAAAAAAACCAACGTCACTTTTATGTACCGAACGTTTTCCAAGAGTTTTAGTTTCTCCGATCGCATCGGATTTTCATTGAAAATGCATTCACGATTTTCAATTTTCCAAACTAATCTATCGAAGTTTGTTGGTACGCACACACACACACTCTTGAGAGTTTGTATGCCCATACGATTAAAGTGACCCACTGGTAAACCGAACAACAGTCAGTCTACCATCACTTTTTGTTTGCCAGAATTCTACGAATGATTGACAAAGAAGTATGATTCTTGTTTACCTTTCGTTGAAAAGACAATCTTGAAAACCGCTCTGTTCGAAAATTTCATAAAGTTTTGTTAAAATTAAACAAAAAACAAGTTAGAAACCGCACAGTTACGAAAAATTTGCTTGGAAAATACAAAAAAAGGCATCTTAAAATATCTCTTTTGTACTTTAATTTTGGTTACAAAACAAAAATTATCAGTCTTTAGTCAGCCTTTACTCACTGAGTGATAAATGATGAATCTAATGAGAGCCAAATGGTCGTATGTATATTTAGTTGTTAAGCAATCTCTGTTTAACAAACTGCTTTAAAGAGAGCGTCGTAATATGCTTAGCTATGATTCCTTTTGATATCTTCATCGTTGGCAGCTCAATGCGAGATTGAGGTGACTGCAGACATAAGAAATTTTCGCGAGATTTTTCGCGAAAAAAGAAATTTCGAGGATAATGTGAGAGGATAATGTGATGACATCTAACGATTTTAAAAAGAATTAGCTCTCCATTAGTCTCCATTATGAGTACCGCTTGGGGAAGAGCAAGTTCTTTAAATTGGTTACGACTTCTCTTACCCGTTTGCGAGATTGGGTCGACTATTTTAATACAAAATCATCATCAAAAGATCATTCATGATATACTGATAACTTTTACCACTGGGTATCTTAGCAAAGAGAGAGGAAGAGCGAGAGCGAGAGCTAAATATGCAGATGATGCGAGTATGTTTTAGGAACAATTTTTTACTACAAAGTTTGTATCGTATATTTTTTGCCTTGACTGTATTTTAATTTCGGCTTATTCTGCTGCTTCTTCTTCTTCTTCTTAATTTTAACTTTGGATGAGCGAGCTCTGGAAATTAATTTTCGAAGGTGCTTGCACTTAATTTCTTAGCTTGCGTTTCAATTAACTTCTTGTAGTCAAAACGTACCGTCGAGACGTGCACCATAAGGCAAAAACAACATTAACAACAACAACAACAACAACATAACAGAGCAAAGCTTGCGACATGTTTTTTTTTCTTAATTTTTCATGCATAACAAAAAACATATTCAAAAAGACTGTTAACATAACTTATGTTGTTGATAGGTGTTGCTTTAATTGTTGCTATTGTTGTTGTTGTTGTTGTTGTTGTTGTCTTTTAACACAAAATAATAAACAGTAAAAGTAGTAGGAGTCGCTCGCTCAATGCAAGCATACCAGATGAGATGACAGTGTTGGTATAGCTCATAAACCAAACGTAAGAGTAT
This sequence comes from Conops quadrifasciatus, assembly GCA_949752815.1. Classification (NCBI taxonomy): domain Eukaryota; kingdom Metazoa; phylum Arthropoda; class Insecta; order Diptera; family Conopidae; genus Conops; species Conops quadrifasciatus. The sequence goes on along the minus strand of OX457078.1, from coordinate 10,161,058 downwards.
GCTGTCGACGTGTTAGTGAGAGCGAAACACACGAGCTCTTTTCTTCTCTCTTGTCAGTACGAACAACAACAAATTTGGATGCTTGAGGTAACTGCAACGTCAATGTAGGTAGACTCGTTCTAAGTGCTTTATTTTTTCATGGCTGTAAGTTATATTGTTTGCATTATAATGATATGATAAATTTTCTCGACAAAAAGGAAAGCGCCGAGTTGTCGATTAACGCACCGGATTAGTTTGCTTCGTCTCACTTCGCCATTCGCTCTTTTGAAGACGGTCTACCACCACTAGTCACCATCGAGACGATGCGTTGCGGCGACGGAAATGATGCAAAAGAACACTTCAATGATTTTGATGTCGAAATGCGGATGAAATTTCCGCTTGCACGTTATTATGCATGCGGCGGAAAAACTTATGAAAATTCAAAGAAAATTATAATTGCATAATTTGAGAAATTTGCACAGCTGTTGCATGAGAGATGAGAGAGAAGTTGAACAAGAGCCATACGTCGTGCAGTTATCCTTCCCGCCTGCAATGCGTTAAACATTCTTTGCTCCTACAACAACAAGCTCCAGAAATAAGCTCCAGATAGGAGTTTTTTTTGTTGCTCCTCTGCTCCTCTGTGGTCTTTGCTGTTCCGAGGACTGGCATACGCTGGATCAGCTACGATACCAAAACTGTAACAATTTTTTTATTGCATATAATTTTTTTCGTCCTTCGAGTTGAACGGAACTCAAGGCAGTTTGAACTTTCTAAAAGTCCTTGTTTTTGTATGTATCGTATGTATGTGCGTGTATGCGTTATACGAGTGTATTCTGCCATAGTTTGATGCGCTGAATAATTTCCTTTATCGGCTCTTGTTTAGCATACGTTTGATACGTACTTTTCTAACATAGTTGTCCTTTTTCTTTTTGAGTAGAATACAGTTCTCTCAGTCTTCTTTTTATTTTATTCCTTCAGTTTCATTTTTATCTATCTACGAAATTAAGCAAGGATTTAATGTCTAATGTCTCGTTATGAGTTTAGTTTTATTCATTTTATTTCATGACTTCACTGAACGCGCTTCTTTCATGCTCACAAAGAGGTTTTTTTTATATTTTATCATATCGAAAGCAATCGTGCAAATGCGTTTCTTAAATGTTTTGATTTAAAAAAAAATATATATACGTATAAAATTTATTACATTTCTAATAAATTTCAAAATCACTTAAAACGTTCAGCCTATTTTGGATATATATTTTGGGAAATTTTCTAAATATATTTCCAAGTTTTTTAGAATTCTGTTTGATATATTTTAACACGTTTGCGACATATTTTTGGAAGGGATTTTTAGTACTGTTAGTACTTCAACTTTCTTAGTAATATATGTAGTAGAATTATTTTACCATTTTAAAAGAAATGTACTTTATTTCATTTTTAATGTATTTTATTTTCAAAAACCGATTACATTTTTATTTAGTTTTATTTTCAACACAACGTTAACGTTTTTAGTACATTTTTAATTATACACATTTTCGCTTCATTTTGAATACACTTTTAATACAATTTCAATACTGTTTACCATCTTTTCAAAATTTAATAAAAAACGTCAACATTATAATATTGAAAAGTAGGCGTAAAAGTAGGATGAATGGGCGTCAATTTTCTTATTATTCCTCTTATTCTTCAACCCACAACGACACCAGAACCAGAAGTCGTCACAACAACAACAACAACAACAACAACCAACACTTTTATCTACACAAACATTTTATGCGGCTTCTTCCGACCGTAGAAGCCACACGTCCTTAGAGATAACATCTCGAAGGTATTCCGCACAAAATTTACTCCAGCAACAGATAAATATCATCAACATTGTCGTAATGATGATGTTTCCTTTGGAAGTTAATTGTTTTATCCGCTTAATGCTTTCTAATTAATTGCTTTAAACGTCTCATTAAATTCTTCATGCTCTTTTTAAGTCTCTCCCTCTCTCTCTATCTTTGACTCTCTGTCTGTGTGTGTGTGTGTGTGTGTGTGTGAGTGCGTTGCGTTTTTCCTTTTTCCTCAACCAACGAGTCACCGAGTAAACGAGAGCCAACGTTCCAGCGAATCAACTCAGCGTTAAGTAAGACTCGCTCAACAACTACAGCGTTCTCACTTATAGAAGCACACGCCCGTGTGTATGTGTGTGTGTGTGTGCCTCAAATGATGTCTCCAAAATAATGGAGTCGGAGTCTTCTGTTGGAGTTTTGTTGAAGGAATGGTCGAGAGAGAGAGAGAGAGAGAGAAAAAGAGGGCAGAAACTGTTGTAAATGCCATGCAAACACATTCCAACAACACTGAAATGCTGATTTTATATTTGGCAAAGTTTCATGTTATTTTCGTTTCGGTTTTCATTAGCATTTTAACGTTTGTTTTTGGTTTATTTGAAAACAGAGTTCACTTTTTTTTTTTGGGTTAACTGAAAATTTTAAATTTAGTATGAATTGCGTTTGACTTTGGCTTCGTTATCGCGTAAGCGATTCTCTTCATTAATTTTATTACTAAATTCCGTTGCTTTCCTTTATTCCTCAACCAATTCAATTAAGCATATTGATCTCTTGATCTTTGACTTGGTTAAAGACAACAACAACAGCATCAAGTTAGTTGGACATTTTAGTTTGATCCGTGATTTGACTTAACACTCTTTAACTCCGGCTAAAAGAGCTTACAACATGCCTCAAATCAAAAGAGTTTGTGGAAAAAGAAAACCAATATTAGAAAAAAGAGAAAATTACAAAAAATGCTATATAAAAGTTTGTAACAAAAGAATATAAAGTACTAAGAGTTGTACAATTGAATTTGTAGAAATAATTAATTAAAAAATAATTAAATTAAGGCATAATTTAATAAGAAAGTGTTACTTTATTGCATAACCAGTGACGTATAGCTCTAGTATGAGTCACACCCAGGGTGGAGGGGGTAGTGTGCAATATAGTCTCCATAGTTTCCAATTTTTAGAGGAGTCTTTTTTTAAAAAAGCGTAATTAATAGGTGCTGAATTTTTTTTTTTTTTTGATTTAGGAGCTAAATAACTTTGTCAAAGTTAATATTTTCAGCTGCTTTGCGCTCTAGCAAAATTTATTATGAGAAAGATTGTTGAGCCTTAAAAATAGTACCACATAAAAATAATAAAATCTCCATATTAAGCCATTTTACTATGAAATCTTGTTGAAAAGCATACAAATAATATGCTTTTTTTAGAGAGAAATCTTAATAATTTTATAAAAAAAATCTTATTGTCTTAAACCAAAAAGTTAATCCTATTAATTCATGATTTTAATAAGAAATTCATATTTTTCAAAACGTCAAAAACTCATAAAATCAACAAGTCTGTTTGAAAGTATGAAGAATTCTTATTATTTATTTCTTTTAATAAGAAACAATTCTTATATATAATATCATCGGTCTGGCCGGTAGTAATATTTTTGCTGTCAGGTTTACTTCAGATCTATAATTCATATTTAATTTTTCACATTGGCATTGTTTATAATGGACGATCTTGGCTTCTTAGTTGTGAGTAACTTTCTGTCTTGATATATTTGTATACAATTTACTTTGCAAAGAAATAACAAATAAGAGCATATTTCAGCCTTTACCCATGAAATTTTGTGAGTATGTATTTTGATTAATATTCTTGAATCTTGGATGAATAAAATGAAATGAAAAAACCTGAATAATTCTTTTTATTTTAAAAAGACTATTAAAAGCAATAAGATTTTTTTATTAAATTTATATTTTAATATGCATGTCTTTGTAAATTTTTAATTAGATTTTCTCTATGGTTTAAATAAAGTTTCCTTTTTGAATGAAAAGCATAGAAAAATCCGATTGTTTTTTCAGGTAGAGTCAGTTTCAACTCAAACTCAGCATAAAAAAAAATTTAGGGGTTCAGCCTCTCATTAATTTGAAAAAATTATGAAAAAATTAAATACAATATTAAAATATTAATATTAAAAAATATAAAACTTAACAAAACAAAAAGTGGAGCAATGCGTGCTGCCGAGAGGACATCCGGTTTACTTCAAGAAGTGCCGACTCATGATAGTGCACGCTGCCAGACACGTTCAATGACGATGGCGTCAGATATCGTTAAACATCGAACAGCGCCAACAGGCTCAGCCATCAGCCCTTAGCACTCAGCACTAACGACACGAATGCTTCAAGCATCGGCAGTTATTCGTAATGAACCGAAAGGAGGATTCAGTGTTCATGTGGACAGAGAAGCATCGAAGAAAAAAAGACACAAGAACCTAACTGGTGTTGTTGTTGGAGGGGGATAAAACTCGCATGCAACATGTTGCAAGGGGTGGAGTAATTTTAAGGGGAATTTATATGAGAATTGAAGATTTTTTAAAAAAGGAAAAGAAGGTTGAGGGATGATGATGATGATGATGATGATGTGACGAAGAAGCTAAGCGATCTTGATAAAAATGATTTAATTTCCGCTCGATCAACAAAAATCTCATAATTCAATAAAATTCAGAGAAAATTCAGAGAAAATCGGTTTTATATTTTCTATACGAAAATATCCTTTAAAATGTATGTAAATTATGCAATAATGCCATTTACTGTTTTGCTGACTCCTTCCTCTTTGTATCGTTCGGATGCATCGGCCTTGCTGGGGTCCGTTTCCGGTCGTGCTTATTTGTCCAATAGTAAGCACTTTTGCGGTTCAACCACTAAAAGTTCACAACAACAAAACAGTTGGCTGAAACCTCCTTCTCAGCAACAGCAAGGACGGACAGCAAATTGCAATGAGAGCATTCAATGAATGAATGTGGTTCGCTGCGCAGCAAAAAACACTTTAGGAACCGCAACAACAGCGTAATTATTAAATTTTTGTAATCATTTTTAAAAGTCTTATAAAAAGGACGAGAAGTATTTTCGTATAGAATTTAATGAAACTCTTTTAACCCTTTTTGTCTAAAACGTTGTTACATAAGAACTTTTTTGAGAGGAGGAGCACCGAGTCATATATACGATATTTGTGTGTCAGTGTGAGTGTGTTGGGAATGCAGTTTTTACATTAAAAGCTTAAATCTGCTGTCTCCTTTTTGGTGTAGAACATGTTGGAATACGATGATGTTTGATAGCAAAGTTTCGGCACTGAAAAGAGTAATATTAAAAAATGGAAGAGAGACAGGTAAAGAGAAACCTACGGAGCGTCCCTACCTACAGGGAGAGAGATAGAGAGAGCTAGATTGAAAGAGAAAAGGTTTATAACCAACTAAAGTAAAGAGACAAATGTTTAAAACGAAATCTCAAAAATAACCTTAAAGCAATGTTGTATCCGTAATGTTGCTACTTTAGTACTATTTTATATACTATTTTTAGTTTTCTATAAGAAAAGTACTTTTTGTTCATCAGTAAACATAAGAGCGTCTTTGTAATCGTTGCATAAGAGCGCCATGCTGGAAAAAGTTATGCAATTTATGAAAAGCTATTGACTCTAAAGGTACTTTCTTCTAATCGCAGTATTTTTTTTATGATTCGTTGATCGATTTACATTTTATCAATGCGTTATATAGAAATAACGAAAGTTCGAACTATATCCAAATATCGATGTCTTCAAACCAAACTTGACAAGGGCTGACGGTAATTCATTTCACAATTCGTCATCATCACACCCTAATGGAAGACTTAATATCGAAAGCCAGAAATGTTAAATGTACCATCTGACGGTTTGAAGACCAAATATTTTTACAAATTAAATATTGATTTTGAAACAAAGACCATTTTTCCTGTTCTCCTGATATTTTTTCACTTTCTAATATTTTAAATTCAATGCAATTTTATTGATAAGCATAGTATATTTTGAAAAAATCAAAAATTGTTTTAAGAGACATGTCTGTACACTATGTAGAAAAAAAAAACATACCAGAATAAACGTTTTGTCATCAATAACTTAACTTTGTCATAATATGGAATTTGGAATTTTCATTAATTATTTTCATTAGTAATTTTTGAATTAGTAAAAGTTATTAACACCAAAGATATTTCATTGATTTTATGTTTTTAACCATAACGCAATACTTTTTTTGCAAAAAAGTACTTTTTTTAATTTCGTACATGCCTTTTTTTTAACTTTTGTCGCATGCAACACCGACGCCGATCAGGGCCGCTTTCTCTTAAAATTCTTTTCTTTTCTATTCTCTTCCGCTTTTCTAAATGATATGCAGCTACAGTACTTCCGTGTATGGTGGGTGAGCGAACATCCTGCACAATCCTTTAGAGAAATTCAAAGGTCAGTTCTGTCTGTCAGTTTGCAGTAAACTGCGGCGCTCACGGGTGTGTGTTGAAAGAGAGTGAGAGAAAAATGATAAAACCGGAGAGAGTGTGAGGGAGTGATAAAAAGCAAGAGAAGTAAAGGTATCTTAGCCACGTGACATTGTTGCATGCTGCAAATTTCAGTGAGTTTCTATGTAATGAGATCAAAAAATCATAACAAATCTAAGCGAATGCATTCTTGCATTCGACAGAATTCTCGTCAGAATTCCCGAGAGAGTTAAAAGAGCGCGACACGTGCCAGACTATGGTATATATACTAAGCTATATAACAGTGATGGTGGTGTGGGATGAGGAGAAGAAGAAAGGGCCACTCAAATGCTTCACAGACGCTGTGAAAGGAAGGGCGAGGCAGTGTAGCTTGGATACCGTGAGATGGAAAGATGTTTTTGTTAATCCATTTAAAACACACACACACACACACACACACACGCACACACAATGAGTTGTGACATTTTGTGACAAACTCAATTACCTTTCACAATTACGCAGCGTAACGTATAAACGGAATTTGATAAGTCGTTAAACGCCATGTCAAACGCAGTATATTGGTCAATATAATTGACAGCGAAAGCGTGGAATGCAGACAGCATCAATAGCGCTCTGTCATTAGGTCAATATGGCAACGCCATTATAGAATTATGTTTTAAAATTTTTCACAGTTATACTCGTAATTAGCTTCTAATTGTAATTAATTAGTCGAACTAAATGAAATGTTTGAGAATACGCTAATTCAATTCGAGCTCACAATTGGCTTGAGCATTTCTTGAGTATAGTAGATTAATTGATTGATTTAAGAGCTCATGCCTTAAAAAAATTATTCAAATTTCTATGGTTAAAATATGGTTAAAATAATTATTATAGAATTTCAGAAGTGCAGAAGCTCTCGTATATTCTAGAAGTTGTCTTAAATTTTAGCGGAAAACTCTGAGTTTTCGAAGAAAAATGTGTGATTAGTTTTTAATAATTTCTATAGCTAACGATAGGTTTTAATTTAAACATCAAAAATGTCCTCTAAAATACCCCGCACTTCAGCCATCATCACTTTACTATCGTTTACAACGTAATCAAATCTCTTTGTTAGAGAATGCTGTCAGCTCACACGCGCCGTCGTTGATTTAGTACATAGTCTGCTGCTGCTGCTGCACTCAACACATTCAATCAACCTGCAGGCCCCAGCGAATGGCCTTGATTTTTTTTACATGCATCAACAGCAGTCGTTGGGAGTCAGCGGCGTAACTGAACAACACCAACAAAGTCTTCGGCAAAGACAGTAAACAAAACGAACCGATGTAAATACTGTGTGCACACACACACGCACACACAATTCGTTGAGATGCAGCAGTAACCATGCGCTTTAGATACCTCTCCCTCTCTCTCTCTCTCTCTCTCTCTCTCTGTACGCACAGCGTCACGCACTTTTTTGCAGAAACTTTTGATTCAAGGCCGAAATGAACAAAGCGGGAGTCGGTGATGGTCGGTCGGTCGATCGGGTACGTTGCAACGGGTTGACCACATTTTATGGGTTCATTCGCTTCTCATTGCAGAGGCGCCGCCAACGCATCGGTATTGGTGTGTAGAGTGGAGCCGAAATAGAACCGAAGTAAAGCCAATGAGAGAACAACTCGCATGTAAAACTAGAGCGAATGTTACCAAAGGAATACAAATTTAGAGTGAGCGTAAGAGAGTGTGAGTGTTGTTGTACAGGTACAGGTGTGGGTGTGTGGAGGAGGGCAGTAAACTCTAAAAGAGACAGTGAGAGAGAGAGAGCAGAATAATGTGAGTATTGTGGATTGAAAGCAGAGTTGGGAATACGCATTTGCTAAAATGGTATCGAATTGTGTAAGAAAAGGTATTTTTTGCGCAAAAAGTACTTATATTATAAATTACAAACAGCAATAATTTGATTAAAACCAAAAGCCTTATTAAAACCTTCATGCAGACTTCTTGATTTCATGAGTTTTTGACGTTTTAAAAAATATGAATTTCTTATTAAAATCACGAATTTATACGATTAACTTTTCGTGTTTCAAGACAATAAGATTTTCTTTATAAAATTAATAATATTGCTCTATGAAAAAAGCACATTATTTGTATGTTTTAATAAGATTTCATAGTAAAAACGCGCAATAAAGAGATCTTATTACATATATTTATGTGGTACTATTTTTCATTGTGTACAGGCTTGCAAATATGTGTAGGCATAAAATATTAAAAAAAAGGGGAAAATCTTATCGCATCTAATGCTTTTTGCATAAATATAAAGGTACTGTATAGTTCATGATCGTACTTCGTTACTTTTTTAATCCAAAAAGTATTGAAAATAGTGCAAAATACACACACCTTTGCCAACACTGTTTGAACTCTCTCTCTCTCTCTCTCTCTCTCTGTAAGCGAGAGTTTATTTTAGCTCCGGAATTTGCGGGCAAACAACAACGCAATTTTGAAGCTTGAGTGTAATAGTTTGATGCTAATGTAAACTCAGTCTAAGACCTTAAAAGCTGCATAGCGTCTAAAAGCTAACTGCAGTAGTCGTTTAGCAGACACTATATAACGCTTTTTGCCTCTCTTTAGCTGGTGTTACTCTCCCTCTTTGTATCTTTCTCTCTCTAACAAATCTATTGTACTGAGTGTTACTCGAAGGGGTGAAAACCAGACAGTTTGCAGCATCAGCTGTAATAATGCACAACTTGACAGCACAGCGACAACGTCGACGTCATGCATGCCGTGCATTTCCTTTGGGCCCGAGTATATAGGAAACGACGGCGCCAACAACAACAACAACATCTCCTCCGAGCAGCCGAACTGGATCAACGACAACGACGGCAACAACAACAACAACGTAATGTTGTGAATGAGGGGCTGTTTGCAACCACAAACATGCACTGGGTGGGTTCTAAAAGGGAGGGAGAGTTGGTTTTTCTTACTTGGTGTTGTTATTGTTGTTGTTGTTGTTGTTAGTGTTAGTGTTACTGCCTGTGCTGCTGCTGTTGCTATTGATATTTCTGCTGTTGCTATTGCTGTGGCTGTTGTTGCTGCTGCTATTGCTGTGGCTGTTGTTGCTGCTGCTTTCGCTGCTGCTGCTTTTGCTGCTGCTGCTGCTGCTGTCGTAGTGCATAAACTCAGTGCAACAGAACTTGAAAGGCACAAGACCGAAAGAAAACGGCATAAATTCGTTTGTAGCGTTGTTGCTCTCGTCCTGCGACAAGAGGCAGCAGTCCTGACACTAATTTCGAAATTCAGTTGAACGCGACTGCTCCTTCAGTAAGGACGCAAAATACTATTCCAACAACTATTACAAATTTGTATGATATCTCAAAAACGAAACATAACCTGTCGCTGCGGTTGTCCTTTCCGGTCAGTTGTTGTCGGTGTCGTGTTGCCAGCGTTATTGTCGTCACGCTTGTTTTGATTTTGCAAACGCCCACGTCAACGACAACGCCATCGTCTCAGTAAATGTCGGTGTGTCTGTTTGTGTGTGTGTCACTTCGATGGCGTTGTAATACAATTAAAATCAAAAAGTGATCAAATCAATGAAAAGGAAAAATATTTCTCAAAAACAATCAGAATAAACAAGAGTACATAACTCTTTAACCATATTAACACATGCAACAACTCGAAAATTGTGTGATAAATTTCGATCTTTCGAACTTTCTGCATGTTCTATTTTTTGAAGATTTTTGGTGATTTTTGTGTGGGCGCTTATCTATCCTGTGTCTGTCTCAGTGTCTGTCTGTTTGAGCGACCTCTCACCCTTTTTTTTTTGCTATTAACCTGCTCAACAGTCGTCCATAGGCGACAATTAGACCTTAGTTGGCGCTAACTTACGAGTTTATTTACATTCATTTTGCTTGGTTCGCTTCAGAGGCCGCAGGCCCTCTTTCTCTACGTCTTCTACGTGAGGCGTGCGTTAGAAGACGCCCATTCGGGGTGACAAAAAAGGACTACAGCATCATTTTGTAGCCAGCTAGCTCACTTTGCCAAGCAAGCTGGTTGTAGCGTCGCTGCTCGGAAAACGACAACAAAGACAACAACGACGACGACTATAGACAGCCAACAGCTAGAAGGCAGGAAGTTGGGCACAAAGCCAGCCAGCAGGTTAGACAAACCGGCAGACAGGTGCGCTACACGTACAGGTTGGCAAACAGTGCAGTGCGGGGCGCGTCTTTTGTTGTGTCTCTGAGCGTGTCGGCAACTAGGCGTAGCGTAGCACACACACACGTACACTTCTCTCACTGACTAATCCCTTTTGAAGTAAGTCCTGGCGACGGAGCTTGAAGGAAGGCGACGACTAATTATAATATAAACACCAGGCTTTATGGAAGGCTTTATTTCAGAACTCAAAGAAACTCAAGGAACGCACTCGTCAAAGAGTTTAGTTAGACTCTGATGAAAGTGTGGTCTCGTATTTAAAAATTCCTAAAAAAAATAATACACAAACATTGCGAGGAGAAAGAGTAAAAAAAAGAGAAGTGGAAAGAAAAGTGTTTAGACTAAAATAAACAAGAAAGAAAATGACATTGAAATAGCAATAAAAACTCTCACAACAGCACAACAGAAATCAAATGCTTTCTTTCAGAACGATAAAGAAAGAGATAATTGTTTACTCAAGAACCCAGAAGAGAAAAAATTTCATCCTTAAAAGAATTAAATTTTTAATAGCAGTCACCAGTAAAAGAATTTCATTTGTTTTTCTCCAACCAGATCAAAAAACTAAAAGGCTGCTAAGAAGTTAGTTTCTCCTTGAAAGTCTAGAAGAATATTTAATCTTGTTTTAAGCAGTTAAAACTTAGGTCAAGAGTGCTTCAGCCTTTAATATTAAGATTCTTTCTATAGAACTTCCTCTTCTTTTTCTTCTTCTTTTTTGTACAACAAATATAATCGTCGTCGTCGCTAACATTTAACAGTTAGCGATCATTTTAAGCACTGACAACTTCATGATTGAGGCAAAGACAGATATTTTCTAAAAGTGAGAACCAGGAAAAATTATCAAATCGAATGAATGTAGAGAAATTATTTTAAAAAAATCTAATAATAATACTTTTTTGTTTAAATCTCAGAAATCAATGTTCGTTGTGAAAGTGATCACTCCGGCCCTGCTTTTTCGAAGCTTTTAAAAAAAGTCACAAAAATTAACAGTTTTATTGAGCACTTCGCGAAGTGAAATAATATCAAAAATTAAAAAAAAAAAAATTATAATAAATACATTTATTAACTTTTTGTGGCCGATAAAACTTGCGCTTAAAAAAAACTTCCTTGATACTTAAAAAAAAACAAGCAATACACTGGAGGCCTACTCTTATAATCAAAGGTAAGTTATTTTAAATAAATATATTGTATGGATGGATGTATGTGTGCTATTTATGAAATTAAATGTCATTTTATGTAGTATTTTTGTTATAGACGATGATCAAAAAAATGAATTAATTGATTTAATTAAACGGAGTAATTAAAAAACCTTCTTTTAAAATAAAAAAAGTACTTTTAAATGCATTTTTTATGACGACAAAAAAGGTTTTGAGTACTTTTTCATCTTCTGTAATATTTTTTTGCTAAAAATATTAAATGTAAAATTTAAAAAAAGCTTCTAATAATTTTCGAACTAATTTCTCAACTCAATATTGAAAAACTTTTAAAAACAAATTTCTAATGTGTCCGAAATTTTCGATCGGTTAGAAAGTTATCTAACATTTAAACGGAATTTCATTATAGTTTGGGTACTTTAAAGCCGACATTTAAGGATCGTTAGGCCTTTATAAGTAATGGAAAATCATAAAAGGTTTGGGAGCTATACTTCTTAATATAAGAAAAGGCACATTTTTAATTACTTAACGGTGTCATCTTAAGAAAATATCATATTCAGGAGCTAAAATGTTCTTGCGCATATTTCAATCATTATCCGTTGGTATGACTTATGTATTAGACCTCTAAAGTTGAAACTTAGGCCTTTAAAAAAAGTTGCAAAATATCTTACGACCGTATTTTTTTAACCCTTTCTTATACGGACCTATAGAAAACGACAGAAATGTCCATAGGTCCTTTCAATATAGCAATAAAAATAAGGTAGATTGATAGGTTATAGGATAGATAGGTGTATAGGATAGGTATTTCTTGCTCTTCGCTAAGTTATCGTTTAAAAAAGGTAGAGTTATTATCGTGAGAATAAAAATAAAATTTGAAGTGAGCTTAAAAAAGCAATAAATATTTATATTATCTAAAAAAATTATTAGTCTATGGAAAAAAATCGAAAAAAATTAAAAAATATAGATAGAAAGTTTATAGAGGTTTAATGAGAAGAAATTAATATTGGTCCTTTTTTTGAAAAATCACCCAAATATTAATTTTTAAAAAATTCACCAAATTTGATTCTATTCTCTTTTGAATGAATTATAAAATATGAATAATGATGACGAATGACGAATGACGAATGAATATGTATATAATGAATTAGTGAATAATGTTGAATATTTCAATAAATGATAACAAATCATCGAAGAGTAAGAATTATGATAAATTATAAGAATGAATAAACGATGATGGGCGATGTATGAATAGTTAATAAATGGTGAATAAGTGAATGATGAACGACTAATAAATGATGATGAATGAAAGACAAATGAATAAAAAATGAATAAAATAAATTAGATAATAATTATCTGAATATAAAGAGTATAAATATATATAATTATAACTATAAATATAAAAGAGTATAAAAATAATGCATGATGGATGAATAAATGATGGACAAATAAATGATGCTGAAAGATTACCGCTGAAGGAATAATGAATGCATGATGATAAGATAATCACAAATGTTAAATGAGAAAAAAATTTTAAGCAACAAAATTTAATGGTAATGAATAATAATGAAAATTACTGATGGCTGAATAAATAATGAATAAGTTAATGATATTGTATGAATGATAATGCAATGAAGATAATTATAGAAAAATCTATAATGAGAAAAAAAATCTCTCTTTCGGTTACAAATGAATTATTAGATAATATTGCATGTTTTTTATAATTGATAAATCTAAAGGCCTCTCTGCCGATAACCTTAAAAAAATAATGCGATAAAATAAAAAATAATTAATTATTTATTTAGCCATTGGCAACATGATATATGTATGTAGGTATGTACATACATATGTCCATTAATTATGTTAAATGCTGACACTATTCGGTTACAGAAAATGTCATAAAGTCGTATAAAAAAGTAGGCGCGATTAGTTGCGCTTTAGTCTGTAATTTCTTGTGTTGGTTTTAATTTTTTATTGCTTTTTTTTTTTAAATGCTCTCTTCTCGGAAATGCTCTCCAAGAATGCATTACTAGAAATTAATAACGATTAATCGCCGTCAGTATAAAAATTACATGCACAATAAAAATTATACAATAATTGTTGCAATAAACGCGGTTAGCACGACATTTGAAAAAAAAAATAAAGTGTAAAAAACAAACACTAATTAAATATAATGCTATGACGAAATCGGCGGAATAATGAAAAAAACAAATAAAAAAAGGATTTTTAAAAATATGAAATGTATCAAAATGATAACACGTTCTAAATGCAGTTAAAGTAACATTTCATTTTTATGCCGGAAAGGAAATGTGGGCGTGCCTTTTGCGGCGGAGGAGGAGGATGAGCTTGGTCGGACAGAAGGGGAGGGGCGAGTAATGATAGTGACATTGACAACGCGACAAAAACAGTAAGAATTATAAAATTATGCAACAAAAAAGCGGACCGACCGTATCCTGGAAAAAATTATATCCTTGCTGGTTGTGGTCTTACAACAACAGCAACAAAAAACGAATAAAAAAGGTATTATAGTGTATAAAATTTAATTTGATTTAATGCTTTATTACACATGCAGATATTATACACACAAACACACAAACACACACACACACACACATACACACACACTCTCTCACTACCTCTGAAACGGGACTTACAGTCACGCAAGTACTCGCTGGCTTTCTTGTAATGGCTTTAAAATTAATTATTATTGCGCAATTCCGCCATAAAAACGACCATAAATACAACACTAACAACAACAACAAAAAATCACGGTAATATATGTAACAACAACAACTTTGAAAACCATTGATATTAATATAAATTGCAAATTTTATTGTGCAAACTGACGAAAATGTTGTTGATTCTTCACCATTTAACGATACTGACTTGAGAAATTTAACGAAACAACTTAACTGAAGAAATGTAAACAATTGGAAAGAACAATTGAATTGAAACACTGAACTGAACCATTCAACTGAGCAGCTATTTTACTGCGTAAAGGCATTTCCATACTCTATAAAATAAAAAAATAAAAATACTTATTAATTTTATTGACAACAATTATTCTGAAAAATTATTCTAAAGACAATTACCGAACACATGTAGCGACGAATACTTGTACCGAACAACTATTTTGGTTTCACAGATTGTAGTTGAAAAAGTTAACTGAAGGACTTTACAAAATGAGTCAAGAGCTCAAGAAATTGAAAACCTCAAAACAATGCAATTAATGAATTTTTAATGAAATCATAAATTGAACTGAGTAAATTAATTATACCACAAAAAAAATAATGAACTGAGCGAACTTGAAAATTATACGAAATCAATAAACTGAACAAAAAATTAAAACGTCGCGACGTTGAATGAAGTCGTCCTGTACTCAGTGTTAAAAGTACTCAGTGTTAATACTCAGTGTTAATTGAAGTGTAAGAAAATATGTAATACGATATAATGTGTTAAATTGTAACTGAATTGAATGGAAATGAATTGATTTGAATTGCGTTAAATTGAGCTGAAACAAAAAACAATTTTACAAAAGTTAGAAAAAGTGAAAACTTATTAAATAATTTAAATTGAAACGTACTGGCTTGACATATACCGTAACTGAGCTTCAGTGTAGCTCTCTTAAGCTGTCCGAGGCGCTATAAAAGCCCTCTTTTGCGGTGGACCATGAAAATTCAAAGGCAGTCAGTCAGTGTGCAATGAATATTGAAATTGATTACAGAGTTTGGGGTAGGTGTGAAGTGTGTGATTAAAACTGTGCTTTTGTATGTCCGTTTTTTTTGTGCCATCTCTGGCTACCTTTGCCTTTACCTTTTAAGCATTTCTCTGGCTCTCTGTCAATCGTGCCCGGCACTATCGAGTTGTTTTTCTGCTTGTATCTACTCGTGCGGCGTTATTACGTCACTCAGTATGCAAATTAGTTCCACAGTTCCTTTTGTTATATTGTACAATATAAAAAAACTGAACCCTCTCTCATAATAATCAAATAAAAACTCTTTAATAATTTCATTTAATAAATTTTCACGTAAAATTCGTTAGATTGAGGAAAAACTATCTTAATTAAGTTATTAAAATTGAAGTTTAAAAAACATTAATAATTTTACGTATATTTTTAAAATTTGCGAGGGCAGGAGTCCTTTTTCCATCCCAAAAAAAAAAAAAGGATTGATTGTAAAATTCTTTAATCTCATGCGTTTTACAAGAAACGACAATTCGGTCAATAGAACTGCTATCTCAATTAGTGTCAGTTAAATTCCTTCAATATTTTTTTTTCTTTTTTAGAAGTCTGTGTAAATATTTTCAACGAAAGAAACTTTTATGAAATTTCTTTTTATAAATTTTTCATTAAAATTTCGCTTTTATAAATTTTGCTACTTACTCTAACGATCATAGTCCTTTGTTGCCTTTAAACGGATTTTTATAGTTTTTAAAACCGAAATTTAGAAAAAAATAAATCTTTTTAAATAATGAAAAGCAATAAAAAATAAACGGAAGTATAAATCTTATTGTACGATAACAAGGATCATCTCTAATTATGACTTTTGCTATGATCACTTTAAGAAATCAAATCAGATATTATTTCATGACATTTTTTGTATTTCTCACGACATTCACTTTCACGTGATTAAGTGAGATCGTGGCTACAAGGTTTTCTTTTGTACATTTGAAAAAAGCCACTTAGCCCAAAAGTCTAGAGAAGCCGCTATTGCAATCAGTTCAAAGCATGCCTCACTTTTCCAGCTAAAATTAAGTGCTTTTTTGTGGGAGACTTTTACGAGTATTCGTCTACGCGTCTTTTCGTTCTGAAATTGGTCAGTGCCTCGCACTGCGGTCAATTGAATTGGCCGCTTGCGTATCGCGACTGGATTTTGATTTTTACCTAACGCTTGCTGTATCCTCCATCCTTGTTGCTGTGAGACTTTTTTACGTGAACCAACATCATCGTTGTCTTCGTTATTTCCTGCCCTTCTACCTTTCCTTCCTTCTTTTCAAGCTCAAGCTTTACAAAGAGCTTTTTTTAATTCAGGCTGGCGCTCGAAAAAGGTTAGCTCTTAAATTTCGAGAACCTCTTTTTGAAAGTGCACACGAAAAGGATGAATTTTCGCAGCTGCTTGTACATACACAGTTTCTTCTACTCTACTACTTTTTTGTTGTTTATGTGTTTGTGTGTGTGAGTTTTTTTTGTGCGCTCTTGTCTGCGGTGAACAAATGTGCTGAAGTGGTAGAAAACATGAACCCATTTAGTTGCCCGAATTAATAGTCAATGGCACAGGGTCAAAATTATTGGCAAAAACACACTTTTCAAAATGTCGGAACGACTGAATAAAACCAAACTAGATCGGACCAGACCGAACCAGACTGCAACGAACCAGACCGAACCAGACTGCAACGAACCAGGCAAAGCCGTTGGCAAAGCACAATGGACAACTAGACAAAGGTTTTCGGCACGTCTGCGACAGCAACGATTTTTCGTCAACGATTTTTCCACTTGATAAAAATTTAACACACATAAAATTTTGGTTAGTCTGAATAAATTTCATGGAATTTGATGATAGAAGTTCATTCAGAAGTTCAGCATTAAAAAAGATATTTTTAAAATATGTATATGAATGTATGTACATATATTTTTCTCAGTGTAACTCTTTTTCATTAGCTTTGTTTACAGTACACTTTATAAATTCTTACACATTCTTTGCTGTTGTTATTTTCCCAAAAGAAGACAAATCACAGTCGACAAGTCCAGAACGAAACGGCCTGGCTTTTACCTGAGAAATGACATGACAACGTTAAATCAATGTTGACAATTTAAAAATGACGCGCCATTTAAAATGACACCTTGTTATTGCAGTCTTGCGACAAGAGAGAAAGAAGCCGCCGCTTGTGAGAGACTTCAATGCTCTCATTACCATTCACTGCACTGTTTTTACAAACACTGTCGTTAATGAAGATGATGATGAGGTGCTAGATGTCAACAACAGTACTCATAATGGTGTTCTAGAAGTTGTACAACGGTTCATCCAAAAGCGGCTCATCGTCACTGTTTATAAATTTATTTATTGTTTATCAATTAAAAATACAGCGAAAGTCATAAAATTGACACGAACGAACATCGTTAACATAATCGGCATAATAAAGTCAATAAGAATTAGAACAAATGATAAAGAGATAAAGAGAGAGAGAAAGAGAGAGAAAAAAAACAAGAAAAACAGTAATATTTAAATTTTTCCGAACGATTTTATAAATCTTCTTGAGGCTCATAACCTCGATAATTTACATATTCCTCTCTCTCTCTCTCTCTCTCTCTCTTTCTCTCTCTTTCTCTCTCTCTCTCTCTCTCTCTCTCTCTCTCTCTCTATCTTTTTTATTTTGAGTAGTAAATGCAGTGTAATTTTAAAACCGTTTGTGGCTACTGAGCGCCCCAAAATTCAAATCAAACTGCCACATTCTCAAATATAGACTATAGATAAAAGGCCAGCCCAAATAGCCTGGCAATGTTGCCACCCCAAAATTTTGCATCAAAAACGAAAAAGTTTTTTTTCCATTTAACTTTGAAATTTGGCATTTGGCATTCGTTGTCATCGTCGTCATTGTCATTGTCGAATGATGATCATGATTTCGTTAGTTTCCAAGAGCAAACCACGATGACGCTCAAGATGGTTACACAGTATAACGCATACAATCTAAGAGTTATGTAAATTAAGAGATAATTATTTTTTTTTGCCAGAAAAAATGCGTACTACACGCTGTCAATGATTCCGAGGAATATATATACATTTACATATATTGTAACATATATTGATAAAAAACACGATTCAGACCTAAAACGTTTCTAGTACATCAAAATTGAAAATTTCGAAATAAAATTATGACTTCTGTCATTTAAAATCAATGAAAATTGACAGAAAAACCCAAGGCTAAAGCCAAAGAAAAACTAGCTTTAATGTTACTAGTATATTTCCGCAAAGCGGTTTTGCTTCGGTTTAGCGCAAAACTGGTTTTCGCAGTGAAAACCCTTAAAAAACCAATAAATCCGCATTGAAATTGTTGTTGTAAGTTAAGCGCAAAACCAACAAGATTTCTGGTTTTAGCAGTTTTTTACCCAGTTTCGAAGTTCGAAATACTAGACCGGCCATAGCCTCGTCTCTTTCTATATGATATAATATAAAAGAAAGAGATAAATATTGTACACAAAAATATGCTCAATCAAAATTAACAAAAAAAACAAAACATTGGTTTTGCCTACAACAACAACAACAACAACATCAAGGGATGAAACCTCAGCAAAACCAAAATTAAAACCAGTTTTGTATGGAAACACTTAACATTTGTCGATATTATGGAAAGTGCCTAAACCAAAACCAAAACCAAAACCATTTTTTTTATTTTTTCGTTTGCGTTCATTGCATTTGTTCCACTGTCGTCTCAAAAATTTTGCATAGCTGCTCAAAATTCGTACAAAGTTTTGTCTGTTTCGCGGAAATTAAATATCATCAATTCTTAAGAAATATCTAATGAAAGCTGGCAGCTTCGGTTTGTGTCAGTCGGTTTGTGTCACTGTTTATCGGCGTGGTTTGTGAGTGTGTTTGTGTGAGAGTTTCTTTGTCGGTGTTGTCTGTTCTTCTGTGCTTACTATGAAATTAATTCATACAAAAAACAAACGAAATACTTTGGCCAAAAACCCATTTGCATAGTGAGAGAGAGAGAGAGAGAGAGAGAGAGGAAGAGACTTTTCGAGAAAAGTTTTTGAACTAATGAAAAGTTGTATTTGTAAAAATGTCATTTTCATAAAGCAGTTGATGACAATCATATAGATTTTCTTTGAAAACTTCAAGGCTGACAGAGTTTTTTATAAACCTACCTTTTATAACCTACCCAACCGAAGGGATGGGAGAGGCGGGGGGGGGGGGTATATTTATACCATGTGAAAAATATACATATATAGCGGTGATATATCTACCTTTTTCTTTTGATCCATTGATCATTCTTAAATATATTTTAAATTTTTCTAAACCATTTCAAAGCGCCTTTTTTGCATTTTAGTATTAAAAAATGATTATAAAATTTTTGCTACAAAAAAGTTTCGAACGGTTTTAAGTGCCGTGATCTTAATTATTGGAAATTTTTTTAAAATTACTTACATCTTTTTAATATTTGTCAGCAAATATTGCACATAAAAGAGACTACATTCTGCCACATAAAGTCTAATATTTTATTATTAAAATCTAACTGGCTTTAACTTTAGAATGGCCAAATATTCCGGCTCTATAGCAAAAAGTTTATATGATAGACCAAAGACGATAAGGACAGGGAGTGGTTAGGGAGAGGGAGAGGGAGGGGTAGAGTGGAGGGAGAGGGGCATAATCGATTTCACTTGAATTATCTAAAAGCATGATAACCTGTATTTTGCGAAAAGTTTAAAGTCATGTTCATCGCTTTTGGTGAAGAATCTACCCCATCCTTTGATCCTTGCACTCCTTCCACTCCTCACCACTCTACGGCGGCCCTTGTGCTCTACTTCTCTCCGATATCATCAATGACTCGGAGCAGAATTTTTATGCTAGACTAAATGAATGTGAGGAAATGAAGTGAGGAAATATAGCTGCCAACGCACAAGCATGCAGTTAGAAAGGAAGGGAGGAAGGGAGGAATTAAAGAGATGAAAATGCAAACAGAATGAAATGAAACGAGGGCAGAAGGACGAAAGACGAAGACAAGGAAGCGACTGTGTGTGCTCTGTGCAGCAACAGCAACAGCAGCAGCAGCAGCAGCATCAGGTATTATACTGCAACGCATAAAAACGGTGCCAAGTAGACTTCTAGCCCTCTCCAGCACCGAACGCATTCGAACCCAAGGCGAGCATAATCAAGAGAAAAACTTCCACTGCTGCTGCTGCTGCTGCTTTGACTTTGCAGCGCAGCTCCATAAAATGCATCTTTCCTTTTGTGCCGTTACTGGTTTACAGCGTTTCAGACTTTTTTGCTCTTTTGCCACACACTCGCCTCCCCGCCCGACTCGGGCGCCACTACATTTTGCCCTCAATTTGTGTCGTCTGACAACTCTCATGTCTATAAAACGTGATGCCTTGGCCAAGACTAGGATGCAGACGGTCCGCTCCGTCTGGCTACGTGCACAAAAGCGACGCACGAGCGAGGTGTGCGCATCGTGCATAAACAGACAAACAAACGGCAAAGCAGTGCGTAGCGACTGTCTTGACTGTCTTGGGTGGCGTTTGGTGTAACGGCTCCGGTGCATTGTCAGCCGTTAACCGATGCACGCACGCAAGCACACGTAAAGCGCTCTTTTAGCGCTTTATGAAAAAAAAAAACTCGCAAAAACAAAAGTAATATTTAGTCAAAAGGAATGGAAAAGTGTTGCGCTGACAGCGCAAGAAGTACCGTGAGATTGTTTGCCGTTTGTTTGTCATTTTCGCATTTTGGAAAATTCTGGCAATTCTTCAGAATTGGTTTTACTGAAGACTTCACGAGAGCAAACCAACAAAAATGTGCTTTAATAAACGCGAGTTATAAAATCCTTACTAAAATACTAGATCCTTTCGTGCAGCAGCACAGAAGCACGTTGTAACGTTCATAGTGGCGACCACGACACGACGACGACGACGATGACGTAGCGTTTTCGTCGTCAACGTGTTCATGTTTTGACGCCAATGCGGCGAATAAATTCCGAGCGCGAACGATGTACGATGCATCCGAATTTTAAGCGCCAATCTTTAAATTTGCGCTCTCTGCAGTCAATTGAAAGTCTTTCCAGCAGTCAGTCCAGCAGTCAGTCCATCAGCCAGTTAGTCAGTTAGTAGGTTAGTTTTCATGTTGTTTGCTGCTTCCTTGTGCTTTTTCTTTCTCCTTTTTGTCGTTTTGTAGAGAGTCTCGTGGTGTAAATTTTGTCATTTTCTCAACAACGTTCCGTCAACAAACCGTGTTTACTTTCTTGCAAAAGATTGAAATGCTTACCACCGTTAAAAGTTACCGAAAATCTGTTGCAGAAATCTGTTGACATCTTGCATGCATGCATGCCTGCTTCATGCCTCAAGTTCTTTAGAGTCTTTCTAGTCTTGCGATTTCGATAAAGTTGCATAAATTGAATATTTTCATTGTTGATCTGGCAACAATCAACAATATTGTTGATCTGGCAACTGGTTTTTTGGTTCCGGAATTTGAATTATTGGATTTGCGGATATATGTTTACCTTACTATCTCTCTGTCGTTCTGTCGCTCTGTCGCTCTGTCCCTCTCTCAACTTTCGTTTATTTGATAGTTACTGACGTTCTGGTCTGTCTGCCCCTTTTGATTTGTGGCCTTGTGTTTAGGGTTTTGTTCTTCCAGCCTCTCTCTCTCTCTTTCTCTCTGTCTATTTGACAGTTACTAACCGTCAGTTTGCGAACTTATTTGATTCTTTACATATTCGAGCTCTTCCTGTCATTATTTTTCCCTTCTCTTTATGTGACAGTTACTAACTGTCAGTCTAACTGTCATTGTAGATCATCTGAGTGTCTGTCTCTCTTCTCTCTTCGAGATTTTCTGTCTGCGGATTTTGCGGCCGCTCTCCCTCTCTTTCTACCCGTTTGTGTAATACTTTTTGTAATTCTGCCTTTTTTTATACGCTTTTTTACAGCTTTCATTACGTCTTACTATTTTCACCTGTTTCTGACAACACAAGTCTTTCGGTGTTTGGACGCCGTTTTCTTTATTCTGTGTTCTCTCTCTCTTTCTCTCTCTCTCTATCTCTCTGTGTCTCTCTGTTTGTTGACTCTTGTTGTCACTTAGTGCCTGCGGCCGTATGTTAAATCAAAGTTCAATTTCGATTGAACACGTTTAACCCGTTTAGCGGAATATTTGATGAATACTCTAAAACCAAAGCAGGCAGAGAGAGAGAGAGAGAGAGATATATAGAGAGAGAGAGATAGTTAGACTGCGCTTTTCGTTGACCTGCAATCAATTACATTCGTTTAAGCAAGTTGCTGATGGCTCTTTAATCCGGTTAAATCGGATTCGCCCTTCGGTTGGCTCGAAGATTGTCAACGTTTCGTCAACGTTTCGTCAACGTTTCGTCAACGTTTTGTCAACGTTGTGTCAACGTAAGTTGAAGTTTATGGGTTTACTGCGTCTCTAAAGGTTCGCTACCAAATGAAGAGTCCTTAAAGAGAAGAGAAAAAATCACATTGGCCTGAATTGATTGAAACTCAATTTTCAGTGTAGCATTTTTAAAAATCAAGGAAGCACTAAAGGAAAGCGGATAAAAAAACAAATTAATATAAAAATAAAAATCAATAAAAAAAATTAATGATATACGGAAGAAACCAACCAACAAGTTTTGTATATTTTTCATATTAAAAATACATTTTTGCCAAAAAATAAAAATGATAGAATGCAGAGAAATATTAATTCTATACAAAACTCTTAGTAAGAAAGAGTTAACTAAAGAGTCTACAAAACAGTCGCAATACATTTACTGTTTTTTTTAGTAATTTTTGTGGTTTTTTAGTAATAAAAGCCGTTGTCTATTCTTTCTTCCATTCGTCATGGGCCGCATTTTTTTCTTCACGTGTCGCAGATCGAACAAAAATTTTATTTTTAGTAACAAAATATGCACCGTCATAAATGGTGCAGTGCAAGAATTGCAAATATTGCAAGATTTGCAAGACATTGCAAATATTCTTAACAGATTGGCCGGCCTTGCGCTTACCTCACAGCAAAACCTTCATGTCGAGTCCTCATAAAAGCTTAAACCAGAGGCGGAGACGGAGAGACGTTTGTGAAGAGACTAAATACTGAAATAGAATACGTTTAGTATTTAGTATTTATGTATGCATGTGTGTGTGTGTGTGTCGGCATGCTACGAGTGAAGAGGAGGTAAAACTACTTTTAGCTAAAACGTCGCTTCTAAGTTACTTACTCGTAGCTACACGTAACTGATGCAAACTGCTCAGTCCGT